>OY796869.1:6166643-6766643 GCA_963680765.1 Agrochola lychnidis | reverse complement strand
TAGAATGAATAAGTTAGCTAACTGGTTGGATTCAAACTTACTCACACTCAACGTAAATAAAACCAAATATATAGCATTCAGAAAAACTAATGCAACTAAACTGCCTGCATGGAGAATAAAAATCCACAGATGTAAGTTCTACGAGATTGCCAGTAGCTCTAATTCCACGTGTTCCTGCAACGAGATCGAAAGGGTTGATCACCTAAAATACCTCGGAGTTACAGTAGATCAGCATCTCTCTTTCAAACAACACATTACGGTTATGGCAAAACGACTTCGTAGGTTGATATATGTTATGAAACTTCTACGTGAATGTGCCGCCACCGAAATTCGCAAATTAGTTTACCTTGCCCTCTGTCAGTCTCTACTCCAGTACTGTATAACTGTTTGGGGTGGGGTCGCCAAAACTCATATGTTAGAACTGGAGAGGGCGCAACGCGCTATCTTAAAAGTCATGCTTCATAAACCTTACCGATATTCAACTGACGGCCTATATAAGGAGGCAGGACTTCTTGGAGTGCGGAAACTATATATTTCTACCGTTATTTCGAAGAGTCATTTAAATTTTTTAAAGAGATCTGATCTAAAAGCCTTGCATAGTAAAAGGAAATTCAGAATCCCGAACCCAGGAGTCAACTCAGCATTTGCCCAAAGACTTCCATCATTCCTACACACTCACATCTATAATAAGGTAAACTCTGTTCTTGAGATTCATAACTCTTCTTACACCCGTATGAAACATACAGTTAAAACATGGCTCTTAGAACAATCATACACCTCTACTGAAATAATCCTAAGCATAACGAAATAAAATCAACTCACACTGCACCGACACAAGCACCCGTATCTACACTCTCACTCACACACACACATACACACTCACTCGCATAATACAGAACAGCAGCATAAACCGAAATTATACCAAATTTTGTATTATAATTTTAATTTTAGTTTTTTTTATTAATCACTTATAATTAATTTGTTTGTATATTTAGTTTTAGTCTCGATGAGGCTAATTTGCTTAAATTTAGCCAATTTCAAATTTTATTTTATTTAAAAATGATCGAATATTGTACATATTTAATGGTGCCCAAGATACAGGCTGTGCCTAGTTTGGGACCGACGATACCTCCTAATTGTAATTTTGAATGAGTGTTAAATAAATAAATTTAAAAACAAATAAATGTCGCAGCGCTGGTATTCTGATAGGGCCCGCAGTGATGTCACGGATAGATAGATACAGAAAATAAATATATAATAAAATAAAAATAGATATGTGAAAAACAAAAAATAAAATATAAGTAGTCCGCGTGTCTGTACCCGACGTAACATCAGTTACTTGTCTATGCCTTTAGTATCTGTCACAAAGCTTCTATTGCCGCTGCTGTACGCTTCAGATTTGCATAAATACTTTAATTGCAGACTTTTTAACGGAACTGTATAAAAGATATATTTATCACTGTTCTGCCACTGAAAATTTCATTGCAGAAGTAAATTGTACTTTTGCGCAGACTTAAGTAGGAATTTGATCGACTGTTTTACTAATAGGCTTCACAATAGAAGCAGGAGCGTAATTAAAATCTAACATTTTTGTCAACTGTTTTTCAGCAATTTCGTACGACATAATATTGTTCCTTTTAACATTGCAGTTTATTTTAGTCCAGTTTGGTTGTGGAGTTGAATCTTCTATTTTACATAATTTTTTTGTTCGGCCAGTGTAACACTCCATGTTTTTCCCACTTCGATGGACAGATGCAAAGTTCTTGTTTATCTTGTTGTTAATTATAAGTTTGAATTATTTTGAAAGGCATTCTGAAACCATGGTAAGACATAGTAAGTGTTAAACAATTGAAAGAGCGAAAAATATAGAAGCAGCTAGAAACGATCAATGGTGCCGATTCCCTTTTTCATAAACTAAACTAAATTTAAGTTCAGTGCATCTTTTTCTTTCTATTTCATTAAGAAAAGGACAGAAGATAAATTTTAGTTTAGTCCTGTCAAATTAATCAGCGCTTGACGTAAATTGACGTAATTTTAGTCGGCAAGTTTTTAAATCACGTCTAAACTTGTATGGTGAGTGACAGGCTCTGATTAATTTGATAGGACTAAACTAAAATTTATCCTCTGTCCTTTTTTTAATGAAATAGAAAGAAAAAGATGCATTGAACTTAAATTTAGTTTAGTTTGTGAACAAGGGAATCGGCACCATTGTATTTTAGGGTTTTCAACGAATTCTACGGATCTCTAAACAAATAACCATTAGTGTGGTTCGATGTCTGCAGTAAGTACGAAATAAAAGTGATTGTAAAGACTTGAACAGCATTAGTGGTACAGGTATTACTTGGACCTTCAGAAGAGTGAAACTTAACGCTTTGACGCGCAGAGAGGAAGTATTAAGGTTGAAGTTGCAAGTTAAAGCTGCTTCTCATAGACGCCATGTTTACAAAACAATTATTTATCATTACTTGAGAAATTTATAGGTTTTTATCACAATTTCTAGTAAAATTTGACTAAATATAGAACCAGTAACTTACTAAATACAAATGTAGTCAAGTATGTAATTTCAATATCGTGTAGATATGTGATATAATAATGTTTACATAATAATATTTTACATATCTTACGATATTCTGAGGTTATTATTGAGGCGCGTTAAAAATACTCCAATAATATCATATGCATGATAAACTGATCTGCGCTTCTTAGTTGCTCTGGACAATGCCACCGCACTAACAACGCTCTTGAGGGGTGGCACCATCGGATAAATGTGAAAATTCCCAAGCAGCCAAGTTTATTTTTATTCTTACAGAAGCTCCGAAAAGAAGCCAAGCATTTTGACTCCAAACTCAAGAACAGCCATATTCAACCAAAAAAAACGGCATAACAAGTACATTTATTTCGACAAAAAGTATAAAAACGTACTTACGAAACTAAAAAATTGTCAAATGACAGTTATTACATTTTTAAAGAAAATGACTTATTACCAGCTTCTTATATAAAGGAATCTATAATAATTAATACTGATTGTTAATTATTGTGTTCATTTATGCTTATATAAAGATATAGGTACCTAATTAATATTGTTTGTTGATTATTGTGTGGATTTGTGTTGATTTGATTGAAATTAAAGTAATTAAAAGAAGTGACACCCAGTAATGTTTACCTATCCTTTAACTATTGATTTGTGTATGTTATAAATAAATAAATGTTAATTTCAAACCAGACTAAAGTAATTACAAGAAGTAATATAATATTGTATACTCACCTATTACATTGGTTCCATTAATGTTGATTTATTCTTAAAATAACGTAATTGCAGTGGCGTAGCGAGGGGGGGGGCGGAGGGGCGGACCGCCCCGGGCGCCAGCATTAGAAGGGCGGCAAAAAAATATTTGGTGCAGTCACTGGCGGTCAGTCAGACAATTAATTTTTCAAGAACAATTTCTATTAAGCTTTTACCCACTTGCACATATTAAATGTCCCTCCTACCCAAAACTATTGTTGCAAATCACGAGTGCGGTCAGCCCTATGTTCTATGTTGTTTTATGTTATGGGGTTTTGGTTTCTGCACTTAGTCCGTAAGGTGGACCATTGTACGTGGGCCATGGCGGCCGTTTTGTGGTTATTCCAACCAGCTCACCTCCCTCCATAAGTTAATTAAAACTCCTGGTCTGTTCAGAACGTCTGTAAAAGATCTGGGTGACCCGAGGGTTTCTGTTCTAATCCGGGTAACGCCTGTGCATTCAAAGAGCACATGCACGACTGTTTCCTCAGCCTCCATGCACGCCCTGCACAGAGGACTGTCCGTTATGCCTATTGTGTGGTTTGTTTAGCGAGCAGTGTCCCGTGCTGGTCCCCGTCACCAGACGCAGGCCGTTCCTGTCCAGGCGTAATAAACGCCTGGTTAGCCTGTTATCCAAAGATGGCATGGCTTCCTTGGACTGCCTGCAGCCCGGTGTTGAGGTCCACCAGTACTCCGCTTGTGTGTGGGTGTACTCCTGTAGCCACCTGCGTATTTGGTTGTAGGGGATTGGTACGATAGGCTCGGGTCCACAGACTGCCATGCTAGATCCTCTTCTAGCAAGTTCGTCAGCTGCATCGTTACCTAGCGATCCGCTGTGTCCTTTTATCCATTGCAGTGTCACAGTGTTGCGGCTAGAAACAGTTACCTGCTCTAGTGCATTATGACATTCTAGTATTATTAAGTTCGAGGTAATATATTTTTACCATAAGGATCGGAGAACTGAAGCGCTGTCGGAGAGTATACGAACGTGGGTGTCAGTAACTTTCCTGGCTTCTATGGCATGGACCGCTTGTATGATGCCCACACACTCCGCCTGATAGACGGTGTTGAACATTCCCAGCGGGCATTTATGTTGAGGTCGTGTGAGAAGACTCCGACTTCGACCGTCGGTCTTCGATCCGTCGGTGTATACTCTCAGCTCTTCCGGGCCTGAGTAGTCACACTGTTCTTCTCATCTTCTGTAAGTATTATGTTGTAGTGCTTTTGAAAGTGGTGTGATTTCGGGGCTTTGTCGCAGGGTGATGCCATCATCGGCTGTCGAATTCAAATTCAAATTCAAAATTCAAAAGTCATTTATTCAAACTAGGCTGAGAATCAGCACTTTTCGAACGTCAAAATTACATAAGACAGTCCCCCAAAACGCCCACCCTTCACCACTTCCTAGTGCCTTGTCGCTTGATAGCATCTTCCTTTATACGCGTTTGCTTAACTCTGGAGTCTTTGCTTAGGGTTCCTGATAAATAGAGTCTAAAGGCGGCCAGGGCCGCCTCTTCCCGCACAATGAGGTGCGGAGGCGGCGGCAGTCCAAGCATTGCCTGTAGGGCGGCAGTGGGTGTGGTTCTCATACTGCTAGTGATTGCAACACAAGCAAATGCCTTTGGAGTACGTATGCTGTTATTTGTGAAGTGGTTTTACCCGGAGCGGCCCGTCTCGGATGTACATGTCACAGAGTCTCTCCAGGGTTTTCAGTAGGAAGGATGTAAGACTTACGGGCCTATAAGCCTTGGCTTGTGTATAATCGGTTTTTCCTGGTTTGGGTATGAAAATGACTTTCACCTCCCGCCATGCGAGAGGTATGTGTCTAAGTGCTATGCAGGCTCGGTAGACCTGCACCAGCCATGGTGTCAGATAATCTTATCCCCATTGCAGTAGTGCTGGGAAGATGCCGTCCAGTCCTGCCGACTTGTATGGCTGAAAGGTATTGATAGCCCACTTTACTCAGTCTTCTGTTACTACGTTATGGGCTCTTGACCAGTCTTGATCCGTTGGGGTCCATTCTGGTTCAGCCTCCCACGTTCTGTCCTCTAGGACTCTACAGTCTGGGAAATGAGTCTCGAGAAGGACCTTACTGGTTTCATGGTCAGTTAAAATGTATGAGTTATCAGGTTTTTTAAGCGCGCCGAGAGTCCGGTCCTGATCGGTTGATAGGATTTTCTTTACCCTTGCGGCTTCATTATTAGTCTCGATTGATGCACAGAATTTCCGCCATGCTGTTCTCCTGGCGGTTCTGTTTTGTTTTTTGTATTTATATTGGGTCTCTTTCTATATCTCCCAGTCGCCCGGGAGTCTAGTGTTTTTGGCTCTATTAAATTGTTTGCGTAGCGCCTCTCTGAGTTTGCTAAGTTCAGCGTTCCACCAAGGGTTTCTCTCGTTCTTGCTTCGTGGCGCTCTTAGTTTGCAGCATGCGTGGTATGCTTCAGTTAGGTATTCTGATAGCTTTGTTACGGTGTATTCTAATTGTGCCTGATTTTTTATGATGGTTACTAGTGTTAGGTGTCTAGTTAATAGGGAGGCCAAGAGGCGTTTGTACCCGGGAACATTGGTGCGCCTTGGGTTTCGCCTCGATTCGGGTTTCTTAGTGTTGGTAGTTAGTTTAAAGCGCATCCTTCTATGGTCTGAGCAATAAGGCTCGTCCGATACGTGCCAGTTGCCGTTTGGGTCAGCCCTTGTTTGTGTTTAGACGTGTACATGCATGGTGTGAATGTGTGTGCGCGGGGCGTATGCGGGCACGCACACTGTCACACCATGCATGTACACGTCTAAATACAAGCAAGGGCCGACCGCGCTCGTGATTTGCAAGAACTATAGGTACTGTAAATCAAAGAAAGTTTTTATTTAAAATCTAACCTATATATAATGCAAAATAATGATGACTGTTCTTGCCGAAAACAGTTCTCTAGAATTAATGTATGTTATGTATAGTATACATTAAATTGAAATACCTAAAATAAGAGGGCGCCTAAATTGTCTTCCGCCCCGGGCGGCCGACACCCACGCTACGCCGCTGCGTAATTGATCTCTTATGAATGAATAAACATGTTTATATACATAAAGACAGTTCAATAAACGTTCCCAAATTTTGAGAAGTAGCCCTAATGAGTAATAGCCCTAATGAGAAGTAGCCCAAGTGAGAAGTAGCCGAAGTGAAAAGTAGCCCTAATCAGAAGTAGCCAAAATGAGAAGTGGCCATATTAGGGAGTCGTTGCCAAAATGAGAATTAGCCCTAATGCGCCTAAACCATACGAGCTATTTTGAAGATTTGTCCAGCCAGCCCGAGTCACATAAAAAATCGTGGACGGGGTATTTTCGGATATCCCTAGGTATGTGGTATCTAATATTATTGTTTTATAACGTCTCTATTTGGACCATCCTGTATAGTTTAACCGCGGTGCAGACAATTACTTATCCTCAAAATATTAGTCGGCGAAATAAAACAAAACAACGTAAAAACATCCTATTTATTAATGAATACAATAATTAAAAATGAGCGAAACTTAATGAAAAACATTATGTAAGTAAATTAAAAGTAATTAAAATTAATTTCAGAGAAAATGCAGGATACATAATAAAGCAATTGTATGATAATAATGATTAGACAAAGTAATAAAATTAAATGTAAAACTTAAATGTAGCAGTCGAAGACAATAATTATACTTAATAAATGGGTAGGTTAAGGTAGGAAATAATAAGTAATAGAGAATAATAATGGAGAATTAAAACTTTTTCAACAATCAATGGTCTCAAAAAATATTATAGATAGGCATACAAATTATCGTCCTATTCTATTTCAATCAAGTTCGAAGTAAGGTCAATTAACCATTAATTAAACATATTGAAGAAACGCATCATGGCCATGACTTCCAGATTTTTTTGCATCTTGTGCCGTTGTACATCAGGCATATGCTGCCTCATTCGATTTTCCCCGACGGATCTATTTTCCCGGTGGTCAGTACACTCGAGGTGCTGTTTCATTTCAGCCCAACCCGAGACTAAAAGATTGCAATATCCGCAGTGGTAAATCCCGGGACGAACCTGTAACATAACAGTTAAGTAGATTATAATATGACAAAGAACAGATTCTGAACAGGTACGTACAGCTTGGCAAAAAGAGTCTGAACAAAATGAGGGCGCGACTATCGCACTTAGGCAGATGTTTCGCTGATGGTGGCGCGTGCGTTGGATCATTTAGCACCCTTCAAAATGGTTGAGCTGAATGGTGCTAATCCATGCGTCATGTTGAAACGAACGGGCGCCGTCAGTTGGGACTGGTCATCTCTTAGTTGCCACAGCTTATTTTTAATTTATTTTAATTTTTGAATTATTATTTGTTTCATTTTTTTATTACGGACACTTCTAACGTGCACGTCTTTCTACATTGTTCTCACATGTATAATTTCAACATGAATGATGTAACCAATATTTTGTAACAATATTTAAAAAAGTGTCCGTGGAGTTTCTTGCCCGTTGTCTCCATAGGTACCTACTACGCTTTGGAATGGGCAACTAGCTTTATATTTCTGACTGACCGATTCCTTGACAGTTCAAAAGTGCCTGTAAATTGTTTAATTGAAATAAATGCTGAGTTTGAGTAACTTCAAATGGGAAATGAGTAAAAGAATTTAAAAACAAATTGTTAAAAACGCTGTGTCTGAGTGACTCAAAATTTATTAGCATTTAATCGGCAAAATAGTGCCATCATCATAGGTCTGCATTACATATGTAAAATATTTATACTCCATTTGAAATAAGATTAGACATTTAAATAAACCTTTTTTACAGTCCGTTCAACCGATTTTGACTTCTATTGCGATGGCGGCATGACAAATGACAGCTGCAGTAAACAGTTGGTTTGTAACCACTTTTTTTGCTTTTATTGCCATCCTTATGCCTACGGTATAAAAGTCAAAATCGGTTGAACGGACTGTTAAAAAGGTTTGTTTAAATGTCTAATCTTATTTCAAACGGAGTATAGTTCCAAATGACACCATGTCAGACTCTTTTATGTCGACCTGTACAAGTAAAAAAATACTATTGGCATAGTACCTCTCTGATGAATTCTCTTCTCTCCGATGTAATGACAGGCAGTCTGTACCATTTATGGAGGTGCTGTGTTGTATTAACATGGTCCTCAATATCCGAGTATGGCGGCAAGTTCACCTCGCACACAAAGCACCTTATTCTTGAATTATTCTCCGTCATCAACTGCATACTATACCGAAGAATACAAAACTCCTCGTTAATGATACTGGCGGTATAAAACATTTCTCGTACAACGTAAGCCGAATCAACAAATTCTCTCGTTGACTGCTTCACCTGCTTTTCCGAAGTTTTGTTTTCGGAGTTTTTGTTGGAGGCTACCAGGCCTCCTCTATAACCCAAGCGTCTTTTGTGATTCGCTCCTTCTACGTGCTCTTTCAATGATCTAAAAGAAGCTGGCATACGGACTTCACAAATGCGACAAAAAGATTGGTTATTGTCTTCTTTGTAAGTTATTTTATTTGCTTTTGCAAAGTCATTTATCTCTTGTTCTTGGCTACATTTTTCGAAGTTTACTTTCAGGGGAATATAGAATTCGTCGTGTGATGATGATGAATCGGTATCGTTATCTTCTTCATGTGCATTTTGGACATTATCTTGTAAAGCTTTTATGATGACATTTTCTACCTCAGAATTTTCTTTATCGTCAGACGATTGTATAGTTTTGTCATTTATATCGACTCGATTCAAATTTTGATCCAGGTTTGATGGATATAGTAAATCAGAAACATCGGCTTTAGCTGATGAATGATTTTCTATGTGGTTCTCTATCTCCATAACATCGAATGTTACAACTTCGGAACATTTTTTACAGAATGCTGTTTCTGTTTCCAAATTAATATTGATTCCTTTACTTTGGTATCTGGCAATGGATTCAAGGATTTTAGATTTGTCTATTGTCGGTGATTTTTCGTTACTGTTCTTATTAACATCGTTGTCAATCTTCGGTTTAATTTTTTGATCATCATTTTCTATGGCTGAAGTCATGCTGGTTGCATTTTCTCGACAGTTTCCTTTAGCTTCGCTTCCTTGGCAGTTTTCTTTAGTGTCGATTACTTGAGCAACTCTATTACTTTCGACGCGACGTTTCGCGTAAAGTTCGTTATGTTCTGCATCGTCAAAATGTTTGGTCATCCTGCCGGGCGCTAGCAACTTGTTGCATGTTAGGCATTGAACAGCTGTGTCGTCTAACTGAAATTACAGAAACAATTACCACTTTTTTTAAACTGTTAAATTGAATTTGAGGATATTATGTCCCTGCCACCCTGTATATACCATCCACGAAGATACGCCACACTCCGCGATTACTGTACTGTAAGCTGTCATTAGTACACGTTTTCGTGGACGGCACTATCCATATTATAACATCTACGATTATGATGTATTCAGATAATATAAATATCTTCTTTTTAAGACAAGGTATGTACTTACCCAGTTGTAAGGCAGTTTCGATACATTCATAAACTAGTTGAAATTCCATAATAAAGTAGTTTACACTTACATGACGAAAGATGGCATTATCGGCTCCAAACTGAATAGGTTTCAGAACCAAATTCAAACAGTGGCTTGCACCAGTTTTATGATCACTCTCATCTTCGAACTCCTCGTTACAGAGCGAGCACACTCCATCGATCAGGCCGTGCCAAGCCTTTTCTTCAATAAGAATGTTATTGAAAGCAACAACATCACCACCCATCGGTTTTAGGAGAAGAATTCCCTTGTTATGCTTGTGTTCATCTTCAGTGATATGTAAATTAACTTTGGAAGCAATCAGCAACAGAACATTACAGAACTCGCAGTAGTAGCCCGCTTTGAACTGAAAAAACAAGTGACTAGTTAGATTCAAGTGAAAGTAATCATAATCAATATTGATAATGATGCACAGAATTCCTTAATGTTGGGTGGAATTCAGATATCAAAATACTGACAAAAAGCCTTTATACATCGTACAATGATAGTTAGGCTAATACGGTAGACCCCAGTGATAAATAAATCCCTGAAGTGACCACAGAGCGCCAACGTCACTCGTTAACAACAGGAATACAATTAATGGAGCGCTTACACGAGCAACTTATGATTGCTTTCGGTAATTTCTACACAATCTTGGTATTTACCGCAAATTGCTTGGTGTTCCCGAAACGGTTTACTAATGACAGTCTTTAGTAAATTGTCATAATTTACATTGGCATAACCAAATTCAGCGTAATGATATTACGCATAATATTATTAGGCATAAATGTTTTGCCATAATGTTTATTGCCATAAATACTGTTGGCATAATAATAATGAAGCATAATTTTACAAAGTTTAATGTTATAAACGCATAATGATATTTAGACATAATTTTCTTTTTTACGTTGATTATTTCTGAAAAAGTGTGCTATTTAGAGACATCGTTTTATTTTTCCTGTAATCTTTACATAAACTTCTATCATATAAAATAATTTTAGATTTTTATCTATGCAAACTTTGGAGATAAAGGGGGTATTTTATTTTTTCGTGAAAAGTCAAAATCTATGCGGCCTAATAAAAAAAAAATGTTTGAGAATGTGCAAATAGCGCTCTTTCATTATGATACCCCACATGCCCTAGTAGCCACACTTCGAATTTTTAAGACCCCCCGTTCAGACCCTATTGCAAAAAAAAAAAAAATTACTGTTTTCTTGATTGCAAAATAGTTTGGCAAACGTCATCTAAAACTATTCCAAACAAGTTGATAGCATTAGTATGTCTCTAGATATCCAGCTGTGACAGACAGACGAGGGAATCTCACCATAAAGGTTCCTTTTTAACAGAACCCTAAAAAGAAGACCTCTGTGCGAGGACAAAAAGGCTCCTACCTCAGCTTTGCTACGATATTTGAAAAAAAGGATTGTGTGGTTTTATGAAACCACGGTAAAAGTGAAACTTTTATAGGCGCCGCCATATTGGCCTTGGCTGCTCTGACGATCGCCTTTCACTTTATCCCTACTCCGCGGCCGACCTCACGCAACATGCAACACACAGACGAAAAAGTTAGAGACGATGTAATAAAAGTTTCAGTTTAAAAACATACCGCAGCGCTGGTAAAAAAACTGCTCTTGTACTGCGTCCTGTTTTTAATCTGAAATGTCCTGGTATTCTCACCTTCTAAGCCCAGTTTACAAAATTTGGGGATGGCAACCCTACCATAGTTGCAATTGCCAAGAACAACACAATTAAGTTGACCGTGTAAGTTGCGTATAAGCACATGTTTTTTTGATTTAAAACTGAACCCAAATACTTTGAATATTAGGAAGTTTTTCCACTGAAGCAAAGATGAGCGGACAGGAGCGTAGATGAGCGGAGCGGACGTGCAGGAATCAACCAATCACATTTGTTGAACAGGTATGTGACTGGTTGATGATACCTCTTCGCGAAAACTACAACAAATAAAAATAAACTCACCTTTTTAATATGTTCATCTTGAAATTTGTCGGAGTACTGCACTGCATCCGACTTCTTCATATGCTCCGATGTTCCGATATGGTCAGAAGCTTCCTGCTGGGACGTTAAGAAGATGTCGCATGCCAGACAGAAGGCATTCAAGGAGCCAGTGATGACCCCGTTCATATGCAGCTTGTATGTCATGGTGACCTGAAAAAAAAGCCAAGTATTTGTATAAAAAAACATAACAAACCCAAACATAAGGTGCCGTCAAAAATCGCATGATCGTGCGGATATGCAGTAGATATCAGTATGTTTGAATGCATCGGACGCACGCATCATCGCACGAGTGATGTCAATAGGACGGCGCTTAAAATCGTGTCTCTAAGTAGGTAGGTACTTAATGACCGAACTGAGTACCTTGTATGTACCTTCATCTTTCGGATTTTTCCGTCAGGAATTCAGTTAAAGCAAGCAGCCCGGTAATGTCAGTAGGTGCAGAAAGACCCTCTCGGTGTGGCAACACGCCGTGTTCGGGTTCGCGACAAGTCAATCGTCATCCTGAGGATGCATCGTTGAGAGAGAGGTGAAACGTGTCAATTTCGGGTTTTTTATGGCTCTTTAGGAATAGTAAAGCGGAACAGGTTACTAAATATAACAACGTCTATTGTATTTTATAATGGATTTTCGCAAGGTCACGCCTGAGTCAATAATGTATACTAGAACATAAATTACATAACTATTAGTGATATGCCGCATCGTTAAAAAATGTGATCCGCGGGTACGGATCATAAGGGTCTATACTCCGTTTGAAATAAGATTAGACATTTAAAC
Organism: Agrochola lychnidis; assembly: GCA_963680765.1. Taxonomy (NCBI): domain Eukaryota; kingdom Metazoa; phylum Arthropoda; class Insecta; order Lepidoptera; family Noctuidae; genus Agrochola; species Agrochola lychnidis. The sequence goes on along the minus strand of OY796869.1, from coordinate 6,754,063 downwards.
AAACCTTTTTTACAGTCCGTTCAACCGATTTTGACTTCTATTGCGTAGGCATAAGGATGGCATTAAAAGCAAAAAAAGTGGTTACAAACCAACTGTTTACTGCAGCTGCCATTTGTCATGCCACCAACGCAATAGAAGTCAAAATCGGTTGAACGGACTGTTAAAAAGGTTTAGTTAAATGTCTAATCTTATTTCAAATGGAGTATAGATTCGCGAATACGGATACGGATCTCAATTTTCTTCATGTTCAGCAAGAATTATTTATGATCCTCACCGTAACTGACTTTTGGGGGACAAAGCTGCCAAGTTACTCTTTTTGAAATACAATTTACCATTACTCAATATTAATTAATGACGTATTTTTTTTTTAAGTTCTTGAAAACAAAATAGTTTTTATTGATGTGTTAACTCACATAATTATTTCAATTAGCAGCACAAATATTAGAAGTTTGATCTCACTACAAAGATAGTTTAATTACCACCCTTATAACTTAATTTACTGGTACTTACTCTACTTGAATTATAAAAATTGAAGTTAACAGTATTTCAATGCTACATATCTTTAAAATTTCATATACGTAATGAAATGTATTAATATAAAAGATCCGTTCAAGATCTGCCAAAAAGTAACGGATACGGATACAGATCTTTTTTCGCCCTCGGATATCCGCGGACACGGATACGAATACGGTAGCCCCGGATCTGGGGGGGGGGGGGGGGGGGGCACGGGCGCCAACTTCAGGAGGCGACAAATTCAAGCGTAGCAGACAAGTGCACCACCCAGCACACCGCAACTTTGCAATAAATGAGACTTGCACCACATTATAATCTTTCTAAATTTTTCTTTTTTACAACAGTTTTGGCGCCCTTACCGAACGATACAATTTGATTAATAATTTGCTGCCAAAATTTCAATTCTGAGAAAATTTTAGTATTTCGGGGGCTAACTTAGCGCATCCCCATAAAAGATTGGCGGGGGGCGGCCGGCAGACGGCAGTTTTGCCCCGCCTCAAAAAAAATCTAGATCCGGGGCTGGAATACGGATATCTGGCACATCACTAATAACTATTAGCGAACTGTAGGCTGTGAGGCTTAATGCCCCTTCTACCTACGCCATCGCAGAACTAGGCGTGATGTTCAGTATATGTACTGACTGACTAGTCTAGATCAGTGGTGAATTATGTCTGTACTATCCAGTTAGCAGCCCAAACCCATAGTATTCATTTTAGTGCAGTTACACCGCCACATACAAACTACGCATCATAGACATGACGTCACACAAATCCTACATCGCACAATTCGAGTTTACTGAGCGATCGACATAGATACAAGATTTCAACTTCAAACCGTTGGACAGTTGCCCAGACACAACACCCGTCTGGTCGAAGCATCCTCCCTTTTCTATGGTGGATGAGTGAACTTTACACCCTGTTCCTCATGCCACTAAAAGCTTGACTAACTTGCTAATTATGAGTGTACCTACCTATTCCTTACTGTTGTCCCTCCACCTTCGATCACCAATTGTCGATCTAACTGCACGCTTGACGCGGAAACGGAAAACTGCAGGCTTGATGTTTAATATTTCAAATATAGTAGACTAGCTTCTGCCCGCGACTTCGTACACGTGAAATTTCTTGTTTAAAAAACTTTTTACAAAAAAAAAAACAACCGACTTCAAAAAAAAAAAAAACAATTTAATTTAAAAAAAACAAATTTAGTTTCGGAAGTCGGTGTCTTTGGTTTTCAATTTTCGTTCTTTGTTACCGACTTCCGAAATCGGTTGTTTTTTTTTTGTAAAAAGTTTTTATTTTTCACTTTTTAGTTGTGGTACCTACCCCACACAAATTCGAATACCACTACCTGCTATGTAAATAACAGTGACAGGAAGTTATCATAATATCATCCACATACTATGTGGGAAAAAATACGTATTATTGAAGCTAACTCAAAAACTACCCAAGCAAAGTTAATAAAATTTATATGGGACTACCTCTGAAGTATGATCTACCAAACAAAAAAGAATCATCAAAATCAATTCATAATTGGCGGAGTAATCGCGTAACAAACATACAAAAAAAAAAACATGCAGTCGAATTGAAAACCTCCTCCTTTTGGAAGTCGATTAATAACATAAAATAATTATATTAATGACACTCGGCAGCATTCGTTTCTACTTATGTGCCATTAGTTAATTATTCTCAGAAGCAGATCAGAAGTTCCAAAGATAAAACTATTTGTTGCAGTGTAGTTATGTTGTATGTACTAACGTTTGTTTAGGTAAACATAGATTAATCTGTTTACCTAACCGACGTTCGCACGGACGTAATAATATGGCGGCGGGATTTTATCGCGGATTGGTTTTTGAACTCTCGGTGTTTTATTTTACTTTTTTTTACCTACTTCACTGACATAATCTTTTCAGTATTTGACATAATATACCTACAATTTTCTACATTTTTTTAAATCAAATTAGATTTGTTACAGCCTTAGAGTAGATATATACTCTAAGGTTACAGCTGACTACAGCTGTATCATGCCACTAGGCAATCATGTCATTTGGTTTAAATAGGTCCTTATTTTTATTATTTTGTTTATCTTTTATATAAATTCTTTTCTTTTAGATTTTGTGAATGTGAGAACGTTGTAGGCTGTAGACTTGTGGACCATTTTCTATTTTACTAAGTACCTGGTACTTGTTGATAGGCCTACACTGTCCTCCCATACCTATTAACACTGTAATTTGAAAACATTGTAGAAACAATTTATTTTGAAAAAAGTAACCGTGGAGTTTCTTGCCGGCTCTTCTCCATATGAAGCGAGCAATGACCAACCGTGCACCTAGCTTCTGACGTTTCATAAGTGCCTTTGTAGGTTTATGTGAAATAAAATATTTTGATTTTGGTGTTAAGCCGAGAAAAAAAAAAAACGTAAATCGGCTATCAAAAGACAATGAATAATTTTATACTAGAGTCAAAGGGGAAGTATCTGTCAAGTTTCACCACTAATGGCGCTAAGAGTACAAACCGTAAACGTGTTTTGTCATCGTTTTTAGTTGATATTTTTGTTTTCACTGTAAAATTAAACTACAGAGGGAAAGAGAGAGATACTTGTTGATGTTGACATAATTCATATAGAAGTTTTTAAGCTATTGCATAGCTTTTATCGCGGGCTTTGAGCGCGGCGACCGAATCAAGAAATTCCGTAACGTAACGAAAATAAAACCTAACACCCCCCACTCCGCCTACCATGTAATGACGGTTCCTATGACAACATCACGTTGTCTTGGGAACAAACGTGATGTTGTCATGGAGGTTACAAATGCTATGCAATAGCTTTACCGCGGCAGTCCCCGAGTGCCACACGTTTTTTTTTTCTTTTCTGCGTTTAATTTGTCTGACAAATACGTTTTGTTAAGGGGGAAGCGTGAGGGTAGCCCGCGAATTTCAAATTTTCTTACGTTTTTTGCATTTTGCAGGTCAGTTTCAGGTTTTATGTTGATTAAAATATGATTCGCGGTCGTAACAAATATGGGTTTACTCAATTATAATCAACAATACAACTCCATAAGTTAGCAAATGTGTCAAATGTCATGATTTCATGAAATCATGACATTTTACACCTTTATCTTCTTCTTAATTACTTTTGCTAATTGCAATGATTATAATTGAGTAAAGCCATATTTGTTACGACCGCGAATCATACATATCGCTTCCCCCTTAATGGAACTTGTATTTTCAGCAAATCGCAAAATTATCGTACATTAGACATTCACTATAGTACATCGTACCATAGGCCAAATTATCGTACGCCCCCATAATTATCGTACGGGTTGGCAACACTGCAACTAGGGTTGCAATTTTTTTATAACAAATATAGTTTTATCGACGCCATTGGTGCCGATTCCCTTGTTCACAAATTAAACAAAATTTAAGTTCAGTGCATCTTTTTCTTTCTATTTCATTTAGAAAAGGACAGAAGATAAATTTTAGTTTAGTCCTGTCAAATTAATCAGCGCTTGACGTAAATTGACGTAATTTTAGTAGGCAAGTTTTTAATCACGTCTAAACTTGTATGGAGTAGTGACAGGCGCTGATTAATTTGACAGGACAAAACTAAAATTTATCTTCTGTCCTTTTCTTAATGAAATAGAAAGAAAAAGATGCACTGAGTTTAGTTTGTGAACAAGGGAATTGGCACCATTGTCTGTAAAAATACAGTAGACGACGAAAAAATTTAAAAAATATAGTAGGTGTTTCAAAAACATTCTTATTCTTATATTCATTTTTGCTACTATTATAAACCTTTAACAGGTTTCTTAAAAGGAAATCTCATATCTATTTTTACACTATTTATTAAGGTTACAAAATACCATAAATTCAGTTTTTATGAGATTACTGGCCCTATTGCGATCATCTCGCCGTTTTGTATTGAAATAAAAATATTGTAGTGGCGCATACTATATTTTTTCTTAACAAATATAGTATTTAGGCCTCTAATATTAAAAGGACTCTATATAGGTAATATAGTAAGGTTGGCAACCCTACTTAAAACGCCTACTGCTGTTAAAAAAAAGCATTCATATTATGCTTGTTTGACTCTGACTATGAATGAATTCATTCTGATTATCAGTTTGGGTTTAGGTTCCTACTGCTAGTTAATCATAAACATCCTTTTTCTTATCAATGCGACAATGGAATAATGTGTTCTGTCTGAACTAACACAGTGCTACGTACACACCGTGACCGGTCCAACGAACGCCATCGACGGATATTCGGTAGGTATGGGCGTTATTTAACGTTACTAGTTACAATAACTGGCGACGGGCCATTGTAGCCAAATAACTAGTTTCGAGTCACACATAAACACGTCATTTTTGTAACTAGTTACGTCACAATGCAGTGATCGAATGAACCGAAACAAAAGTACGTTGCGACTTGCGACGCATGTTATTTCTTTCGCGCGTTATAACTTTAGTACCTACCTACGTTTAAATGTAACTGCATATGTAGCTACAAAAACATATGTAACGTATTACGCAGGTAATCATATTTTCGTTTCGCAAATAACTGTAATACTTCGATAGAATCACCGTGTTGAATCACCGAATAGAATTTGAAAAATAACTAGTTACTAAAATCACTAGTTTTCAAAACCGGTGACGTCCTCGAAGTCACTAGGGCCGCATTCCGACTTACGCCAAAAGTGATAACATCGCGAATCCAACCAAAGTCCAAAGTCACAATCAATACTCAATAACCCTTATATTTTGTGACTATTAAATTTGGTTGGATTCGCGATATTATCACTTTTATCATAACTCGGAATGCGGCCTAGTTAGGTTACGTTTCGTGAGAATCACGTAACGACCCACCCCTATCACTACACACTACAAACGTGCGGTAGCGAACACCACCAGGTGTTCGCTACCACACGTTTGTAGTGTGTAGTGTGTTCGTTGGCCTTCGAAGGCCTACGTCCAAATACATTTAGTGGTCGAGCAAACGATCGGTAGATTGCTTCTATTCCTTTGATGTTAGTGGCACGCTGCGGATAGCCGACACACACAACGAACGATTGTTGACGCTTGCTAAACCGTTCAGACAGACAGGACCAACGAAGGCCAGCGAAACCCATTCGTTGGGCATGTGTACACACGGCTACACATCAAGCTATACACTTCCAGTATAAGCTGACCTAGCATTGTACGAAAATCCTTTACAATGCGAGATCAGCATAAACTGGAAATGTAAAGCTTGATGTGTAGCTGTGTGTACCATTCGATAGGAGATTTTTTTTTAAACTTACATTTTTGCGCCAAAAATCCGCCATTATATTTTTTATAATTTTATTATACCCAGTGACACTCGCAATAAAGACAAATCTAACGATATATCATTCATCAAAATTGGATCAGCCGTTTATTAGTTACGAGTTTACGAGGGAATATAGAGACGGACATACATACACACAGATCCATGCACGCACAACAACGATCAATTGTAATTGTCAATTTTATACACATTTATGCGCAATTTGATCTTCTCCAAAATGCAAATTGGAAGGATGGACATTAATTTACTACAATAATTGATCGTTTCGGGGACCCATAAATAAAATGTACACACATTTTTAAAGATTCAGAGTAAAGTGGGTGATAGACGTGCGAACTTAAAGTAGGTACGCGGTTTTTAAGTTCACGAACTTACTGAGCTCACCGTCGCGCGTCGGTGACACACGTGAAAGCTTGCTCACAATGGTGCCAATTCCCTTGATCACAAACTAAACTAAATTTAAGTTCAGTGCATCTCTTTCTTTCTATTTCATCAAGAAAAGGACAGAAGATAAATTTTAGTTTAGTCCTGTCAAATTAACCAGCGCTTGACGTAAATTGACGTAATTTGAGTAGGCAAGTTTTTGACAGGACTATAGATGTAAGGCCGGTTTAAAACCAATTAAACCAATCCATTTAAAACGAAAAAAACCGTTTAAAACCGAAATAAACCATTTTTAACCGACTTCCAAAAGGAGGAGGTTCTCAATTCGACTGTATGTTGTTTTTTTTTTTGTATGTTTGTTACGCGATTACTCCGTCAATTATGAATTGATTTTGATGATTCTTTTTTTGTTTGGTAGATCATACTTCAGAGGTGGTCCCATATAAATTTTATTGTCTTTAACTTGGGTAGTTTTTGAGTTAGCTTCAATAATACGTATTTTTACCTCGCTTAGTATGTGGATGATATTATGATAACTTCCTGTCACTGTTATTTACATAGCAGGTAGTGGTATTCGAATTTGTGTGGGGTAGGTATCACAACTAAAAAGTGAAAAATAAAAACTTTTTACAAAAAAAAACAACCGACTTCAAAGAAAACACTACAAAGTGAAAAATAACTTTAATTTCGGAAGTCGGTGACAAAGAACGAAAATTCAAAACCAAAGACACCGACTTGCGAAATTAAAGTTATTTTTCACTTTGTAGTGTTTTCTTTGAAGTCGGTTGTTTTTTTTTTTTTGTAAAAAGTTTTTATTCGATTTAAAACGTTTGGTGTTGATGACTATGTTTTTCTTAATTATAACTAGGTATATATTTTATTGATTTTACCGAGGTAGGAATATAACGGAGTACCTATACCTACATAAGTTATAAAAACTCTATTGGTAAGTTAAAACTCTGTGTTGGTCAGTTAACATTTTTTCACTATTTTCAAACGATATAAAAAATCAATTTGATTCGGTTTAAAACCAAACTCACACTCTCGCACTTTCGGTGACGTCGTCACTCGACGCAACGTTGCCCATCTCGCCTACCCTACACACATATGCACATACATAAACATTTTTGTAGGCGAGTTTTCAACCGTTTAAAATGATTTATTTGGGGTTTAAAACGGCAACATTTGATTTAAAACGTTTTAAATCGGTTGTTTTACATCTATGGACAGGACTAAACTAAAATTTATCTTCTGTCCTTTTCTTAATGAAATAGAAAGAAAAAGATGCACTGAACTTACATTTAGGGTCAGTGGGTCGTGCGGTCCATGGCCCTTTACGGGGCACCGGTGCGGGCGCGTTCATTGAGGCTGCGGCCAGCCCGCCGGTTGAACGCGTCCCAGAGGGTCATGGCCATCCGGCTGGTCCGAGGTGACCGCACGGTCTCCTGCGAGGCGGCGAGCCTCCTTGCCGGATTACCGCCATGGGATCTGGAGGCAAAGGTCCTCGCGCACATCTGGGAGTGGCGTGAGGAGGCGAAACGCCGGGGCTTAACTCCGATGCCGCAAGAAATCGCGGCACAGCGGACAGAGCTCCGGCGGGATCTCATGGCGTCATGGAGAGTGCGATTGTTACAACCCCACGCTGGGCACGCCACAATTGCGGCGATAAGACCCCTCTTTGAGGAGTGGCTTGAGAGGCGCCACGGCGTCCTCACCTTCCACCTGACGCAGGTCCTCACCACGACACGACACGGCTGCTTCGGGAGGTTCCTGTTCAGGATAAGGCGGGAGGAAAGACCCGGGTGTCACCATTGTGTGGATCGGCCTGAGGACACGGTGGAGCATACGGTGGAGGTCTGCCCGGCTTGGGCAGAGCAACGCCGTGTCCTCGTAGAGGCGATCGGCGGTGGTGATCTCTCGCGTCCGGCTCTGGTTCAGGCCATGGTACGGAGCGAGAGGAAATGGCAGGCCGTAACCTCCTTCTGCGAAGCGGTAATGCTCGCGAAGGAGGAGGCGGAACGCGTGAGGGAGAGGCAAACTTCGCGCCCTTACGCCCCTAACCGCCGCAGGAGGAGACGCCCGGGGCGGGAATCGCGAGTCGATATCCGGCCACCGTAGGCGCGGGCTTGCGGACGGTGAGCAATGGCTAGCTCGCCGTCCGATAAGGACCAAGCCCGGGTCGACGGCGCGTTGTGTTCCACGCGCGCCTCAAAGAGATGTCAGCAGAATTGACGGGGTCCGCTAGGGCCAATGCCTGCCGGGGGTTCGAAGAAAACCGATGGGGAAATCGTGGCCCCCGGCAACAGGGCAACCGAAGGAACACGGGTGGGTTTTAGTCAGTAAGAGTCTGACACGCCTTCCCGCTCCGCCCAAAGCGGGAGAAGTTATTTGATAATTTCCCACCCAAAAAAAAAAAAGTGGGTCGTCTTAGGGGCGGATTTAGTTTAGTTTGTGAACAAGGTAATCGGCACCAGTGTATGGCGATGACACAAATGTCGAAACAAAATGGCGGCTCGTGACTCGCGGCGATGACAGACGTAAGAAACTACGAACCAAGGCGGGCTACGAGCAAAATTTCAAACCTGTTGGATTGCCAACGAACTTACTCAGCGTTTTTAAAGTACGTGTACTTAGTATGACACGGGCGAGAAAGTTTGCCGAGCTATAAGTACGCGAACTTACTCGCACGTCTATCACACACCTTTTAGCCCACGTGCGCACGGATGTTATAAAATCGCGGCGTTATAAAACGCGCACTGGATTTTCAACTCTAGATATTAAGCAGACCGTTGAAAAAACACACTGTTGGATTTTCAACTCTCGGCGCTGAGCAGAGCGTTGAAAATACAGTGCAAGAAAAAAATCGCAGCGATTTTATTACGTCCGTGCGTACGTGGGCTTACGTAGAATGTACCGAACAGTCATACCTATCATACTTCAGTAAGTACCAAAAATAATAAAAACAAAAGGCTTAGCTTATTATAATATACAAGACTTCCAACTACCTTGATACTTAGGTAAGTACTTCAACAAGAAAAAGTACGACAAAAACTTAACAAAAATGATAACAAGAACCTCTCAAAATAATTACAAAATCAACAATCAATTATATCCCAACAATAAGAAACAATCTAAAAATAGATTTTGAACAAACAAACAAAACAGATTTTGACTATTAAAATAGGTTAGTAATTAAAAATAAAAATTTCACTTTGTACTTACCAATTAGGTATTCCACCGCTTGGTAATAAATTGAACGACTGCTGAGCACTGTGAGTTTCACTAGAATAAATATTTTTTGGCGTGGCGACCACACGGCATTCAGGATATCAACCACCGAAGTTTCGAAGATTCTGGAAAACCCCGACCACAGAGCACTATTCTGCACTATGGTCAGATTATGGTATGGATGCGTTCTTAAAAAGTCGGTGTAGTATTGTTTTTTTCATTATAATTATACCCATTACATAAATCACGTAGCCTACTCAAGATTTAAAAACTCCGTATGGTATTTTATTGGAAAATTGATTGGATTCGTATGTAACTACATAGATCTTTATAAAACGCTTCGAGGATCAAATCCATAGAGTATAGTAATACACTGCAGATGCTCTTGGATAGCTGACACACACAACCAGTGTTTCCACTTACGTTTTTGGTTTTTCCCCAGTTTCTTAATTAATTATCCCTAAAATTCCTCAAAAAAGAATCCTTGGTTTAGGGAGTGTTTTAAAACTGCTTTTATTAGTTGAAATTATTTATTTTGGTATTCAATGATACAAAATACTTGGCGCGTTGCGTGCTGCACATTTTTTAACAAAGATGGCCGGGGGGAACCTCCGGCATAACTATTTTTTACATTTTTTAGGCAATGGCTACTAGCACATTGAGCCAATGCCAACATGTTCCCTTTTTTGTGAATAATTTATTGAGTGTACATAACTGATTAATTATTAAAGTAATACCCCTACTTACAATACAAAGAACCTACTAAAATAAATGAAGTTGGATAACAGTTATTTAGCAAACATAGCAATTACATAAATTTTTAACAAGTATAGTCTCTTAAATATGAAGGTCTACGAGTTTCTCTTTTAGGTCTAGTAGGCGTATGTCTAGTAATTATATTGTTTTCGATGTCTGTTAATACTGGAGAACAAATAGATTCATTTTTACTATTTAAATTGGAAAGCTCTTCTGGAATACAGACTTTATCGTTAATGCTAGAATCTACCGAGTCATCAATATGTGTGTTTATTTGTTCTTTCAGTAAAGAATTTAATTCAACATTGTTAGAATGGTTAGTTAAATTATCATTGTTCTGTGTAAGATTTGTTTGAGATGGGGAGGGTAATGACAATGGACGAACATGAGATAAATCTCGTCTATAAGAAGCGTTATTAACATTTACTAAATAGGACCTGTCGGACAAAACATCTGTGATAACACCTGGAGACCAGAACTTACTTACCGATGGTTGTAGTTGTACAGAAACAGGCTGACCAACTTCCAGCGTTACAGCTTTCTTTGTTCTCTTGTCATAAGAATGTTTGATACCTTTACGCCTCCTTTCTATGCTCCCAGGAACATCTTTGATGACTTGTGGTTTAAGAAGATTTGGAAGTGTTGGTAGAAAACCCCGTGTTCTTCGAGAGTATAGACGCTGTACTGGACTCGAGTCTAATTTATTGGGAGTGTTTTTAAGACAGAGTAAATTGAACCAAAAATCCTCACCACTCTGCAGATTTTAACCAAAGTTTTTTTGCTATCTTTACTGTGGCTTCTGCTTTTCCATTACCCTGTGGATGATTAGGTGATGAAGTAACATGAGTAAAATTCCATTTTTTGGAGAACTCAGAAAATTCCAGGTTCACAAAATTAGTACCTCCATCTGTAACAACAGTTTCTGGAATGCCATGTCTTGAGAAGTTTCTTTTGCAACAATCTATTACAGATTTTGCTGATAAGTCTTTTAGAGTATCAATTTCAAAAAAATCTGAATAGTGATCAACTGTTATTAAATATTTGATTTGTTTACCATTATGAGAGAAGAAAAATACATCCATAGATACTATTTGAAAAGGATATTCTAGTATTTTACTAGTTTGCATGGTAAATTTTTGTTGACTAGGAAGAAACTTATTACAGGTAGAACAGGTTTTAATCATATCTTTAATATCCCTAGACATAGAGGGCCAATATACTGCTTGTCTAGCTAGCTTTAAAGTATTCTCAATACCAGAATGAGCTCTGTGTAACTTATTAAGTAATTTTGTTCTTAAAGTTTCAGGAATTAGGATTGATTGACCTTTTAATATAAGACCTTGATATGTAGTTAGGTCATTTTTTATGCTAAAATATTGGTGCAAAGCTTCTGGAATATCTTTTGAATATTTTGGCCACCCATGTGAAATAAAATGTTTTAGTTTTTGATAGTTTTGATCATTATTTGTTACTTGTTCTATTTCTTTTATGCAAGTATCAGATATTGGTAGATCCATGATCGGGTTAATGTTTTCTATTATTTTGAAAATTTTCTTGTCTTTGGATTTGTCTATATCATTACAATCCAAATAGAATCTTGACAAAGCATCAGCCATGACATTATCTTTTCCTGATACAAATTGTAATTGAAACTTTAATTCGCGGAACTCGGATAAATAAAACACCGGATGGATACCTTGAAAGTATACTCAAACTCAAAAAAAAACATACATTCATTAACCTTATAGATAATAGAAGGGAATTCTTAACATCGCGATTCAGAAATGTGACGCAAAAGAATAACGCCATCTAGTTACATAAAGAGAACAAATCTTGTTGAAACATACCTTCATTGCACAGCTTAAATACGAACATACCGCCCACCAAGGACATTATGATATGTCCTTCATTACACTAAACCGCCCACCATGAGGTCAGGGGCTCAAACTAGCGTAAAAATAAATTATGTGTGCAACGACAAGTGATGACAAAAAAATAAATTATAATATTTTATAGAAAGTACCTATTCCTTGGCACAAAAAAAAACACAATATTTGTGGACTGTATAAACTTATCTAATTTACAAACAATGCTTTGTGGACTGTATAAACTTATTAAAAATAGTGGTAACAAAAACAAACATGCTTAACCAAAACTTAACGTATACTATATAAAGTTTACCTTACTTTGCAATTGGTAAAATACACAATTTTGACATAGGTCGTTTGATCAAGGATCCATTACACTTGAGGGTCACCACTCGAGTAACCTTATCCAAACCAGGGTGCTTGTCTACGACTTTGCCCAAAAGCCAACGGGCAGGAGGTAAGTTATCCTCCTTGACTAACACGACATCTCCGATGCTTGGTTCTGGAATATGTTTTGTCCATTTATAACGTTGCAACAAATTAACCAAGTACTCATCTGACCATCGCCTCCAAAAGTCTTGCAACATGCGTTGTGTAACCTGCCAACGTCTCAGGTTGCTGAGGTTAGAATTCTCATAATTACGTTCAGGCACTGCTATCAGAGGCTCACCGATCAGGAAATGACCTGGTGTTAAAGGAGTGGAATCTATGGAAGTGTCAGACAACATTGATAACGGCCTGGAATTAAGGCACGCTTCTACCTGGGATAAAAGTGTTGATATCTCTTCGAACGTAAGTGTAGAATTACCTATTACGCGTTTTAGGTGGAATTTGGTCGATTTTACGCCAGCTTCCCACAGGCCACCGAAATTAGGGGAATGAGGCGGAATGAAATGCCAAGAAGTGCTGTTGTTACCTAACCACTCTCTAATTTCTACAGCCACGGAAGATTTTTCCGCAGCCACTAAATGCCGAAGCTCCTTGGAAGCGCCAACAAAATTCGTTCCATTGTCGCTCCAAATTTCACTTACAAAACCTCGTCGAGCTACAAGTCTTCTAAAGCCAGCGATGAAACCTTGCGACGTCAAATCACTGATGGCTTCTAAATGAATAGCCTTGGTCACCATGCATACAAAGACACAAATGTACCCCTTGTATGATCGGTGGCCTCGACCCTTTGACGTTCGGATGATGATGGGACCAGCAAAATCCACGCCACTCTTTAGGAATGGTCTTGCCGGAATGACTCGACTGGACGGTAACTGACCCATAAGTGGGGTTTGAATAGATGCCGAGTACCGCTTGCACTTTACACATTTGTGTACATGAGCTTTAACCTTTGTCTTGGCGGAAAGGATCCAATACGTAGCACGCAGCTGGCTCAACATTAGTGTTGGTCCCCCATGTAACGTCCTCTTATGGGCTTCATCAATCACTAGGTTGGTGAAGTGACTGTTAGGTGGTAGGATGATGGGATGTTTGACAGCCTCATCCAAATTAGCATTATGAATGCGTCCACCGACTCGGAGAATGCCTTCATCATCGATGACTGGACAGAGACTTTTAAGCTTGCTTTTTGCTTTCACGCTTCCTGTTTTTCTTATATCCTTTATTTCTTCGGAAAACTCTTGATTCTGAACAAGTTTTATACACATTTTTGTTGCTTCTTGTATTTCTTCTTTGGTTAGATACTTTTCGAATCCCTTTTTACCGTGTGATTGTCTCTTCCAACTCAAAACTCTTCTGCAGTACGCCATAACCCGAACTAACCTTTGTAATGATGAATACCTTGTCCAGAAAAGATCCTCTCGATGAGGTTCAGCTACAACGTGAACCTTGACTGATCTTTGCTCCGTGTTGGTCATAATTGACTTTGGTCTTGTGTATTCTATCGTTTCATCATGAAGCCATGATGGTCCTTGACTCCATAGTGAGTTGCATACAAGTTCTTGTGGTGTTACACCTCTGGATGCCAAATCTGCAGGGTTATGCGTAGATTGGACATGGGCCCAATGTGAGTTGTCAACGTAAGAGAGAATAGTAGACACTCTGTTTCCAACGAAAGTAGTCCAGTGACTGGGATGCTTACTGATCCATGCCAAAACAACTGACGAGTCAGTCCAAGCGTGTATCTGAAGGGGTGCGATTTTCATTACTGCAGCGACTTCGGAAATGAGTTCAGAAAGCAACACGGCCCCCATCAGCTCCAAACGTGGAACCGACTGCTGCTTGACTGGTGCAACCTTAGTACGAGAGGTGATTAAACTAACATGAATGGTTCTTCGGGCATCGATGACTCTAATATACACAACGGCGGCATAAGCAGCAATCGACGCGTCGCAAAATCCATGTAATTCTACCAATAGATCGTCGGATTTTGTGTTAACCCATCTGGGGATGCTGAACTTGTTCGTCTGTACAAGGCTTTGACGGTAAGTGTCCCATTCTGATAGAAGTTCCGAAGTTAATTGTTCATCCCATTCCAGGCCAGCAAGCCAAAGCTTTTGAATGAAGATCTTGGAGGTAACAATGCAAGGTGCCACCCAGCCAAGTGGATCGAACAGGCGTGAGATGTCAGATATTACCTTTCTCTTGGTGACTGGGGTCTGCTGTAGATCAAGTTGCACTGAATATTTAAATTCATCACTCTCACGATCCCACGAAATTCCTAGAATTTTTATAACTGAGTCCAACTTAATATCCTTCCCCTGTTCCTCTTCCTCATTCTGTCTTACCTTTGTTACCGTATGTTCTTGAATTCTCTTGTTTAATTCATTGCAGCTGCTAACCCATTTCTGTAGTTGAAATTGACCTTTGGTAAGTAACTCTGTCAATTTTCTATGTATGTGTAAACCTTCTTCAACTGTCTGACAGCCTGTCATTAAGTCATCTACATAAAACTCATTTTTTATGATATCAGATATTTCAGGATGACCTCCACCTTCATCAACTGCCACCTGCTGTAAGGATTTTACTGCGAGGTAAGGAGCTGCTGCTGTACCAAACGTAACTCTTACTAATTTGTATTCTTTTATTTCAGATGCTGGATCATCGCGCCACACTACTCGCTGAAATTCTGATGTTCAGGAGAAACCTTCACCTGTCTGTACATTTTTATGATGTCAGCACAGAGACTCATGGGATGCATTCTCCATCTCATGATGATGTGACGTAACGGAGGTTGCAACATTGGACCAACCATAAGATCGTCGTTCAGAGACACTCCATTTAGGCCTTTCATTGAAGCGTCGAACACTATTCGAACCTTAGTTGTAGATTTGTCTTCACGTACCACGGCGTGATGTGGTAGATAAATTGCTGTACTCATATGACGCTCATTATCGTGTACAGGTTTCATATGACCAAGGTCAATGTATTCTTGGAACACATCTGAGTATCGAGCTTTAATTGTTGGATTCCTCTTGAATTTATTTTCAAGAAGATGAAATCTTTTGATTGCGAGGTCTTTCGAACTCCCATATTGACACTGTGGATCTTGATTGCGAAAGGGAAGATTAACCACATAGCGACCTTCCTCATCACGGCGTGTAGTTTGTGCATAAATATCCTCACATTGTTGCTCTTCGTCAGAAAGGATCTTCTTATCAGGGATCGTAGACTCTATTTCCCAGAACTGTCGCAATAGTGCGTTGTCATCAGCCTGATCTGAGCTGCTGTGGATGACGTGATGACAATAAATAGAGTCACGGCTTGACGATATCTGTCCAAAAAGGATCCAACCCAGGGCAGTATTCTGAGCTACCGGTAAGTTTGGTGGACCTTGAATTAAACCATCTCTAAGAACTTGACCATATATTTCCGCACCAAGTAAGATGTCTATCTTGTTTGGCGTATGGAACTCTGGGTCAGCTAAAGGTATCCCTTTTAGCTCGGGCCAATAGGACTTCTCTAATTTTTCTGAGGGTAAAAGCGACGTAATCGTACCCAATACAAAAGCATGGACTTGGACTCTAAAATTTGGATCTAAGCGTGAGTGAATAGTCATCGTGACTGTAAACTTGGAAGCAAAAGCACTTCTCTCACCGCCTATTCCAGATATAACCGATTTGGTCGGCTTCTTCTTTAGTCCGAGTAGCTGCACTGCTGATTCTGCTATGAATGACGCCTGAGATCCCTGATCCAATAGCACTCTCAGCAGTTGTGTAGAGCCACTTCTTGTCTGTGCTTCGACAAGAGCAGTAGCCAACAAAACTTGACAAGGTATTGACCCCTTAGAAAAATGTGATACTATATTTGAATTTGATGGTTCGCTTGTTGAAAACGATGCCTGAACACTAGACACCGCTGATTTAACTTCAGCTGCTGTATTAGAGCTTTCATTAACTACTGTGGAGTTTGAGACCGAATTTGGATGTAGTAGTGAGTGATGCCTTCGCTTACATATGTGACACGACGTAGTATATCGACAAAACTTAATGGAGTGATTCGCGTTTAAACAATTATAACACAAGCGCCTGGTTTGTGCAAAGCTATGACGAGATTCGTAACTCTCTTGAGCAAACTTCTTACAATTAGAAATTTTGTGGGTTTCTTTACAGAATGGACAATTTGTTGAAACAGCCTTATTGTCGGTACTAACTACGTGGTGAACTTTTGGTTTAGGTCTGCTTGACTTAGTATCTAAAAATTCGAGCGCACGAAATCTGGCTTCCAAAAAATCTCTAAACTCCGAAAGCACAGGTAATTCATCTTGGGAGCTAATTTTAGTCTCCCATTGCTTTCGTGATTCAGAATCAAGTTTGGAACTAATTATGAAAATGATTATGATATCCCACGTGCTAACGTCGATCCCTAGATTTTTCAGACCATTTAGACATTCCATTGTGGTATCCAGTAAACCCTTAAGGCTGTTTGAGCATTCTGCTACATTAGTCTGACTCAATAAGCGTTTTAATAAACAATTCGACAGAAATCTTTTATTGTTATATCTACGATGTAGCAATGACCAACATTCTTTGTAATTATCCGAAGTAACCGCAATATGTCTGACAAGTTGATCTGCTTCTCCTGACAATAGGCCTTTTAAATAATGCAATTTTTGCACGTCTTCTAAATTATCGTTATTATGTATCAAAGATGTAAATAAATCTTTGAATGTAGTCCACTCTGCATAGTTGCCCGAAAACTTTGGAATATCTATCTTTGGCAATCTGACACTATTTGCTATTGTGTGGTTGACATTTGTTCTTGGGCTAAGATCTGAACTATAATCGCTATATGTGTTTAAAATTTCTTTTAACTGCGTTTTGTGGAAAATGTAATTTTCTTCAGTGGTGTCATAATCATCATTCACAAAATACTTATTAGATTCTCGCTGAGCGTCTGTAGCATTCTGTATTATGTTTTTATGAGTTGACGAGAATTCTTTCCACAAAGCTTCAAGTGCCTCTAATCTAGTCTCAACGTACGTTTTAGTTACTCTGTCTTTAGGAGACTTTTTAAAGTTGATCTGAGCCTTTTCAATAAGAAGCTTTGTATTATTTTGCAATTTATACATAGCCTCCATACTTATTAATTTGACAAAAATAAAATTTCTACTAAAATTACCAAAGACAAAATATTATAGACATACGTTGTATCTTATTTTTACCACTAGATACTGCAACAACGATAAATTATGAGTTTATATTAATTTTATAATAAAGAAAACTTCAATTATTCTTACAATCAGTTCTATATTGCTTAACAATGCACAGATTGGTACATAAAATATCACAAGTTCAAGCAGGTACACTTTTGTAACTTATGAATAAAGTCTAATAAGTCCAAAAATCTACTAAAGTCCACTTAAACCTTTTCAGACGAAATTTTCTATCTTCAGAAAACCCGACTTGCAAATATGTAACAATTAATGTACTCACGATTTTTTTTTCTCAACAAACCGCACTTCACTAGCACTGAATCCGTATTCACTCCACTACGTCGCCCAGATGTTGAAACCCAAGCGTAAACTACACTATCACGCTGATGACTCAACTGATTCTGCCCTGCGCCTCACTCAGCTGATGATGATGTCCAGTCCGCCCTGCTCCGCCCTCAGACTCCGCAGGTGTCAAACTCCGCCCTGCACCCTGCGTCTCCGTCTGGTGCTGGTCCACGCTAGCTCCGCTGCAGCAGCACTAGTTACTTCACTGTGCACACCAGCTTGGGTGTGCGGCGCTTCAGGGCGATCCACCCTGGTTTCTACGCCAAGAATCACAAAACACTATCTGGATCTCACTTATCCGACTCAATAAGGACCATGAAACTTTAGTTCGCGGAACTCGGATAAATAAAACACCGGATGGATACCTTGAAAGTATACTCAAACTCAAAAAAAACGTTAGGACGTCGCGACGCCCCCGCAAGGGGGCGTGGCGAGCGGGGTCAGGGCTTCGCCCCTCGCCCGCGGAGGCCATACATTGGCCCATCAATATGAACCCCTCATTAGGTTTGCCTCTGGCGGCTAAGAGAAACGACCGCATTATTGTGAGGCAATAATGCGTCGGTGTGATTGGTTGCTCTGAATATTTCTGTAGGCGCGCCGCGACGCCCTTAGTGGCGTCGCTTTCTTCACGGCATCCCGGCGGTCTGTCCCCGCCAGGTGAGACCCCCGGTTACCCGGGGGAGGCCCAGCGAGAACGACCAGCGACGGTGATGCCGACTCGACGCCCTACAGGTCTAATATGTAGCTTCCCCCTCTCCCCGCTCACAGATCGAGCCGTTTACGGTTTGAGGGGTAGGCAGTCGCGTATGTATGAGCGGCTTGTGTTGTAGTGTAACACCGCTCATTGTAGACGTGCGTCGCGACCCGCATCGCGCCCGCACGTGTTGTGTTTTAGATGCGTGTATAGTGGTGGATGTCTGTATATAGTTATGTGACGTGCCTATATTAACTTAGAACACGCCACACAACGGATGTATGTGTACATCTGTAGAGTCTTATTATTTCGAGTAAGCTGCGTGTAACCTGGATGCTGCTTACCCGAGGCGTCAATCCGGTGCGATGGGGTCAGTCGTCCGCTACCAGGTCGCGGGGCAGGGGTTTCGCGTCAGGCGGGCGCGCATGCAGTGGCGCTATCTGCCTGACATGGGGCCAGGCAGAAGCGTCGGCACGCGCGAACATCGCCTTCGCGAGTCGCCCTACAAACAGATCCAGGCTCTCGATCCCGAGGTCCCGGTGGAGTACATCGTTCCTCACGCAGCGAGGGGCGTCAACTATGGTCCGCAACGCAAAGTTTTGTTGCGTGCGGAGCATTCTTCGGCTCGACTCGCTCGTGAGGGCGAACCAGGCCGGGGCGGCGTACGTCAAGACTGGGCGTACGTACATCTTGTACACGCTCAGCTTGACGCGCGTCGGGATGCGGGATGAGAGCACGGGTCGGAGTTGGTTGCGGGCGACCTTGACCTGCGCGACGACCTTGCGGACGTGGGGCCCCATCGTGAGGCGGCGGTCGATGGTCACACCCAAGTATTTGACCTGGGGCGACCAATCGACGTCGGCTCCTTGTAGCTTCAGGGGGGGTGGAAGGGGCGCGAAACCAGTCACCATGGCTTGCGTCTTACTCACGTTCACCGACAGTCGCCATTTGGCGAGCCACTCGGGAAGAAGGTCGAGTGCGCGCTGCATCTTGGTCGCCGCGTACTTCGCATTTAGCGAGGAAGTGATGTACGCGGCGTCGTCGGCATACAGCGCGAGTGTGGCGTCTGGTGTGGTGGGGATGTCGTCGGTGTAACGTGAGTAACACGCCGGCGAGACGCAGCTGCCCTGGGGCACGCCAGCCAACACCGGGCGGGCGCCCGATAGCGCCCCGTCGACCACCACCCGGAAAGTCCTGTGGGATAGAAAAGAGGAGACCACCCTTACGACGCGACGGGGCGCGTCTGAGGTGGCCAGTTTATGTATTAGGCCCTCGTGCCACACGCGGTCGAAGGCCTTCTCCATGTCGAGGAATACTGCAACCGAGTACTCCTTTTTGTTCAGTGCGGTCGCTAAGAGGTGCAGTACCCTCGACAATTGGAGCGTCGTGCTATGCTCCGCCCTGAAGCCAAACTGTTCGGGGCGTGGCGTGATGTGTGGTTCTAGGTGTCGCAGCAGGAGTTTTTCAAACACCTTGGAGATGGTCGGCAGCAGCGTGATTGGCCGATAGCTCTCCGGCTTCGCTGTGTTTTTCCCCGCCTTGGGCAGCATTATGACGCGCCCTTCCTTCCACGCGGCAGGGAAGGTCCCCGTGCGGAGGATCGCCGTGTACAGGCGCGCCAGTGCCGCTACGGTACGGAACGGCAGGTGGCGCAGCACTGTATTCGTGATGCCGTCCGCTCCAGGGGCCTTTTTTGGCTTCGTTGCTAGGATGGCGCGTCTAACTGCGCCCGGCGAGAAAAAGATAGGGCTCTCCTCGGGAGCTATCGGCGGTGCGAAGTACTCCCCAAGGTGTTTCTCGACCGCTGCGACATGTTCGTGGTCGTCGGTCGGGTTAGGGCGGAACTGACGCTCCAGGTGCTCTGCGAAGACCTCCGCCCGGTCCTCCGCTACATATTTGAGCGCCCCGTCGCTATTTAATAGAGGGCGCACCGGGGCTGGGGTATTCGACAGTTGACTGCAGAGTTTATGTACAGACGGCCAGTTGTCTGTGGTGGCGTCTATTCGTTCCTCCCAGCCCGCGGCGGTGTGGGCCAATAACTCGGCCTTAACCTTCTCCGCGAGACTGTTGAGTTGGGTCTTCAGTGTTGGGCAACGTAGTTGTTGCCACTGCTTGCGAAGGCGCCTTTTCGCGGCGATCATCGCACTGATGCGTGCTGGCAGGGGCGGCAACAGCCCTCTCCCCTGCTGCTGCGTCGTAGTCGCCGCTTTCAGGGCGCTTTGTATGCAAGCAGTGACGTCATTTGTAGTTTGGTCAACGTCTGCGGAGGAAACAATGGGCCGAGTTGGCGTGGTGGTCTCCATCTTATCCACGAACATGTCCCAGTCCGTGGATCGACGTGGCGCTAGGGGCTTCAATTGGGTCGGCACTCCCGATAGGACGACGAGTACAGGCTGGTGATCAGACTGCTACTCGTCGTCTATGACCTGCTGCGTGATCTGGCCGCGCAGTCCTCTGTGGACCACGATGTCCAGCACGTCCGGCATATGGTGAGCTGCGTCCGGGTAATGTGTGGGTGTCTCCGGGCCGGACACCGTGTACCCGTGAGCCTCCGCGTCCGCGAAGAGCCGTCTTCCCCCGGTGTTGGTATTGAGTGAGTTCCACGCCGGGTGCTTACAGTTTAAGTCGCCGGCAAGGACGACCGCTTGACCACTTAGCGTGCTAATTAGCGCCCGCAGCTCCGTCACAACGAGTGAGGCCGCGGGCGGTTTGTAGCACGCGTAAATGCTTATGTCCTCGCCGGCAACATGCAGCTGCACACCCAGCGCGTAGAACGAGCTGAGCGACGGCAAGGGGAGCTCCTGATGGACGACTCTTCGCTTCACAAGCACCGCCAGACCACGGTATCTTATGTTGTTCAGTGCCGACCTTTCGTCCTTCCGGTATATGTGGTACCCCGGGAACCTAACCCTATCTTCGGTCCCCAGGTACGTTTCACTAATTAGCGCCACGTCGATATTCTGGTCCCGAAGGAGATGGCGGAGGGGGGCGACCTTGTCCCTAAGGCCGCGGGCGTTCCAGTGTATAATCCTCAATGACCTAGCCATCACAGAGTGCGAGCAATGTGGCCAGGCCATCGAGGATAACAGTCTCTATATCTCGGCCCTGCCTAATCGCCTTGATTAAATCCATTAGTAATTTAATCGCGCAGGTTGTAAATTCCTTGCTGGTGTTGGACGATTTCTTCGTCGATGTATTCGCCGAATGTGCGACGACATGTGCGACGATAGCGCCGCCACTCGTCGATGCGTGGAAGTTTGACGCCGCTCTGATTGGCTGTCGTTGCTCGGTACTTTCGAGCGCGGCAGTGGCGGCGCCGTGCGGCTTTTGGGCGAACCTCCGTTGTTCCTTGTTTTGCCGCTGCGTAGTATTGGCGCCACTGGTCGGTTCGCCTGTTAGTGTTCCGGAGGCCGCCTTAGGTACAACCTGCGCGATGTTTGGGGCAGGGCCGGCCTTAGGGGGGTCTTCATTGGACTCCGGGGGGGTGTTCTTCCTCTTTCCCTTACCCCCGCGTTTCTTCTTCCTCCGCCGTGAGGAGGGGGCTTCATTTCTATCCGTGGGCTCGTTGGCCGGCGCCATCAGCGTCTGGCCTTTTGCCTCTACGGTGGCAGCTTGTTCAGTAGTAGCTGTTGCCCGGCGTGTGGCTGTGATGGCGACGGTCCCCGCTCGCCTGTTTTTGATTTCCCGCTCAAATATGGGGCATTTTATGTTGCTCGCGGGATGCGGGCCCCCGCAGTTAGCGCAGGTGGCCGGTTCTTCCCGCGGGCGCGGGCAGTCTCTAGCTGCGTGTTCCCCACCGCACCGCACACAGGCGAGCGGCCGGTGGCACTGGTGCGAGCTGTGTCTGAAACGCTGGCACCGGTGGCACTGAGCGGGCCCACGTTTGCCCTTCCAAGCTTCAATCCTGACACCCCGCATATACATAAACACGGTGGTGTCATAGATTGCCCGGACGTCAGGAGTCTTTTTTAAGATGGCATGAAATACGCAGCCAGGTCTTCTCTGTGCGCCCTTAATATGACGCACGTACTCTGGCTGGTATCCCAGCGTCCGGAGCTCCTCCTCGATCTCCTTGGGGTCTGTGTCCGCTGGTAGGCCCCTTATGGCGATCTTTAAATTCTTATCCGCTGGTAGCGAGTAAGCAAACCAGGACACTTCACTGTCCTTCTCCAGGCCTATCAGGTAGCGCTGGACCAGCCGATACTCGTCTTCGGTCTCCGGGGTGAATCTCACCCCGGTCCCGTACGGACGAGCATTTGGGGGCCGGCCCAACTTTTCCCGAATGGCCCGGAAGTGCATGGCCCAGTTCGGTAGTTTCTCAACTACCAGCGGGGGGTATCTCATCTTCCTCTTCTTGTCCTTGTTGTTCCCCTTCTGTTGTTGTTGTTGTTGTTGTTGCTGCTTCGAGTTTGATGCTGATTGCAGCTCGGTGACATCAGGGGCGGCGGCAGATGGGGGGGCGGCGTGAGTGTTGGGGGCCGGGGGGGAGAGTAGTTTACTTGCCCCGGCCGAACTCGGTGGTGTCGGTGACTGCGGCGGTGTTCGACGGACCGCGTCAGAAAAGGTGGGCGACGCCTGTGCGCCCCGACCCCGCGTCGCGCGATCGCGCTGTGGACGCGGCGGGTCGAGACAGTAGCGTTTCGCCTCCTCCGACGCGGTCTCGCCGGAGCTTCTGCGGCGTCGCTGGGGTCTGGTGGCCTCGAGGTCGAAGTTGAAGCCGAACCCCAGCGATGTTGATGGTGTGGGTGATGCCGGCGACATCAAAGTTCTGGCAGCTGCTCCTCCCGCGGTGGGCCGCGGGCCGGCTCGCGGGGTCGTATCCAAAGACACGTCCTCGCGACCGGACCCGGCCGATCCCGTAGATGCCAGTGACATGCTCGAACCCCCACGTGAGGAGCATGCCGACTGCATGGCGGGCGAGTCGCAGGCGGAGACTCGGGGGGGCGCCGGTGAATCAGGCGCCTTGGCGAGCGGAGCCGACCGGTAATATGGACCGGCACTGGAGGGCCGCTCCTGCTCAGCCATCGCCGGCCCCGCCAGCGAGAGGCGGGGGCCGGGGGCGGCGGCGCGCGGGGTAGTCACAGAGGAAATGTTCACTGACTTACCCGGTTTAGGCTTCTGCGGCGGTGATGTCACTTGCGGCGGCGATACGAACCGCGGCGGCGGAGCAGCGGCTCGAGTCGGGGGCGCGCGGGCCCGCGCCGACGGTACCGGAGTACGCGGCGGAGGCAGCGCCGGAAAATCAGCGCGCGGCGCGCCGGGGCGCGCGGGCGCACTGTGGTGTCCAGGCACGGGTGGGCGCACGGATGGTGTCGATGCGCGCGCATGGGGCGCGCGACTTGCACTCGCGGCAGGCACCGGGGCCTGTATGGGCACCGGGCGGAATGCCGCGGGGCGGACGGGCACAGCGTGCGACCTGCTCGACGACGGTGCAGGCGCAACGCGCGCAGGCGCCAACGTCGTCGGTGGGCCGGTCGCCACGGCTGCTCTGGCGTCCTTCGTCCTCTTCTCCTTGTTCTTCTCCGGTTTTGGTCCGGCCGGCGGCGCACCGGACGACGCGTCACCTATGTTAGGCATCGACATCGTCCGGTCCAACGTCGGACGGGCTTCTTGGTGAATCCCGGCATCGCGGCCTAACGAGCCGCGCTTGCCGGGATTTGACATCTTTCTGGGTGTTGCCTCCGCGACCGCGACGGCGTTTCCACGCCGGGTTGTCCGGGGCGGCTCCCCCTGTGCCTGCACGGGTACTGGTAGGTTCCTGTGCACTCACAGAGAGAGTCGATAATTAAAATGTTGCGATCCGCGCGGATTCCGAACTAGCGTGAGGATAGGTTAGTCCGGGTGACCAACAAGCTAATCCCTCAAAAAAAACATACATTCATTAACCTTATAGATAATAGAAGGGAATTCTTAACATCGCGATTCAGAAATGTGACGCAAAAGAATAACGCCATCTAGTTACATAAAGAGAACAAATCTTGTTGAAACATACCTTCATTGCACAGCTTAAAAACGAACAGTAATTCTAAGCTATATCTTTGTAATGTTAGTAGCATAGACTGAAGTCGTTTTGGAGCATTAAGTAGAGGTTTTTTGAATATACTCAATAGTGGCTTGTGATCCGTTTTAATAATGGTTTGAGGATTACCAGTAATAAGTTGGTCAAACCTGGTACAGGCAAATACCACGGCGAGGAGCTCCTTTTCAATTTGAGCATATTTCTTCTCTGTAGGTGTGAGGCACCGTGAAGCATATGCAACAGGTTGATCTTCCTGAAACACAGCAACACCCAGGGCTCCTTCACTGGAATCACATTCTATAATTATTGGTTTATTTTTGTCATAGTATTTAAGTGTTTTGATATCACCAATTAAATATTTAAGTCGGTCAAACTCTTTTTGGGCTTTACTGCTCCAAAGCCAGTCTGTTTTGTCATGAGTGAGGAGTCTCAGCTCTGATGATTCTGAGCTTAACTTTGGTATAAATCTACTCAAGTAAGTAACAACTCCCAGGAATCTTTGGAGTTCCTTTTTATTATTTGGAACAGGTATGTTTCTTACAGCTTCTATTTTTGAGGGATCTGGCTGAAGACCTTTGTTAGTAAACAGATGACCATAATATTTTACAGAGGTTTGTAACAAATTGGTTTTACTATTGTTTAGTTTACAGTTATATTTTATTAATCTTTGTAGAAGGTGTTCTAGATTTTTGTTGTGATCCTTTATAGCTAGTTCCATATTATCACCTATGCCATAGACTAACAGATCATCTACCAATGCTTCAACCCCTTTAAGACCCTGGATAACTTCACTCATTTTCATTTGAAAATAGTCAGGTGAAGAAGAAATATCGAATGGAAGCACTTTCCATCGATATTTCCCAAAGGGAGTCCAGAATGTGGTCAGTTTGCTACTTTCCTCAGAAAGATTTAAGTGCCAAAATCCTTTTTTAACATCAAATGTGGAAAACACCTTAGCCTTGCCTAGTTCTGGTAAAATTTCATCTACTGTTGTGAACTGATAACGAGGTCTTAGAATAGCTCTATTTAGTGGAATTGGATCCAAACAAATTCTGAATTTGTTTTTCTTTTCTACAAGTAATATATTGCTTACCCAGTTTGTATGATTTTCTTCTTTAGTTACTATGCCTTCCTCTTCTTATCCTTCCTATTCCTATCTTTTCAATTCTTCTTGCAGCTTCGTCCGGAGCGCTACAGGAACCCGTCGAGCCTTCTGAATGACTGGAGATACTGTGGGATTCACTTCGAAATTGATGTGACCTGAAAAACTGCCCTTACCTTCAAATACAGACTTATATTTCTCCATTATGTCATGCGTTTCCTTTGCATAGGTGCAAGAGACTTCTTTTCAAAATTTTACCAGACCCATCTCAAGGCAAGTCTTACAGGATAGCAAAGGGATGTGAGGAGTGTGTACAATTTGAAAGGTAACTTTGTATTTAGAAGAATTTCCTGCTACTTTGACTTTGAAAACAATGTCTATTTCTCCATCAATGATAATTTTATGTCCACTGAAACTGAATAAACTTTTCTTTGATGGTCTCATTTTATTCTTTACTGTTTCTTCTCCCAGCATCCTTTGAACATTCCGGAGTCCGATTAGAAAGAAAGGAAGAAAGAAAGAAAAATAATTTTAATTGTCACAGACACACGTGCATAAAAAAAGAGAACAATACAATAAAATAAAACAATACATTTAAATATAATCACGAGCACAAAACAGAAATATGCGGCAGCTGCTGGCACGTCATGACTGTGACAAGAAGGCTTCCACTCAGCATGATGCTGTGCTATGGGGACCCACAGCACAGCGCTGATTTTCAGTGGTCACCCGATTAGTGATTCATCTGCTGCAGTATCTAGTAAACATGTGGATTCCTTCCAATTTTGTCCGTTTTGGAATAACACTTTGTAATGAGCGAGATGTTTATTAGGATCTTCCACGATTTCTTTTATAAATGTTGTTTCAGAGTCTATATCCGTATCGGAATCTGTAGTTTCTTGCCTACTTTTTTCTTTTGTTGGGTGTTCTTTAATTTCTTTGACTTTCTTCTTTTTACAAACTTTTTCAGTATGATTGTGGCCCTTACAGAATTGGCAGATTTTTCCCCATGCTGGACACAGTTCTTTTTTGAATATGTGTGTATTTGCACAGAAGCGGCACTTTCCTCTTTTTGTTTCTTCTTTTGTTTTTATTTTCTTAATTTCAGCGTTTGGGCTTGTAACTGAAAGGTTTTTTATTTGTGTATTTGTGGCCTCTGAAGCTCGGCACATATTTATTGCCTCTTGAAGAGTTAAATTTTCTTTTTTTAACAGTTCTCTTTTTAGGGCCATGTCTTTTATGCCAAGGACTATTTTATCTCTCAACATTTCTTCTGTGTACGTTTTGTAGTCACAGTCGTCTATAAGTTTGGACAAGGTGCTGTAAAAAATATCGAAAGATTCCTCTGATTGATTACTGCACCAGAACTTGTACCTGCTATAGATTATATTTTTCTTAGGGACCATTTTCGAGCACATTATTTGCAACACTTCTCTGCAAGTTTTAACGGTCGCTTGGTGCGAATTGATGCCGAAGTAGCCATATTTTCTGAGGGCTTCTTCTCCTATGGCGCCAAGTAGCACACCGACTTTTCTTTGTTCTTTGTCTGCGGGCCAGCTATCCATCTGAGTAGCTCTACAATAATTGCTCCATGACGCTTCGAAAACTTTGTATGCGTCTTCTGGGTCGATGCTGATGTTGATAGGGGCCGGCCACGGCACGTTGATATTGCTAGCGTTCGCATTTTGTAAGCAGTTTATTTGCTCCTGCATTGATTGGAGGAGTTTTGTTTGTAGTTCGACGATTGTTGCAAGTGATTCAGTCATCTTGATATTTTTCAACCATCCGCTGCCACCATGTTTTAAAACTGCTTTTATTAGTTGAAATTATTTATTTTGGTATTCAATGATACAAAATACTTGGCGCGTTGCGTGCTGCACATTTTTTAACAAAGATGGCCGGGGGAACCTCCGGCATAACTATTTTTTACATTTTTTAGGCAATGGCTACTAGCACATTGAGCCAATGCCAACAGGAACCATGATGATAATAAATAATAACAAATCATTCCACATAATTAATAGCATTAAATACCTACAAAACAATAATTAATAGCGAGATTACAAAACATTCATTATTAATCGAGAGAGATGAAACAAACTAACGTTCCGATGTCGTCATTAGTACAATTAGCATGGTAAACTAAAATTGACGGATTATACTCGTTACGAGTTTGAGGGAATCCCCTTTAATAAATCGGTGGTGCCATAGAGTTAAGAAATACATTTGGGTGCTGCCTACTATAAACAGGAGGGTTACCAACTCAAGTTCGATTTTTCCCTAAATCTTTGTCAACATAAAATACTCGTACCTATCCCTAAACCATACATATCGTCGGCGTAGGTGGAGAACTAAATAACCGCGATTTTGGTAAAAGAGCGCGTTTTCTGCCTTGCAGAATTTAAAAAGTACCAGTAGTTTCGTTATGCTCTGTGGTTTCCTTCGCGTCGATGGCGCGTAATTAAAACGCTATGCTTATGTCCATGATTACATGAGAGATGTACGAGTCATATTTACATGAAGAACAGTGGGGGGGTGTGGAGCAGTGGGTGAACAGAGTACTGAGTCTACTCGGAGCTAGACCGCGGACGGACAGACAGACATGGCGAAACTATAAGGGTTCCTTGTATACTACGGAACCCTAAAAACCGGCCAAGTGCGTATCGGACATCACACAATGGTGCCGATTCCCTTGTTCACAAACTAAACTAAATTTAAGTTCAGTGCATCTTTTTCTTTCTATTTCATTAAGAAAAGGACAGAAGATAAATTTTAGTTTAGTCCTGTCAAATTAATCAGCGCTTGACGTAAATTGACATAATTTTAGTCGGCAAGTTTTTAATCACGTCTAAACTTGTATGGAGAGTGACAGGCGCTGATTAATTTGACAGGACTAAACTAAAATTTATCTTCTGTCCTTTTCTTAATGAAATAGAAAGAAAAAGATGCACTGAACTTAAATTTAGTTTAGTTTGTGAACAAGGGAATCGGCACCATTGAAGGGTTCCGTAGTTGGGATGAATTTATCCCAAGAACAAACTTAACATTAGATACAAACAATATAACTTTTTAACCTGTACATGAATGCTTTGATCGCCGCGCTCAGCAACCAGCATGTCGGCTGTCATGTCGGTGGAGTCTGTGTCAACAACCTCAGTTATGCTGACGACATGGTGCTGTTGAGCACGTCGGTCGGTGGCCTCAAAAAGCTAGTGCGGACCTGTGAAGAGTATGCCCTTGGTCATGGGTTGAAGTACAATGTGACCAAAAGCCAATGCATGGTCTTTGAGACCGGTAAGAAACGTTCGCCCATCTATCCACCCGTTTTTCTAAACGGTGTTCCACTCGAAAGGGTGGATCAGTTTAAGTACCTTGGGCATTAAGTGACGACCGACCTCAAGGACAATGCTGAAAAGGGAAGGGAACGGAGGGCTTTGTCGGTGCGGGCGAACATGCTCGCTCGCAGGTTTGCGCGCTGTTCGAGAGAGGTGAAGGTAACGCTCTTTAAGGCGTACTGCACGTCTCTCTACACCTGCAGTCTGTGGGCGACGTACACGTGTGCATCATACGGAGCCCTCCGCGTCCAGTTCAACAACGCATTCAGGGCTGTATTGGGGCTGCCTCGCTACTGCAGCGCCTCAGGTATGCTCGCTGAGGCACGTACCGATTGCTTCCACGCGACCATGCGCAAGCGGGGCGCGTCGCTGGTGCGTAGGGTGTGGGGCAGCACCAATGTCGTCCTGGCGATGATCGCGGACCGGATGGACTGCTCATACATACGGCACTGCTGTGATAGGCATGTGGCCGTCAGCAGGGCCGGTTAGTTATTAAGTCTTGGTTTGTTTTATTTTTATTCTGTTTTCTGTATTTGTGTGTCAAAGTTGCTCGAAAATAAATGTATTTTATTTATTTTTGTATTTTATTTATAGCCGTAATTTTTATTGCGTTGACTTAGAAGCTTGATTTTTTTTAGAACTCCAAGGTATCACAGACCTGTGCAAGTAAGTACTTATTTTAAAATAATTTCAACTTGATACATTCACGCGTTCCTGAGAAAAAGGGTCTTGACAGACAGACAGACAACAAGGGGTTCCGTTTTTCCGTTAGAGGTACAGAACATTAAAAATATTGTTCTCAATAATACCTACCAGCAAATTACTATCCCACTACAGGGCGAAGGCTTCTTCTCATAAAGAGAAGGCACAAGCAGTGATTATCATGCTTGCTAATACTAAGTACAGACGCCAGCACATCAAGCTACCCGAAACTGTCAAATTTTCCCAATCAACTTTGAACCTTAAGTTTCGGCGATAAAGTTGAAAATTTATTAAATAAATTTGACAGATTGTAGTAGCTTGATGTGCTGGCGTCTGTACTTCAGACTTTTTATTTTTTCCAGGTTGTCTCACAATGTTTACCTTCACAGTAAGTACCTACTTACGTCAATCATGACTATAATACTTAATAACAACTACTTAAGCCCAGTACCCTAATTGCGTAACTTATTTTCGTAAACAACTTTGCTTGTTTCATTTTGACAGTTCAACAACATTCATTGCGTTATTTACGTTGTCGAGCAGATTTTTTTCCAACTTATGAAGCAATGCATTAGCATTCTGTTTCAAATCGAAACAAATTGTAATTGTGTTGCATTATGCAATTACGGTACTGTTTTAAACCTCAATCCTAGTCATAACCTCTGTACATACAGCTACACATGAAGCTATACATTACCATTCACCAGTATAAGCTAACCTTGCATTCAACGAAAATCCTATACAATGCGAGATCAGCATACCCTCACAACATTCCAACGATCAACAAGAAGCATTTTTTTTGTCCTTAATCTCACATTTACTAAGTTTTATTGTTTTAACACCTATTTGCGTTTACCTAGTTTTGCAATTGTTAAATCAATTGTTAATTCGTACATAAGTACAACATAAACTCACCCCTACTTCCCATGTACTTACTAGGCAAACACTACAGAATGCTTCTTTTTTTATTTTAGATTGGCATCTCTTAGTTGACCTCTGAGATCATGACTACTTAACCAGGCTTTCCTGTGGGTGCCTTAAGCTACTACACTTAAAACCTCCAGCCAGGGGTTATTCAACTATGCTAATTAAAACTAGGTGAACGCTCGCTAAGGGCACCCCCTGTGGGGTACGAACCTCGGCTTAGGGCGTCAACCGGAGGGAGCACATCAAGGATGGGACGGACTGGATCAAAGTTTTGATCATGATTATTAGTCGGGGAATTTAAAGCTACGTGCTCAGCTGCAACAACTGCTGGCACCTCGTTATCGAGCCAGAGTCGGGGGAGTATCATTTACTCGGGAACGCGGTCGCGATCGCAAAGGACCTCGGCGGCAAGGTCGGAACTACAGAATGCCACCTGCAATCCTTACATACTCCTTTTGCCTCGTTTACATTTTCACATCTGGTCATACATGCATGCTGGCGTGTACGTTACCCCAGCAAGAAAGTATCTCCTAGAGTTATATGAGTAGAACGTATAGTTTGTGCCTTATCTGCTGTAAATGTGCCCCCACATAAAAAATGTGTGCTCCCTGTCGTTTTGGAAAAAAAACGGAAAAACGATTCTTGCTGGGGTAACGTTTTTCTAGCAGGAAAATTCTAAACGAATGATCGGAGAGAGAAAAATTGTGTATGGCCAGAGAGCTTATATGTGTGCCAAAATGTGCCCCCAAAAATAAAATCTGTGCCCCTTCAGATTTTCGAGATATTGCATTTCCTGCTGGAGTAACGTTTTGATGAATCGTATATCTCTAAAATCATTGCATGTGCCCCTGTAGAATAAACATACACGAGTAGCTCTTAATGTGTGCCCCTTAGTGCCCCAATTAGATTTAAGAAAATATTTATAGTTTTCAAGTTATCGCGGTTTTATGAAAACCCGAAAAAAACATCGCAGCGCCTAAATGAGACAAGGCACAAGTTCGCTGAAAACTGTATTCGGTCCTTCTTGACCCTAATAATAACCATACAAAGTTTCAAAACTGTTCATGCATGCGTTTTTGAATAATCTTGCTAAAAGTAAAAACGATGGTGTCATAACTTTGATGGCAAAATACAAGGAACTGGCGCAAGCCCAGATGTGTAGGTGTAAACCAAAATCATGTGCCTTTAGTCAAAAATATATGGTGAAAATATTCAGCTTGGAATGTTTCGCATTAAGTAAATATAAACAAAAAACCAAAATATATAAACGACGGCTGGTTATCCGACCAAATTCCAATGACTACTAAAAAGCGACGGATTCATACATATCGATGACCTTCTTTATTGGACGTATTATACCTAAGCTGTTGTCCGTACAGTCGCGTTCAAAAGTTTTGGGAGGTAATTAAACAGCTTGTTAATGTGGAAATTATTATTTGAATTCCCTTAATTTAAATTCTTAAAGTAATTATTGCATCAAATCACAGATCAAATTTCGTACCTATAAATATTAGAAATTATTTGCACGTTGTGTAGTCATTATTATTTAAATCACAGATCAGTTTTTCATCTAAGTCTAACATATAATTAGTAAAATCGCATCACAAAAAATCACAGATCAGTATTAAGTATAAGTATAATACTGTGTAAAAAAAATATTAAATTTGAAATCACAGATAAATAATTTTCTTACGAGTCATTTGCTTATACATAGATTCAGATAAAGTGTGTTAGTATAGTAAACCGCATAAAGATATAACTGTAAACATCGAATGTGCACAAATTATCTGATGGTATTTGGCTATAAATAAACATAGTTATCCCATATATATAGTTTAGCGCTCTGCAAATTGGATAATGTAATGCCCGCTTAAATTTTATTATTTTAATGACATTTATGTCAAACTCCGCTGTCCAAAGATTTAAATCGCTAGATTTATCCTCACCGTACTTAGTCACCAGGAAAAGTGTCCATACTGAAAACAGTGAGCTCACTCATGATGAAAGAACGTATTTGACTATGACTATCTTTTGACGCGGTAGGGCGAATCTAACGATTAAAATCTTTGCAACTGCCATCATTTTCATGACAGCCGTCACTGCGGCCGTTGGTGGCGGCCACCGCTCTTCTAGGAAACTGTAGCTAAAGAAATTTGGAAATTATTACACAACCACTTACAAAAAAAAAACAACCTAATGATTTTGATATTTTGCCTTTTGATTTTTACATGATAGATTAGTGTAATAGATTATGTCGTACCTATGCTCTACCTCCATATGTACTGATTCACCACTTCAGTACTAATATCTCTAAATCATGACACGATGACAAAACTTTATCAAATCCACACTGCATCGTGCTAAAGTGACTATTTCTTACCAGGAATAAATCAGAATATAAACAAAATAACCTATCCAAAACAAAAAGTCAAACTTCAAATTCCGCCGTTTTTTACATAAGCAGAACGTGGCCAGACTCTATACACGACAAAATTGACGTTAGAATGACAATTAAAAATTATTTCCAAATGGTTTTATAAATCTTAAGGTTCCAATTTCGGTGGCCAGACTCTTTATAGAATATTTTGCGTCATCAAACAACCGGCCAAGTGCGTGTCGGACCACGCCGCCATGGAATTAGTATACGTACCACACTAATTACTAAATATAGTAGTGCGGGACGCATTAAGCGCCATATTCACCATCCATCTTGCTGTACGTCCCGCCAA
The DNA here is from genome assembly GCA_963680765.1 of Agrochola lychnidis. Taxonomy (NCBI): domain Eukaryota; kingdom Metazoa; phylum Arthropoda; class Insecta; order Lepidoptera; family Noctuidae; genus Agrochola; species Agrochola lychnidis. The sequence goes on along the minus strand of OY796869.1, from coordinate 6,720,541 downwards.
GGCCGCGGTGCTGAACGTAGCATACACACTACCGTGCGCGCATCCAGCGTGCTGTACGTCCGCTCAACTATCAAAGCCGCGATTAATGTTGCCAGATTGCGTGTTTTTTCGCGATTTTACCTTAAAATTCTTTGTCAAAATAAAATAGCCCCAAGCCATGCATAATTAATCGTTTTACGTTAAAAGGGAGAAATCCCTAAAAGTAGAAACACTGGCAGAATCTACTGTACAGTAAGTCTATTCACGATCCAGCATGCACGACGCTCGCTTGCTGGTTGCAAAATTGCGGCGTGCAAATCCAGCAAGCAATGAAGTGCCTGCTACTTACGTTAAAAGGGAGAAATCCCTAAAAGTAGAAACACTGGCAGAATCTACTGTACAGTAAGTCTATTCACGATCCAGCATGCACGACGCTCGCTTGCTGGTTGCAAAATTGCGGCGTGCAAATCCAGCAAGCAATGAAGTGCCTGCTACACGGCTGCCAACCGCGTCCTCGACAGAGGTGAACTTGGTTGGCGACAGGTAGAGCTGTATGAAATTTGGTAGTAAACCACCATAGATCTACACGGTTGTAAACCACCAAGGTCACTTCTGTCGAGACGCGGTTGGCGATCGTGTAGCAGGCACTTAATTTTGATTTAGACGTACGTCAAGACTATTCAATGTCATCTTTCATCGTGCGTGGCCTTGGTAGGACGTACAACAAGATGGATGATGAATATGACGCTTTACCATTTAGAACTGTGAATAGGCCACTTTAGATTGTGGCTGTCTCTGTCTACGTCTAGCATAGTCTAAATTCTATAGAGATTTTTAGTCTGTATCTACTTAGTTTGTGGTCAGTGTCATGCAATGACGGCTGTCTCCTGCCTGTCAAAAAAATTGTATTTTTTTGTTTCAAACTCAAAGCAAGCTGTGCCAGGGCTTGTGCTGGTAGTTGTCAAGTGTATATTGAATGATGTGCAGTGCCTTGTTGCTTGGACTTAATGCAACTTATTTTTTAAGTAACATGTTTGTTTACTAGCTCTATTTGCTAGTCTCGTTTAACTATGTTTCAAAAAACTTTTAGTGTTAAAATGTTAAGTGATAATGTTTGTGTTATGTGCTTGGTGCATTTATTAATATTATTAGCGCTGACAAAGGGCACTGCGGAAGCTCAGGAGCTAAGTAAGTCTTAAGTTTTATATATTATTTCCCAAGTCGTACATCAAAACGTCTTGTTGTTTGAAGGTGTAACATTTAATTATTTAAATTGATCACGACCCTGCACGTTTGTTGTGCTTAATAATTCGAAACTTCAGTCTCGAGGTGGGGCTGCGAAGATTGAATTTGTTCTTTATAAACAAACATAATTTCTTCATTTGTTAGTTCAGTTAAATTAGTTTAAGTACTAAAGTTTAAAATACCTGTAAGGTTTTTTAATTATTATATATTTGAAAATGTAGCACTTTTTTATGAATAGTGAACATTAAAACATCAATTTATCTAAAATGTTAAACAAAAAGGCATAAAATACTTTCAGTTTTGTATGTATGCACCTTCTGCAGTTTATAGTGCAATTGTACTAAATTATACTGTTATCTTGTGACTATAAATACTTTTGATAATGTATTGAAGTTGTATCCATATGTTTAAAACACAATTTTAAAAAGTACTCCTGAGTAATAGATCTACAAAAATACTCAGGTTATAAAAAAACGAATTATTCAAAGTTTTCTGCACTTTGAGTTTGCACTTACATTTTGGCCTCGATTAAAAGCACTCACATATTTCAAAATATAGTGTATTTATTTAACCTACACAAAATATTTGTGTAGATTAAAATAAACAAGTGAGTCAAAATATTTTTTTTTTTTACTTGAACTACGGTTTACAAAAGTTCACATGTACACTCATGCTTAAACTCACACCTTCCCAGAAACTACTGTACGCCACCTGCTAGGATCCTTACTCCTTTTGTTTTGCTTATACAAAGTCATCAGTTCGCACACTTAGTGCAATCATAAGTGTTGAGTGACAATTATTTAAAATGCCTGTTGACACTTTCCATACACCACAAACACTCATGAGACTTCCTAGACATCTGGTAGCCTTAATCTTGACAGTCACATTTTTTTATTTGAGGCCAGACGTCGTTTAAACTTGCTGATATCATTTTACCGTTTAATCATACAGATTATTTTTGTATTTAACCATTTATGCACACACATATAATCAGACAAGAAGAAAGGAACAGAAAAATACGTACAAAGGCAATGCTTATTTCTAAAGAAATCTCTTCCAGTATACCTCTGACAGAAATTGTATATAAAAAGAGATGCAGACAACGTGTGTAACCGAAGAAAAGAAAACAAAAACATAAATTAATGAAAAAAAAAAAACAATTCACTAATTTCAAAATAAACATACAATATGAGAATAAACTTACATACATACTTCTAAAATAAATATCACTACAATATAAATAATTATGATGTGATTTAAAATAACTATGCAACTATGACGAAGTGGTAAGTTAGTGTTCTTTCACTCTCATTGTGTACTATGCACAAAATAAACATCATTATGGAATAAATAAAATAAGATATTTATTAGTGTTACGGGTATTTTTCTCCACCTCTTGATAAGACTTGGTTAAGTCTGATCATGGGACTAAAACATAACTGACGGAATGTCCCTTCGGTGATTATAGGAGTGATGTTATGTCATGTAATTTGATAGAAATGGCCTTTACAGAAACTGTGAAGTTGGTCCTTGGCTATAAAACCAAAGCCTGTTCTCTGGATTTCATAAAAAAATATGACAAATTTACTACTACCCTTGACACTATTTGTCCAGAGTTAACCTGTCAAACGATGGCCTATTAGAAGCCGTTTGCATGTAAACACTCAATGGTTTTTACGATTATATTTATTGTTGTTCAAGTTGAGGTACTTTTCTTGTGAACAATCGCGACAATTTTCGGGTTAAGAGTCATCATCTGCCTAGCCTTTTCCCAACTATGTTGGGGTCAGCTTCCAGTCTAACCGGATGCAGCTGAATATCAGTATTTTACATGGAGCGACTGCCTATCTGACCTCCACAACCTAGTAACTAGGTAACACGATACCCCTTGGTAAGACTGGTTGTCAGACTTTTTGGGCTTCTAACTACCCGTAACGACTGTCAAAGATCTACAAATGACAGCCGGGACCAACAGCTTAACGTGCTTTCCGAGGCACGGAGGGTCTTGGTATGTAAAGATGGTCACCCATCCACAGACCAACCGCGGCAAGCGTAGCTTAACCTGATCGATCGACCCGTGCAGCTAAGAGCAGTTAAGAGTAAACTTATTCAATTACTAGGTACACATTTCGTAATGTGGGAAGTAGGTATCAATCACCTCGGCATCTCACAGTCCATTGCTGGACATGGGCCGTCCCAGGCTGCGCCACACTGCCACACACAACACCCTGTCCTCCGCCTTCTACATCCAGTCTGTCCTAGGCCCAGCCACTTTTTTTAAGGTCGTCGGTCTTGCCTATACGCGGACTCGAGGACTCGGTCCGCTCCAGCGGTCATCGGACCTTTGACAAACATGACCAGCCGACTGCTACTTCATGTAGGTTATCATTCAATTTCATGTAGGTTAAAAGTTGAATGAAATTTATGAAAACAAAGTGAGATGTTGGTAAAAGCTGTATCGTCGGATTTCCGTCGACCGGTTCCGTTGTTGCGAAGTTTTGCTCAACTTAATTAGGGTATTACGATAAAAATATACGCGACAATTGACGTCTGTACACAATGGGCAATCATAGGCCAAACTGTGGCTGTAATTGGGTATTTGACTATCAAAAATAAAGATGAATTAAAAACTCGATCATCATCTGCCTAGCCTTTTCCCAACTATGTTGGGGTCGGCTTCCAGTCTAACCGGATGCAGCTGAATACCGTATTTTACATGGAGCGACTGCCTATCTGACCTCCACATCCCAGTTCCTGGGTAACACGATACCCCTTGGCAAGACTGGTTGTCAGACTTTTTGGGCTTCTAACTACCCGTAACGACTGTCAAAGATCTACAAATGACAGCCGGGACCAACGGCTTAACGTGCTTTCCGAGGCACGGAGGGGTCTTGGTATGTAAAGATGGTCACCCATCCACAGACCAACCGCGGCAAGCGTAGCTTAACCTGATCGATCGACCCGTGCAGCTATTATTACTTAGCCACAAGCCCCTCTTGAATTGTAAATAATTAAAAGAATAATATATTGAATTAATTTGAAAATATAATTGAATTGTAATGAATTAAAAACTCGATAATTGAGAAAATTATTAAAACCGGTGGAATTATGGAGAAGTTACATGCTAGGAAAAAAAAATCTAGTGCGAGCATTGACTTTCAATGTCTTAGAACTCCGCAATTATTTTTTTGGGATATTTTTTCAATTAATTTTTACTGTGACTTTTCTAAGTTTCGACGCCAGGTTCCACTAGCCCATTATCAATCACTCATAGTTTTGGAACAGTGCTTTCGAAAAGAAATAAAAAAAAAACTTTTTTACAAAAAATACAACCGACTTCCAAACTACAAAGTGAAAAATAACTTTAATTTCGGAAATCGGTGTCTTTGGATCAGTATTTAAGTTTTTTGACACCGACTTTCGTTATTAAAGTTATTTTTCACTTTGTAGTTTGGAAGTCGGTTGTATTTATTGTAAAAAAGTTTTTTTTTTCACTTCTTTAGTGGGTTGATTTGTAATTTATCTAAGTTACAATAGCCTTATGTCAACTGCTCATCAAAAATACCCAAATCGCTATAGATGTGCCTTTAATATTTGAAGAGTTCCCTCGATTTCTCCAAGATTCCATCATCAGATCGTGACCAAATGACAATGGGACCAACTTGAAAGTATACCCTTTCAAACAAAAAAAGAATTTTTCAAATCGGTCCAGCCGTCTTCGAGTAATCGGGGAACATACACAAAAAAAAAAAAATATCCCGACGAATTGAGAACCTCCTCCTTTTTTTTGAAGCCGGTTAAAAAAACGCTCACTGCTAAAATAACTCACAAAAAACCTATAAATACCACAGTTCTATAATTATCGCGGAACAAACCGGAAGGCACATTTTATTCCTCGACAAAGTTTATTAACCCGAAACCTTAAAAGTCTGCTTGCTAAACTAATAAGTTATTCGTTCCTGCCATGGCAATCGTTTGCATACTGCCTATTACAAGGGGAAGCTCATATCTGACCATCTGACATTCGCCAAAAGGGGTCGCGAGCGCAACGCGAGCCTAATATAGTGTAGGTTGCACTGTCGGAAACGTACATACATTTAATTTAATCATGCCCTAATGGATGCCCAAATTAATGTTTTAAAATCCTTCAATATCAATGTTTGTGATTAGATAAACTACTTCGTCCTGATTTGCATCAGCCTTCCATATTTTATAAATGTCCAGAATTTTTAGGGTTTGTGTTTTTAAGAGATTTTTTTTAACACTGACGACAAAGGTCCTACTTCAATGTCATCTTACTTGTGATTTTGGAAGGAGAGGACCATTTGAAAATGGTCCTCAAACCAAAAGTTGTCGAAACGTTACCACTATCAGTTTGTAGAAGACGAGTGTTTAACACGAATGAGACATTATTTTTTGACCTAAATATTTTGTTTATATTAAAGACTATCTAGCTATTTTCAAAATTCATTAAGCGTTTAAACTGGAATCACCATAACATTCGGAAACAAAAAATCTATAGGAAGAGATGCATCCAAGACTGATAAGTGATACCAAGGTGCGAAAGCACAGTTTATGCTTAGCATTTACAAGTACCCTCCTTGTGAGTTCTGCGGATGTGTTTAGACATTTTATTTTTTATTCTGCACAACCACTGTTCATCAACGTGAATCATGGACGGTTTCCGACTGACTGTCCACTGATTCATTGGCTATACATATGCTAATTTGTCTACTGTTGTATGATGCCACTTATTATTCAAAACTAACCATAATTTCTTCTTGTTACTCATTATTTTGAAGACTCGAATGTCTGCCATTAGACGCTTATTGTCAGTACGTGTTTGGCGTCTTTTAAAAGAAAAACCTCACACGATTTCCGTTCAATATCTCGAATGCATCATAACGTCTGATTAACGAAACGAAAATTGAATTTGGAACGCCATGCACCAATCAGGCGTTAGTTTACGTCAGAGCATATGCGCGTGAGTCGTGTACACATTGATGCGATCCCCTGTTTGTTTTTTAACTAACTTTTTATAGTTATTGCTCGTTGTAGACTTTTATGAGCGTGGCCCGGTGACTGATGCACTTATGTCGTTTCGGCTAATGTTCCTGGTAAATGTAGCGACGCATGGAAACAATAAAATTGTAATGTTATCATCTGTTCATGGGGAAGATAAAAATTACAGAGATAGTCAGAAATTTACTTGATATGTTGAAAAGGGAAAAACATTGTTCCAAATTAGCTCAAATAAATTCATGAATTGGAACTGATTTTTAATATCGCAGTTTTAGAAGGGCTTTTACACATACATTTGTACTTGACTTTACTTACCTAATCACAATCATGGACTCGATAGGTCGGACACGCAATTTCTTGAGTTTCCCCGATAGTTAGAATCCGGCTCGAAGGACCAGTTTGGTTAGTCCTAAGAGATTTGTTATCGATGCGGAAATGTAACTACTTTCTTGATAGATCTAGGTATAATCATTTTATTATTTCAACACGTCTTCTATGCACAAAAGTAATATTGTAGAGTAGATCTTCAAGATAAGTTTCAAGTTGATATCATTTAAGTTTTAAAATGCATATCAAACAGAGCCAGACCACTACCATATCATTGTTTCTTCCCCACACACATTATTTAATTATTCCCGACATTTATCTGTTCCAAAACTCATTTAATTAAAATCCAACATAGTCTCGCACTGAGAAATAAAAATACTTAAAAGGAGACGCTCTTCGTTAACAGCTGTTTTTAGAACCAACCAATTTTCGTTGATCCCTCGGCTCGATTCTTCTCGTAAGTTTCAAAGGACCACGTTCAGTTGGTGGTGTGTATTTCTGGATGTAACTGTGTTAGAGACGATATGGGAATGATGACTTCCCCGCCAGGACACGGTGCGTTTCCTTTCGGTGACGTCACGTCCGATAGAACATGAGTTTTATGAAATTGCTGTCTTTATTGTCAACATTGGTTTCGTAATGCGGGTACCAAATGTTTGTGGATGTGGGTTAGTAAATATTTTTTATGGATGTAGTTACAACTACGCATATTTATGTGACTCAGAGGGGTTAGAGTTTATTAATATCGATATAATAAGATAAAAAAGTGCTTTAAAAAACTTTTCATATAAAAAAAAACAACCGACTTCCAATAAAAACACTACAAAATGAAAAAAACTTTAATTTCGGAAGTCGGTGGGAAAAACGAAAATTCAAAACCAAAGACATCGACGAAGTCGGTTGTTTTTTTTATGTAAATGTTTTTATTTTTCTCTTTTTAGTTGTGGTACCTACCCCACACAAATTCCAATAACACTACCTGCAATGTAAATAACAGTGACAGGAACTTATCATATCATCCACATCAATGACTATATAATTCTCTTTGATCCACATACTGAATGGGAAAAAATCGTATTATTGAAGCTACCTCAAAAACTATCCAAGCAAAGTTAATAAAATTTATATGGGACCACCTCTGAAGTATGACCTACCAAACAAAAAAAAAAAAATAAAATCAATTCATAATTGGCGGAGTAATCGCGAAACAAACATACAAAAAAAAAGAAAAAAGAAACAGTTGAATTGAGAAAAACATACATAGCATTTTCTCACTTTTTGGGCAAGACTAGCCTTAGTATTTCATTGATTCCACAATTCATAAACTTCCCATCTCGCATGCCAAACTCCCATAGAGTAAAATATTCCAAACAATACAGGCTGCGATAAAAGCTGAACTCTCTAGCGCGACCCGAATAACACAAACTAGGATAGTAGCAATAAACGAGCTTTGGCGAAAACAATCATAATAAATTCCGCCGGTCGTTCGCACTACGCGTGACCCACTCAGCCTTTTAATAACCGACAAGTATGAACAAACAATGGGTAATGAATAACCTAATTTAACTTCCATTCACCGTCGATCGGTTTAATAAACATGTAAAAATCTACTGCTGAATATTCTTCTTACGAATTTCCAAAATCACCAAGATTGGCGATTTTTGAAAACTTGGTCCTTCGAGACGGGAGCATCCATAAGTCGAATTTACAACACGTTACATTACTAAGGGAGGTCTTCTATTAAAAGCTTAAAGAACTCGTTAGATTAAGTTACGTGGTCTTCAGTTATTGCGGAAAACCATTCAAAACCGCTCTATAACCAGATATGGGGCGCATGGTTCGCCTTGTTATATTTCTGCTTCTATTGAATAAGCCCACGTTCGCACGGACGTAATAAAATCGCGGCGATTTTTTTTCTTGCACTGGATTTTCAACGCTCTGCTTAGCACCGTGAGTTGAAAATCCAGTGCGCGATAAAATCCCGGTGAGATATTTTTACGTCCGTGCGAGTAAACAAAGTGATTCATATTAATCTGTTTACACACGTGACTCATTTACATACGATGATCTTTGGCAAACTCTGCATTTCGTAGACACGTCTCGCAGACCTACTACTGCTAGTAAAATTCTAATTACATAGTCTAGTTGTGTTTACGTGGGCGTCAATGCGGCATTTGTTAATTAAATACGTGATAATGTCTGCCGACCACGACCACACAAGTCCAGTAATTATGAGGAGTAATCTAACGGACTGCCCAGTAAGATGAACTAATTTAAGCATGAGAGCAAAAAGAAAATGTGCTAAAGAAGTTGCTCTCGCGTAAGTTGACGTCACTAAAGAATCTAATTGCGAAGGAAGAAATTGGAATAGTAGATATATTATCTTGGAAAATATTTTGAATCGATACTAATATTATTCATGCTTCTACATACCGAGACTCCTCCGTGCCTCGGAAAGCACGTTAAGCCGTTGGTCCCGGCTGTCATTCGTGGATCTTTGGCAGTCGTTACGGGTCGTCAGAAGCCCGAAAGTCTGACAACCAGTCTTACCAAGGGTATCGTATTACCCAGTTACTGGGTTGTGGAGGTCAGATAGGCAGTCGCTCCATGTAAAATACTGGTATTCAGCTGCATCCGGTTAAACTGGAAGCCGACCCCAATATAGTTGGGAAAAGGCTAGGCAGATTGACTAATATTATTCATGCGACAGACTCTGTCTGTCTTTTACTTTAAACGGTTGAACGGATTTAAATGAAATTTGGCATACGGGTAGACCATAACCTGGGTGTCGACATAGGATAGGTACTTCTTATCCCGGTAGTACTTTCCCGTGGGATAATTTCCGACATCCATGAGAGCGAATCCGCTGGCAGAAGATAATATTTCATAATAAAGAATGCCACTGGCTAAGACAGTTGTTTGATAAGACCCAAACTTTATGACGAAGTACAGATTTAGTGCCTCTAAGCTTAAGTGGGACTGGGCCGGACATGTCTGCCGCATGTCAAATGACAAATGAGCTAAAAGAACCACCGATTGGGTCTAGTACGCACGACGACATCGCGGCAGGCCGAGACGAAGATGGCGGGACGAGCTTGACTCCTACCGAAAGGACTGGCCGACACTAGCAATAGACAGAATTGTGTGGAAAAGGGAGAGGGAGGCCTTTGCCCTGCAGTGGGACAATACAGGCTAGTTAGATTAGATTAGACAGATTTTGTGAGATATTTGTCTCTAGTAGCAAGATTCCGTGATCTTAGCTGTATGTAGTTCTTCTCTCCCCGTTTTGATAGGAGCTATAGCCCGTTGTCACTTGGCGACACCTAAAAGTAATGCCTAAAAAAGTGGACTGTAGGATTTTGAAGTTTCAGCGCTGATCAGAGCGTTGAAAATCCAACAATGTACTTTTATGGCATGGCATTAATTGTATTAATTTCATGGGTTGATTTTCCAAAGATCGCCTCATTCGGTATTGCCACTTGTGCTGTCACAAAAAAGAAAAACTTTATAAACAAAAAAAAAAAAACAAAAATTCTAAGTGAAAATTCATTTCGGAAGTCGGTCTTTTTGGCCACCGATTTCCGAAATTCAAAGTTATTTTTCACTTTGTGGTGTTTTTCTTGGAAGACGGTTATTTTTTTTTTTAAGATTATTTTTTCCAATCCAATTCATATACCCACTACTTGCTATGTTAACAAGAGTAACAGGAAGTATTATAACGCCATCAAGATCCACATTATCGAAGCTAACTTAAAAGTACCCAAGCAAAGTTAGAGCATACAACCTCCTCCTTTTTCGAAGTCCATTAAAAACTAAAGGTAATGTGCTGTGGCTGTAGTAATCGATAACTTTGTTTCGTTTAAAAAACAAATTCGTAATTTCAATTACGTAGACGTCTAACAGCTGTGTCAATAAAAACTGTGAAATGCAAGATTTGGTAGTATTGTTTTCATAATTCGTCCGTGACGTCACCGTAGCTTGTCGCATGGCGTTGGATAATCTGGGTGGTAACATAACATCTGTTTTTCTCGAAGCATTAGGCAGAAGGATACCTATTTGTAGTACTTACATTTCACCAGGAATAGGCATAGGGGGCGTGACCATTGCCATCAACCGGGCACAGATCCAGGCTCGACTAGAATCAATTCTATTTTCTGTTTTTGTGCCCTTTATGTGCCTAACTGAAATAAATTATTTGACTGACTTTGCTCCGGGCTGTTACTGAGAAATTCCTCATAGAAAAAAACTCAAAAACACTTTGCCCGTGCTCAGCAGTAGCGCTTGTGACCACCAGACATTGTTTTCATTATTATTCTTTCGTATTATTTGACGTCATCGAAGCTTGTCGCCTGTGAACATAGGGTTGCCAACCGTACTCTGAAATAGACTTCTGTACTCTTTTTCTTTTAGGTGTACTGTAAAATCTATAACACTAATAATAGATTACGCTAATAGTAGTTTATGAAACTGTTGCATAATAAGGGGTATTAAAACATGAGTGTGTGTTTAAAAACCCAGCCGTAGGCGAGGTTTTTAATAGTATCACACGAATGTTTTAATACCTAGTTATGTGCAGTTTCATACACTACTTTATCTACTCTCAAATATTGGGATTGAAATAAATACTAAATAAAAGATCAAAGTTAAAGATCAAGAATTTTAAAAATCCCACGAAATTCAGTAAGTACTACAAAACAAATGAATGTCGCCTGCACCAGCACATCGCCGCACATGCACTACAGTGGGTGCTGCTGTCCCCCGCCAAAAGTTGATGGAAACTCTTTGGTGATATTAACTTCTTAGATTAGCGCTGTATCGTAATAGAAAAAAAATTGTTTTATAGCATTATTTTGTTAAAGAAAAAATGTTATAATATGATTCTATTTTTAAATTTCGGTATTTTGTTTATAAAGTATGTCAATATAAACTCGTTTTGAAGTTCATAATTCGAATATTACGCTATGAGAGTAGATAAAATACTCTTTTTACATAAACTGACTTATTTGTTCACTGATGCCAGCCATGCCCACAATACAAAAAAGACTTTCTGTTTACTGAATTTATTATACTGGTACCCATAAAACTCGGGCGTTTCTGAACGCAGCCACAATCAGTCACGTTAAAATATAATGTCAATGTGACAAGCTGTCTATTGGAAATAAGTGTCAAATATCATAGAAAAAGTTTAAAAAAAAAATGCTATTAATTTCAGGTCTCGCCACTTCAGCATTCTCCGCGAGAGTCTTTTCGGTCATAAATGTAAAGTGGTGAGAAGAGAGGAACAGGGTTTCATTAAAATTGATTAAAAATGAGCATAGAATTAGGATGATTGAAGTCTTACAATTCTTTAAAAATTATAAAAAAAATATTATTATAAAAAATTTAAAATTATAAAAATTATTAAGTGGCGCAAAAAGTGTACAAAAATTCGTTAAAAAAACAATAAATAGTACTCTTTTTTTATTAATCTGTACTCTTTATTTACTTCTTCTAGAAAATGTTGGCAACCCTATGTGAACAGTATGGTGAAGTCAGAGTACAGTTATTATTTATGCGGCTATGAATTAAAAGGGTGGACATTGCTGGGGGAAGCAGTTTTTATTTGATATCTGTTGTAACAATGAAGTTGCGTTGTTACCGACATAATGTTGTGTTCTTTATATTCAGAAGTGGAGTTCCGAACTCCCTGGTGCTTTTCCAGGTTCTTTTCCAAGTATTTTGAGTAGGATTATGCTAAAATCTAAAATATAATTGATTTTGTTTGGTAGATTAGATTAGAGACAGTCTAGCTAGACTAATAACAGTTCTCAGAAATAAAAGGCAATTATTTGGAACTCGATACACCTCTTGTGATTAGCGTTGCCTTCTCTACAAATCAGAAAACCGGACTTACCCGCTAAAAAACCCGGACTCTGGGTCCCACGGCCGGACGGACGCCAAAAAGAAAAGGATTTTTGACTAAAAGTTCAAATAAAACACATTTTATAAGAAAGTTTTAATCGGTACTATAATTTTTCTTTGGTAGAAACATGCTTTAAAAGCTCAACCTCCTTAACCATTTTATCATAAAATATTTTGCAATTAAATTCCACAATTAACATTTTTGCAATAGTTTAGTTTTCGATTTTAACCTGTTTTTTTGTTTCGTAATAAAAAGCCTAACAAAAGCTGGACGGGTCGGACGCAGTCAAAAACGCCCGGACAAGAGGTCAAAAAGCCTAGCAAGGCTTTATCCGGACGGATGGCAATTCTACTTGTGTTTTAGATGTCCCGCTTTTAAGTATAGATAAAACTTAATCGAACTACAGTCTCACGATTATTGACAAATGCTTGCACTGGCTCGCAAATCTGTGTGGTTCTTTCACCAAAAGACCGTATCAGACACTAATCTACATGGTCCTCATATGGCCTGACCAAGATTATGTCTGGACTTTAAAAGAGACTGCGACCTCTGAGTTTCTTTCGGCCTTTCTTCTCAGAGTAGTCAGATAGGAAACGCCGAACTCATCTAGCTTATTTTTTATATGACTTGTAACAGTGATTGCGATATCCTATTTACAGAATAAACAATTTCATTTAATTTAATTTCTCTCTTTACTAAAGCTGCAACTTATGATTGTTTATCGAGCGAGATAGTTACGAGGAAGACAACACAATGACTGACGATATAATTTCCCCATTCACACGTACTGCTGACATTGCCCTATATACGACGTCACAAATGTTCGTGAAAACATATGGCTTGACATTTGCATACACATGCATTCTGTTGTGACCTCGCCGCGAAAGGACCAAGAATGCACTTAAGACTTTATGTACGTGAAAATAATTGGATTTGAACGGTCTTGGCAGCTGACGGTATTGTGATGGACATGGTATGTTATGTGCGAAAGTTCGAATAAAAATGATTCTTGGATTACTCTATACTCCATTTGAAATAAGATTAGACATTTAACTAAACCTTTTTTACAGTCCGTTCAACCGATTTTGACTTCTATTGCGTTGGTGGCATGACAAATGGCAGCTGCAGTAAACAGTTGGTTTGTAACCACTTTTTTTTGCTTTTAATGCCATCCTTATGCCTACGCAATAGAAGTCAAAATCGGTTGAACGGACTGTAAAAAAGGTTTGTTTAAATGTCTAATCTTATTTCAAACAGAGTCTTGCATCTGAAAATTTTAAACATCTGGATTTCAAAAACTGGTTGAAAAACTTTTAATTGTTGACGGAAAAAACTCAAGAGTGTCAATAGACAGAATAGCTGCCAGTATCAAATTTTAAAAGCAAGAAAAAAAAATTTTTTTTTTGTAAAGCTGTGTAGATTGATTGATAAAAGTATCAATCAATCTGCCTAGCTTTTTCTCAACTATGTTGGGGTCGGCTTCTAGTCTAACCGAATGCAGCTGAATACCAGTACCTATTTTACATGGAGCGACTGCCTATCTGACTTCCACAATACTGTTACTAGGTAACACGATACCCCTTGGTAAGACTGGTTGCCAGACTTTTTGGGCTTCTGACTACTCGCAACGACTGTCAAAGATCTACGAATGACAGTCGAGACCAACGGCTTAACGTGCTTTCCGAAGCACGGAAGGTTCACGATATGTAATGGATGGTCATCACCCATCCAAGAACTGACCACGGCAAGCGAAGCTTAACCTTCAATCGACTCGCGCGGCTGTTATTATTTTGTCAGTGTGATCTTAAAACTGGTCCTTGGAACCGGATTCCTGATTCCGGATGCATAAGGAAAAAACCTAAACAGAAATCGCTAAGGTCGTACTAATACCTACATACTACTAATACGGTCGGATTCGGTTCCAATGGCTCGCAATCCGGTTTAGAATTTAGTTTCTTACTATAGAGGTCATCTAGATTAGGCGAGAGGCCGTAGCTTATAGAATAGAGCCTTTACCCGCGGCTTCGCCCGCGTGGAGGTCCAAATTATTTCACGGGAACATATCACCGGGATAAAAAGTATCCTGTGTCATGGTCTTTCTGTGTGCAAAATTTCATCGAAATCCGTTCAGCCGTTTAGACGTGAAAAGGTAACAGACAGAGTCACTTTCTCATTTTAAATAATACTAGCTTCTGCCCGCGACTTCGTCCTTGTGAAATATTCCATGACACTCTGTAGCTTACCATTAGTGAAAGATTTTTTAATCGGATCAGTAGTTCCGAAGATAACACCTTACATACAAACTCACAAGTTTTATCTCTTAGTGCACTAAGTTATTGAAATCCTAAATGTGTCAATGTCTGCTTTATCTAAAGTTAGAACAAATCCGTGTTAAGTTGGCTCTTTCTGTGTCTGTGAAATCGATTAGGTACTAATTTATACCATTTACATCTGGCTAATTAATTCAGAGTTTTTAACCAACTTCAAAAAAAAGGAGGAGGTTCTCAATTCGTCGGGATATTTTTATTTTTTTTATTTTCCCCGATTACTCGAAGACGGCTGGACCGATTTGAAAAATTCTTTTTTCGTTTGAAAGGGTATACTTTCAAGTTGGTCCCATTGTCATTTGGTCACAATCTGATGATGGGATCTTGGAGAAATCGAGGGAACTCTTCAAATATAAAAGGCACATCTATAGCGATTTGGGTATTTTTGATGAGCAGTTGGCATAAGGCTATTGTAACTTAGATAAATTACAAATCAACCCACTAAAAAGTGAAAAAAAAAAACTTTTTTCCAAAAAATACAACCGACTTCCAAACTACAAAGTGAAAAATAACTTTAATTTCGGAAGTGGGGTGTCTTTGGATCAGTATTTTAGTTTTTTGACACCGACTTCCGAAATTAAAGTTATTTTTCACTTTGTAGTTTGGAAGTCGGTTGTATTTTTTGTAAAAAAGTTTTTTTTTTCACTTTTTAGTGGGTTGATTTGTAATTTATCTAAGTTACAATAGCCTTATGTCAACTGCTCATCAAAAATACCCAAATCGCTATAGATGTGCCTTTAATATTTGAAGAGTTCCCTCGATTTCTCCAAGATTCCATTATCAGATCGTGACCAAATGACAATGGGACCAACTTGAAAGTATACCCTTTGAAACAAAAAAAAAATTTTTCAAATCGGTCCAGCCGTCTTCGAGTAATCGGGGAACATACACAAAAAAAACAATATCCCGACGAATTGAGAACCTCCTCCTTTTTTTGTCGGTTGTATTTTGTGTAAAAAAGTTTTTTATATGTTCAAATTGTATATTCTCGAGAATTGTAAGATAAATGTTTCAGTCCAAACAATGGTTAATTTATATCATGTCCGTGTTTCCTGGAAAAAGATATGAACTCAGAAACAAATTAAATCTATACTAATAATAAAGCTAAAGAGTGTGTTTGTTTGAACGCACTAATCTCTAGAACTACCAGTCGGATTTGGAAAAATTGTTTTTTTTTTTTATAGCTCATTTCTGGACATCACGCTACAACCCTAAGGAGCCGAGCAAATAGAAAAAAAAAACAGTGTCACTCCGGGAGTGCCTACAGAAGTGAAAACTTGAACAAGATCGCCTTGGTGAAAGAAAAATACTTGCATAGAACATTGATCCGTAACGTTATATAAATAATGAGCACAACCACGTTTATAAAAAAGAAAAGAGCACAATCGCGTTTACAAAACTTTAAAAGTAAAAATACTTGCATAGAACATTGATCCGTAACTTAGTATAAATAAAGAGCACAATCGCGTTTACAAAAATGAGGTGTCGGTAACGGTGTCGCGAGTTCCATTATTTTTCCCATCTTAAAAATGCCCAACGTGCCTAAAGAAGTTTTCAATTAAAAAAAGACAGAAAGAACTAAAATCGCGGGCGATGCGATGCGGTAGGTCGGGGAACAAGAAATTCCACGCGGACGAAGTCGCGGGCAGAAGCTAGTGAATTAATAACATACCAAAGGACGGCAAACCAATTCGATTAACAGAAAACTGGCGCCAAGCCTCTTTCAATTAGCTGTAGAGTGATTATTTAGGAATTGGTACCTTCACTGTTTTTTGGTCCTTCACCCCTTTGTTATAAAGTTCGAATTAGCTTAAAATATTTACACAATTGTGTGAATATAAAAAGGCAGTGTATGTTTTGTTTAAGTTTATGTTTAGTCTTCATAACATAAATTATACTGACTATTTTAAATACCAGCCTACTCTCAATTCTGTATATTTTTGCTGAACGATGAGGATTTTTTTGAAGTGAAAACTTATTTTGGCGTTGGGCATTTTTGAGATGGGAAAAAACTCGCGACACCGTTACCGACACCTCATTTTTGTAAACGCGATTGTGCGTTTTTTTTATATTACGTTACAGATCAATGTTCTATGCAAGTATTTTTACTTTAAAGGTTTTGGAAGTATTTTTTTAAATTGTTCAAGTTTTCACTTCTGTCGGCACTCCCAGAGTGCCACTGCTTTTTTTTTTTTCAGTTTATTTCTTTAAATTTTTTTCATGAATTTTCTTCCTTAATTAATACCCATCGAATACTGAGAAGAGAATTCTACCTGCATGCAGGCAAAATCCTTTTCTGGCAATTCTTTTGCCCTATCCCAATTTACTTGGGGTAGGCTCAACATGACTGTTTCTTCCATAAATTAAGAATTAAAGCAAAAAATTTTAAAGAATTATGAAATATTTTTCCTCAGTCCTACAGGAAAAACACAGGATTAAAAGACTACATAGATTATTAGTCATTTAATTCCATCTAAATTTAATAAAATATTGAACACATGAATTACCTTGTGATAAAAATTGCCACGTATATAAAGTATCGAATTGAAACAGTCAATAGGCCTTTGTAAATTGTAACGAAATAATGTATCTAAGTAGAGCGTGAAAACACGATACATACTTAAACTCACACACTGACAAAAATAAAATAAAATTATAAAAATAATATATATAAAATAAAAAAATTGTAAATATGTGAGCACCATGTATCTATCACATAATTAATTTATCTGTCATTGCTTCATTTTTAATAATTTTTACTTATTGTGGTATAGCAATTCTGCCCTGCTAAGCACAAAGGCGGTATCTCAACCGGAGTAAGTTTTGAGAAAATTGACTTTTTGTAAATTGTAATGTATGGAAAAATGGAGATATAAAAAACTTCTTAGTGGTTTTTAGGGTTCCGTACTTCAAAAGGAAAAAAGGAACCCTTATAGGATCACTCGTGTGTCTGTCTGTCTGTCTGGCTGTCTGTCTGTCTGTCTGTCTGTCTGTCTGTCTGTCCGTCTGTCACAGCCAATTTACTCCGAATCTAATGGACCGATTAAGTTGAAATTTGGTACACATATGTATTTCTGTAACCCAAATACGAATGTGTAACGTAAATAAATGAATTTTGAATATAGGGGTCACTTTTAGGGGGCAAACAAGAAAATTAAAAAAAAAAGTTTTACTAACAGTACCGTGTGACATATCAAATGAAAGGACTTGTTATGAGGATCTTAAACATATTTTTTATATTATTTTAAAATAAACACTTTTAAAGATATTTAAGAAATTCAATGAAAATTGACCATTCCCCCCCCCTTATCTCCGAAACTACTGGACCAAAAATTTTGACAAAAATACATAGTATGGCTCTTTACTCATAGATAACAGGAAAACCTATAAGAAGTCCATGGTCTTAAAATAACATGGTAAATCTCTCAATATTGTGCGCGCAAACTCAATGAGACTCCACTACAAATAGTATTTACGTTTAAATATCTTGGTCATATATTGACCCCTGACCTCAATGACGGACTCGATATTGGCGGGAACGAAGGGTGTTGTCGGTAAGGGCGAACATGCTGGCTCGCAGGTTTGCACGCTGCTCACTTAAAAAGTCAAAATTACTCTGTTTTGAGCTTATTGTACAACGTTTTACACGTGCAGCCTAAGCCTAAAGTAAATTAAGTTCATATTTTAAAATAAACTGTTTCCTTTTGTTCGTAAGCTCATACTTGCATATCCAGTTCAAGGGCTTGAGGCGCTGCATGCTGAATCACAGGCTATAAACCTAGTTCGGCTGCAGATGCTAATAATTGGACACAATTGTTACTAAATTAATTTAAGCATAATAATTTTAAGTAGCTAAAACAAATTGTGTTACATGTTTACTATTTCTGGTCTAATAAATAAATAAATAAAATAAATAAAAATATTGACCCCTGACCTCAATGACGGACTCGATATTAGCGGGAACGAAGGGTGTTGTCGGTAAGGGCGAACATGCTGGCTCGCAGGTTTGCACGCTGCTCACTTAAAAAGTCAAAATTACTCTGTTTTGAGTTTATTGTACAACGTTTTACACGTGCAGCCTATGGGCTAGATATACCCAAAGGTCGTGCAACACCCTTCGTGTCCAATACAACCACGCTTTCAGGGTACCTATTGGTGGGGCTGCCCCGTTTTTGTTGCGCATCGGGAATGTTCGCAGACGCACATATTAATTGCTTTTACGCAACGATGCGAATGAGGTGTGCATCCCTGGTGCGCAGAGTGCGGGCCAGCTCCAACAATATCCTAAAAATGATCACTAGCAGGCTGGATTGCATGTACATCAATCACTGCAGTGCCATCTCCCATGGGGTGAAATAAATTGAAACTAGATTACGTTTGGCACTCGGAAAGTTTTGCGATACTAGAAAAAAATAAACTACAGGTTATATATTTTTTTATTATATCTTTAATACACACTTTTATACGTCTAAACCAATTTTCATAACACATTTTTCAGTCCACATCAAACACCTCTTCAATCTCCTTCTCAAATGCAGCCAGTGCAGCTTCCGGTGATGAAAACTGTTTTCCTTTGAGTTGGTTTTTTATTTTGGGGAACAAGAAATAGTCGCACGGAGCCAAATCGGGACTGTAAGGAGGATGACCTATAAATTTGACCGGTGTGCTGTCCAAAAATTCCCTTGTTTTGAGCGCCGAGTGAGTCAGCGCGTTGTCATGGTGAAGCAGTAGCCCACGGAGGCCAGTGTTCGGTCGCTTGCTGCTTGCAGCATTAAAAACTTCTGGCAAACATTTGGTAACATATCATTTAGTATTGATGCTCCTTTGATCTCGAAAGTGTACTGACACCAGATAAACCGTCAAAGAAAAAAAACTTGCGATCAAAATTTTGCCTGCACTTGGTTGCACACTGGCTCGCTTCACTTAGGTAGGCGTTGGTTCATTTTGAAACAGCCACATGGTCGACTGACGCTTCATTTCTGGATCATTCTGATAAAACCAAGATTCGTCAGCCGTAATGATATCTTAAACGTGCCGAGACGAGCCTGCTTCAAATTTTTTATCATGTCTCGGCACCATTCTATCCGAACCTCCTTCTGAGCCTGCGTTGGATTTTGCGTTACCAGCGTGAAACTATCTTCCTTACCCGAAGATGTCCATGTAGAATTTCATGCACACTTTTCGGTCAAATCTGCAGTATATGGTGAACCATTTCAAATGTAATTCGCATATTCTCTTGAATTAAATGTTCACAGCCAGCACGTTTTGTTATGTAACAGCCGTCATAGGGCGGCCACTTCTTTCTTCGTCCGCCAAAATTACACGGCCACGCATAAATTCGTTGAACCAGCGGAAAACAGTCGCTTTAGAAGGACTTTTTTCTATGAACACCATTTGAAGTCTTTCAAACAATTCTTCTGGTTTAAGTCGACATTTGAAATCGTACAAAATCATCGCGCGAAAATGTTCTCGTTGTAAATCCACTTTTCAGTAAGACAGAGTTTTTTGATTTTGCTCGTAAATAAATGTGGAGGGAATTTAGAATGTTATGTTTTTTTTTGTAATAAATAGTCATATTTTTTATCGATATCAAAACCAGCCAGTATCCCATAGACAAAAACTGTTAGTCGCAAAACTTTCTGAGTGACCTGGTAAAATAAGCTAACATAGTTCATAAGTTTACTAACACAATGAGTCCTTGTTACTTGAATAAAGAAAAATATCGTGACCATTTTTCTTTTTCAACGACGTTTTCTAAAAATTAAACCTAGCTAGATCGATTTATCGCTCCCGAAACGCCCTGCGTTCATAAAAATTCTTTGAGCCGTTTCCGAGATTCAGATTATATATATACAAGAATTGCTCGTTTAAAGGTGTTAGATTTATATTATTTTTATATTAATACCGCGAATGTGAAATTTTTAACGAACATCAGATTTTTGTTTTATTTCATTCTACACAATCAAATAAGTGATCTTGCAATTAAAAAAAAAACGTAGAAAAATGTCACATTCGCGGTATTGGATGGCGAGCGACGATTTGTAGTTGGAATGTATGGGAGAACATGTTTTTCAACTACAATGTTAAGTTTGTTCTTGGGATAAATAAATTCATCTCAACTACGGAACCCTTCATTGTGCGTAGTCCGACACGCACTTGGCCGGTTTTTTTTAAATGTTTTAAGTTATATAGCGCTATTTCGCTTATACCATTAGATGGGAAATTGTTAAAGCTATTGAATGGTACAAAAAAAACGAAAAGGGCGTATCTCAGAGATACCGCCTTTGGGCTTAGCAGGGCAGAATTTTATTCTAGGTACATCGCCTTTACATACCTACATATAATTATTGTATACAAAATATTGTAAAACATTTTTAAAGAGTAACGGTGGAGTTTCTTGCCCTTCTAACTAATTTGTGCCCATTCTTCTCCATACGAAACTACTTTTTGGAAGGGGTGACTAGAATCAATTCTATTTTATTTATTGTCAGTTCTGACGTTCAAAAGAGCCTTATAAGTGCCTATTTGGAATAAATTATTTGAGTTTGAATTAATTCTACTGGGAAATTATAGCTACCTCATTTAGTCATTGGTTTTATCCATTTATTTATCCTCAAATTGTAGGTACCTTTTGTTTTCTGGTTTTCTAGTGACTGTACTCATATTTTTGTTCACTGCCTAGAGTTTGAAACTTTGGCACTACCTACATTAAATTTAATTAAGTAAAAATTTGAACGTGTGTAGCGGTTACACCGCCACATACGAACTAAATAGACATGACGTCACACAAATCCTGCATCGCGCAGTTAGAGTTTACCGAGCGATCGACATAGATACAAGATTTCAACTTCAAACCGATGGGCAGTTGCCCGCTAGACACAACACCCGTCTGGTCGGAAGATCCTCCCTTTTCTATGGTGGATGAGTGAACTTTACACCCTGTTCCTCATGCCCCTAAAGTGAACAAATAAAATCATTAATGTTATAAAAAAAATGCAATCTATAACAGAAATTATTATTCATTTAGAAAAAACAATTGTTAAAAACATTACCAATATTGGTTAATTAACAGCAGAAAAGATATTAATTATAAAATTGTTCCAACTCTGTCTACGGAGGTGGCATACAAAACAAATTCTCCTTTGTTTTAAGATGTATGTAAAATCAACTCAGGCGCACGTGCAAACCGCATTTGCGAATGTTGCCATTGCTCAAGAACATTCAACAATAAACATGGACTATACAGGGGGTGTGGAAGCTGGGTGCAAAGCTTGAAAGGGGTGATAGTTGACACTAGATCATTTAGAGCCATACATGTTTTAGACGAAGTTGTTTTTTTATTTTTAACTGCAATTTATAGTTTTTTTAGGGTTCCGTACCTCAAAAGGAAAAAACGTAACCCATATAGGATCACTCGTGTGTCTATCTGTCCGTCTGTCACAGCCAATTTGTTCCGAATATACTGGACCAATTTAGTTGAAATTTGGTAAACATGAATTTCTGTGACCCAAATGGACGTGTAACGTAAATATATGATTTTTTTAATCTAAACTACGAAACCCTTCATTGTGCGGTTTAAAAAAAAAAATGGTTTGTATAACCGTAATATCGAATCAGTAAATATCATGGCCATTAGTTTTGTGCTGTCGTTAGTTTTATTAGTCTACGATTCTTTTTTCTACACCTAATGGAGAAATAATCACTGCTTCTGATATGCTTTGGATTCATGACGACGAAGCAGCTTTAGAAACTCCTTTAATAAAAGGTTTGCAAAAAATAATTATACCTTACGGTTTTTTGTTCCCATTCTCCGCTTGCTCTAACATTTTTTATTTAATCCAATCCGCATCAACCTTGGTAAAAACCAATTAACAGTTTTATGAGTCAATAATTCTAGAACCAAGTAAGATAGTGTTACCATAATTAGTAATTTTTCTACCTGACAACAAAAGACCAAGCCCATAGCAGATAGATTTCATTACTTAGTTACATATTTAGGCGAAAAATATGGCTGTAAACGATGTCCAATTAGCGAAATTGATAGCTAATGGCTTTAAGTAAAAATGTTTTTGCTTCGGGCTGTAAATTACACCTGGAAAATGAGGACTTATGGCAGGATGGAGCTAATTTAGATCGAAGAGCATCTGCACGCGATAGTTCACCGTAATTTATGGTGTTATGGTCTACATTATTTTCACTAGATTTGTCTATTTTAGGTATAGATCACATTGATGAATGGTCGCAGATTTGGTCTTAATCTTAAATTCGCCGTATGGATTATGGTGTAGTTTCTGGGGATCTAAAGTGAAGTGAGAGTTTCTGGCAATGATAATAATGACTGTATGTTCCGGTTGTTTAGTTTTTATTACTTTTGAGGTGTTAAGCGGATATCCATAGAGATTTATTTATATTACTAGCTGATGTCCTTTTCCATGTCCCAAGCTACCTATCTGTCAAATTTCATGACGATCCGTTTAGCCGTTTTTGCGTGACAAACGTCCAAACATAAATACAAACTTTCACATTTATAAAATTAGCAGGATTCATGCTTTATGCGGGTATTTTGCAATTTTATACTGTTTTTCGTACGCAATGTTCTACTTCATTTACCGTAAATATCTCTGTACAGTTTGCCAATAAACATTTCTCTTGGAATTACAAACATACTTGATTTATTTTGAAATAATAGTACTTAAAATTTTGACTAAGCCAGGCATTCATCGATAACAAAACACTCAATGGCTCTCAATCGAGCTGATAAATTTTACCTTGTATTAAAAAAATATATTTAATAATAAAATAATAGCTTTTCTGAACAAACTTTAGTAGTTGAGGCCCACTTGCATCTCAAATCACTTAATATACGTTTAGCACTACACATATTGAAAACATCGTTCTATTTCTGTCAATTGTTTGAAGGTGTCAGAGACAGCATGATGTTTTAAATGGTAAATGTATTTAGTGATTTGTGAGTACTAGAGTAATCAGTAGTAGTAAAAGAAGAAAAAATACCGGAAGTTTGTAAGACTTGCAAAACAGTGCTACTCCTTGGCTTTCTGCCAGACTTAGGCAACCCATGTTTAATGGGTAAACAAAGATCCATTACATAGTTACTGAAATAAACAGCGTTCATTGATCTCCTTAGGCTGCACTATTATTTAGTATGATTTACTGTGTGTCTTGGCTTAAGTATGTAGTAGCAAAATCCTGGAGTTCGGTGAACTAGATGAATATTTTAGTGCTATTTTTATTTAGCCAAGAATAATCCCGTGGGAGTCAGGAGGTGACTAAGCGATCTTAGATTATGATATGAATCTGTTGGCAATATCATTTTTTTATATCACAATGGTTTTGAAGGTGTTAGAGAAGTGACCATGCTTATCGCGGAAACGTAAAACTTGCAGGAATAAAGTCAAAATATATATTACGTTATCTGGTCCTTCGAGTCGGATCTCTGTTGGCAATATCATTTTGTTATATCACAATGGTATTGTTAGTGTAAGCGAAGTGACCATGCTTATCGCGGAAACGTAAAACTTGCAGGAATCAGGTCAAAATGTGTTTACGTTATCTGGTCCTTCGAGTCGGATCTTTACATTTTTGCAGGATTGCTCGAAAGACTTGAACTATCTCACTCGATACTTTATTAAAAGGTAAAAAATCGTATCACGTTATCCTGAAAACTCAAATAAACTATGTTTTTAGTATCTCGGCATCGCAAAAGAACTTTGAAAGGTCAGTCGTTTTAAAATTTCGACCGCGTTGTAAAACTGTGCTCTTTTAACGGTTTTTTTGCCGTTGACTGTTGACTTGTACTATTTTTCCAAGTCGCACAGAATCTGAGCAACCGGATTGTTAAGTTTTTGTTACCACAGAGTAAATTTTATAAAAATAGCGAGCTGTGATGTTTTATGGAAACTGCGTCTAGTCCTGCCTAGGCGCCGCGAGGTTCGAACTACAAATTGTTTAATTAATATTAATCAACTGTTTTTTTCCCTTGCTGGAAACGTTTTAGCATTTTTATTAAGCGTTTATATGTTTTCCTGTTTGTCATGTCATGCCCAAGTTCAATGAGCTTGTACTATCAATGGGTATTTCAACTGCATCCAATAAGTCATTAAAGATGTAGTTTATTCATTAATAAATCAAAGAGAGTAATGAATTTGTTTTTCAATATCAACTTTGAATAACTTGTTTTATTCAAAATAAACTTCTTCTTCCTGCTTCTTCTGCTTCTCGTGTTCTCGACTATGATAAGTTTTAGACGCTACTTTTTTCATAATTTTGGAGATTTAGTCCCAACTTTTGGAATATTATCATGCACTATTCAGATTAAACTTAATTTAAAATCGTCAAGACTACATTATTTCAACTTACATACATACATAAACTCACGCTCTCTTCCCATGGGGGTAGGCAGAAACAACAGAACGCCACCTGCTACGATCCTTTCATACTCCTTTTGCTTCGTTTACGTTTACACATCTAAAACAACAACCAACAAATAAAACCTAACTCAACAACAACTCATCAACTGCAGTTTCCGACCGTATATTACTTCACTCATTATCACTACATAGTATAAAACAAAGTCGCTTTCTCTGTCCCTATATCCCTATGTATGCTTAAATCTTTGAAACTACGCAACGGATTTTGATGCGGTTTTTTTTAATAGATAGAGTGATTGAAGAGGAAGGTTTATATGTATAATAACCAGGTTTATACTTGTGCGAAGCCGGGGTGGGTCACTAGTTATAAAATAAAGTCCCCCCGCCGCGTCTGTCTGGAACGCGATAAACTCAAAAACTACCGAACGGGTTTTCATACGGTTTTCGCCAATGGACGGAGTGATTCATGAGGAAGGTTTAGGTGTATAATTAATTAAGGTTTTGTGTAAATTGGCTACAATATGACGATGATTTTTGAAGATGTCGGAAAAAATCATGCTGACTGGGAGCTTTACCGGCGTGCGTTGCGTAAACCAATAGAGTTATATGAAAACAATGTACCTATTACGGAATGATTCCTCTTAAGGCGACGATATCCGACTTCTAATGATTTTATACTGAAGATCACGTCTATACGAGTAGTCTTAGTTAACATATTTTTCCGAATCATTAGATTCGGAAAAATATGTTAAATAAGAGCATTTTCTTAATAACTTAATATAGCAATATTTTAGATTATGCTTATATTACATAGTGAAATTAATTTGTAAAGTTATGTCTAATGCGGATAAAAAACTGAGAATGACTCAAAATCTATCAAGCGTATTTTTCTGAAACCTTCACCATTTTAAAGATAATTTAACTATTCATCTTTTAGTATACGTGTTTTATTGAAATACCTTTCGTTTTATGTATAGTAAATTAATAATGCGTCTAATTTGGGACAGCGTTCCTTGATGGGCGAGTCCTATTACTGGCTGGACGTACGACGCGTTGCGTGAGCTCAGTACAGAACACGCAAGCTAACCACTCAAGGTCACTAGCATATAACTGCATCTTAAAAAGATCGATTAAATTTTAGCAACGCTATAATGTCTAATTGCATTTTTCATTTCTCTCTGGACCCAATTCTGAAGTGCACGCACGCAGAAGTCGAAGTTGCAGGCAGAAGCTATGTAGCTGACCGTAAAAAGTAATTTGAATCTGTTAACCTTGCTGAAATACGTTATTGAGTTGACCCTACTTATTAAGACGCAGATATATGACAATGACCTTGAATGGTTAGCTTGCGTGTTCTGTACTGACCTCATGCAACGCGTCGTACGTCCAGCCAGTAATAGGACTCGCCCGTCAAGGAGCGCTGTCCCAAATTAGATGCATTATAAATTTATTACACGTAAAAAAAACGGTATTTTAATAAAACACGTATACTAAAAGATCAATAATTTAATTATCTTTAAAATAGTGAAGTTTTCAGAAAAATACGCTTGATAGATTTTGCGTCATTCTCAGTTTTTTATTCGCGTTAGACATAACTTTACAAATTAATTTCACTATGTAATATAAACATAATCAAAAATATGCCTATATTAAAATATTAACAAAATCCCCTAATTTAACATATATTTTTTCCAAATCACTAACACTACTCGTTTAGACGTTATCTTCAGTATAAAATCATTAAAAGTCAGCTATCGTCCCCTTAATCAAGGGTTTTGACATACAAATGATTGGTAACGGGAAATTAGGGCCATCCGACACGCCTGAAGTTCCCAAAGGGATTGCTAGAGGTATATCTAACTACTATCATATGGGATGTACGGGTGATAAAACGCGGTACCATTATCTACAATGAGCTGCGTGCGTACGCATTACTGGGCGCCATTTCAAACTCAATCTGCCTAGCCTTTTCCCAACTATGTTGGGGTCGGCTTCCTGTCTAACCGGATTCAGCTGAATACCAGTATTTTACATGGAGCGACTGCCTATCTGACCTCCACAACCCAGTAACGGGGTAATACGATACCCCTTGACTTTCGGGCTTCTGACGACTCGTAACGACTGTCATAGTTTCACGAATGACAGCTGGGACCAACGGTTTAACATGCTTTCCGAGGCACGGAAGAGTCTCGGTATGTAAAGATGGTCACCCATCCTCGGACTAACCCCGGCAAGCGTAGCTTAACCTGGTGAATCGACCCGTGCGGCTGTTATTACTTAGCCACGAGCTCCTCGCGCCATTTCAAACTGTGGAGTCTAAAATATGAAGAGTGCCTTGAACAAAAGGCCCTTTTTTCTGAACCTGAAATCTTGATTCTGAAAAAATAGTGCAATAAATATATTTTAGTGTTGATGTTTACAACATTAATTCCACAACTTTGCATGATATTTGTTAGCAGATTTATTTAGCAAACTTGATCAAGCTCTCGGAAACCGGTAATGTAACGAGCACTTTCAAAAATCAAATTACAAATCTACTTTTTGACTTGCAAGTATCGTCCAAGAAGATTACAGAGTTATCGAGAAGTATATTTATCGAAGCACCTACAATTTTTGTTGACAAATCTTAAATACAAGGAAAAAATAAAAAAATAAGGGAAAAGCTCATTGGGTATCAAAAAATTCATCCGCATCGCTGTCAGTGGGAAAAGTGCCCAAAAGGCTGGCAGCGTTGCCACGTTGGATGGCAATGCTGATTCTTTGACCCAAAAATTGGCCAACCCTCTGGTCACGTGAAGAGTCGACCAACCGCTTGGGCCATCGCCCAGAGACTCAAAGGTCAAAGAATCAGCATTGCCATCCAACGTGGCAATGCTGCCCAGCCTTTTTTTTCCCGGAATACTCGATGAGCACTCGGAATTGAGAAGTTAATTATGAATTGAGCAATTAGCGTGACTTACTTTTAATTATTTCACTTCGTAAGTCTACTTTAAATCCAGGTCATGAAAGGTCAATCGATATCATAAGGTCAAAAGCCAGAAAAGAAATATTCAACGAATATTACGATTACAGCGGAATGAAAAGAGTGAGTCATCAGATTTTTTTTGTAACGATGCCTCGAAAGGTAATCGTTTTATTTAAGTAATATGAAATACTTTAAGTAAGACTATTTTAAATTTGTAATCTACACGGTAGCACAGAAGTTGGTCAAACAATTTTTTTTTAATGCGGCCATTAATTGTGAAGTCGGACTCGCACACTTCCGTTTCACCGTTAGTAGTACTGCCATTATTAAGATCGAGCAAAAAACGCCGAAAAAAAACACTTGTAACCCCTTGAATTTTTTACTTTATTTTATTTTTTACTAGCTGCTGCGGCTTCGCCCGCGTGGACCCTAATTCTTTTTCTAAAATAAAGTAAGTAAGCCTAAGTTACTTCTCATAACATCAGCTATCTTCCAGTGAAAGTCCCGTCAAAATCGAACCAGCCGTTTCGGACTCGGAGATTAGTCTGAACAAATAGACAGACAAAATAAAATAAAAAATGAGTTTTCCGTTGTATGTACCGTATATACTTTCATATGCATTTAGTAAAAAGCTGTTATTTTGACATTACAAACAAACACTTCAATTTTATTTCTTTGGATGTATAGATTAATAATTGTTGTTATAGTGTCTATAAGAGTACACACTCTGCATTTCAAGTGTCTACCTAATACAATTCAAAAGATATAGCCAGCTCTGTGACAAAAGGACTGACGGACGGCCGGACAGCTGAGCCTTACTGCATTAGTAATAGGGTCGCCTTTTGCACCCTTTGGGTACGGAACGTTACTATAGAATAGAATAAAAGGATAAATTGGACTAGGTGCTTGTTTGTACCCAAGGACCACGCAAACGTCGAACACTACCCGTTGTTGGTGAATATAATACAAATCTTACAAATCTAGCACATCTGGCATTAGTCCATTACTCCAGCTCTAACGTAGGCGTTTGTTTACACTTCAAAACATTAGAGGTGAAACGAATTAGTACGTAATTACGTGTATGCGAAGTTACGTGGATTTTAGCAAAATGGCGGGTTTGTTCTTGCAATAATTAGCGTGATCAGTTAATAGAACTTGTAAGGAAGGTGGTCGGACCGCCATGGAAGTTGTACTCCGTAGTTTTCAATAAGGGCATGGTGGCTTTGTTAAATGAGTTTCCGCCTTGTGCGACCGATTTGTATGTATTTATTGTAGAGATTCATTTAGTCTGCCTTATTGGTCTAGTAGTCGCAAGCGCTACTGCTGAACATAAGTTCCTGGGTTCGATTTTATTGGGTTTTTTCCATCAGGAATTTGTCAGTAGCAGCCCGGAGTTTGGATTTGTGCCCGGTTGATGGCAACAGGGTCGCCCCCTATCAGTGGCGTGCGTTTCATAAAGACAGAAAGACACTGCCTACCCTAGTTCTGATAATAGATCTAATATTATTTTATCAATAAACAAAACAAATCATAAATCAGCTCCACCTATCGAGTGCCGGTGGTATCATCATTCGAATTTCGCATCATCTCGATTCGCGCTGCACTAGCGCCGCCTCGCCTCTGCCACGGTAAAGACACAAACTATTCGTCTCTGAATGTTTTTATGTGTGCTCTCGTGGTAAGTCGTATTTAATGTGTGTGCGTTCCTATAGCTACGCGGGCTTTGCTGACACACAATGACAAAAATCACGCACACAACTGCAAGAAAAGCCAGTGTCTATTTGTAGTTATTCTATACAGCTAAGACGAAAAATTACGACTCGTACCGAACATTACCGAAGGAAAGTTAGCTATGCAATGCAAATATTTTAGGAAATAACGTTGTTTCATTGAATTTTATACATTTAGATGACCATAATTTTTTGTCGTATAACCTTTTTTACCCTTTATTGCCCGTTTTACTATAGTTGCCATATTGTTTGACGTGCGTTGTGTTTGTGAATACGCTATCAGGTAATTAGAATTTGATTGTTGTTATTAGTGTAAAATGGATAATATTGTCTGTGAAAGTTGTTCAGATGGTGTGTGTATTGAGAAAATAAAACATGATGCGTTTTCAAAACTATATTTCGGTGAAAAAAAAACAAGTTATCGAGATAGGTCGTGGTACACCGGATTTGCAATTAATACAAATTAAAGGTAAAGTCAATCGTAAATTCAATAAAAAACAATATGATTCATATCATTGGCTGACAGGTTGCATACACAGTACCTAATCGGTTATTTTGTTTCGTTTGTCTACTATTTTCAAATAATAAAACCGTCTGGAACGACACCGGTTACGCTGATATTCATAATTTTCCTACCGCCGCGAGAAAACATGAACAATCTGAAAAACACTTAGAAGCTTCCCTTAAATATCACACCTTTGGAAAAAATCGTATAGAGACGCGTTTAATCATCAATCGACAAGACGACGCGACGAACCAAAACCAACGTGCAGTATTTTTGGTGAGTAAAATTTTCTGCCTACCCTGTCTTAAAACTGTGTGCACGCCACTGCCCCCTATTACATGGATTTGGGGTAGTATAGAGTACATCTCTGCCTAACCCTTCGACGATTACAGGCGTTATTATTATGTAGATTAATTTAGATGAGAAACTGCAGATATGCTATGGGCTACCTGAATTACATTTAAACTTCGGTATTTAATCACAAGACAATTTCTAGAACAGACGGGTTTCGTCAGATTCATCAATTCCCTTTGATGGGCAAAAATGAAGACCGTTATTTGATGACAGTGATCTCGGAATCGGTGCACCGGATCAAATCAGCACTAGATTGTCATCAGAATATGGACGTATGTACCGATGTACTGACTCTCATAATACCTCATAATATAAAATATATCTTATGAAATTAGGCAAGTCAAATAAAATTTGGAATCGAATCAGTAGTACAGTTCGATTCAAACGTAATGGCGGCTTGGAAGTGGGCTTCTCGCTGCGCAGTATCCCACCCCTCACCCCCGCTGACCTATGAATTCGGTACTGCGCAGCGACTCGCCTCATGTTCGGAGCCGCCATTAAGTTTGAATCGGGGTGTACCGATGATTACCCCTACATACAAATCACAAATTTGACCTCATAGTAATATTAGTATTGTAGTAGTTTCTACACAATGTAACGCTAAAGATACTCACGTTGATACCGCGTCAAGACGAGTACTAATACTAACTATGATCCTGCGCATGTTGTAATACTCAACTGAGATAAACTGGTTCAGCGGTACTCTTCCGCGATACGGCAATAATGCGGTCTTTCTGTCTTCCTTAGATAGTGTGCCGATACGCAGTTTATGTGATTCAACCATTTAGTACATAATTTTGATTATTTTATTTAGATATTAGCAGGCTTTACAGCTGCACGGGTCGATCGAAGGTTAGGCTACGCTTGTCGCGTTTGTTTCGTGGATCGGTGACCATCTATCTATACCCCTCCGTGCCCCGGAAAGCACGTTAAGCCGTTGGTCCTGACTGTCATTAGTAGATCTTTGACAGTCGTTACGGGTAGTCAGAAGCCCAAAAATCTGACCAAGAGGTATCGTGGAGGTCAGATAAGCAGTCGCTCCATGTAAAATATTGGTATTCAGCTGCACTTCTACACTTCTCTCTAGTTGAGCTACTAAGGTCCTGTATTTTGAGTCCAGCTTTAGATTAACGATAAGCAAAAAAAAATACTAATCTCTCTAATCTCTGAGTGCCTTTTAATTACTACGGCTTTCTGCTTAAGTGAATGGTAAAGTTCTAGCAACGATGTAGATCATTATCTATCAACTGGCCTTGTCCGAACTTGTAGTAAATAGTAGCAATTTAAAACAAGTGTGATTTAGTTCA
The DNA here is from genome assembly GCA_963680765.1 of Agrochola lychnidis. Classification (NCBI taxonomy): domain Eukaryota; kingdom Metazoa; phylum Arthropoda; class Insecta; order Lepidoptera; family Noctuidae; genus Agrochola; species Agrochola lychnidis. The sequence goes on along the minus strand of OY796869.1, from coordinate 6,688,490 downwards.
GTTTAATATGTTCTCAATGTTCAGTAACCGCCAATAAATATAGTCGGCACGAAATGTTTTAAGTGGTTGTCATGTTGATATGTACCTAATACGTATGATCACATATGGAGGGCCATTAAAATTTATTGAATTCAGATAAGCTCCTCAAACCATTAATGTTGCTATGGTTAAAAGTTCACATTAATTCCTGTTGTAACATTCAAAATTAGTGCCCAGATTTCGTATTGGCAGTCAAGAAAAGGGACCGTCAAACACTATTCTAATTTTGAAACAGCGAGATGTCAGATGGAAAGCATTTCTAAATTTAAAACCGCGTAGCGCGTCTGAGCATGCTGTGTTGCCATGTTCAAGAAGTGCATTCACTCGGGAGTTTGCGAAGCTTGTTATAACTTACCATAAAATATCAAATTAATTGGTGCCTTGAATTTCTGTATTTAGACACACCTGCCTTTGTTAATTGTGTTAACGCAGGTGTGTATTGAAATTAAACAAGACCCACTTTTAATGCGTTCAACTTTGTTACAGTTATTAAAAGTCCGACTCTGCTGAATGATGGAAATAAATTGTTTGCCTAAAATTATTAACTTCAAACTTCCGTGTGCCGTAGTAATGTTTATTAATTATTTGTAATTTTTTGTTAGGTATGTTTGGTTTCCTTCCCGTTAGATGGTTTTATCGGTTATTGGTGCCGAATGTGCCGATTCCCTTGTTCACAAACTAAACTAAATTTTAGTTCAATGCATCTTTTTCTTTCTATTTCATTAAGAAAAGGACAGAGGATAAATTTTAGTTTAGTCCTGTCAAATTAATCAGCGCCTGTCACTCACCATACAAGTTTAGACGTGATTTAAAAACTTGCCGACTAAAATTACGTCAATTTACGTCAAGCGCTGATTAATTTGACAGGACTAAACTAAAATTTATCTTCTGTCCTTTTCTTAATGAAATAGAAAGAAAAAGATGCACTGAACTTAAATTTAGTTTAATTTGTGAACAAGGGAATCGGCACCATTGTCATAAATATTTTAAAATGCTGAAGGAAATATGTATTAAAACTCGGGTTACAAATTATTTTCCTTTTATCGTTAAGTACTTAGTTACCTAAACAGACGATCTAAAAATAAGACGAATGTAAAAAGCTTTTATTATACAAAAAAAAGAAACCCGCAGATGCTCCACAAACTAAATATTTAAAGGTGCGAAGGTTCTCAAATGACATGGGTATCCTAAAAAAATAAGCAAACAAACTTGCGGGCAAAACAAGGTATTCGGCGAAGCTCGTGGATGTGAAAGGGATAGAAGATGTGCAGATGCGAGTGTTGCAACATCGACCCGTTATCTTTCTAAATGGACTGTCGAAATTAGTGCAAGATTTTGAAGCAGCTGTCTTTCGAAGGCCTCAGTTCGAACGAAGTAGATAGGTACCATCCTTTTGATTGTGCAAGGCACTACTGACGTAAATGCAAATTCGACAGGGACGCGGACGTCCAAGACAATATCGTAACGTTAGAAATTATAAAAGCGCACAATTATAGGAAACAACACTTTCGCCCTTAAGATCGGGTTTTTACCTAGTGAATGACGCATGTAAAATAGAACTACTAGCATCATTTTGATACGCGTTTGTGGCAGATATCGTATGTCAATCTAGAAGTTTTTACACGGTTGAGTAGTATTCGCAACAAGATACGGTTCTTGAGAATCTCATTCTTAATTTTCATTCAACCTATTTTTTGCTTAGTTGGACATTTTTTGCTGTTAAGTAATTAAAACCGAAACAAATCTATTACGATCATTTTAATTGCTGTTTAAAGTACCCGTAATTTTGATCCGCAACAATGGTCTCTTAAATGTTTGCTCTAGTTTTATACTCAATCGATTTAACTTAACGGTCAAAAAGGCCTTATTACGACAAGGGTACGATTCTGTTCCGACCGAAATTATGCGCATTTTAATAACATTTAAATCAGATAAACAAAAACCGGTAAGACGCGAGTTCTTCGCGGAATTTCTGTGGCGACAAAAAGTAGCGGCCATGACAGAGTTAACGGCTAATTTGAACTTGGAAGTGACAGGTGTCGCCATCTTTGACGGTTTTCGGGATGTGCCAAGACCAACATTATTAAAATGACGAAGATGAACATGCTAAAAATTAAAAGTTATAGCGTTAACCCATGGTGGGTGGCTTCGCAAACGGATCAATGACGTCCTGAGTATCATGAGATGACTCAATTACTACGTTATCTCCACAAATCCTTTATTTTTCCTGGTTTGACTGTGCATCCTTTGATAAAATCCTGTATGTAATGTTATTTGGAATATCCGCGTAGGCTATATAATCTGTATCAGTGTTTCCCGGATTTATTCAATGACATTGACTTTGTTTACAATTCATGAAGGTTGTATGCAGTGTCATCTTCCTTATCAAAACCTACTAAGTTACCAACAGTCACAGTTGTAATTATGAACTCACGAGAGGAAAAATCCCATTGTTGTCAACAGTGTTATAACAACAAAGAGTTCTGTAGCCAAAGATATGATAGAAACGGGAATCAGGAGCATAGTTAAGAAATTGTGGCTAGATGCGTCGTCTCTACAACTGGTTTAACTCCATGTAAGTCTGAATACAGTTGAGCCGTTGAGTTCGATTCGGCCAAATCAGACTAGACTGCTTTAACCTAATCCAAATTATTTGAAAAAAGAATAGATCATTAGATCTAACAAACATTGGTGTTCTACAACACCTACCATTGCAAACTTGAGCCTTCTGAAAAGTATCTTAGTATGGAGATTGAGGAGGCTTATGTCCGGCAGTGGACTTGGCTTTTACAACTTCATTTTCTTTGTAATTAAAACGTTTTTACTGTCTGCCTCGATGTATAACAACTCCTATATCAGGGCTGTCAGGAGCTTTTAGGCCCAGTGTGTCTGGATTTGCACTAAAGATTTAGCTGCAAGCATCGTCAGGAAACTTTTGAGTATGAATGTGGATGGCTATACGATTAGGGGAAGACCAAAATTAAAATGAATGGACTGTGTGAAAGATGATATGGCTTGAAAGAGAGTGGCTACCGAAACAACGATTAATAGAAAAGTATGGAAGAAATTTTTCTTCGTTGACCTGAAATGTTGCGCAGACCTCAAATAAATTAGGATATGGGCTTGATAATGATGATTTAGCTGGCAGCGTTTGTAACGAATGCAGCAATGAAAGTTGAAGTTATAGCTACAATTCTGTAATATGCAGAATTTTGGAGTAATCTAATACGAGTTGCTGGCGTGACTAGTGCTTTTGGTCACAAATTAATACAGATGGGACACTCCGCAAAACCACTTAAATAAAAACTTTTTCACTAAAAACACAACCGACTTCCAAACTACAAAGTGAAAAATAACTTTAATTTCGGAAGTCGGTGTCTTTGGATTAGATCAGTATTTTAGTTTTTTGACACCGACTTCCGAAATTAGTTATTTTTCACTTTGTAGTTTGGAAGTCGGTTGTGTTTTTAGTGAAAAAGTTTTTTTTTTTTCACTTTTTAGTGGGTTGGTTTGTAATTTATCTAAGTTACAATAGCCTTATGTCAACTGCTCATTAAAAATTCCCAAATCGCTATAGATGTGCCTTTAATATTTGAAGAGTTCCCTCGATTTCTCCAAGATCCCATCATCAGATCGTGACCAAATGACAATGGGACCAATTTGAAAGTATACCCTTTCAAACAAAAAAAGAATTTTTCAAATCAGTCCAGCCGTCTTCGAGTAATCGGGGAACATAAATTTAAAAAAAATATCCCGACGAATTGAGAACCTCCTCCTTTTTTTTGAAGTCGGTTAAAAAGCGACTCTTGCTACGACACAATAAAGTGCAATTCAGGTACGCACAGCGCTAATGACCTACAGTGATATTCACCTAGAAGTTACGTCTCTTTCTATCGCGTAGCTCTTATATCTTCTGACTACGTTACACGTACTGAATTGGCCCAACAAGACGGGCCCGCCGCATACTTGTAGCTTCATACCTAAACTGCGGAGTGTCCCATCTGTATTCATTTGTATTTTGGTCGATAAACTTCAACTCAACTAACACTATAGTTTTGTGAATAATTTTCTCGTCATTTTACAAAGCATTATTTTCAAACGTTTACACGGTTCGTTAGCAATTTTCTCGGGACAGTTGTCAAGTAGAAACTGTTTTAAAATTAGTAGCACTGGTCTTGCAAGTAGACACGCGCATGACCGGTTCCTGACAGGATTTGCTCAGAAAAGCAAGTTGTCAAACAGTTGAACTTTTGAATGATTTCAAGTGGACAAGTTCTTTGTATCAATCAATACTTGACAATCTCCACAGGTGGTGTTCTCGGATGGTTCTAACTTCAGCGTACATGCGTTGTCTCTCCGCAGACCATGGCCCACCTTTCATCGTGCGTCGCATGCCCTGTCACCTGTACACGTGGGGATCTAATTTCAGCGTCAGCGAATGGTGTCGGCGTTGCTGAGAACTGGGCCCAACAATAAAACTAACTTCTTTTCAAACAATATTTGACTAAGATAGGCTGAGCCGAATGATTGATTGGTGTTTAAATCAAAGGATGCTAACCCGTTAGTATTTATTTTGTTTGTAAAAAAAAACTGTTTTTTCTTGATGAACCATCACAAAAAGTACGGTTTCTTCTTAAGGTTGAACTAGTCGCGGGCTTGAACTCATTGGTGGGCTTGGTCAAAAAGCACGCTGTGTCACCTGGCATCGTGTCCGACAGAGATAGTATCAGTGATGAGCAGTTAGACGCTGGTCTACATGCACAAACTCTAGTTCGCACACACACAAACACCGTTCAGAACGATTTTAGTAAAACGAGCGCGTAAAAAATTACGAAAAGTCCTTTGGAAAGTGGAGTTTTATGAAAAAACTACTGCATAAATCAATTACGAATAAAGTTTATTAAAATCTTCGACAATTGAGCTTTGTCGGAACGAGCTTTGTTTTGGAGATTTTATACTTCTTTTATTACTTATTTACTCCTAAAGTTGCGTTAAAATTAGCAGGAAAAACGAATCTTTGTTGGCTCATAACTTTTTAATTGCTTTGTTTTACTATTCTGCTTCTGTACAGACAAAATTAATAATAAGACAAAACGATTTGATGTTTTACTTTGGATGTACAATGTGTAACAGTGGAGTAAAACCCCCTCGAAATTTGTATGGAAAAAGTATCGGCTAGTTGCGCCTTAAATCAAATACTTTGTACTTCGACACGTATTCAGGCAAAAACATCGTTTCACAGCTCACAGCGCAATAACAAACCTGACATGACACAGACTTCTTGAAAACCCTAACTACCCAGGTCAGTGACTCCTTTACAATAAAAAACAAGGAGCATTATATACTCTAATTCATTGTTTATACGGCCTATAATTGCGTAAATAATTTTGACAGCCTATGATTCACTTGGATTACCTTAGAAATGTACATTTTCCTTTTCATTTACGATCATTTTACTACCGAACGCGTACTTTCATCCGGGTATGTTAATTAACTGAATACCTGTTTTAGTGCGCCCTAAACCTGAATTTAGTTTTTTACCTCTTTGGTGGGGTGAAGTTTTATATATTTTTGCGTGGTTGAAGGTAGCTTTAGAGCACGGGATGTAACAGCCCGCATTTGATGCGGTTTCGAATTGAAATTGGATAATGGTATCAATCGTATCGTTGTTTCAACGCTATTTGTCATTCTGAACTTTTGCATTTTTTGGACATAACATTAGTATATCGTCAGGATAGGCATCTACGAAAGCGGCACTCTCTATGATTTTTTGACGTGACAACGTCTTATAAATTGGTTTGCCGGGTGACACTTCAAGAAACTGCGTTACGCTCCGCTCACGTTATGCGCTCACAATGAGAGCGAGTGAGAGGCACGCGTCCCTTCCACTCGGGCATGGTTAGCCCGCCTAAGAGCGAGAGAGACAGACATAAAAAGTGAAAGGCACGCGTCCCTTCCACTCGAGCACAGTTAGCCCGCCTAAGAGCGAGAGAGACAGAGCGAGAGAGAGAGAGTGAGAGAGATAGGCTAGATAGATAGGATATCTTTGTATAAATTAATGTTTTAAATATAATTCTTTGTATAAATAAATGTTTTAAATTGTTACTATTATTTCATCCTTCTTCCTACTATACGAATGAATATTCATATTAAAATTATTTTACCACTCAAAGTCGTTGTCACGTAAAACTTTCGCCCGTATACCGACTTTACAGGCAACCAATTTTTTCATTTCATGATGCCTACGACCGTCCTTGAACTGCTTTCAATTGTGATTTGTGGTATCGGGGACTATAAATAAAGCTTCAGGCAACTTGCCATTGCTGCACTAGCATAAGCCGGCTATACATAGCCTAGATTGTTACATTCTATACTAATAATTTGTCATTCTTAGTCTTAAGCATTTAGTGTTCCCACTTCTGGGACACAGGCCTCCTCTCTATGAGAGGGAGTGAGAGTGGTGAGGTTCTTTGTCTATCTTCATGTATTCAAGTGATCCTCTCCAGACTAATTGGTACAAGTACTTTAAGGACCAAGGTAAAACAGTTCCTCAATTTTAAATTGAGCATTTCCCTTTGCAGTAGACTTCGGCCCTTGCCAGTCTTGTTTTATCGAGAGTCGAGACTAGGGCAGAGGAAGTCTCAATTTAACGCAAACCGGCGCGTTCTCGGCCCGTATTCTTCGCAAGAGTTGACTAGACAATTCAATGGCACAGAATTGGTCTATTGTCTTCAGTTAACCCAGTTTGGATCATTGTGGATCGCCAGCGCCACGCTTCATGTGTCACTGTAATTTCGTTTGTGTTTGTTTTCAAACTAATGTAGCTATGCCAATTGTTTACATTCCTCTTTTATAAACTCCAGAAAATTGCCAAAGGAAAATGTGAGTATTCCGATCTAGTCGGCGCACGGTAGAATTTCTTATTGAAACTGAATTTATATTAAAGATCGTCTGGAATCTGGAATGCTGCTTCAGACTCTGATGATCAACTAGAATAAGAATCATTTATTTGCAGAAAATACGTATCTTATATAAGGGCATCAGGTAGATAAATGCGTAACATACTTAGAAGAACTACGTTGATGAGCAGATGATTTTTCTAACTTATGAAGCAATGGATTAGCAATTTCCGTTAAAACCCTCGCATTGGGATTGAAAGTGTGTTATTAGGGTGCTGATAACCATTGCTACCGTTTTTTGAATATAAAAATTTGATCACGGGTTTAGTCTTGCAAGTCTTCCGTCAATATTCACTGAAGACGTTTTTCTATGATCGGAGCCTACATCAAGCTCAACTAAAAAGGAAATCAAACTCTTTTTTCCGAATAACTAGGTCACAGTTCCCAAATAACGGATCAATGCCATTAAATCCGTTACACCGCTTTCCATCAATCAGGTCTTCAAACTTTCTTTCGCTCTAATTTGCCGTGAAAAAGCGACCATCTTGAAGTATATCACTTCACACAATGTGAATTGATTCTCGCGGCCTCAATGGAAGTTAGGTAAGAATGCACCGCGCACGTAACAGTTAAGTAATGTAGAATCAAGTTAACTGTACACTTGCAGTCTTACCGGCTTTACAAATTGATGATTTGGAAGGAAGTCGTTGAGATTTGTCTTTGGAAACTGCTTTTGTATATTGAGTGACCATTTCTTATATCTACTCGTATATGAGTGATTATGGGGTAGTTTCTTGAATAATTTTTTTCGCAAAACTCATCATCTTCCTGCACTTATGTGCCATGTTACTTGTGGTCGGCGCTACACGTTTCCTTACTTTCTTCCCTGTCAACCGTCACGCTATCATTCACTCCCTTCTCTTTCATATAATTCCTCACACAATCCATCTTTTCTTTGGCATGCCTCTTCCTCTTCAAAAGTAATATGGTAATCGATAGGCTTGTGTTTGACCACTATGTCATCTAATAGTAAACCATGATTACGTCGACGAATGGTGCCAAGAAATAACATGTTCATTCGAAACTTGGAAGACTCCTAGGCTATTGGAAAACATTTTTTCACTCTCATATCCGCGTCCAGTATAACAACGCATTCAGGGCAGTGTTGAGGCTCCCCCGGTTCTGCAGCGCTTCGGGCATGTTTGCGGAGGCGCGCACCGACTGTTTTCACGCCACCATGCGCAAGCGGTGCGCGTCCTTAGTGCGCAGGGTGCGGGCCAGCTCCAATACTGTCCTGAAAATGTTCGCTGAGCGATTTGACTGCCCCTACATACGACAATGCTGTAACAGACATGTATAGCCAGGGCACTTAAGCTGATTGACACTGACCTATATTATTATTAATGACTTGTTTGATTAAATCTATAATTTTTAATTTAATATTAATTCTGTGTAATTTGACATATCATTTTAATTTTAATTTTGTGACCATATAATTTGTTTTACTCATTCGTTTATTTTAATTGAATTTGACATTTTATTTTTATTTGAATTCTGTGATCTTTATAATGTGTACCTATTTTAATTGCATTGACATTATTTTTATTATGTTGGTTTTGATAGATTGTGTGTTGCAGTATAGTTAAATTTTGATGTAATATGGGTTTTGCCTGAATTAAATGAAAAAAAAAAAAAATATCAGACAAAAATACCAGTGAAATCAAAATCATTGGCAGTAGTTACTTAAAACAACGTAAACTGGGCTAAATGAAACTTACACCGTAGTCACAAAACAAGTTGCACTCTTCTGTATACATTCAGACAGACTGCAAAATAACTTCAAGATGCAAATCGCGTAATTACTTTGACTTTTTGGACCAAGTCATATATCGTTGCTTAAACAGCACTTAAAGGTCGTCTGGGTGTTGCAACGGACTGCACTCTAGATGGTAATGCAGCAAATTGTGGAGAAAGTCGGTCTTGTTCTGCCATGTTTCAAGATATCGTCTTCATCATCAATTATGCGATTATATTGTTCGCATTCTTTAGTATATAATCGATTGAATGATTTCATTAATTTTTTCGCCATCTTTTCATTCAAAGGTTGTACAACTAGTAGATTACTTACTCAAATAAAAACTTTTTCTTCCTTTTCGCTACTGTTACATTTAGTTTACCTGAAACTTCTTTTACTTATTTTTGGATCCCCAGGTTCGAGTTTAACCCGTCGTAATCGTATCATCCTACGTCGTCCGTAGTGCATACTTCATACCTTAACTAACGTATTTTCGAGAATCTCAATTAAATTACTACTTTTCGCTGTCGAGAGAGTTTCTTTTTAGAGCTATAATGACGTAAAATCTAATTTAGAAACGTTTTTGGAGGGAAAAAAATCAAGAATCATAGAAAAATACATTTCAGCACACAAAAATTTACTTCTCGCTCTATTAACTGTACAAAATATTGCTAAAACTCGAAACCTACAGTAAAATATCTTACTTTACGTTGCATTTGAAGTCAACCCAAGGATTTATTACCGTCCCAAATTACCATAACGAACGTGAATGTTTAAACAAATCAAATTGATTAGCTGACTGATGAGTCAGTAGGTCGAATAGGGGAGCTCCAGATTTAGGGAAATCACTGCTCATTAATTTATTCTTGTCAATTTTGTTCATGAGCAACAAGGCAGTGGCTTATTTACATCGAAATCAAAGGTTTAAAAAAAATATCACATCGAAAAGTTTCCCTTCTGTTTTCTAAGGGAAAACAAATTTCACCAATGAAACTGAACGCGTTCAACACATCTAAACCAATAGTTAATTGATTCAGGCGTGACCTTGCGGAAATCCATTATTAAATACAATAGACGTGGATATATTTAGTAACCTGTTCCGCTTAGCTATTTCTAAACAGCCTTAAAAACTCTGTAAGAAATCGACACGTGTTTCACCTCTCAACGAGGCATCCTCAGGATGACGATTGACAATTGAGTTCAAGAGCTGTCAGTGTCAACATTATTGTGGAATATCGACCAGTGGCAGAACTGTCAGTACAGCTCTTTAACGCGGTTTAAAAGTGCTGATCGCGTTCAGAATCGTTGGTGAAATTCGCCCTAGTCTTTTAATATATTGGGAACGTTTTCGCCACTACACGGATTTTCTTCTAAACGAGTTATAAACAACAGTTCTACATTATTTAGTTTAATAGACAGCAATACAACTTTTCTAAGAAGCTTCTCTTACAATATAAACATAATCTTCTCCACACAATAACAACTGGTAACTGACGATACAATATCACCAGTTACCAGCCGGTTCATTGTCCAACTATTCACAGGTGTTTTATATCATCTATTGTACAACTACAATAGTGTTAAGCGTCACGACTTCGCCTTCTTAAGACTCAATAGTCCATGCTAACGATACGTCTACATCCATTGCTTCTTTCAAACACAACAACGTCATCGATGTAGTCCAAATCTTTCAATGTACACTAAAATTCGGAGTACTGTCAGGTTCACACAAAAGGCGATCTTCCATTGCTGTGTTGATTAGAACAAGCATCTACCAAACCAGTTCAAATCTTTCGATATACGACGAATTCTAACCTGCTTTAATGTTCAATAACAAGTTGCCATATACGGATGTCGTACTATTTGTATGTATTGTTGATCATTCGGTCGTCTGATTAGACTTTATTGAATGGACTGATGTGGTTTGATTGTTGGGGCACCGAAATTTAGGCGCCATTCGAGGCAGATTGGAGGCGCATGAGTTGCTCGTTAACATTAATATGATTGAAGTTGTCGATGGCAGAGAAAATTAAACTAGGTGAAGTTAATTTGCCTCTTCCGTGACTAGACAAAGAAGAGAGAATATTAAAAGAAACGGACTAGGAGAATTGAAAGGCCAATGAGATTTTTGTCAATGTCTCTACCAGTTGCACAATTCTAATTTATGTATTTTAGCTCTGCTGTGTAAAATTTATGCCAGTGTCAATGTTGAATAAAACAAGATGGCCAATATGAATCATAAGCATAATATGAAGATTAGTAAGATAAAATAAAAGAATTGAAAGAGGAAATGACTGAAGACGTCATTTAATGCGCAGTCAAACAAAAAAGTAACATCAGTGACGTAAACTATGGTATTAACATTTATTATTAGTTTATTGAGGAAACCTTTTCGTAATAAATCAATATGGAAAATATGCTAAACAATCACTGTTTGATTTTAATTGTAGGTATACAAGTAAAGTTTATTTTAATCAAATATATATAAATAGTTCTCCAGACCTAAATTCAGCCATGGCGGCCAATCTCATCGGAGACAAGCCATCGACGCAGGTGCACCGTCTCTTCCCTCACTCTTATATTCCGATGGGACGGCAATCTAACACGACCGGAGAGTGATCAGGCGCAGCACCAACGGCTTAACGTACTTTCCGAGACACGGGGGTTAATATTAATCAAATAATCAGTTAACGACCAAAACTTTGGTCGAAGTATCGAAATTAATTAAAAGGAATCTCGGAGTGGATTTAAAAGAAACGTGCTTTAAATACTAATCAATGATTGTTCAGCCATTATTATTCCCCGGAACAAACGTAAGACATAGAGTGCTAATCATAGACGTTTCCGACACGTTATCCGGTCATTTAGATTCAAGCATGAGTAATCTTAACTGCGAAAGTGTATAATAACGTCTGGCGCAAACGCACGATACAGCAACAGCGACTAGTTACAACCATAAAAACGGTCGTGGAGACGGTCAAACGCGCGTTTAAATCGCACTTGCGTTGATAGATTACCTGACGTTTGTCCGTAAAAGCACACTTTGATGTGTACACGTCTAATAAAACTTCGGTAACACGAAACACACGAAGCTTTCGCGCGATTAGTCTTGTGTTTTAAATCGCTCTTTGTGCGTTGTGACTGCTGTAAATCGCTTTCGGGAAGCAGGTTGCAAAGAAATGGCAGAATATCACAGTTTTTATATCTTGTCAGCAAGATTGGGAACATGCTTCTCGGCTCAGGGCTTTCATGCATTAGAAATGATACTATGTCTTGCAAAATTGCTATGCTTTTGTCTCGCCAAAATCACTATTCATGCAGTTGTCGTCGATGTTATAATCATTGTGTGCGCCTGGCATTATAGAAAATTGTAGGAAAGTGTGTACGGTATTGTACTTATCTAATTATCTGCAAAAGCCGGTTTGACTTGCCTGAGGCAGCGGGCCGTAGCTATTCAAACTGACCATAATTATAATTTTAGTTTCCCTGGCCTACTGGTGATGTCCGCTTTGTTTGAAAGCGCGGGCTAATCAAAAACTAAACACTGAGCAACTTTGACATCTCACTGCATATTTTTAGTTCAGTACGAAGCAAAAATTCAGCTAAAGAGGTAGAGAAAACTCGGAGATAAATTTGAAATAGAATACAGATTTCATTTGACTGTAGTAGATAATACCTTAGCTAGAGTGGTTTCGAAGCTTATTCTCTTGCTGTAGGAAAGCCATTCATGAAATCAGGCAGTCATGGCCCAAACCTTTCTTGCCTGTGTTTGAACCATAATTAGTTTTGTTTTAGACTGTATTTATACCCGGTTGATACTGTTGACCTACCTGATAAAACGCCTTACTCGGATCCAACCTGCCGTACGAAAAGAAACAGATTTTGAAAGTGTGACCTAAGTTTAAATGCTGCAGAATGTGTTAGTAAGACAAGGACATAGTTTTACATTAACGTTTCACTCAAGTCTCGAGATCTAGTTTTCGTTGAATGCACTAAGAATACTTTATTTCTATGTGCAGCAATGTAGACCAGCATTTGTATGGTCACTTACACAAATACATTAAAGCGTTCGTTAGTGTGAGAAAAATATCTTAGAAATCTACTCGAAGATGGACTAGATTTTGTGTGGGTTCCTTAATAAAAAACTGTTAAAAGGAACTTAGGACCGTCTGTAATCGCAGATGGTCCTGGGTTCCACTATACAAAAACTATAAGTACCGTTGTTGTTAATGGTATTCCAAATGCAGACGACGAATTTATCAAAGCAGTTGTGTATGTCTGTAGTAGCTGTTATCAAACTTGCACTTAACTAGCTTTTTAGGTCAACTGGCCTAGAAATTCGAATGTCTATCGTAGTTGCTTAGTATAAAAGCTTAATGAAAGCTTGGATATGCAGTGTCATGTGTGTTCAGAGTTTCAAGTAATAACGACTGTAATAATATTTCATCAGTAATAGAAAAGATACCGGTTTAAAAGATTATGGTCGAGCAGTTAAATAAGTTTATAGCCCTACATTCTCAGGGACTGTTCAGTTAGACGACTTTTATAACAAGATTAGCTCAGAAGTTATAACACGGAACTCCGGCCGCAGAGAGATTGCTTTCCTGACACCACTAGTAACAAATAAAGTATAAATTCGTAAAACACGTATTCCATTGTACTCAACTGACAGGTGTCACCAACATAATCTCTCGGCGGCCGGAATATTGTTAAAAGTCTTGTGGTCTCCAAAGATCCAAATACATATTTTTGTTCTGTGCTCGTGATTATACATGTTTTTTTTACTTGAGTTAACCACCTATCTTTTTTTGTATGCACGTGTTTCTGTGTCAAATAAACCTATTTTTCGTTGTGAATACGCCTCAAATTAGCACTACTGTGCGGATTTTGGTTCTTTGCTTTCCGCATCCAACTCATAGAAGAGACCTTTTGAAGATTGAAAAAGCAAGTACGAGAAATGTTGACCGGTCCAACTAGCCATTACATTTTGTAAGTCATAAAATGTCTAGCCAACGAGTGTCCTTTATAACTGTAATGCGAACTGACTTTATCCTGCGACAATCTTAAACACTTATATCGTCTACTACAGCTTGCCAGGATAAACGCTTAGTGCTCGATTTTGCAACACGATCATTATCAACACCATTCTTAAATAATTAAAGTGAAATTGTCTCTAACAGCTGTTCGTAAGCGAAACCACGAATAATAACGGGAGGTCAAGAACTTACGTCTAGTCGTATTGAACGCTGACTCACGACTGACTTACAGTTGACGTAACGTCATATCTACCCTTAGACACAGTACAATATCGACCTTATTGTCTTTGTAGAAGAAGTGCTTCTGACATGTCACGTCATGTGGAGTCATACAGGGCTTAATGCTTGTCCACAATTAGTTGCATTCGCGATGTAGTTACAGTTAAAAGTGGCGTTGAATCAAACAGTCTTGAGTATCGTTGTATGGGCTTGTTTTCTCGATTAAGCTGATTACACACACTTGTCACGGTGCGATGACACAGTGCATGGGAAACAACTGGGTAGACCGGCTGGGCGAGAGAAGTGGTTTGTTACTGTCACTGAGAGGTTCCATTGATTCGTTCGTCTTTATCATAAGATTACTTACAAACTTATTCTGATGTTTATGTGAGCCCATTTTCATTAAGCTTTTACTCAAACTATCAATTAGCAACATTCACATGGCCAACTCATTTTATGATTCTCATTTTTGCTCTTCCAATATCGATAAGACAAAACGTCTATTAATTAGTTGTAGAAGGCAAACCAATCACCTGAAGGTTATTTGCAGCTTTTACTGCGATAGAAAGATCAGGTTTTATCTCAAAATCGGTCATGATAGTAAATAAAGCTGGTCACCGAAAACATTTACTATCAGCCACCTACTTCCATTACCTAGTTTTTTGTCTCCGATAGCGTACTATTGAATCAATTCGACCCAGTACAAAGGCTTGTACTCATTCATTTTACGTTTCAATTTCGAAGGTAACTGTTTTGCGACCAGCTTTCCCTTCGGTGGGTTTATGTTGATACTGTAATTTCGCAAGCCTGCGTCAAGTCCAGACCAAAATACAAACCTTTAATTGTTCTGCCTCTTTGGTCTAATGGTTGCAAGCGCTACTGCTGAGCATGAGGCCCTGGGTTCAATTCCTGAGTCGGGAAAAGTGATATTGGGGTTTTCCATCTGGAATTTCTCAGCCCGGAGACTAGACTACAGACAGACTAGACTAGACTAGATTTGTGCCCGGTTGATGTCAATAGGCTCGCTATTACTATTACATAGGTCTTAAACATAACTGGCGTGATCTGTGACCGTCGAATAATGAGTAAACTGTAGCAATTGCTTGCTAAAACAAAGCAAGTACTCTGGTCTTTAAAGATGAAGGATTAAAGGAAGATTCAATAGAGATTATTATAGCAGTTGACGATGTAGCAGTGATGTCATTGGCGACATGTGGGTGTGCATTACAGAAATCTTCTGCCTACTACTAAGTGAAACACGCGGGTGGCGGTTAAGATCGGTATTAGGCATCTGGAATGAACAATGTTTTTTTTTTTGATAAAACATACGAGGGTATTTGGTTTTTGCCTTTGTTAAACTGGACACTCCATTCAGCTCCAAATACTTACCGCTGAAACAATCTAACATTGCTCCAAAACACGGCATTTCCGGTAAAAACCAGAGCGTGAAGATAAGCATCTCTATACTAATTTCGCAAATGCTAGACCTCAATGAAACGTGTCTTTCGAAACGCCACCGCGTTGATTGTAAGCGCCGCCTACGCACATCCTGTGATCTCCATTGATTCATTAATTCAGTGGTTCTCAACCTGCTGCATGCCATTCGCTGCATTGTGATGCATTTTATTTATCATCGACTTAATTTGAAGTCGGTAATTGCGGTGTTTTTCCGGATAACTTCATTTCTGATCTTATCCCGCTCCATAGCGCGCTGAGCGACCTTGAGTTTGTGGACCAGCCCGACTGTCAGTGTCCACGTGTGGGGCGCCACCCAGCTAGATGCACCGACGACCTTAAAAGGTGGCTAATTTTGCGTAGTTGAAGATTCTTTGTGTGGGGATTAATTATTACCGTTTCGTTGGACTGCGCCATATTTTGATCGTCAGGGAGGATAAAATAAATGTGGTATTTGCCCTGCAGTGGTACAAAAATAAGCTGGTATTATGATTTCAAATGTATTAGGGGGACTTGATAGCTTATCGCATAATAAGGAAACTGACAGGAGTCCTTATATCATGTACAGGTATTTTGGTCCAAAACCATGTACATACACCATCATGTACGTACATAGTTAGCATAAAGGCCAAAATATGTTGAGTACCGCTGTATAAACTCGTTGATTCATCCTGCGTTTGTTGGAAGACGTGCATCGCATGTTGACAGGTGGCTTTGTCTAACGGGGCCGAGGAAATTCATTTGTTTAACTGGGTTATCAGTTATGTTGACCTAGTCTAGATCGCAGAGATTAACCTGAGACATAAGTTCTGTAAGATACTTTTTGCTTTTGTTCGTTATGGTTTCTGGAGGCCCTACTCTCTAAGTCCGTCAACGAAGATTCGGGCCCATCAGAAAGCAGTTCGAAACTTCGGGTTAACCCTACATCCGAATAATTAACTTTTTTGAACTCGCAAAAACACACCGGGAGTAGGGACAACTGTCAAATCGTGGTGTCATTAATTATTCTTAGGTCGGGCCTCAAACTAATCTTACGTAGGTGATACGGAGTTAGGAATCGCCCGTTTCTTCGGCGTAAACTACGAATTCCGTGCTTAGGGAGTAGACCTCCTGTTTAGAGAAATTACTAACTGCATTCACATATTTTCGATAAATGGTGGTCAACTAGAAAAACGTCAACTCTCACGTTTTATTTTGACAATCGATGCAGTTTCGTTTAAAGTCTCTAGAAGAACTCTTGTAGACCAACTAGAAAAGTCACAAATCCCATAATCTTCTCCCAAACGGTCGATGTGTAGTGGAGACCGCGAATCGGCAAACGTAAGGTAGGACGCCCTCAGGCTAGGTGGAGCAACGATCTTCGCAGGGTGGCTGGTAGCAGCTGGATGAGAGTTGCCGAGAATGGAGCTGAATGGCGAGCGATTAGAGACGCCTGTTCAGCAGTGGACTGCTGCTGCAGGCCTATGATGATAATGATGAAGTTACAAAAAGAGGTTTTTTTATGAATGAATTTTCGTTAAGTAGGTACCGCCTGCTTCCAATATTTAACCACAATTTAACTGAAGTATTAATAGGTAATGTAAAAAACAGTGTTGCAATTGTTCAAAACCACAATTTAGATAAGCATACAAGTTGAACATAAATACCACAAAAATTGCGATAAAACTAATTAATAAGGAAATTAATAAGTTTATAAAAATAATTAGTTTCTTTACATAAATTAACTGTATAAAATTATACATTACACTGCATGATAACCCGAGATAACACAAGAACAATGCTACTGTATCGTTTGGTGATAAATCGGTACACATTGTTGTTATTTACTCATTATGTAGTAGGTATATGAATGAGTCATACCTACTGTCGACTGTAGTTATGGATAAAAAACAATATGAGAGATGATGGATAGTAGAACAAAATGTCATCAATGTAGAGATTTGAATTGGTTTTCAAAGTCAAAGGCAAATCATTTTCTGCGCCACAGTTTATAATTATATTTTGGCAGCTATCATCGTTTTACTTGAACTTAGTCTTGTGTTATTGTTCCGAAATAACTTTTTTTATTTTATTTATTAATAGGCACTTTTGAACGTCAAAATTTACAAGAAAATATAATTGATTCTAGGCGCCCCTGCCCAAATGTAATTTCGTATGGAGGATGTGGCAAGAAACTCCATGGTTGCTCTTTTAAAATTACAATATTTTGCATACATTCATTATAATGATATGTGAAGACGATGTTTCTAGAATAAAATTACTACTACAATTATTATATAGGTACAGGGTTTTGAATTCATACAGTCGGAGATCTCTTATGGTTCTATAGATTATTATGCGTCTCCCAACTCTTATTACCCCTGGCTGGAGGTTTTAAGGTTAGTAGCTTAAGGCACCCACAGGAAAGCCCGGTTAAGTAGTCATGATCTCAGAGGTCAACTAGGAGATGCCCTACCTAAAAAAAAAACGACTCTTATCGCTCGTTCTGACGTGTTCTTCTTATTTCAAACGATTTTTTTTTCTTTTTTTTTTCCTGTGCCCATCCTTATCTTGCTGACCACCATAACAACGTCAATGAAATAGGAATTATTTACTAAAGAATTTATACATTATGTAAATCCTGCGTACCAGGCTGTCATGAACCAGCAAGTGTTCATAACATCTGTGTGTGTAGGACTGTAGGTACTTAATTAATGTCAGCTCCAATTAATGTTATAAAGAATCACTGATTCATGGTAGCCTGGTAGTTAGTTACCTGTTGCAATGAGTCGAGACAACCACAGAACATGAAAGAAAGAAAGAAAGAAAAATATTTTATTTGGGACACGCACAGGAAATACAGACAGAAATAAAAAATTAAATTAAATTAAAAAATAGGAAAAGAGCATCTTAAACTAACAAAAAATAGTAACGACCTGTGCGAGGCCAAAAAGGCCCATATCTCAGCATAATGCTGCGATATTTAAATAAATACCGCGGCGCTGGTATTCTGATTGGGCCCGCTGTGATGCCACGGACACACCTACGTACACATATAAATCCCTCTAAGGGATTACAAAATAAATAAAACAATAAAAAATTATAATATAAACAAAATAATAAAAATCAAAACCATTCAAGAATCGACGCATGCCCAACGTGACGTTGGGCATGCGTCGATTCTTGAAGACTTGAAATAATGTTCTTTGAGGACAACTTTACTTACGTCAATGCTTATCAAATTAGCCTACTGAATTAATGTAACTTATGGGTACCTATAAATCAGTCTCTAATGCATGTTTTACAAATACCTCATGAGGTCACTAATAACAATACTTATTAAATAAAACATAAACTCACTTCTTCTTCACACATGGGGAAGGCAGAACAATAATACAACACAATACAAAACGATATTATAGAGCGTAAACGTCCACTAGTAAATCTCCCCGCCAAGTCGAGCAAAAACAAAAAAAAAACAAAGGCACAGCCGTCCTTTTCTCGAAGCCATTCAAAACATTTTTGACCCCCCTGTAACTTCATTGTGGATATGACAATTTTCCAGACATGTCTATTAGAATCATCCTTGTATTCTGATATATAAAACCTATAAAAAATTAAAAAATACAAGAAAATTTTAATATAAATCTACGAAATAAGAAAAGTAAAAAAATAAAGAACAAAACACTAATATCATAAGTATATGTTGAAGTAAAGGCAT
This sequence comes from Agrochola lychnidis, assembly GCA_963680765.1. NCBI lineage: Eukaryota > Metazoa > Arthropoda > Insecta > Lepidoptera > Noctuidae > Agrochola > Agrochola lychnidis. Next base: position 6,669,347 of record OY796869.1, on the reverse strand, counting down.
AAGCTAAACTGCATAAATTGCACCTCGTTAAGTTAAAAACATAACAAAAGAAGGTCACCTACAATAACAAAGCGCATACGCTTACATAATGACTTTAAATTAACGCCTTTGTCACAACACCTTACCACGTTAGAAAAAAAAAAAAAAACTACGTCGCTAATGGCGGGAAAATCTGTGAGTCATTCATTCATAAAATATTGCTCAACGCGTTTTATCACAACAGGTGTTAATTTGTTTGTTGATAGTCATCTTTTAATAGCTTTACAATTTACTTAGAAGATTGCGCGGTATTGTTGACGTTGACGTGGAATTTGGCGCCATTTTGCTAGACCAGAGACAATCAGACAACACCATTATTAGTTTGTAATTTTTAGGAGATCATCAAATTGGGTTACTCTGGGAAGTCAAACCTCTTTTTAAAAAAAAAAGATGGGAAGAGGGAAATATGACGGATGCTCCAAATCCTCTGGAAGAGGGGTAATCGGACTGACGATAAATTATTCCCGTTGTTCCTCGTCCTCGTTGGTCAAGTGGTCGCAAGCGCTACTGCTGAGCATGCGGTCCTGGGTTTTTCCATCTGGAATTTCACAGTAGCAGCCCGGAATCTGGATTTGTGCCCGGTTGCTGGCAATAGGCTCGCCCCCTATTACGAGTAACTGGCGAAATATGGGTACACCTCTGCCTAACCCTTCGGGGACTACAGCACGCGTAGCATGACCACCGTAGAAACGAGTTTTGTCGACGGAAGAATAGACAAAATGACAGATAAACAATCACAATCTGTCATTTTGTCTATTCTTCCGTCGACAAAACTCGTTTCTACGGTGGTCACGCGTGCAGGTGTGATGGATGTTATAAATTATACTAACAGTAGAAGGTTTGCAATCATATGACTCATGTTATGTTGTGGAAATCGAGAAACGGAACTAATGGATCTGATGACCAATATATTATCACCTTCATTTTTCATTCCGGCATGACGAATGTAATGTCTCACGAAGACTTGAAGTAGGTTACCGTCAATCATTAGTGTCCTGTCAGGAAATTACCAAAGGCTAGGATAACTAGACAAATGTTAAGCTTGGATGTAAGAACAGATACAAAAGAGGAAGACGGAAATAATTATTATCGAAGGTCCTGTTGATCCCGTATTTAAGCTGATTATCTATATCAGTACACTGGCTCATCATCCCAGCAAGCCTTTCGTCCACTCTTTCACTGTTTCCCGCAGTGATTTAGAGGTTTCCCGCCATTCGTGGTGAACTGACCGTTGACATTAGTGACAGCTGCCGTCGACCCGGGCTTGGTACTTATCGGACGGCGAGCTACCCATTGCTCACCGTTCGCAAGCCCGCGCCTACGGTGGCCGGAAATCTGCCTGTGATTCCCGACGCCCAGGTAGGGCGTCTCCTTCTGCAGCGGTTAGGGGCGCGAGGACGCGAAATTTGCCTCTCCCTCACGCGTTCCGCCTCCTCCTTCGCGAGCATTACTGCTTCGCAAAAAGAGGTGACGGCTTCCCGTTTCCTCTCGCTCCGTACCATGGCCTGAACCAGTACCGGATGCGAGAGATCACCGCCGCCGATGTCGTGACACTCCTAAGATTCGTGTCACAATAAATAAAAGTAAAAACGCTAATAAATCCCAGCAGGTGGCGACTGCTCCAGATTCGTTCGCGATAAGAGAAATGGAGAAAGTGTTTTACTAATGTAATTTCTATTCAAGACACTTTTCATTTAACTCGGAATACGAGTTAGAAATTTTTTCATTATTAAAACAAGAACTTTATTAAGTAAAGCCCGCAATTTAATACTACAATAGTGTTTAATTATTCATTAATATAATAATAAGTTCGTAGCTAAATGATGAAAGCCGCATGGGTCGACTTGCCGCGATCAGTTCGTGAATGGGAGACCCCTCCGTGTCTCGGAAAACACGTAAAACCGTTGGTCCCGGCTGTCATATAGATCTTTGACAGTCGTTACGGGTAGTCAGAAGCCCAAAAGTCTGACAACTAGTCTTACTAAGGGGTATTGGGTTACCCAGTAACTGGGTTGTGGAGGTCAGCTAGACAGTTGCTCCATGTAAAATACTGGTATTCAGGTGCATCCGATTAGACTGGAAGCCGACCCCAACATAGTTGGGAAAAGGGTAGGCAGATCGATTTTTTTCAGTTAGCAGTAATAGCACACTGTAATTAAGTAAATAGACTGCGGTAATAGCATCTTCATCGATTATTAAACGTGATCAAGACATTGGATTATACAGCCTCGTTTTTAAAACAATACTGGCAAAGGCACGATCCGGCGAAATCGTGAAGCATACGCATCGAATTAGCATTGTGAATCGATTACATACGCCCAGTTGTCACACACTGCTTGTGTTATCCGAACGCAAATTGCATTTTTGTTCGTTTGACAGGTGCACTATTCGTTCAGAAACAAACGTCCATGTCTGAAACGGATTTCGTCTATGGTCTCTTTTGACTATTATTGGTCTCGTACTTGTTGCGTGTTTCTGAAACAAAAAACAATGCGAAATGAGCCGAAGATATTGTTAATGGATTATTCAAGTTTGTGCCGCGAAAACTTGTCATTGACCGGGATTATTTGGGGAATATTTCGTCATAAAACTGCGTTGTTTAGCAATATTAGGCGAAGTTTAAGGTTTTCTTTTTTTAAATGAAACGCACTATATTGAATTGAACGGTGTTCCGCAAAATACTATATTTTCCAATAATCCTTTACAAAATCAGTAACCATCGATCTAACTTCGAGTCGACCATCGACCTCTCCGTTTTTTCACATTATTGCCAACTTACAAAAAAAAAAAAAAATATTATTAATTTAGTCATCGACTTACTCAGCCTGGTCAATAAGAATGAACACAATAGAAGCATAAACATTTTATAAGTAGTAAATAATATAAATTCTTAACACTTTCATCTACAAGAGATTGTTGAAGTAATTCATTTTAGTCCTTGTGTATAACTTGACAAATCAACTGTTGAATTTCTGGTCTTTTAGGGCTCTCTTTGTAAATAAAAATATTTTAATACTGAATTAGTGTAACTTATATTACCGCATGCATAAAAATAACATGCATTAAAATAATTATAAGTTTTATAATTGGTCCTAATTTCCGCGCCATAAATATTTAAAACAGTCAAATAAATAATAGTTTATGTCTACAAAATAATTACATTTACAATTAAACTTGGTTATGGAACTTTATTACCACATTTATTTTAATATTAAAAAAATATACTACTCGTTATTAAGGCAAGGTCGCCCAGTTGGCCAGTTTACTTTCTCTCATATTACGTAAATTACGACTGGACCTGTACTGCGATACCCCCCCACCCCCCCTGGGGGGGTTTAATGTGTTTATAAGGCAAAATATACAATATATGGAGGCTGGCAGGCGGGGAACGTGCCAGAGAATAAAAGTGCTTCATTCAACGAACGATGGATGATAGTCCTATGATCAGGAATTATCGTCATCATTTTCTTGCCCTAATCCCAATTATTTGGGGCAGCATGTCTTCTTTCTTACATCTCTATAGATAGTGCAATCCACGAAGACGCGCCCCGCTCCACTCCGTACTAAAAGTACAGCTTACAGTACAGTAATCGCGGAGTGGGGCGCGTCTTCGTGGACTGCACAATCTGTATCGGCGGTCATCTCAGTACGTAATTTTCTAGTTCTTTGGGCTTCTTCTACTTTTATTATCAAGGGATGTTCCATCCTAATGAAATCCTCTAAATCCTCTCCAAATAACCTATAGAATATAGAAGTTTTTGCTACACAAGGATTACACTTTTTTTAGGGTTCCGTACTTCAAAAGGAAAAAAGGAACCCTTATAGGATCACTCGTGTGTCTGTCTGTCTGTCTGGCTGTCTGTCTGTCTGTCTGTCTGTCTGTCTGTCTGTCCGTCTGTCACAGCCAATTTACTCCGAATCTAATGGACCGATTAAGTTGAAATTTGGTACACATATGTATTTCTGTAACCCAAATACGAATGTGTAACGTAAATAAATGAATTTTGAATATAGGGGTCACTTTTAGGGGGCAAACAAGAAAATTAAAAAAAAAAGTTTTACTAACAGTACCGTGTGACATATCAAATGAAAGGACTTGTTATGAGGATCTTAAACATATTTTTTATATTATTTTAAAATAAACACTTTTAAAGATATTTAAGAAATTCAATGAAAATTGACCATTCCCCCCCCCTTATCTCCGAAACTACTGGACCAAAAATTTTGACAAAAATACATAGTATGGCTCTTTACTCATAGATAACAGGAAAACCTATAAGAAGTCCATGGTCTTAAAATAACATGGTAAATCTCTCAATATTGTGCGCGCAAACTCAATGAGACTCCACTACAAATAGTATTTACGTTTAAATATCTTGGTCATATATTGACCCCTGACCTCAATGACGGACTCGATATTGGCGGGAACGAAGGGTGTTGTCGGTAAGGGCGAACATGCTGGCTCGCAGGTTTGCACGCTGCTCACTTAAAAAGTCAAAATTACTCTGTTTTGAGCTTATTGTACAACGTTTTACACGTGCAGCCTAAGCCTAAAGTAAATTAAGTTCATATTTTAAAATAAACTGTTTCCTTTTGTTCGTAAGCTCATACTTGCATATCCAGTTCAAGGGCTTGAGGCGCTGCATGCTGAATCACAGGCTATAAACCTAGTTCGGCTGCAGATGCTAATAATTGGACACAATTGTTACTAAATTAATTTAAGCATAATAATTTTAAGTAGCTAAAACAAATTGTGTTACATGTTTACTATTTCTGGTCTAATAAATAAATAAATAAAATAAATAAAATAAATAAAAATATTGACCCCTGACCTCAATGACGGACTCGATATTAGCGGGAACGAAGGGTGTTGTCGGTAAGGGCGAACATGCTGGCTCGCAGGTTTGCACGCTGCTCACTTAAAAAGTCAAAATTACTCTGTTTTGAGTTTATTGTACAACGTTTTACACGTGCAGCCTATGGGCTAGATATACCCAAAGGTCGTGCAACACCCTTCGTGTCCAATACAACCACGCTTTCAGGGTACCTATTGGTGGGGCTGCCCCGTTTTTGTTGCGCATCGGGAATGTTCGCAGACGCACATATTAATTGCTTTTACGCAACGATGCGAATGAGGTGTGCATCCCTGGTGCGCAGAGTGCGGGCCAGCTCCAACAATATCCTAAAAATGATCACTAGCAGGCTGGATTGCATGTACATCAATCACTGCAGTGCCATCTCCCATGGGGTGAAATAAATTGAAACTAGATTACGTTTGGCACTCGGAAAGTTTTGCGATACTAGAAAAAAATAAACTACAGGTTATATATTTTTTTATTATATCTTTAATACACACTTTTATACGTCTAAACCAATTTTCATAACACATTTTTCAGTCCACATCAAACACCTCTTCAATCTCCTTCTCAAATGCAGCCAGTGCAGCTTCCGGTGATGAAAACTGTTTTCCTTTGAGTTGGTTTTTTATTTTGGGGAACAAGAAATAGTCGCACGGAGCCAAATCGGGACTGTAAGGAGGATGACCTATAAATTTGACCGGTGTGCTGTCCAAAAATTCCCTTGTTTTGAGCGCCGAGTGAGTCAGCGCGTTGTCATGGTGAAGCAGTAGCCCACGGAGGCCAGTGTTCGGTCGCTTGCTGCTTGCAGCATTAAAAACTTCTGGCAAACATTTGGTAACATATCATTTAGTATTGATGCTCCTTTGATCTCGAAAGTGTACTGACACCAGATAAACCGTCAAAGAAAAAAAACTTGCGATCAAAATTTTGCCTGCACTTGGTTGCACACTGGCTCGCTTCACTTAGGTAGGCGTTGGTTCATTTTGAAACAGCCACATGGTCGACTGACGCTTCATTTCTGGATCATTCTGATAAAACCAAGATTCGTCAGCCGTAATGATATCTTAAACGTGCCGAGACGAGCCTGCTTCAAATTTTTTATCATGTCTCGGCACCATTCTATCCGAACCTCCTTCTGAGCCTGCGTTGGATTTTGCGTTACCAGCGTGAAACTATCTTCCTTACCCGAAGATGTCCATGTAGAATTTCATGCACACTTTTCGGTCAAATCTGCAGTATATGGTGAACCATTTCAAATGTAATTCGCATATTCTCTTGAATTAAATGTTCACAGCCAGCACGTTTTGTTATGTAACAGCCGTCATAGGGCGGCCACTTCTTTCTTCGTCCGCCAAAATTACACGGCCACGCATAAATTCGTTGAACCAGCGGAAAACAGTCGCTTTAGAAGGACTTTTTTCTATGAACACCATTTGAAGTCTTTCAAACAATTCTTCTGGTTTAAGTCGACATTTGAAATCGTACAAAATCATCGCGCGAAAATGTTCTCGTTGTAAATCCACTTTTCAGTAAGACAGAGTTTTTTGATTTTGCTCGTAAATAAATGTGGAGGGAATTTAGAATGTTATGTTTTTTTTTGTAATAAATAGTCATATTTTTTATCGATATCAAAACCAGCCAGTATCCCATAGACAAAAACTGTTAGTCGCAAAACTTTCTGAGTGACCTGGTAAAATAAGCTAACATAGTTCATAAGTTTACTAACACAATGAGTCCTTGTTACTTGAATAAAGAAAAATATCGTGACCATTTTTCTTTTTCAACGACGTTTTCTAAAAATTAAACCTAGCTAGATCGATTTATCGCTCCCGAAACGCCCTGCGTTCATAAAAATTCTTTGAGCCGTTTCCGAGATTCAGATTATATATATACAAGAATTGCTCGTTTAAAGGTGTTAGATTTATATTATTTTTATATTAATACCGCGAATGTGAAATTTTTAACGAACATCAGATTTTTGTTTTATTTCATTCTACACAATCAAATAAGTGATCTTGCAATTAAAAAAAAAACGTAGAAAAATGTCACATTCGCGGTATTGGATGGCGAGCGACGATTTGTAGTTGGAATGTATGGGAGAACATGTTTTTCAACTACAATGTTAAGTTTGTTCTTGGGATAAATAAATTCATCTCAACTACGGAACCCTTCATTGTGCGTAGTCCGACACGCACTTGGCCGGTTTTTTTTTATTATAAACCATGCGTCGACAGCACCTATACGTTAAAAAATTAGGAACCCCGTTTAATTATGTCGTTACAGCAATTTTGACGACAATAGAACAGAAAAATTATAGGTAACACATAAAACAATTTTCATTAGCAATACCATGAGAATGGTGACAGGTTGATGTAAGTATTGCCTTATCGCGAACATGAGTATTAGAAGTGTAATCATGGGTATGACTGCACAATTGCAAATCGATTTCATTATAACGGCACTCTCCGGTCTCTTAATATTTAAAAATCTACTGATAAACCGTTGGTTTTCTGAAATATACATTTGAATTTATGGCTGGTCATTATAAATTCTAACGTTATGTTATCTATGCTTTGTGAATTTTAATTTTATTACGCACATCTATTTTAAGCAGTTTTAAAATTCTTCTTCGTATTTAAACTTGTATTTTCCTCAAGGATTCGAGTTAGGATGCATCGTACAGTCTCACAGGACATAAATAGGTCGTCACTTATTTTTTTGACTACCGTATTAGGCCAAGCTCGAACTGGCTTCAGAGATATTCTCACAATGGAAGGAAGTTCACAGACCGTGCGTCATCGCGCGTAAAAAAAGAACGTAGTGATTATTATACTGTGGTAAAAAAGGTAAAAAGGCGCGAACTCATTTGATATTTTATTTTTTAACTAAAGGCACTGGCCGGGGCGGATTATTTAAAAAAAGTATCACGTGTTCCATTCGAAATTCGAATAGTCCAAACATAGATAATGTTTGTTTTTAAAGATGTGTTTTATTTGTGTTGGAATAGCTCTATGGTCGTTATATTTTGGTTATGGGCGTTACTCGATGAATAATGTTATGCTACTGTAGTAATAACTTATTGCGTTTGAATAAATTAGCATATTGAAAGTGTAAGAGCATGTTGTAATTCAAAGATTTCTACGCTGTTTTGGCTCAACCGAAATTAACTAAAATAAAATCAATTAAGTACTTAAAAACTGTTTTTGAAAGTTATCAATAAAGAAAAATGTTATAGAAGTTAAATTTATCATTCATTAATCATTACTCCAGTTTTCTAGGTGTATCATAGTTTCTGTCAGTCTGTTTAGAGAACATCGCGTATGAATAGAGTTCTAAAACTTGCGTGTCACTGACCTATCGGTCGACACCCTAACAACGTTACATCTTCACACACCTTCATCTTTAAAACAACGGTGCTAAGTTCATAATCGTTTAAACCAGGTACGTTATTTGAAGGCTGTTAAGGTTGGCTGGCTGTCAAAAGTCCCGGACAATAGCGTTTCGCGTCACACAACTGCATTGGAGGGTTCCGGATCGGTGCATGTCATTATTATGTAAAATAACCCTTGAATGCGTTTGGGAGACCCGGTATTTCCACTGTGGAATGTCATGAACAAACTAATATTAGAATACGGTGCTTTTTCTGGGAAATTGGTCATTATTAGCATCCTTTTTAAGAGGTATCAAGGACTGTTATATTAAATGTGCTGTTTCATACAAAAATGCAATACAGATGTAGAATTTTTTGCTATTTGCTGTTGGTCCCATATTATTATTTTCATGCTAATCTAATCCTAAAAAATTCAAAGTCAGCTGACATATTCAAGAGAACGAACAAGAGAATTCTTTGTGCTTCAACAAAATACTAAACTAAGGTCACTAAAACATCGCCAATCATTTCCGTACCAATTATTTCTTTCTTTACAACTTCGATCATTATTGATCGAAGCTTTACTCTTACTGAAAGATCCAGGAGTGGATGTTTACGTGCCGAAATATTACGTCTCTTCAAGCAAAGTTCTCGCATAAAATAAGATATAGCAATTGAATTCGAAGATATACGTGCAAACTGCAAAGGAAGTTAGGAGCTATTTCATGAAACCAATGGGTCGTAGAAACTTGATGTACCGCAATTCATATTCAATGCCCATAGTTCAGGATTGATCGTTTCTTTTATAAGAGAAAAGGGATTCAGAAATCTATGGTCTGGTTGGCGGGAATTAGTTATCTGTGGAACTGTCACGGCCGTCTTTTCCCGCGTCAGATAATTTGCAGTGCTAATTGGGAGAAAGCGGTTGATAGTAAGGAAAATCGGCCCTATATGCAGACTTCTAGGGATATTTTCTCTATAATAATAATAAATGTAATAGTAACTGTTTAACTAAAATGGAGTAATAGTCATTCTTGCATAGGTAATGCATAACATCCGTTCATGCAGATTTCGTATTACTCATAAGTTATACTACCTACATTTCTTAGAATTGTTAATATTGCACTTTACAGCTAAGCGTAAGTGGTCTTATGCTGAAATCATTACACTTTGTAATTGCAGTATGTTATTAGTATTTAGTATACCTACTACAGAAGGACAGCAGCACCCTAAGTGCGTAACACACTTAAAATGACAGTGCCTTTCATTTTGACAGTTCAACAACATTCATTGCGTTATTTACGTTGTTGAACAGACGAATTTTTCTAACAATTATGATGGAATTACTATGGATTAGCAATTTACTTGAAAATCTTTCAGATTGTGATTGAAAGTGTGGTCAGTTAGGCTGCGGCTTGTCTTGACATAACCCCAGCCGCCTTCTGGTTGTCCCCACGATCTTAAAAATCCTTGCCTTGCCTTACCTTGTACGAGGGGTCGTACAAGGTTCGTCAAATTCCGAGACATATGTCTTGCTTGTCTCGATGTAGGTGCCAGGATAAGGTTTAATATTTGCTTAGTATTCATAATAGCTTCTCCAAACATTTAGTCTTCCGTGGTTTCCGGTAACTATGACTCATCCAACGGAAGTGCGTTGATGTTAATCTTTGTTACGATAGCCAGTGCGAAACATGCTAATTATTACTTAGCGCATTCATGAATTCGCGCCTGTGTTGGATCCCATGGAGGTGAGTAAAAACTTCATAATTGGTGCAATGATTACTGCATTTTTTCTGAAGGGGCTAATTCTCGTGGATGAATACGTAATTTTCGTTTTTACGAAATAGATGCGATCCACCCGAAATTTGCGACCGCGTACCGGAAGACGTAGCGTTGGGAGGCCTCCCACAAGATGGACCGATGACCTTGTGAAGGCCGCAGGAATCCGCTGGATGCGGAAAGCACAGAATCGGTCGAAGTGGAGGTGCTTGGGGGAGCCCTATGTCCAGCGGTGGACGTCTTTCGGCTGAAATGATGATGATGATGACGCGAAACTTACTAATTAGTGCGAAATGTTGTGTTTTTCAAAGAAAAACATTTTTTAAATGCATGAATCTCGTAACATAGGTAACTAAAGAAGCGTAGCTACTCTAGATTTGCAAATGCAGCTATACAAAGCCTCCACACAGCCCAGTCAACAGTGTATAGTCCGTGCAATCCACGAAGACGCGCCCCACTCCGCTCCGCGCCGTACTAGAGTTCAGCTTACAGTACAGAAATCGCGGAGTGGGGCGCGTCTTCGTGGATTGCACGGACTATATAATATAGACTCTGAAAGATAGTCTAGTTCCCCCCCGACCTTGCTCGAAAACGAGGTGCCAGCAGTTGTTGCAGCTGTGCACGTAGCTATAAATTCCCCGATTAATAATAATGATCAAAACCCTTTGATCCAGCCCGTCTCATCTTTTGATGTCCTCCCTCCGGTTAACGCCCTAAGCCGAGGCTCGTACCCCACAGGGGGTGCCCTTAGCGAGCGTTTACCCTAGCTTTTTAGCTTAGTTTTATGTGTGCCCTGGCTTGGAAGCTTTGAGTGTAGCAGCTTAAGGCAGCCACAGGATTGACCGGTTAAATAGTCATGGTCTCAGAGACCAGCTATGAGATGCCATACAGAAAAAAAAAAGGTAGTCTAGTATCTACAATATTATCATATACTAGCGGACGTCACGCGAATTCACCCGCGTAGTTCCCGTTCCCGTGGGAGTACGGCGATAAAATATAGCCTATGTTACTCGCTGATAATGTAGATATTCCAGAAATTATTTTTCAAATCGGTCCAGTCGTTTTTGAGTTTATTCGTTACATACAGAAATACAAATCTTTCCTCTTTATAATATTAGTATAGATATAGATGACCGAAGACAAAACAAAAAAACTTTTTTCAAAAAAAAACAACCGACCTCCAAAAAAAAACACTACAAAGTGAAAAATAACTTTAATTTCGGAAGTCGGTGTCTTGGGTTTTGTATTTTCGTTTTTTGCCACCGACTTCCGAAATTAAAGTTATTTTTCACTTTGTAGTGTTTTTTTCTCCGTCAATTGTGGACCGATTTTGAAAATTCTTTTTTTGTTTGAAAGGGTGTGCTCTCGAATTGGTCCCATATAAATTTTATTAACTTTGCTTGGATATTTTTTGAGTTAGCTACAAAATACGTATTTTTTTCCCACTTGCTATGTAGATGATATGATAAGTTTCTGTCACTGGTAGCAGGTAGTGGTATTCGAATGTGTGTGGGGTAGGTACCACAACTAAAAAGTGAAAAATAAAAACTTTTTTCAAAAAAAAACAACCGACCTCCAAAAAAAAACACTACAAAGTGAAAAATAACTTTAATTTCGGAAGTCGGTGACAAAGAACGAAAATTCAAAACCAAAGACACCGACTTCCGAAATTAAAGTTATTTTTCACTTTGTAGTGTTTTCAAGAAGTCGGTTGTTTTTATTTTTGTAAAAAGTTTTTTTAAATGAATTGGACCACGGAACTCTCAAAAGGTGCTGTGGTCCAACTATTTTTAAAGTTGGACAACTGCACCTAGTAAAGACCCATGGTCCAACTAGTTGTACAGAGCAGTTGGACCACCGCCCCGGAATGTATTTAAAATATCGCCTCTAGTTGAGGTTATTTTTAACCGACTTCCAAAAGGAGGAGGTTCTCAATTCGACTGTATGTTGTTTTTTTTTTTTTTGTATGTTTGTTACGCGATTACTCCGTCAATTATGAATTGATTTTGATGGTTCTTTTTTTGTTTGGTAGATCATACTTCAGAGGTGGTCCTATATAAATTTTATTAACTTTGCTTGGGTAGTTTTTGAGTTAGCTTCAATAATACGTATTTTTTCCTCACTTAGTATGTGTTCCTGTCACTGTTATTTACATAGTAGTGGTATTCGAATTTGTGTGGGGTAGGTATCACAACTAAAAAGTGAAAAATAAAAACTTTTTACAAAAAAAAAAAACAACCGACTTAAAAAAAAACACTACAAAGTGAAAAATAACTTTAATTTCGGAAGTCGGTGACAAAGAACGAAAATTAAAAACCAAAGACACCGACTTCCGAAATTAAAGTTATTTTTCACTTTGTAGTGTTTTTTTTGAAGTCGGTTGTTTTTTTTTAGTACACCAATTCAGTCCACCAGGCTGTATGGTTATCTCAGCACCCGTCGACTCGAACATTTAACTCCTGTATAACTCGGAAACTAAGATCACCCATGTTTGTTTTGATTTACTACATGAAAACGAAATGTAGCGGAACAACTGTCATTAATTTTGCGTATTCGAGGAACGAGCTGTCATTTTAGGAATAAATATAGATTTACTGAGGAGGGTCGTGTAGATTCTAACTAAGAATAGATAGATCCCTTCCCAAGAGTCGTAAGATATTATTGAAATGGATTTAGGCCTGTAGTAGATAGATGGACAGGTTTTATTGTGCCTACCTCTGACTAAACATCCGGTGTACCCTGTGAAAGAAAGCAAATATGTTTATTTGGCACATGATATAAGACCCCCCGAGTATACGCGATTCAGCGCCGAGTTTACGCGATCCAGCGTTACCAACCGACTGGAGCCGAGTATACCCGTACCCTAATTGCGTAACTCATTTTAGTAAACAATTTCGCGAAATTCGTTTCATTTTGACATTTCAACAACATTCATTGCGTTATTTACGTTGTTGAACAGATTTTTTTTTCTAACTTATGAAGCAATGGATTAGAAATTTGTTTCAAATCGAAATAAATTGTGATTGTGTTGTATTACGCAATTGGGTGCCCCAATTCGAAAAATCCCTAAGTCCAACTAAGCCCTTTTGATTTACGCAAAGTGCATTTTTTTTTTTCAATTAAATATGTTTAAAATAACTTTATAAATTTTTATTTTATACATTTTACACATTCGAGTCCTTCTCAGGATTTATTTTTGTGAGCAAAACAAGCTCACAGTTAAAAAATGAAAAAATGGACTTAGTGATTTTTCGAATTGGGGCACCCAACTAGGGTACTGATTTATCGTCACCGACCCGAACATGACAGTTCAGTTTCGGTCACTGTTCAGAAAGAGTGCAAAGTGCGCCTAAAGAAGTTTTCACTTCAAAATATAATATTGTGTGCTTCTCCACTGCACATTAGATATTTCTTGACAGCATGTGAAGCTAAGTCAGACGCCCATGGGCGGCATAAAAACTCTCGACACCGCGGGTTATTCTACTTCACTAACCACATGAAAAGAAAGAAGACGGCTGCACCAAATGGGCCGAGTAACGTGCCGAATCGTGCTGACTAGCTAATATTTTTGCCACGGCATGGGTTATCCTCATATACTTTGAGACGAAATGAGAAAAATGAATAACTTACTGTAAAAGCCTGGCCTTTAAGGCCCGCGGTGATTCGGTGACTAGAACTCTTTTTTTCTTCAGACGGAGGAACAGCTAATTGCGTAACACCCGTCATTTCTGAATAATTTTGAAGGATATTGCTTAATATGTTAAAAAAAAAATCTTCTGACCAACGTAGATAACGCAATGAATGTTGTTGAACAGTCAAAATGAAACGGATTGATTGATCGTGTTTTAAGCCGGGTCTCCTGCGCATGTTTTTTCGAAACATTACACAAAACATAAACAATTTTCATACAAAGCATAGACAAATGTGTATGACCGGCTTTATGCAATTAGGCTTCTGGATCATACCATCATTACTTAGGAGCTCTTCCTCATATTCTGACCAAATGAGTAGTGAAAATGGCGCACTCCTTTAAATAGGCCCAGAGCATGATAGTTTAAACTGTGTTTGTCCAGTCATTGAAAACTTTGTAACTCGGTTCACTTTTGTGTAATAAAACCAAGTGATTTGTCTTTGACACAAATATTTTATTGATGTTTGTTGCAATTTTATTGCCCTTCGCATGCGATCAGTATCTGGCCAATAAAATTGGAAAAGAGACATAAATATTGCCAGTTAAGAAATAAAAGGCATACTTTACTTTTTGTGGAGTTTATCATTCACGTTTCTTATCTGCTTCAGATCTTTTTTTTCTTTCGTTTTAATTATTATCTGATACACATGAAAAGTATAGTCGGATCTTTGACGATAAAACAAATCTGGCCTGATCCACACTTGAAGAAATCAAGTTCTTGGCATGACAACCATAGAAACGGGTTTTCTACGGGTTTTGTCGACGGAAGAATAGACGAATTGACAGATTGTGTATGTTTATCTGTCATTGTCTATTCTTCCGTCGACAAAACCCGTTTCTATTGTAATCGGCTAGTGGTGGATCTTTCTGTTTCTTGCATTTTTTTCCACACTGCTTATTTCCTAATTAAAACTGCCAACAAAGGTTTTCGAAAGTCAAACTTACATGCATATGTACCTCCAGCTGATTGTCCCCCTGTCAACATAAAGATTTATTGTCAAAACTAAACATTAAAGGCAATATAATCAGCAATCAGTTTAAACTAAATCGGTGTGATATTATGGCAATCTTGCGCAGAATGTTGATTGCGCTTGCACATAGAAGGTGACTAGGAACGCAACTATTTCTGTCTTTGTGTATACTCGCCCTGTTATGGTATGGCCAAGTTGGAGACGGTTTTCCGTAAACATAAAATGTTATTTGATACAGATTTATCGCAATAAGTACAACTACTTATCAATCTGCAATTTTTTACAATGATAAATCGTCATCATTATTTCAGCCGAAAGACGTCCATTGCTGGACATAGACCTCCCCCAAGCACCGCCACTTCAACAGATTCTGTGCTTCTCGCATCCAGCGGATTCCTGCGGCCTTCCAACGCTACATCTTCGCGGTCGCCAATCCAGAACCTTTCGGCCGCATCGACCATCTGTTTTGCGGGCAATGTGCTCTGCCCACTGCCAATTAAGATTGGCAATTCTTTGGGCTATGTCGGTTATCTTGGTTCTCCTACGGATCTCTTCATTTCTGATTCGATCACGTAGGGAAACTCCAAGCATAACTCTCCATTGCCCGACCTATGGCACTGAAACGTGGTCCCTCACAATGGGCCTCATTAGAAGGCTGCTAGTCACCCAATGATAAATAGTATTTATTTATATAAATTGGTTCAAAAAGACACTTGCAGTCAAAATTAAATTATGTTTTAAAATTAGATGAGTTCGGTTTTTCTAACAGACTAATCTGAGAAGAAAGATCGAAACAACACCCAGAGGTCACAGTCTCCTTTAAAAGTCCAGACATAATCTCGGTGAGCTCAATCAACCCCTGACGTAGGTCCTGAGTTGGAATATTTACAACAATAAAAAAACCGCAGGCGTCCCTACTATGCTAATGTTTTTTATTTATGTGTATTAGCTTAAAAGCTTCGGCAGAATTGTTAATAGTTAAACATCACGCCACCCCCGGAGAATAAAATGGTAATAGCAAAATCACTACTTTTCAGGAAAAATAAAAAACTGATTTTCGACTATATCTTGCCAACTAATTTGTGTAGAGAAACGAGAAATAGGACAATGGTAGCTAATTTTTTATGCTTTATAATGCTTTTAAAGAAGTTTTACTAAGGTTATTTGAACTAAAGATATTTCGAATTTAAAAAGATACTAAAATTCTTGTACTGTTTTAGTTTATTAATATACACTTACAATTTTAATCGCGGCAATTACCAGAACCTATGAATATTGCAATATTACATTACAATAATATTCATTGAAAAATGGATGCCAGATTAATGGAAAACAAGATCATTTGCAATTTTATTCTAGTTAATTTTCAATTTGCATAATTAGGTAACAGAAACTTAAACTTTTATTCTAGGGTTTAAAATGAAACAACGTTATTCTAATAAACTATTATTTTAATTAATAAGTATAGAAAAAAACCATAAGAAAAAAATCAGTCTTCGTGAACTTCATCGGAATCCTCATGATTAAGTTCTTCAGAGCAATTAGCAAATGTGAGGGAGTTATAAAAGGCATGGTAGTAGCTAGGGATTGCTTCTGCCCTACAGAGACTCATAAGGTCGCCGTGTAAAGCCTTACTTATTGAAAGGGGTTTGTTGTAAGCTGGTTTCAATAATTGTATCTCTGTAAGAGAGGTTGAAGCATTATGTTTACCCCGCTTGTTTCTTGGCGCAATTCTTGGAAGCGGTTCGACATTCAACCGAGAATAATCTGCATCATAATCATACTTGAAACGTAGAACTGTAGGCTGTGAATGCAAGACACTTACTTCCATTATTTTAGACCATGCTACTTTATGTCCCTCTTCATCTTTGGCCCAGTTTTTATTCTTGATTAATTCTTTTATGTCTTTAAACTCATTTTGTGTCATTTCCTTCACAGTGTACTTCTCACCATTAACTTTTGCATTCAAAATAATTGCGTAAATCTGTTCAGGTGTATAAACAACTTGATGTTTTAGCTCTCGTTCTATATTAGAGTGCATTGAGTCACCTTCGCTTTGACCATGCCCCGTTTCGAAAAATCGGTGTGTGATATTGATTTTCAGTTTCTGAGCGGCAAAAATATAGAATGCAAAAATAAATCTATTTTTATTTTGACCTCCGCAACCGTCAGAGTAAAATGAGATGTTTTTGATACCTCTTCCTGCTTCACCCATGAGAAATTGCCATAAACAGCTACCAATTTCTATTGCTCCTCTTTTTGCGATTGCGTAGTGCCAAACATAGCAGTAACCTTTCAGTCGAGTACTGTCAAATATTGTGAAGTTATACACAGGGTATTTCCTCTTATAGTGAAATATTCCCACTTGAGATTGAGGAATATTCAACACCTTCTCTAAATCAAAGATTGCAACAGTTGTATCTGAAAGGTCAGCTGATTGTTTTTCTTCGTTTTTTATTTGACGCACGCGTTCTTTATTCTTCTGGTGCTGGTTAAATTTCTCTCGCAGAGTTTCTTCTGTACGAGGATCAGCTTGTCGGTAAAGTGCACATTGACCACATTGGTCTTTTTTGGGGCGATGAAAGGAGTAATTAAATCTGGTGTTAAAAATAGTTTCGTACTGTCTTTTAGATGCCATGCGGCAAGAATAGTGCCCTTCAGTATACCAAGCCTCGTACAACCGGTACATTTTAGATATATTAAGTAATTCGGACAGATATTGTCTGGCCGATTTCTTCCGAGTATAATGACTCTCCACAGTAGGAAATAATTGAATGTGCTCTTTAATATTGTCTTCGGTTTCAAGTGACATTTTGCGAGGTCTATTATCATGACAACCTCTATTGTCACTCAAACCTTTATCAGATTTTACCTTTTCTAAGGCTGTATAAACTGTTTGATGTGATATAGATAGAGTATTAATGAAGAATGTTTTACATACTTGCACTTTTTCTGTGTCTAAATAAAAATAGTATTTAATAGTCTGAGTGCGGTTGTTCTTTCGGTTTATTGTCACTTTTTTTATGTCTTCAGCTATTATATGCTTAGCGATGAATTGCCATTGTAACTCATGATCAGCGAGTTGATAGTATTGCTGCATTATAGTTTCTCTTTGCTGTTGGTTGATCTTGTCTCCACATTTTTTTTGACACTTGCATTCAGCCTTTATCGTTTTTTTCTTAAACTCTTTCTTTGACCTGCAACCTACGTAAGCTTCTCCTGAATTCTTTAACCTTTTACTCTTATTGTCTTGTTTTTCTCTTTCATTTCGAACCCGTTTTCTTGTCAATTTTTTCGCGTTAGTAGCACACAATACCTGTTCTAAGCTTGCAGCAGCAGTTTCAGCTTGAGTTATCACTTCACCGGAACTGTCTATGTTATTTCTTTGGTAATCATCTTCATTAAAACTAATAATATTATAATTAATTGCTGAATGGTTAACCTCTACCTCTGACTGAGAAACATTTGTCAAATCGAAATCTTTTGAGCTTGATGGCACATTTTGGTAACTAACTAAGGTGCACTCAGTCAATTTACCGTTGGAAGAGTCACATGGTTGCAAAGTCTCTTCTAATTCAAAAGTAATAGAAATAAAATTTTCCTTATTTACAGTAAGTTCACTGCCCATAGAAATATTTAAGTCTTTCTGTTCAACTTCCCCTGGGTAGATAATGCTTGCAAAACTGGAAGATGCGTCGACCATATTATTGTCTTCCTCAGCGATAGCAGAAAAGTTTAAACTACGTCTTGATAAAGTTTTTCTATTAATATTTTCATTACCGAGCATTTTTTTTGTATCTGACAATGGTCTATTTTCATACACTATCAAAGGTGATGCTACAAAATCTACTTCATTAAAAATGGAAGATATTATGTTTGATATGCTCGATGGTGATTTTGTAATATTATTAGCAGCTGATGTTAAATAGTCCGAATCTCCTCCAAAACTTAATGAGCTTTGACTCCGCTGTCTTAGAATTTGGAGTCTCTCTGGACTTGGCAGATATTCACCGGATGAACTCGGAGAGAAGTCTTCATTCCCTTGTTTATCATTTGGATTGTAGTACGTTTTCTTTGTTAATTCTGCAGACCAGAACAAAAGAGTTTTTAATTCGAACCAGTAGTTTCTGAGATTAGCCCTTACATACAAACTTACAAACAAAAATATTACCTCTTTATAATATTATATAATATAGATATAGCCTTCCTCAATAAATGAACTAAGTAACTATCTAACACAAAAATATTTTTTCAACTCAAACCAGTGGTTCCTGAGATTACCACGTTCAACCAACCAAACTATTTTGCTTTATAATATTAATATAGAAATATAGATTAGTTTGGTGAACCTAGCTTCTTATATTTTTTGCTTTTTTATACTTACATTAAATAAAAAAGCAAAAAATATAAGAAGCTAGGTTAAGCTAGAAAAAAATGAGGTAGGTAGGTACCCATAATACGATAGCTTTTTGTTTATTTTAACATAACCATAACATGACATAACAATCACACCTGTATTCCCCGAAGGGTTAGGCAGAGGTGTGTAATACACCCACGTTTCGCCAGTTATGTTTTAAGTCCCATGTAATAGGGGGCGAGCCTATTGTCATCTACCGGGAACAAATCCAGACTCCGTGCTGCTACTGAGAAGTTCCAACTTAATGGAAAAACCCAATAACACTTTGCCCGACCCGGGAATCGAACCCAGGACCTCGAGGTTAGGACCCGCGCTTGCGGCCACTCGACCATCGAGGCAGGAGTTTATTTTTAGTATAATTATTTTAAATACAGGCAAAATTTACTACTTACCTACCTACCAAAAACATAAAATAATATTTAACACTTACCGCGTAAATTATATTCATGTTTCGTTATTTTGTCTTGATCTGTAGTACCATTTTGGGGTGGGTTGTGATCTAAAACATTTAAACGATACGATTTAATGACATTGAATTAATACCTAGATAATAACAAACAGTGATGACAAATTGACATGCATATAGATTAGTTAACGCAAAGAAACTTCATTGTAGGTAATGAGCATTAGGTAGGTTCCAAGGAAGATCAACTGTTTCACTCGAAGTAGGTACCTATTTAAAAATAAGCAAGTTGGTATCTAGGTAGGTAGGTGTGTCGAATTTGCAGCTATCAACATCGGGTCACAGATCGAGTACCTACTTACTTAAATAAGATTCTATGGCCATTCTATCTACCTATCACTAATTAAAAGACAATGATACTGTGTAAAAGGCACAGTCGGTACTCACCATCATTAGTAAGATGTTTGGAATCGTCACTTATTTTAGACACCATACTCATAATAACGTCTAAACGAGGATTCCGTTTATTCATTTTATTATTGCAATTAGGTTTACCACTTTTCACTTTAAAAAAACACTGAATTTACACAAAAATAATAGAAACAACCGCAGCTAAAAAGAAATTACGCTCACGCAATGACGGTTACAAGTGCACTAGAGAAGGTCGAGTAGGTAAACAAACATTGCCACGTGCCGAGCGCCGCACGCAATGAATTATCGTGCTATCACTCTCTAATGCACCTATGCACCTATGACCGAAAAGAATGGCAAGATGTTTCCGTGTTTACTTTTCTCAGTACTTTTTACTAAGGACATGTTAGTCACCGAGCCTAAATGTATTATTACGAGAACAAAATGGTAATAGCGTTAACAATTTATTTTATCTATTTATTTTCCGAGAATCCTATTGTAAAAGTATTTGGCATATATTTTATGAAGAAACTTTTTTACCAATACTATGATACATTATTTTTCGGGTAGAAAATTGATGATGAATATTATTGCAATATTTTATAACTTTTTAAATACAGGCAGGACATTCACGAAAAAAATTGTGTAGATGTATTAGGCACCGTAGACCTCAAATATGACATAACACTAAAACTATGGTAATGACGGTTATCATTTTGTTCTCCGGGGGTGGCGTTATATGCATAGGGGTCGTTTGATAACATATGCGAGGATGCTGCGGGTGTAACAATACTTAAAATAATAATACTAAAGAAAAAGTTTCAATAGGCATTGTATGCATTTCGTAAGTTTTTTGCATAAGAATGTGATATTTTGTTCAGTTCAAGACAATACATTACTGCCTACGTTAATTTATGAAGTATAAAACAATTTGAATAGGAATGCAGAATGAATACATTACACAGAGTGATAAATCTTCACTAGTATGAACTATAATTTGGTTTAGACGATTTATACAACATAATAAAAGTATCGGGGAGACCGTTGCCCAGCAGTGGGACAGCACTGTAAAAAGAAAGAAAAGAAAATAAAAAACTTAAGCCCAACTACGACAAAAACGCCAACAAGACATCGATATCGATTTTTTTCGGTTTTCATATACCCGGAGTTTGTTGTTTTTGTATAAACAAACTTGTCTATGGGCAGAGCTGGACAAAATACATGCTTTGCTTTAATTAAATTATAAAATACTATCTCGCACGTATTTAAAATACGAAATACAAAGTATTTTTAAGTCGTGTATTTGAAATATAAAATACAGTATTTTAACAATTTTTATTATCAATATTTATTGTTCTCTTTTATGCACGTGCTTCTGTAATAAATAAACTTATTTTTCTTTCTTTCTTTCTAAAATTATTTTTGGCTTCGCCGTAGTTGAGTAAAAAAGTTATGCCCGTTCTCACCTTCACTACGTGACACTTAAATGAATCCCTAAATAAAAGTGCATTGTTGGATTTTCAACGCTAGACTCAGTGCTGACAGTTGGAAATCCAACAATACGCAATTTTTTTTAGGGATTCATTTAAGTGTCACTTAGTTGTGGGTGAAAACGGGCATTACTCCAATTGCATTCTTCATCGATGACGATGACGATGAAAAACAATTTATTTTGAGTTGGCCCAGAATTTAGCGTCGAGTTTGGAACCTTATGCAGTACTTAGCGTAAAATTACATTGCGTTATCATTTTATCCATAGAAAATCCATTTAGCATGAACTGCTATGGTTTTCAAAGCAGTATCTTTTTTTTCTTTTTACCGTACAAATGTGCAAGGATCGACAAATTAGATTATGAAGCCAAAGGACTATCGAATATGACTCCGATTTGCATAGTCTGGAACGTAAGCTCTTCAATTTTGGACTTTATTCCATAAAATTAAAGTTGCTAGTGCAATGAAGGGTTATCTCAAATTGCAGCTGTGACTCTTCGGTCGTAACTTTTGGATTGGAATATATTTGAGAGCGCAAATTTTTGGTTACAATATTTTAAACTGTTTTGATATCATCATCAAAACTCATCACATCAGTTTCGCTAATTAATTTTATTTGCCACCTTTGATAGTACTGAATTTGACATGCCGTTGGTATTTGCCTTTTTATAAGCCTTCAGGATATGCCAAGATTTATAACTATACTCCATAGGTTTAGGTAGTTAAAAAAAGGTAAACAAAAAAACCACGTGACGAAACAGCTGTCAAGTAACCGACTAAACGTAATACCAGTCACTTTAGTAGTTATGCTACGTCGCAGTTGAACTCTTCAAATTAGCAACGTTATATTTCGTTGACGTTTAGAAATTGGGCTCTTTACAATAGACAGATTACAAAATCTTATAAATCAGACAAAAAAAATTGTGCTCAAGCAGTTACATCTACGAAAAGTAGTGAAAAATAAACGATAAAGTTAAACACACATTAATAAAAGAGGAAACTATAGATAAACACTAAAATAAATTTAATTTGGTTTTATTGTTTTTTTTAACAAGAAAGTGTCATCTATAAAAACCCTTTTTACGATTTGTTTACCTTTTTTTAACTACCTAAACCTATGGAGTATAGACATTTAATAATGTTAAGCTCGATCTTCACACGTTTACCTCGGTATTAATCTCTTTAAATCTGTTAAGGTGCGACGACAGGCGATAACACAAGATTTATGTTGAACAGGATGTGGAACACACATTATCTTTCTTAACGACGTTTTGTAGATAGTAGGTGCGTGGCGAAATTACAGGCGCGACAGCGATAGAACCATTTCAGAGAAGTTTTTGAAGTGAAAACTTCTTTAGGCGCGTTGGGCATTTTTGAGGTGGGACTAAACCATATATTTCACGACACTGTTACACCTCATTTTTGTAAACGCGATTGTGCTCTTTATTTATATTACGTTACGGATCAATGTTATATGCAAGTATTTTTACTTTAAAGGTTTTGTAAACGCGATTGTGCTCTTTATTTATATTATGTTACGGATCAATGTTCTATGCAAGTACTTTTCTTCCACCAAGGCGATCTTGTTCAAGTTTTCACTTCTGTCGGCACTCCCACGAGTGACACAGAGTGTCACTGTTTTTTAGGGTTCCGTTGCTAAATAGCAAAAACGGAACCCTTATAGATTCGTCATGTCTGTCTGTCTGTCTGTCCGTCCGTCCGTATGTCACAGCCACTTTTTTCCGAAACTATAAGAGCTATGCTGTTGAAACTTGGTAAGTAGATGTATTCTGTGAACCGCATTAAGATTTTCACACAAAAATAGAAAAAAAACAAATAATTTTGGAGTTCCCCATACTTAGAACTGAAACTCAAAAAAAAATTTTTCATCAATCCCATACGTGTGGGGTATCTATGGATAGGTCTTTAAAAATGATATTGAGGTTTCTAATATCATTTTTTTCTAAACTGAATAGTTTGCGCGAGAGACACTTCCAAAGTGGTAAAATGTGTGTCCCCCCCTGTAACTTCTAAAATAAGAGAACGATAAAACTAAAAAAAAATATATGATGTACATTACCATGTAAACTTCCACCGAAAATTGGTTTGAACGAGATCTAGCAAGTAGTTTTTTTTTTAAACGTCATAAATCGTAAACCGCAATTTACCTTTAATTCAATGTTACTTGCTGCTACGGAACACTTCATGGGCGAGTACGACTCGCACTTGGCCGCTTTTTTCCACCAGAGTCGCTTCGCGCGTGTTTGCTACAGCCTTTATCAGGAAATTTGTGCTTTTATAATTGCTAACATGACGATATTATCGTGCATGTTCACGGCCACGTCACGGTATCACGATAGCAGGGAAGTAAAATATATGGAAATATATGAAGACGCTTTTAAATTGCCGTCCACGATAACAATATAACCTGCACGTATTTCCATAAATTTTATGGACGTGGACGTCTACGATAATATCTTCTTCTTTTCTTCTTCTTTCTTTATCTTCTTCTTCTTCATATGTACTTTGTGTTGTTCTCTGATTACTCTTGTCTTTTATGTAAGCACGTGTTTCTGTGACAAATAAACCTATTTTTCTTTCTTTCTTCACGTTAGACAACTTCTTATTTTCGTGTGGTTAGTGACTAACCTGGTGTCACGAGTTTTAAAGCCGCCCATGGGCCTCTGACTTGGCTTCACATGCCGTCGAGAAATATCTCTCAGGCATGTCGGTTTCCTCACGATGTTTTCCTTCACTTTTTTGAAGCAAGCGATAATTACATTAGACATTATAAAAACGCACATTGGGAAAAGATTTGGAGTAAAAGCTTAATCTGTGGTAAAAGTACTGTTAGCCAAAGATTTAGTACGCAGGAAGGCAACGCTATATTATCTACTCCTTATTAGGTATTTGTATTGTTTTGTTTTGTAGTTTGTCCTAAGAACTGACTAATAATAAATTTCTACTAAGAGGAATTATTAAAAGCCTGTTCATATGGAGTTATGGACGTAGTAATTAATTTGCAACATAATTCCATCAATAACTCATGCATTTCCTGATATTTGTTTCCCGGTCATGATAACGGTTTACGTCGTATTGTTCGATCTAATTAATATCTTATAAATAACCCCTGTCTGTGTAACTCGGTGTAAACTTCAATGCAGTATCTCAGATAATTATCATGCTAAGGAATAACAATCTCAACATCATACAAAAGAAAGTTCAAAGTCCATTGTACCCAATTTTTTTTTTTCTTAGCCTTTATTGTCCCACTGCTGGGCAAAGGCCTCCCTACTCTCTTTCCACCTCTCTCTGTCCAGAGCTTCCAAGGACCAATCTTTCTTAAAGGAGTCCAGCTCCTCGCGATGTCGTTTGCCATTAAGCGGGACCCACTGGGTCGTAAGTTTGGCCCATTGATCGTCTGACATGCGGCAGATGTGTCCAGCCCAATTCCATTTAAGCGTGGCAGCTTTCCGAGTAGTTATTTTAGTGATGGAACGGATTGTTGTATTCTTAACCCGGTCCACAAGTTTAATACCAAGAATACTCCGTTCTATAGCTCTCGGGCAAACCCCGAGCGTGAAAATTGTATTTAGTACCTTTTTATTACAAATCATCATTTCAGCCGAAAGACGTCCACTGCTGAACATAGGCCTCCCCCAAGCACCGCCACTTCGACCGATTCTGTGCTTTCCGCATCCAGCGGATTCCTGCGGCCTTTACATGGTCATCGGTCCATCTTGTGGGAGGCATTCTAACGCTACGTCTTCCGGTACGTGGTCGCCACTCCAGAACCTTTCGACTCCATCCGTTCTGCGAGCAATGTGCCCTGCCCATTGCCACTTATGTTTGGCAATTCTTCGGGCTATGTCAGTTATCTTGGTTCTCCTGCGGATCTCTTCATTTCTGATTCGATCACTATCACAAATAGTCACACAAAAATCAACTTAGACTTTATAATGTTAAAGTTGATAACTGAGTAAGTGTCAATAAATGTAAATGATCTAAGGTACAAAATCCAAGTATAGTGTGTGTGAAACCTTTTACCCGACTGCGCGATAACAAAGACAGAGTCATGCTTTTCAGTGGTAATTCTCACTGAGATTGCTTTTCATCAAAACAACTAATTGACTATGTAATTGGCTTTTAGGGCTTCCCCAACAACTACAAAAGGTACAATAACATTGGTGATAATTAAAATATTTGTTACTGCCTAATACGTAGTGCTAAAATATCTGACCAACTGAAAGGATGCTAATGTAATATAGAACCATACTCTTTTGGCACAATTGATCAATTTGCATTTCGATCATTATTGATCGAAGAATTTGCACCTTATTTTGGAAATAAACGTCAAAGACCTCTTTTGCCGCGTCTTATCCAAAATGTCGTGATGGCCCTGAAGTATGGGTTCAAATCTGGGCAGGTATCAATGTGACTTTTTCAATTCATATATTTCTGAATTTATCTTGGACATTACTGACATTGGCGAAGGAAAACATCGTGAGGAAACCTAGACTTATAGTTAATATAATTCTGAAATCGCCAACCCGTCTTGAGCGTCTCGTGCCTTCTCTGTACGTGACAATAATTGGCTGGTTTATATCATTATTTTCCAAGAATATAATCATAACAACTTTGGTGACAGCTAAAATGGTCAGTAGTTCCGACAACGAGAATTGTTCTTTATATAATTTTAAGTCAACAATTTCATTGTCATGTCAATCTAGGAAATACTGCTGTTCACACATCACGCTATTTTGTGGAATGCTATAAATAGCTCGTTCTAACTGGGCCAGCCCAAAACTGGCGCGCGCTATGCGTGTGGTATTCAGCTATTTCTCCATTTAGGACATAGGAGGCTAATTCTTAATTAAATGTTACAAATATGTCCTCTAAAATGTACGTTTATGTACTAGACGCAATGTCGAGAACCCTTTGTTTCAACTGCCTTTCCAACTAACTGTAAATTTTATTGCGGTACCTAAGTTCAAGCTTTTGAAATCTGTGAAATGTCATCAGCTAGTACTAATTGCATGATACCTGTTGGTTCATGGTGCCATTTGATCCATTCCTTCCATGTCCTGAGGGCACGTCTTCCCAACCATTACCGCGGCTCCCGGTCTACTGCTTGATATGCAATGGCCTCTGTAGCCCCATGAAGCATGAGGCTCCAGGGGCTAGTGCAAATCTTGGGATTCATTCGATTTATCGAGTCTGGTTAAACCACGCTGGGATCGGTGCATTTCATTCATTCATTCACTAACTGGAGCATTTAAAAACCTATCGAAGTTATTTGCTTGGAAATTGTAAAGGCCTCTTTTAGAAAGGGATTAAATATCCAAAGTCATTATACTGAGCTAGCTCCCCAAAACAAGCTTATATTTCTTGAAGATTTAGCACCATTCCATTAGCATTAGCATCAGAGATCTGATCCTCTTCCTCTTTTTTACAAGCGCTTTTTCACCTTCTAATGCTGAGTTTAGATCTCTACCATTGAGACCAACGACAAATTCTTCCGAGCGTGACAAATAAAGTGTCTTTGTTCTAAACGCAGCACATCCTATATTATCAGTTTGTATTCCATCTGTAACTGTGATATCATAATTTAGATCTCAAGGCTAAATTGTTTTAAGATTACCATGCAGCATAGCTTCCATTTAAGTGATAGAGTTTAGTATTTGAGTCTCGTTACTCAGTCCTAAATAATGTGCAATTAATATGTCCAAGTCCATTTAATTTTATTCTGACGGTGTTACATCCGGTCCAATTACAGAGCTCTTGATCTTAATGAAACTGGATTAATATAATATCCAGTATCTTTAAACTTGATTAGACCAAAGACTTATGTATGAAATTTTTTTATGGACATTATTCTTGATGGACTTAAAACTTGAACCTGATTATCTTGGTGACTCATTTGTATAAGCAGGATGACGTTTTATATCATTCTGTTTTTTTCTTAGCATGTCGATCGCAAAAACAACACACAAAAGAATATTGTTTGGCCTAAATTCAGCAACACGAATACCGTTTGCTGACGCAGCCATTAAATCCTCACGTGTGCAGGTGACAGGGCATGCGGCGCCAGATGAAACGTGGGCCATTGTCTATGGAGAGCCACCCTGATGTCAAAACATTTCATATTCTACTGCACAAATTACTTCATCATTTTGGATAACAATTGATTCCTTTATTCTATACAAAACTGAAAAGGCAATAGCATCGTAATCTTAGATCACTTGCTTCGATCACTGAAAAAGAAAGAAAGAAAAAATAGGTTTATTTGTCACAGAAATACGTGCATACATAAAAGACAAGAGTAATCAGAGAACAACACAAAGTACATAACAAATCACGAGCATAGAACAGAAATTACTTAGGCGGCAGCTGCACGACATGACTGTGACAAGAAGGCTTCCACTCAGCATGATGCAGTGCTATGGGGGACCCACAGCACAGCGCTGATTTTCAGTGGTCACCCGAAAAAAGAAAAGATGTACGAAAATCAAGTCAGGTTCAGTGATTTTGTAACAAAACAAAATAAATAGTGCTCAGAATGTAAGACAACTATACCAAACCAGACCAGACCAAGGTCAAAACTGTATTAATAAAAACATCAACATTATCTTTCACCGTTAGACCAGCTTCTTTACTCTATCTTACTTCAAAACATTCACAAAAAGCCTTATAAACGCGATAATATTCACAAAGAATAGCCCAAACAGTATTACTGACACCATTTTTGTCGACAACAATGTGCCTTTGTGCTTCTGATGGCGACGCGCGACGTGCACTGGCGACGTTTTTAGGGTTCCGTAGTAAACAAGGAACCCTTATAGTTTCGTCATGTCCGTCTGTCTGTCTGTCCGCGGTCTAGCTCCAAGACTGTTAGTACTAGAAAGTTGTAAAATTATGAAAAATATTTTTTTTAGGGTACCTCCCCTACACGTAAAGTGGGGATGTTTTTTTTTTCTGTCTCTTGGTGTGGGGTATCGTTGGAAAGGTCTTTCAAAAACATTGCGAGTGTGTTAAAACCAGTTTTGAATTCAGAGATCCGTTTGCGAAATATTAAGTGCAAATTTTTGTTAGAGTCAAGTGTCCCCCCTGCCAGCTAAATGGTTGGTTTTAGATATGTGAAAAAATTCACGGCAGTAGCTTATATAACGAATTTAAAAGGAAAACTATCACAGCTGAGTAGGCTTTACAAGTTAACGAGTAATAATCGAAAACATGTTCTCCCATACATTCTATATGAAAGATTTATTTTCAACTACAAAGTTAAGTTTGTTCTTGGGATAAATTCATCCCAACTACAGGACCCTACATTGTGCGTAGTCCGACATGCACTTGGCCGGTTTTGTTATTACTATTTGCTTAGGTAGTTTATTTTATAGTTCACAGTTGGATATCGTAGGGACTAAGGTGTATTAAATATTTAGGATTTTTTGCTCTCCTTAGTGAATTTTAGTCATATAATTTATTTTATTACCATGGATTTTTATTTTACATTGACCCTCGAGTACGTTTTAAGTCCTAATAATTTTGGGTCTAAAGTGAGAGTGATGATCATGCTCTGCAAAAAAACCGGATGAAAACGGTTTCATTTGTAATTGTGATAATACAGCGACAGACGGACAAAAAACTAATGCAAATTCCACCGCCATTTAGCATTATGACAGCTCCAAAAACATTACGGCATGACAGTGTAATTAATTTCACTAATTGCAATTTTTTTCGCACCAAATTAACATTCTGAGCACATGTTCATTCATCCGTATCTGACGTAGTAATACTAATAAAAGCCGGTCGTTGATCTAACCTAGCTACAATTTTGACTGCCATGTGATTGGTCAACGCGATGAGCGCACGCGCAGCATTGTGCACTATTGATGAGGAAACCTGTCGCGATCTTATAATAGAACTAGCGACCCGCCCCTGCTTAGCACAGTTTTTACGACTTGACACAACATCGAGATTTCTATATTATATAATGAAAGTTTTAATACACATAAACCTTCCGGAATAAATTCTCTAAATGATGCTGAAAACCGCATTAAAATCCGTTGCGTAGTTTAGGAGAAAAACGCGGTCACACAGATAGACTCGATAAGCGACTTTTTATAATTATGTATTAGAAACAT
This sequence comes from Agrochola lychnidis, assembly GCA_963680765.1. Lineage (NCBI taxonomy): Eukaryota > Metazoa > Arthropoda > Insecta > Lepidoptera > Noctuidae > Agrochola > Agrochola lychnidis. The sequence goes on along the minus strand of OY796869.1, from coordinate 6,639,772 downwards.
AATGGCCTTAATGACGTGTTTGACAGAATATTTTAATGGATATTAGTGACTTTTCCTGTTTGTTCTGACAACTTTAATAAAGTTATAGGTTGCGTCCTCCAGGCGATTTTGTTATGCATGCTCTATGCAGACAAAACAATAAATACCTACCTACTTCTAAAGTTAATCAATATCGTTCGGGCGGTTCGGTTACTGCCTAAACATTTTTAGGAATTTTCTCAATGTTAATTATGACGTTGATGATAATGCCGAAAATGCCTCGCTAAGACCCTATTTCGATTATCATAAAGATTTTAATTCGGGTCTTACTTACTTCGCATAAATTAGAAAGAAAAACTGCATATCAACATTATCTACCATTCCTTCACGGTTTTAAAACAAAGACTTCGCGGTAACGGTACAATGGTGTATGCAAATTAAAATTCGCCTAATGAATCATTTTATTGGCAAAGTGAATGTATTTCCTGTGCCTTTTGCTTCTATCTTTAATCTTGCCTTCATGTTCGAACACGGGGAAACGGGAAATATTAATAATTAAATACTTAACAATTTATAATTATTTAACCATATTTTTCCGGTAAAGAATTGGCCACCTCCACCACTTCAAGGTATGATCATGTCATCACAACCCCAAATTGAGCAGCATCCTTCCTATTGTTTAGTTGTAAGTATTCGGGAGAACCTCAAAAGACTCTGGTCTAACATCATGTTCTTATTGTTTCAGGGCCACCAGCCGTAGACTTCAACAAGCACAGACTAGTCCAGCCAATTGTCCATCATGGGAGAACGAAAAGAGAGATCTCGACTACGAGAGACACGGTAAGAGCTACGGAAATTCCTATACACATTATAAACCACTAGCCATATTTGGCCTTGGAATCATAGAGGACGTCCAAGATATTGAAACAGACCTGGAAAACTCGGAGATCAATCTGGGATAGACTTAAGAAGATTGTAGTGATGCATTAGCAGTTGATATCGTGATCTCGTTACTTCTTAAAGATAGATTAGAATGCTCTATAAAAGACCCTCTAAAGTCCCCGTCACGAGAAGCTATAAATTTTGTAAACACACATTCAGGGGTTTGCAATCTTTGGGTAAAATAAAATAAAAACAGTTTTGTACTATTTTTTACAGGGATATAATTATATTAACACACACATCTAATTACAAACAAACAATATAACCTAATCCGCGAAAACACCACAAACAAACAGACGCATTCGAAACTCGAAAGATAGCAGAGACAACGTCAGCGTGAACTTACTTCAAAATCGTGGCTCAAATGTTTACGTTCCATGAATCAGATGCGTTCCAGTACCACAAAACCTTAGACGACAGCGCTTTATATCGCTAAAATATAACCCGATCAAGTGAAATTGCTCATTAGTTTCGTATAACACGTACGTTACTTTGACGTCATTGAATTTGGGATTATTTGTTGTTGATTAAATTGTCGCTACGTAACTTGGTAGAAGTTCTTTATTTACAAAAATTATAGCTTCTCGTGACGGGGACCTTACGTAAAATAATTCAGTCGTGTACACGAACCTATTGATTTTGGTGCTATCAAAAATGTTCAAGTCATTGAAAACTATGGGTTGTCCTCCAAATCTATTGAGCTTTTCTACCAGCTCCCGAAATTTATCCCGTTGGTATGAGTAATGTCTGCATTCCTAACGTCGTTGATTTGAAAATCTGCGTTATTGGGAAAACATGTCAGCTTCGTTAGAGTAGAACTATTTCTAGTTTTGGAATCATAAATATTGTTCTAACCGCGATAAATCTTGAGTCATGGTCTCCAAACTAGAAATGTATGTAGACTTGATTTTAATTACTGGTAAATTGATGCGGTTATTATTAAATTGATTTGGAGCCGTGCCATTGTAATTTTATCAGATTTTCAAATGTTAGACAAGACACTATGTTTTAATGACCCACAATCCGGATTGGCATTGAATACTGATATTTACCTGGGTCCGGTTAGACTGGAAACCGACCCCAACATAATTTAGATAACGCTAGGCAGATTATGAGATTATAAATTTGGAAGGGGTCTTACGTAAGCTAGTTTAGATGACACCTACATATTTAATAGGGATGCGGATCTTGGCAAAATCTCATTAAACGTGCCAGCCAGTAGAAGAAACCCACTCTTCATAACTGCTAATAGTAATCAAGTCAATAAATCAGTCTTAATTAACCTTCCTTGCTTTCTAGTGCAGGTCTATATGTGTCAGCTGAAAACTCAATGCTAAACGCATTACCATAAGTGGAAGGCTAACATTACCTTCGCTCAAGCATCGCGTGTAACACCGCATAAAAAAAACTCTTACAATATAATAAAACTACGGAATACCATTTAGAACGGAAGTTAGCTACGGCACCGACCTCTGGCAGTAGCTGTTCAGTGACCAACGGCAAAATTGCTGTTTTCTAACGGTTCTATTGAAATTACTTGATTGTAGGTCATTATCTTGTGGTGACTTATAATTTTATGACCGTTTGATGGCTCGTGGTTATTGCTGAGACGCTTGGAAATATTCTTCCAATCTGGGGGAAAAATGGTTTCGCCATTTTAGGCAGGATGCGGGTTGTTAAACCGTCCAGGACTCCCAAAAGCAACAGAAACTTGTATTGTGATCGAAGCCATTATATTATTATCTCTGCCGGTTTGGGACAGTCTTTGAATTCACACGATGCATGACATGTTGGGCCCAGCAAGCAGTATCTGCTGCCTGCTTAGACCAGTTTTATATCGAAAAGCACGCAAAGTGTACATAAATCGCACTTAGCACTGACTAAGCGACTTGAGGGCTCAGTGTGCCCTAATACTTCATCGTCCTTTAACGATTTAAGATAATTAAATTCTGTGATATTTACGTCAGCGATTTATATGTCTCTTATTTTAATTACAATAATTCTTCAAGTCTTAAGGGGAATTCTTAGACAAATTTTCCACCAAAACCTAAATCATCCATCATCTGTTACAGAGCGGTGCACATCATTCAGAGGTGACAGTAACAGTCCCTATAGATGGTCAGGATTACGTCCTGGACCTCAGACTGAACCAGGACCTAGTCACAGATAACCATGTACTTAGGTACCAGAAGAACGGCAAGACTGTTGTATATAAACCTAAGAAAGAGGTAAGTTTGAGAATAACTCTTGTGTTTATTTTGGCTACAATTTTGTTTTTTACAAAACTTGGTCTTGAAAACTTCCTGTTATTTAAATGAGGAGTAGATAGAAGCTTATTTAATGCTTCTTGTCTTGGCACCAGGTATAGGATATTAGCTCAGCCGTGGTAAAAAGATTTGCCAATCATGTCGATAGCGGGTGACTACCCAGGGAACGCCTAACGAACCTTTATGTACGCTGAATACGAGGCCAGCCAGTTCCCGAGTCAGTTCAGTCACTGTCCTTTAACAGGCCTGAAGACAGTTAGGCCCGTATTACAGAACGTCACTCAAGCATTACTTAAAACTAGATTCAAGCCATTTGATTGGTTGAAACTAGTTTTAAGTAATGCTTGAGTATTGACTGACGTTCTGTAATACGGGCCTTAGTGAGTAAACCAGAAAGAATGAGAAGTCTTCATGGCTAACTGAACTAACTCGCGAATTGGCCTCGTGTCCGGTATAACTACCGTACCTAATTATTTTGATGATTTCCTCGTGGATAATCATTTTCCATGGTTGTCGTAAGAAGCGTTTACCTGTGAACTTGCGACATCGTTTTGTGATCAACCAAGCTTGGATGATTATTAGTTTGAAAGTGCCCTTCATTTTTGATAATTTTTCGCCAAAAGCGTCATTTAAAGTCACGAGAAATGTTTAATAGCTGTCCGTGTGATTACATTGAACACAAGTTTCTATTGCGGTATGATCCTTAGACCAAAGAAATACTTGTACAGCCCAGTCGTTGCTTTGTAGTTGTACTGCGTCAAGCGGCGATGCATACTTCTGTGACACTCATATACTAATTAATTTAGGGCTGGCGCCGGTCTGTCTTTTTCTTCCATACTTCTTTATTATCCGTCATCTCGGTAATCATCCCCTTTCTATCCATATCATCTTCCACACAGTCCATCCATCGTTTCTTTGGTCTTCCCCTACTCTTATAGCCATCGACATTCATACTCAAAACCATCCTCACGACGTTTTCCTCATTCCTGCGCATCACATGCCCTTCTAAAATTCAATGTGCTATATTTAGCCATATTATTGCACACCTTTTGTAAACTCTAGTTACACTTGATTCTGCATCTAAATTCAACCATGTCGTGTTTCAGGATATAGACTTATGTCAATACTCAGGGACGGTGAGAGGAAAACCAGGCTCATGGGTGGCAGTGTCCACATGTCATGGCGTCCGAGGCATTGTGTTCGACGGAGAACGAATGAAATACATCGAACCTGCTGAAGGTATTCTTCCAAATATAATTATCGACATCATCATTTCAAGCGAATGACGTCCACTGTTGGACATAGGCCTCCCCGAAGCGTTGCCAAATATTAATTATGCTTAATAGAAATTCGTTGAGCTGTTTTCATTTACTGAAATCTTTTGCAGTGATTCGTAAGCCCTTTGGATTTTTCCAAATGAAGAGGAAACATAACATAACATCACGCCGTTTCCCCGAAGGGTTAGGCAGAGTGCACCTATACTACACCCACAATAAGCCTGTGTCCAAAATTTTTTTTGTCCGTCTTGTAGATTATAAAAAAAATATTGGACACGTATTTTTTTCTTTTTTTGACGTAATCAAAAGATTACGGCAAAACATTGAGTTAAAATGTGGCACGACGTCACGCCTTGCTAGATTTTATACTGAGTTGTGACGTAGCAAGGCCCCATTCCCCAACTTGAATGCGTGTTTTCTAAGTTATTTTTGATTAATAGGATAAAGCAAAAAATACGTGTCTAATATTTTTTTATTATCGGAAAGACGGACTTTTTTTTACCTAGGCAACTACCTTATTCGCCATATGTTTAAGTTTCGCCATGTATCAAGGGTACATCAGTAAAACATATAACATTTTTAATGGGAAATATTTAACAGGACCTCTAAAAACTTTTTGCGCTTCTAATGATGCACACTATTTTTAATAATTGAGCCTCTTTTTAACTTTCTGGACTTTTGTCACAGTTGGACGCAGTAACTAAACTAGGGTACCCCAACCAAATGGGCTAGTTTAGGTTGGAGCTGTGACCTACCATGCATGAGCCGAATGAGTCGCAGTAGCTTAGCTTAGGCACCCCGACAAAATGGGTTAGGTTAGATTAGAACTGTGACCAACCGCTATATCCACCTTGGTCGCAGTTACTTGGCTATTCATCATCATCATTTCAGCCGAAAGACGTCCACTGCTGAACATAGGCCTCCCCAAAGCACCTCCACTTCGACAGATTCTGTGCTTTCCGCATCCAGCGAATTCCTGCGGCCTTCACAAGGTCATCTGTCCATCTTGTGGGAGGCCTTCCAACGCTACGTCTTTCGGTACGCGGTCGCCACTCCAGAACCTTTCGACCCCATCGGCCATCCGTTCTGCGAACAATGTGCCCTGCCCATTGCCACTTAAGTTTCAGCAATTCTTCGGGCTATGTCGGTTACCTTGGTTCTCCTGCAGATCTTCTCATTTCTGATTCGATCACGTAGGGAAACTCCAAGCATAGCCTTCTCCATTGCCCTTTGGGTGACTTTTAGCCTTCTGATAAGGCCTATTGTGAGCGACCACGTTTCAGTACCATAGGTCATCACTGACAACACGCACTGGTCAAAGACTTTCGTCTTGAGACACTTGGCTATTAAGTATTTTTAATAGGAATTATTTGAGGTTTACAAAAAGAGGTGCAATCATTATATTAGAGTGTACAATAATATATTTAGTAGCGCAAAATGGGAAGTTTGATTAAATACATGCCATATTTAATTGTGTTTTCTTTTCCCAGGATCAGAGATCCAATCCAACCACTACATATACGACCATTCGGACTTAAACAGCGATTACCATTGCGGGTACGTCGGGGGAGTCACGAACAACTCGAGCTACGATCCGCAGCTCTACCAGAAGCATCGTAGCGAACAGGATAGGCAGAGAAGCAGGATCAGTCGAGTAAGTTCTTTTTTTTTACATACTTACATTCACGGCTGTATTCCCCGAAGGGATAGGCAGAGGTGCACCGACAATTCGCCAGTTATTTTTAAGTCCCACTATATTCCATTTGTAATAAGATTAAACATTTAAACAAACCTTTTTTACAGTCCTTTCATCCGATTTTGACTTCTATACTGTAGGCATAAGGATGGCATTAAAAGCAAAAAAGTGGTTACAATACAAACTGTTTACTGCAGCTGCCATTTGTCATGCCACCAATGCAATAGAAGTCAAAATCGGTTGAATGGACTGCAAAAAAGGTTTGTTTAAATGTCTAATCTTATTTCAAATGGAGTATGGTTACTCTGCGTTTGCAATTTATTTGCCAAATATGTAAACAAACACGAGTTTTAGGAAAAACAACTGTAATGCCTACACATAAGGTTCAGTTTGTGCTACTATTTCATATTTTTATGACTTTTCAACAGTACTAGTCGGTCTAAAATCAATTTTATTTACACTTGCATAAAGTTGATGTTTGTTTGAGTGAAAAAAACATCGAAGGTTATAAATAGACCTTGGACCAACGAGGCAGTCAGTATTTTTTTCAAGGGAGTTATAGTTAATTTAAAATTGGGAGTTAAATTAGATCCATTTGGCACGTAGTTACTGATAGAAGACAAATTAGTTGATGCATGTAAAAATCATTAGGTAATTGAAAATAAACAAAAATAACTTTGTTTCTGAATCCACCTAACTATCCTTATCCTTAAATATTATAAAAAAGTCCCCCCGCTGCCGCGTCTGTCTGTCTGAACGCGGTAAACTCAAAAACTACCGACCGGATTTTCAAACGGTTTTCACCAATAGACGGAATGATACATGTGGAAGGTTTTGTGTAAATTGGCTGAAATATGACGATTATTGTCGAAGATGTCGGAAAAAATCATGCCGACTGGGAGCTTTACTGGCGTGCGCCGCGTAAGCCGTAAGAGATACATCAAATTTATGTTCTACAGGATTGAAGATCTTAAAAAGTTCAACAATGAAGTCCGCGATAGCATGTCTATCTTCTAAGGATGACCCACAGTTTATCTTTCAGAATTTAATTTCGAAGCTATTTTGACCGGTATTATATCAATCCTTATCCAATAAAATATATTATTTAAATTGGACATTTAATTTAGATTATGATAATCCTTGACATCTTATCATTTAAATTAATACTTTAAAAAAACAAAGGTTGAAAATTACGGGTAACTAATAAACTAAAGTAACTTTGGTTGACGGCAACGCGGGCGCAGCGGTAGGAGTCAATGACCTTTTCCTCGGCTATTAGGTATGAAATCCCGGTAGTACGTTCCCGTGGGATATTTTCCGACATCCACGCGGGCGAAGCCGCGGGCTATTAAAATACTTTTAAATTACATTTTTAAATATTAGAATATAAAAAATTGTAGCCCACCGATATCGGGAACAGGATCCAAGCTACCAGGTCAGGGCTCCAGAGAGAGAAACCTCCTGACAATGCGAGCGGTGTCCAGGAGTACCGCTTTCTGAATCAAGCCCTTGATCCAGCTGCCCAACGAGAGCCTCCTTAGGTGTTGGTCGAGGCTCTTGGCGATTAAGCCATTGGCTGATACGACTATCGGCACAATGATCCCTGAGTCCACATCCTGACATCCCACATGTTGACAACCTCGCGAGCCAAGTCAAGATACTTGATGTGTTTACTTTCTCGTTTGTCACGAGATTCCCGTCATGCGGGATCGTTATGTCAATAATCATTGCGCGCTGCTCTCCTCGATCCACCACTACTATATCAGGTTTATTGGCAACAACAGTCCTGTCAGTGATGATGGATCGGTCCCAGTATAATGTAATATTTCCATTTTCGAGAACTGGGTCGGGCACATACCTGTAGTACGGCACTTCCGTTTCCACAAGGCTGTATATCAAAGCAAGTTGCTGATGGATTATCCTGGCTACAAGGTTGTGTCTATGGAATATTTACATTATTATTATTTTTAGTTTTTATCTATTCTCGGGGCCATGGATCCCGGTCCTTTGGCAGGCGCACGAGGGGCCGAAGCCAACTCGCAGAGGCCCGTTAGATGTTTTTAAAGAAATGAGGCACCAACCGACGATTATCCCTGTATGTACTACGCAAGTGCACCCAAGGACAACCTCTGGTTGGTGTAGAATTCTTGCAGGATATGGAAACAAAGCTATTGGACTATAGGTTTGGGTGGCTTAAGTTGACTGGTGACCTGGAACTATGGAAATACTATGGCCCCTGCCTAATCAATGTTTTATCTGTGCACGGATAAAATGGCAGGGGGTGACTTGCACACTCAATAATGGGCCCCCGAAAACGGTCGCTAGCACATAGTGACGTAGTGACAAGGGGGTAACACTTCCTGAGGTGCTTGAGGAGTGGAAAGGTATTCCACGGCTATCAGGACAATCCCGGAAGTACGGTCAAGATCCCTACTAGCATCTTACTGGAATACTTCCTTCCTCTGAGCACGTTTGTTCTTGCGAGTCTCCACTCAAGCCGGCCAGTTAAGGCACGAATGAGGCGGGAGCTCTGTTCCTCGTCAGTGTTCACTCCAGCCGGCCAATAAAGGCAAGCTAGAGGTGAGGAACAAGACCTCTCCCGGAAAATAGGGTCCGTGGGATCGCTACTGCACAACAGCTCGCCACATGCTGCCCTGCGGGTTTATGTATCTCTCTTGGTCTGGCTCCTCACCCTAGTCCTGTTTCGGCAAAGTAAACTCTACCGTTACTGACCTAGAGTACCGAGCGCGCAAGCCCCACCACGACGTCAACGTAGAGATACGGCGGTGGGGTTATTATTATTATAATTTTTAATTATGTGTCAATATGCTAACGTCAATGGGCTACATCCAACCCGTCTATTCTGTAAGCTAGAACTGACCTGTCATTTTTACCTGATGCTAAGAATTGGCACTGTTGAAAGCTAACTTTAAGCTCACTTCTCAGTTTTTACGGTGAACTTTTTATTACAGAATAGATCGGCAGGTATTTCTATCAACAGCGGACAATGGCGATCGACCAGTAGTCACCCTTATGCCTTTAGTAATATGGTTGAAAAGTGATCCATCGCTAGTGTCCGCGATGGTACAATTAGATCCCAGCCACAACAGCTACTCATTACGTTGCCTCGTTAAATCCCAGAGGGTAAATCCCAAGGACAAAAATGTAACAAAATTACTACTTAAATGCCTCTCATCAAAAACAATAAAACCAAATAGGGAAGTAATAATGTTTCATTATGGTTAGAGGAAAAATGCCTGCTTTTGGATAAATTCAGTTTAAAGGGAAATTGCTAAATTAATTATTTCATTGTGTGGTCATCTTCCTATAAATACCCATGACCATGTTTGGCGTGGTTATATTCCAAATTGATTTAGGGAATACCAAGCCAATGATAACTATAATAATAATTAGAATACGCTAGTTGACAGTTTTATTTTGAACTGATTAATAATTGTTCCTATATAAAAAGAAAATTAATTATTTATTCAAATAATATGATTTCTAAAAACGATATAAATCTATGAAATAATATAGGTATTACAAGGTAGTTATGTAGGTAGGGCAAAATATTACTACAAAACATATTTTTTTAATTGTCAAATCGGGTCATATGTACTGTCATGGCGGCTCGAGTGATGTCATTACTTCCATTCTGTCAAATATGTGCGTTCAATGTCACGTGACCAACGGCAACGTTCATTATGTTTACGCAAGAATTTCTCAATAATATTAATTAATCTAAAATTATTTACAAAATATATTTTTCCTAGTCAATTAGCCTATTGTCAATTAGCTATTTATTCCCGAACATGATAATAATATGAAATAGTTCCTGGTTGATTCACTGGTCATAAAGCTAACGTTCAATTGGACTCTTTAACGAGGTAATTATGTATGTTGCAAGGTGTGATCTTTGAGTTCAATTAACTCATGTAGGAGTTGCATCTTCTAAGAATTAATTAAAACTGCTTGGCGATTAATAATAGAACAGAATACAATATTGTCATTGTTGCTGCAGGTGGTTAACAAAATCTTACTAAGGGGTATCGTATTACCCAGTAACCGGGTTGTGGGGGTCACATAGGCAGTCGCTCCTCCATGTACTATACTGGTGTTCAGCTGCATCTGGTAAGACTGGAAGCTGGCCCCAACATAGTTGGGAAAAGGCTAGGCAGATGATAAGGTGGTTAACAAATAAAGTTGGTCAACATTTTAAATGTATCTGTACAACATACCTCTGTATACAATAAGAAAATAAATAAAAACTTTTTACAAAAAAAAAAAACAACCGACCTCCAAAAAAAACACTACAAAGTGAAAAATAACTTTAATTTCGGAAGTCGGTGTCTTGGGTTTTGTATTTTCGTTTTTTGCCACCGACTTCCGAAATTAAAGTTATTTTTCACTTTGTAGTGTTTTTTTTTGGAGGTCGGTTGTTTTTTCTTGTAAAAAGTTTTTATTTTTCACTTTTTAGTTGTGGTACCTACCCCACACATATTCGAATACCACTACCTGCTACCAGTGACAGAAACTTATCATATCATCTACATACTAAGTAGGAAAAAAATACGTATTTTGTAGCTAACTCAAAAAGTATCCAAGCAAAGTTAATAAAATTTATATGGGACCAATTCGAGAGCACACCCTTTCAAACAAAAAAAGAATTTTCAAAATCTGTCCACAATTGACGGAGAAATCGGTGGACATACATAAAAAAAAACAAAAAAAAAAAACAAACATACGCGACGAACATATAACCTCCTCCTTTTTGGAAGTCGGTTAAAAAACAGTGGCACTCCCGGAGTGCCGACAGAAGTGAAAACTTGAACAAGATCGCCTTGGTGGAAGAAAAATACTTGTATAGAACATTGATCCGTAACTTTATCTAATTATAGAGCACAATCGCGTTAACAAAAAAAAACTTGTTTTAAAGCAAAATACTTGCATAGAACATTGATCCTTAACTTAATATAAATTAAATAAAGAGCTCAATCGCGAGTTCAATTGTTTTTTCCCCACCTCAAAAATGCCCAACGCGCCTATAGAAGTGTTCACTTCAAAAAGAATATTCTAACTCATGTTAGTTAGAATATTAAATAAAGGATAAATAACTGGCATAGTTTGTAGTCTAGTCAAGAAATGTTTTGAATAATGAAAACTTTTTTTTTGGGTGGGAAATTATCAAATAACTTCTCCCGCTCTGGGCGAAGCGGGAGGGTGTGTCAGTCTTACTGACTAAAACCCACCCGTGTTCCTTCAGTTGCCATGTTGCCGGGGGCCACGATTTCCCTTTAGGTTTTATTCGCAATCCCGGCAGGCATCGGCCCTAGCGGACCATGTCAATTCTGCTGACATCTCTTTGAGGCGCGCGTAGAACACAACGCGTCGTCGACCCGGGCTTGGTCCTTATCGGACGGCGAGCTACCCATTGCTCACCGTCCGCAAGCTCGCGCCTACGGTGGCCGGAAATCGGCTCGCGATTCCCGACGGAATAATGAAAACCTAACACTGCATTTACTGCCCCGTTAGTTGATTCCTTTATGATTTTTTAAACATAATTTTATTGTTTCCAGTACAAAAGATACGCCCCAGACGACACGGAAGTCCGGGGTCCGTACAACGCGAACAAATTGTCTCGATACGTCGAGTTAGTGCTGGTTGCTGACAATCGCGAGTTCAAAGCAAACGGGGAGAACGTGCAGACAGTGTACCGGCAGATGAAGGATGTCGCTAATATTATTAACTCGGTAAGTATTATGTTAGAATACGGTTTTAAATGGCCATATTTGTCTATTTGTTATTTTAAATTGAACTTAATAATGCATTTCTCTAAGAAAGTTTTTTTGTAACCCTTTGATTTTATTAAATCAGATGTCAAAATCTATAACATGGATTTAACTAAATACTGTATTGTTGTCCCTTACTATATTTCCATATCCGACCATTTGGCCAAGCAAGAATGCAGTGTAGTTTTTTATATGACCTGCTTACTTATCAACTTTATTGTCAGTACTGCTTTACAAATTTGAAAGTAGTTCATTTAATTTTTTTTTGTTAATTCATTTAAAAATCATAATTTAATGAAAATAACATCTTTTTACAAGAAACCTTTCTAATTTCAAGACTATTCAGGATTTTTCTAAATAAATATTGCAATTAAAATCTATACTTATACAGGGTGGCAGGGACATCGACGCGAAAACTTTTATTATGGATTCAGTACATGATTCTGAAACCCTGCGTCGCAATTTTTCGTCGGTTATTTGAAAAAAAATCTGCTGTTTCATAGAAAAGTGCAGTACCTGCGTGGTCAAAACGTATGGAACAGCAGATTTTTTTTAATAACTGACGAAAATGTTCAACGCAGGGGGGGTTTTGAATCATGTACTGAATCCATGGTAACAGTTTTCGCGTCGATGCCACCCTGTATAATAAAAAAATCAAAAATTTGTTTGTTTGTAAGTTTGTATGTAGGGGGTAATCTCCGGAACTATTAGTCAGATTTGAAAAATTATTTTTGCATTGGATAGCCCAATTCTTAAGGAAGGTTATAGGCTTGCGGACGAAGTCGCGGGCAGAAGCTAGAAACCGATAAAATAATCTGTAAATTTTCAGGTATACTCCCCTCTTAACATCTTCATAGCCCTAGTAGGCGTGGTGGTATGGACAGAAACCGACGAGATTGTTCTGGAGGAGAATGGAGACAAAACCCTCACCAACTTCCTAGGGTACAGGAAGTCTGTACTGGTGAGGGATATACCTAATGATAATGCTCAGTTGCTGACGTGAGTTGGTTTATTTTATACTAGCTGTTACTTTACCAAAATAATATTACCTATCATACACACAGAAAATGTACTTCAAAGTAGCCTTAGAAAATAAATTAAGAGTGGGTCAATATTTAAATAACTAACTGCGGATTTCACCAATGAAATTGAACGCGTTCAGCACATCTAAACGCGTTCAAGACCTGTCAGTGTACAATATTCCATAACAATTTTGACAATCAGCTGAAATCAGTAGGTGAAATCAGCTCTAAGAGTGAATTTCACCAATGAAACTGAACGCGATCAGCACATGATTCACGTTTAAGAGCTGTCAGTGTCATTATTTTCTGTGGAATATTGACACTGACAGCTGTCGCGGTTCAGATGTGTTAATCGCGATCAGTTTCATTGGTGAAATCCGCAGTTAGTTATTTAACCAATGTAACTGAACGCGATCAGCACATGATTCACGTTTAAGAGGCCGCATTCCGTGTTACGTTAAAAGTGATAATATCGCGAATCCGACCAAAGTCCAAAGTCACAATTTTTACTCAATAATCCTTATATTTTGTGACTAATAAATTTGGTCGAATACGCGATATAATCACTTTTGGCGTAAGTCGGAATGCGGCCAGAGCTGTCAGTGTCATTATTTTCTGTGGAATATTGACACTGACAGCTGTCGCGGTTCAGATGTGTTAATCGCGATCAGTTTCATTGGTGAAATTCACCCTAAGGCCGCGTGCACTTTGGATGCACTTTCATACGAATTTCACTCGTGCGTATACGTACGAACACGCACAAACGATCCCGACCTTCTAAGTACAAAGGGAGCGCGCAGACTGGGTGCGACTTAGTCGAACACAATCCGAACTTGTTGGCATTTGTTCTATTTGACGGAGAAAAATGTATCCAGTGTGCGCGCTCAATTCGTACGACCATGGTCGTACGTGTACGCACGAGTGAAATTCGTACAAAAACGCATCCAAAGTGTGCGCGGCCTAAGAGGTTCTCGTACAGACAGATGAGAGGCTGCGTTTTATAATTATGTGGATAAGTATTTGAGATTTTGAATTTAGCCAATTGGCTAGTATTGGATGGCATGCCATGTGCGGGAATTATAATATCACCAAGCCTTCTACCATTAGAAAAAAGTTATTTAAGAAAAAGTAACGTGAGATTTTAACGTTAACATCGTTAGTCATCTCAAAAAGAATTTTAATTCCAATATTTTTAACTTTTACTTACTAACAAAATCCTCTTATTTTCAGACGCCAAAAATTCAACGATGGTGTCGTCGGCAAAGCTTTGAAAGGACCAATTTGTACTTACGAATTCTCTGGCGGAGTCTCTACAAACCATTCCGAAGTGATTGGCCTAGTAGCCACCACTATAGCCCACGAGATGGGCCACAACTTCGGCATGGAACACGATACAGATGAGATGTGCGAATGTCCGGACGCGAAATGTATTATGAGCCCCTCTAGTACGGCGGTCACGCCGATACATTGGTCGTCTTGTAGTTTGAACTCGTTGGCGCTGGCTTTTGAAAGGGGTATGGATTACTGTTTGAGGTGAGTTTTTTTGTTTGAGAGATTTTTCTATGGTAACATGAGATACTACTTGATTGTTTTTTTTTTTTTGTATTTTTGGCTCATTCTTGAATGCTAATAATTCGTGCACTGAGATAAAATAACCATCAGCAACTGCAAGATTTCCTAAATAACTGAGCCTAAGCTAAAAAAATTGTACTTTTAATATTTTTATTATTGAGTAACATATTTCGAATAAGGATGATGCGTGGGTAAAAAAAAGAAATTCTATTCTATTTTTCCGTCAGTCAGATAATAAAAAAATATTAGACATATGTTTTTTTCTTTATAATATTAATAAAAAATTACTTAGATAAAATGCATTAAATTTGTGGAGTATGGGTCGCTATGTCACAAGTAAGTATAAAATCTACATACTCGTGACGTCATGGCACATTTTTACCAAATGTATTGCCGTCTTTTGATTACGTAAAAAGAGAAAAAATACGGGTCCAATATTTTTAATAATTAATTAAACGGACAAAATAATATTTTTTGTCATCATCCCTATTCTCTAACTTTAACAGGAATGATTCTTGAACAGAAGCATTCGATAGGATTTTTTTTTTGTAACTTTCCTCACTAGTTTTGCAAAAAAAATATTTTAAGTAACATAATCTAAGGATATAAGAGATTGAGTAACCGGAAAGAAAATTAGTAGTAATCATTAAAACCTACGTCTGGGAAGTAATAAATATCGAGTTGCAGTGACGCGACGCTATAATAAATTACTCAATGACTCACTAAGAACTGCATCGAACGTCTTTGCACTTAAAAGTCGCTTCGTCGCAATTAAATACTTCAATGTCAAGAGCATGTGAACGGACGGCAAGTAGTCTACATTAGAGCGTGCGCAGACGGCATATAATCGGTGACCGATTTTTGTAGGAGCTAAATAAAACAGTAGAGGTCAAATGTATCAAATGTGTCATCCTTAAAAACGTAGGTCATACCAATCGGTCAGATATTTTTTTAGGTAGGACCTACAAGAAGTATGTAGTGTGCGAGCGCGCTAAAGAACATCATTAATTCATTATTAAACCTGGGATGCTTTTGGCGCCTGAATAACATTGACAGGAGGGTGTTGATGGTAAACATTTGTGAAATCTTTGTACTTCTTATAAGCTTATATATATGTCGGAGACGGGTATATGACTCTAGTTATTATCAGCGATATTTTAACTACTGTGTGGGTAGTGTTGGTTAATGCGCAATAGAAAAACCGTATGCAGTTCAGATCAAATTATAATTTACTATCAAATTAATCACACTTGGTTAATTATACTCACACTGGGTGCGACAGCGTTTATTAAAATCACCAATTAACACAATGATCACAAATTACAACCAACACAATAACTGAGCACCACGAATCGAGAACAGTTCCGCGACGTCTTAACTCTGATGCGATCCGAGGCTGAATCCCCTCCTCGTCGTGGCCTTAAAACATCACAACTGTAGACGCTCGCGCTTTAGGTGTGGGTAGATCACGTCCTGTCGCCAGCGGCGCGCTTGCGATTCGTTTCGTGTCCGTACTAATGACCGAATCCGACATACATATATATAAGCAAGTTATGTTTTCATAATCATTTTTTTTTACCGTACGTGGTATAAGCTTGAAAATAATGACAAATACTATAAAGTTTACCTCCACCGTTGCGTCAATAGTGTTCTTATAAATATTTGTTTTATCCGTGTTTCAGAAACAAACCAAAACGCCTATTCGACTCGCCGACCTGCGGCAACGGTTTCACAGAACCGGGCGAGCAATGCGACTGCGGCACTATGGCCGACGCTCGGTCGTACAACCCCTGCCACGCCTGCTGCAACCCCGACACGTGCATGCTACGGTCTAACGCGACCTGTGGCGCCGGAATGTGCTGTGATTTACAGGTAAATACGTCATTATTATTATCTAAAGACAACACATGGGACTTTGTTCACTAACAAATTCTAAGAGACAGCTTCCTCACTGGCGGAACAGTTCTCTCCTGTTAATAAACTCCTACAACAAATCTATTACGGGCTTCTTAAGCCGAATGCAAGATGTAATTAATAAAAATAAACAGTGGCACTTCGGGAGTGCCGACAGAAGTGAACATTTGAAAAAATCGGCACCGTGGTAATCAACGCGTTGATGTCTTTTACTCCACGGTGTCGGTAACAGATCGCGAAATCAATGGTTTAGCCCCATCTCAAAAATTCCCAACGCACCTAAAGAAGTTTTCTCTTCAGTAAAAAAATATCTCCATGTTACTCTCTGGTTCACGACAATCCCTCGCTTCGTTACTGTGTGAAAGAAGAAAAAACTAACAAACATACTTTTACATTTTCAATAGTAGCTATTCTCCGCGGTTTCACTTGCATCCTAAAAAAACTCCTACACGTATCCGGGTGAAAAGTATACTATACTATAATCCTGTCATAGCCTACTTGTGTGCAAAATTTCATCCAAATCCATTAAGTCGTGATTAAAAAACGTTTTAAATAAAATGTTGCCGTTTTAAACCCCAAATAAATCGATTTAAACTCGCCTACTAAAATAAAAGTAAGTACGTGCGTGTCCGGGGCGGCGGCCGCGCGCGGCAGTTTATGTAGGTGCGTGTGTGTGTAGGGTAGACGAGCTGGCAACGTTACGTCGAGTCACGAGTGACAACGTCAACGAGAGTGCGAGAGCGTGAGTTTGGTTTTAAACCGAATAAATTGATTATTTATATCGTTTGAAAACAATGAAAAAAAATGTTATTTACCAACAGAGTTTTTAGGACTCCATTATATCCCTACCTCGGTAAAATCAAGAAAATGTAGTTATAATTAAGAAAAATATAGTCATCAACACCAACCGTTTTAAATCGAAAAAAATTGTTTATTTCGGTTTTAAACGGTTTTTTCGTATTCAATGAATGAATGAATGATATATTTATTTGCAAGAATAGATTGGTTTAATTGGTTTTAAACCGGCTTTACATCTATGGTCGTGATAGATTAGGTCGCGCGTACTTTAGATGCATTTTCGTACGAATTTCACTCGTGCGTACACGTACGACCATGGTCGTACGATTTGAGTGCGCACACTGGGTACGTTTTTCTCCGTCAAATAGAACAAATGCCAACAAGTTCGGATTATGTACGACTAAGTCGCACCCCGTTTGCGCGCTCCCTTTGTACTTGGAAGGTCGGGATCGTTCGTGCGTGTTCGTACGTGTACGCACGAGTGAAATTCGTACGAAAACGCATCCAAAGTGCGCGCGACCTAACAAATAAACATACAATGTGACTTCGGCACGATGGCCGGAGCACGTGCGTAGAATTCCTGCCATAGTTATTGTTTTCCTGGCAACCAATTATTTAATCTAGCTATATTGAAACTTCAGTTAAGAGTTATCTGACGTTTGAAAAATCGACTATCATACTATTTTTAACCGACTTCGAAACGGTTATATTTTATGTTCGTAGCATATGTTTTTTTTATGTATGTCCACCGATTTCTCCGTCAATTGTGGTATATAATTGTTTATGCTCTCGAGGTGGTCCCAAATGAATTTTATTAACTTAACTTGAATAGTTTTTGATTTAGCTTCAATAATACGTATTTTTTCTCACTTAGTATGTGGATGATATGATAAGTTCCTCTCACTGTTATTTACATAGCAGGTAGTGGCATTCGAATTTGTGTGGGGTACCGCAACTAAAAAGTGTAAAATAAAAACATAAAAAATAACCGATTTCCAAAAAAAAAATACTGCAAAGTGAAAAAATAACTTTCGAAAGTCGGTAGCAAAAAACGAAAATTCTAAACCAAGGACACCGATTTCCGAAATTAAAGTTATTTTTCACTTTGTAGTGTTTTCTTTAGAAGTCGGTTGTTTTTTTTTATTCTTTATAAACATGAATTCCTTTTGTTCTAGACGTGTCGTCCAAAATCAGCAGGCACCGTATGTCGGTCGGCTGACCGTGAGTGCGACCTACCGGAATATTGTACAGGACACTCGGAGTACTGTCCCGATGACTTCTACAAGATGGACACCACGCCTTGCGGGAAAGATGGAGAGGTATGCGAAATAAACTACTACTATAGTTCCTTGTAATTTGAACTTTGTGTCTATGTTCGTAAGAGTCATATGACGAGCTCGTAATTTGAAAAGTTTATTTCAGTATTTTGTACTTTAAGAGCGTTTATTCTGAAAGTTGGCAACGTCGCAAATAGATGTCAAATATTTCGCTGTTTTGATGAAATAAGAAATGTGGCTTACTTGCAATCATTATGGAGTTTATTTCATCGCGATAGATGATTTAGTTTAAAAGTTACTCAGTTTTGTTACATTTTTTTTTAATTCCATAATAATTAAGCATAGATTCCCTCATTTCGATATGTGTACATTATGAAGAATCACACTGTATCAGAAGTACTAGCCAAACCCTAATGCACTTTTGTATCACATCAGTTGGTCAACAGTTGAATGATCTTGACTGCACAACAATTACAAGAAGCGTGCAATCGAGTTAGCATATTAAGTTATCGCATTGTGTACCTTATAAATATCAGGCATAAACTTCATATTTCTTTATTTTTGTCTACAGAAAGCGTACTGCGTTAAAGGCTCATGTCGTTCACACACCGACCAGTGCCGATTACTGTGGGGTACCACTGGGGAAAGTTCACACGACAAGTGTTATATCAGCACCAATGTCAAAGGAAACAAGTTAGTATAATAGATCTATACTGTGTCCGCAATTTATTTTCCAAACGTGTTCTAAACAAACACGAGTTTTCCACTTAGACAAACATCAACTTTATTGGAGTGTAAATAAAGTAGATTTTAGACCGACTAGTACTGTTGAAAAAGTCATAGAAAATATGAAGTTGTAGCGCAAACTGAACCTTATGTGTAAGTATTACAGTTGTTTTTCTTAAAACTCGTGTTTGTAAACATGTAATCTTAACATTTCAGGTGGTTTGCTTGGAATTTTAAGATTACATTTTTAACTCTTGCAACATTTATTTTCTTTTTGATGTGTGACATCATTTCTCTCGCTTCCCTGCAATCAAAATCTAAATAATCAAATCTGTGGAAGTGATTTCGTGAAAAGGGACGGAAGTGTGTCAAAGGAAGCCGCGCGCTATTTGATTTGACCAATGAGCGCGCGTAGTGCAATAAGTTGGCCGTCAGAAATGACCTTGACGAAAAAAAATCAGCTGTTCCCTACATTTATATTCGCATAACTCGTACAGCTGATTTTTTTTCGCGATTTCTGGCTTGTACCCATAGTAAAAGTTGTTCATAACGATGAGTAAAGTCACGTGTTTAAGTTGGCGCACCGGTTAATTAATTTTTTTCCTGTATAATCTATTATCAATTCAACAGGAGCGGTAACTGCGGTTACGACCGTCTCAACCAACGTTACACGCCGTGTGCGGCCCGCAACGCGATGTGCGGTACATTACAGTGCAGACACCTCAACGAGAGGCTCGAGTTTGGGATGGAGTCTGTGTCCTTACTGTCTGCGGTCTTCATCAACAATAACGGTACTTATGATGATAATTAGACGTGTCTGTAGCCCACGTGAGGCAAGCGAGGTGTTGGCCATAGAGAAAAAAGAAATCCTCTATACAGTTAAGCCAGTAAAGCTTCGGTAATCTTCGTGTTTCCGAATGTCGCGCCAAGCCACGTAGTAGGGGTAAGTGTATGCTGAGACGCAGGAGACGCAGCACAGCCCAGTACAGATTTTGCAGGGTAGGGCAGGCGAGGCATGCTGCGACGCAGATACACTGACACGTTCGCGTCCTAGCTAGTACACACGGTTACACATCAAGCTGTACATTTCCAGTTTATGCTGATCTCGCATTGTAAAGGATTTCCGTACAATGCGAGGTCAGCTTATACTGGAAATGTATAGCTTGATGTGTAGCCGTGTGTACAAACAATCTGTCATTGAAACAAAATTATGAATCAGTGATAAAAAACAAGTGACGATCTGCACGCGTCGCGCAGAAACCTATACTACAATGCTCTACAATGAGACGCAGAGCAGGTCAGACACGTTTGCGTGGCACGTGCCTGCGCCGCAACGTACGCAGCTGTCATTACGTTCATGCATTGCAAAATCTGCTCTGCCCTGCGCTGCGTGGACCTGCGTCATCTGTGAGCTACAGACACGTCTATGTCCAGCAGTGGGCTATTGCTAGACAAAGACCATAGGTAAAAAAAGTTCTGTAATTTTTTTGGTGTACATAATAAAGAATATTCTATCTATCTATCTAAAGTTATCTTCTTTATCCGTAGACCAACTTTATGTAAAAGTAACAGGAAATATGCATGTTATTCAAAACCTTTTCATTATTTAAACATTTTATAGGAGTCAAGAAACAAATTTTAATGCTAAGGCATTAAATTAAAAAACAAAGCAGTTTGTCTCGATATCATTTAATAACATAACATAACATCACGCCTTGTTTCCCCGAAGGGTTGGGCAGAGGTGTACCTGTAGCAGGTACACCCACATTTCGCCAGTTATGTTTAAGTTCCATGTAATAAGTGGCTAGCCTATTGCCATCAACCGGGCACAAATCCAGACTCCGAGCTGCTACTGAGAAATTTCAAATAGAAAAACCCAATAACACTTTGCTCGACCCGGGAATCGAACCCAGGACCTCATGCTCAGCAGTAATGATGCAGTCATTAATTTAATAATGAATTGTAAAATTACAATAATCATTATAATAGTCTTCTGAATACCGGAAACTAACTTAAAATAAATCTTTTGTGCAGGTACAATCATCCCATGTCGAACGGCCATCATAGATTTGGGGCTGAGTGACGTGGACCCCGGTTTAGTGCCAGACGGAGCGAAGTGTGGCGACGAAATGGTATGTATCTATCAACGATTTTTTAAATTTCCTTTTTCTTTTGGAAAACTTACAGTTAACCAAAACAAATAATTAAATAAAAATAGTAAGTGTGACTGTCAGCCAACATTTCAGACATTCATCTAAGGCCATTCTAACACGGGGTGACGGCAACTCAACCTAAACTGTTCATGGCTCACCTCAAGTTGTATCAATTTTAGTAATTTCATCATTCATTCAGACACCATTTACACGATAACGCGCTAATTCTATGAAAAATTGCGTTGGCAACGACCGAGCGACCTGCACTACCAGTCGCGAGTGACTTGTTTGCGTTGCCGTTGAAAACTAGTTTTCGATAGAAATTTATGTGCTAACGCGATTTATTGCGTCGGCGTTGAAAACTGGTTATATGTTTGTCACCTTGTGTGAGAATGGCCTTTTTTTTTTGGGTGGCTAATTATCAAATAACTTCTCCCGCTCTGGGTGGAGCGGGAGGGCGTATCAGACTCTTACTGACTAAAACCCACACGTGTTCCTTCAGTTGCCGTGTTGCCAAGGGGCCACGATTTCCCTTTCGGCCCTTATTCGCAACCCCGGCAGGCATTGGCCCTAGCTGACCCCGTCAATTCTACTGACATTTCTTTGAGGCGCGCGTGGAACACAACGCGCCGTCGACCCGGGCTTGGTCCTTATCGGACGGCGAGCTGCCCATTGCTCACCGTCCGCAAGCCCGCGCCTACGGTGGTTGGAAATCTGCCTGTGATTCCCGACGCCCAGGGCGTCTCCTCCTGCGGCGGTTAGGCGCGCGAGGGCGCGAAATTTGCCTCTCTCTCACGCGTTCCGCCTCCTCCTTCGCGAGCATTACTGCTTCGCAGAAGGAGGTGACGGCCTGCCATTTCCTCTCGCTCCGTACCATGGCCCGAACTAGTGTCGGTTGCGAGAGACCACCGCCGCCGACCGCCTCCACGAGGACACGGCGATGCTCCGCCCAAGCCGGGCAGACCTCCACCGTATGCTTCACCGTGTCCTCCGGGCGATCCACACAATGGCGACACCCGGGCGTTTCCTCCCGCTTTATCCTGAACGTGTGAGAATGGCCTAACAATCATTATTTAGTACAACTATTAATTAACTCGTATTATTGTAACTCAGGACCTGAAATTTATAATGTCTGTGTCTGGATTTGTGCCCGGTTGATGGCAATAGGCTCGCCCCCTATTACATGGGACTTAAATATAACTAGCGAAATGTGTGTGTACCTGATACAGGGATACCTCTGCCCAACTCTTCGGGGAAACAAGGCGTGATGTTATGTTATTCTTTATAGGCAGGGGTTATGGTTCACATAGGATGTATGATGTATGTTAACGCAAAATTGTTAACTGAATATTTACTTTAATGTATTTCCCACAGATGTGTTACAAACAACAGTGCGTACCCGTATCAGCTCTAAGAGACACTATAGCTAGAATGGAGACATCTGTCTGTCCGTCTAACTGCTCCGGACATGGCGTCTGTAATTCTGCAGGTATGTCATTAATCAAATACTGCATTTTTAACTTAGCACAGTTTTTGCGCAGGTTGCTTAAATCTGTGCAAAAAACTTAGTTAAGGAATAAAGTCATCTGTATCCATACTAATAAAGAGGTAAAATTTGTAAGTTTGTATGTAGGGGGTAATCTCTGGAACTACCAACCGGATTGAAAAAAAAAAAATATTATGCATTGGATAGCCCAATTCTTGAGGAAGGTTATATGATCGCGGACGAAGTCGCGGGCAGAAGCTAGTAATGTAAATATAAATGTTAATTAATGTTTATAATTTTTTTTTGTAAATTTATGTTTTTATTTTTATTTTGTTTTATGATTTGAATTAGTTTAAAAAATTTATGATTTTATTTTTAATGTAAAACATTTTTGACCATTTTAAACATTTCAGTAATTTAGAGATGATTTTGATTTGGTTTTATGAGTAATGTAGTCTGATATTTAATCTTGTTGTATTTTTATGTTTGGTTACTAACATACATAGTACATACTTAAGTATACTAACAAAAATATGGATCATTGTGTCTGAAACAAATAAATAAATTAAATTATAAAGAAAATCATGTAACTGCGCAAAACTAAAATGAACTTCTGTTCAAGGTTCGTTTCATGCTGAAAACAGATTATGTAGGTATAAATAATTATCAATCACGTCCAAGTTTATTCCGCTTGCACCACAAATCACTTAAGGCGACGATGACCGACTTTTAATGATTTTACACAGAAGATCACGTCTAAACGAGTAGTGTTAATGATTTGGAAAAAATATATGTTAAATTAGAATATTTTCTTAATAACTTATGTATAGGAATATTTTAGATTCAAAATCAAAATCAAAATATTTTATTTCACATAAACCTACATGGGCACTTATGAAACGTCAGAAGCTAGGTGCACGGTTCCAATTGGTCGTTTCCTATGAAGAAGAGCCGGCAAGAAACTCCACGGTTACTATTTTAAAAATAATTGGCTTTTACAATACTTTCATATAACAGTGTTTCTAGGTATGGGAGGACAGTGTAGGTCTTTCAATAAGTACCAAGTACTTAACAAAATAGAAAATGGTCAACAGGTCTACAATCCACTAAGCCTACAGCGTTCTCACATTCACAAAATATGTAGAAAAGAATCTATACAAAAATAAATTAATTAATAAAAGTAAAAAACCTATTTTAATAAAACGCAATGTTTAAACGATTATGTTTATATTACGTAGTGGCCCAGTGGTAACGGCCACGACTTACAAGTTGTAGGTCGTAGGTTCGCACCCAGACAGGCGCTTTACTTTGTGTAAATTATTTCATCACCACTGCTCTCAAAACGGTGAAGGAAAACATCGTGAGGAAACCGGCATGTCCTAGAACCGAAAATTCGAAGACATGTGACATCTACCAACCCGCACTGGGCCCGCGTGGTGGATTACGGCCCACTCCCTCTCACAGAGAGGAGGCCTGTGTCCCAGCTGTGGGAACATTATAGGCTGATGATGATGATGACGTAGTGAAATTGTAAAGTTATGTCTCACGCGGATAAAAACTGAGAATCACGCAAAATGTATCAAGCGTTTTTTTCTGAAACCTTCATTTTAAAGACAATTTTAACTATTGATCTTTTAGTAAACGTGTTCTATTAAAATATCTTTTGTTTTATGTATAATAAATTAATAATGCGTCAAATTTGGGACAGCGCTCCTTAATGGGCGAGTCCTATTACTGGCTGGACGTACGACGCGTTGCGTGAGCTCAGTACAGAACACGCAAACTAACCACTAAGGTCACTGGCATATATCTGCGTCTTAATAATTTGAACACTGAACTTAAAAAAATATTATTCTGTCTCTGCTAACATCAAATAATTGACAGAAATAAAGCGCTGTTTAAAATTGCATACAGTTAAACGTATTTATTGATGTGCAAGCTCGCCTAAAAGTGTACCGGGGTAAACTCTGCTAAACAAAAAAAATTTGCTTTACAAAACCAAATGCTTTATCAATTTGTTTTGCCCCCAGCTCACTGTCACTGCGAACCGGGCTTCGCCCCTCCACTATGCGCCCTACCCGGCCCGGGAGGTTCATACGACTCAGGACCAGCTACTGACCCTACCAGTAAGTGCTTTTGATATCATTTGATAGCAAACTATTTAAAGGCCCACCTGCTGGTGTAGCTGCCGCTACCTCTAAGAATCTGCAATGCGTTCCCATCCCATATAGAAATCTGTAATATCTCGCGCCTGTTATTGTATGTGGGTAAGGGACCGTTAGATGGTGATTACGTCAGCAGTAATCATTTACTTTTTTACACATATGGCAACCCACACATTGTCTATGCTTGAAAACGAAACGCATATTCGGGGATTCCCACAAATAATGAATACGTTTAGGTACTCGCTTAGAACCGAGTAGTGGAATTCCCGCGTGCTATTAACTTGTTTAAATTTACACTGGTTAGAATATTATAACTGCTGCTCATGGATCAATAAAAAAACACATTTACATTAAAAGAAAAATGCATATACGAATGTTTACGTAAGCATGGGGGGGGGTAAGAGCTTTGCTTACTTTTGCTGACAAGGGGGGGGGGGCGGTAAATAATAGTAATAAATCTGCTTACGTAGTACTTGAACGGCCCCTAAGTACCGGTTTAGAGGCGATTCCCTTTAAAATAGTCTCGCTGTTTGGCGGCGGTGGAAGGTCCCATTGGCATCCTGTGGGCACGCAACCCTAGAAACTAAGCTGAAGATAAATAGTTTGTGTAAAAATAACTGTATCCTAACATCAATTCTCTGTTACAGTCCAACGCAACTTCATGGTGGCGATGTACGTGATATTCCTGGGCATCATACCCTCGATCCTGCTGGTGCTGTTCCTCATTTACTACTCAAGACACAACGTGCTCCTCTGGTGGAAGAAGCCAAGGAAATCGTACGTAGACAACCTATGTAACGGGTGCACTAAACCTAACACGAAAAGTATGTTCGCTGTCAAATTCGCCAAGTTCCAAGACAGTACTTCTTCTCTAAGGAATCTTTTAAGCTTTAAGAGAAATGGTAGTGCTCATTCCTTTGATAATATTTGCACTGACCCACCACAGCCAGAAGGCCCGATTTACTCGAATTTAGAGGAACTAAAAGCAATACAAAAACCTAGTAACGCCATTTCTTTGCCAGACAAAAATGTAGCGAAAGTACCTTTAAAAAAACCTGTCAAAAAAATTAACAAAGACGACATACAAATCGCGAATAATACTGATATTAAAGTTAATAGGCCGCCGGTCAAACCGAAGCCTAATTTGAGTAATTTGCCACAGGGAAATAAACCTAATGTCGTTATAATAAAGCAGGGTTTGGCGTCTACGACGAATGAAATGGTAGCGAACAGTCAGCATAGAATGCATAATGTCGGTAATAATAGTAGTTTGCATGGAAATGTTGGTAAATTTGGCAAAAATGCCAATGTTGGCGGGAATGCTAATAAGCAAAGGTTTAAAAATTAATATTACAAAAAAATAAGAATATATTAGCATATATTTTTATTTGCATGGAAAACATATCGCATGTTAGTACTCGTAGTATGTTTTGTAGATATTGCATTCAGCATTCAACCTCTTGATTTTGCTCGAGATTTTCAATCTTATTTGTTTCATATATTGACAGAAAGCGTAGGTAAAAATCTCAATGTGAAAACTAATACTCCATTGGTTTTGGTAGTTAACTAAAAGGTAAACAAAAAAAAACCACGTGACGAGAGAGCTGTCAAAGGCGTCTGGTTAACCGACTAAACGTAATACCTGTCACTTCAGTTGTCATGCTACGTCACAGTTGTACTCTTCAATTTAGCAACATTATAATTCGTTGAGGTTAGCGAATCTGTATTTTTGGGCTCTGCAATAGACATATTACAAAATATGATATTATTATTATAAATCTTACAAAAATTGTGCTCATGCAGTTACATTTACGAAGACTAGTTTAATAAAAAATGATAAAGTTTATAACATTTATAAAAGAGGAAATTAGGAAAAAAAAATGGTTATAATGTATTTTGAAACAAGAAACTACCATCTTTAAAAACCTATTTTACGATTTGTTTACCTTTAGTTCTTTCTTTATTTTGCGTGTTGTTAGAGACTAACCTGGTGTCGAGAGTTTTTATGCCGCTCATGGGCCTCTGACGTAGCTTCACAAGCCGTCGAGAAATATCCCTCAGGCGTGTCGGTTTCGGTAGTTAATTACCTAAACCAATAGAGTATATTTATGTGAATTGAGCTGTCATTAGTGTCAATTCCTAGCATTAGGTGGAATGACAGGTCACTTGACCTGAGTTTTTGTAAAAAACGATTTTTACAGAATACTCTGGCTGTGGAGGGGCTTGTGGCTAAATAATAACAGCCGCACGGGTCGATCGATCAGGTTAAGCTACGCTTACCGCGGTTGGTCCGTGGATGGGTGACCATCTTTACATACCAAGACCCCTCCGTGCCTCGGAAAGCACGTTAAGCCGTTGGTCCCGGCTGTCAATTGTAAATCTTTGACAGTTGTTACGGGTAGTTAGAAGCCCAAAAAGTCTGACAACCAGTCTTACCAAGGGGTATCGTGTTACCTAGTAACTAGGTTGTGGAGGTCAGATAGGCAGTCGCTCCATGTAAAATACTAGTATTCAGCTGCATCCGGTTAGACTGGAAGCCGACCCCAAAATAGTTGGGAAAAGGCTAGATAGATGATGATGACTGGCTGTGGATAGAATGATAATAATGAAATTGTTAAAAATCTTCGACTTTAAAAACCATGCTTGCCAAAAAATTGGGTGTGGTAACACTTTAATTAACTGAGGCTAAAATCTCTATTATATTAATCTTTTTGCACATATATTAGATAATAATGTATTAATTTAGTTAGTATCTTAGTAGTTTTGGCGTAGAACATAAATAATCCCATTCAGTAATGAATTTAAACATCCTTGCTTTGTATTCATTTTAGATGCATTTAAAAGTCGTTTTGAATGGGATTTATTCATTTAATTTTATTTTAACTGTGATAGTTTTGGCCTGTGTATTTTAATTAAATTAATATTAACAAAATGGGAATTTAAAAATACTAAACAAAAATGTAAAGTTAGATTTTACTTATTTTTTAACCTTTTTATTAGCTGATTTTTCAATCTTCAGATAAGTTTTATAAAAGACGATTGAAAAATCAGCCCAATAAGTGGGAAGCGTCAGGGTAGCCCGCGAAATTCAAACTTCTTTACATTTTTTGCAATTTGCAGGTCAGTGTCAGGTTTTATGTTGATGACATTTCATGAAATTATGACATTTGACACCTTTGCTAACTTATGGAGTTATATTGCTGATTGTAATGATTATAATTGAGTAAAGCCATATTTGTTACGGCCGCGAATCATATTTAGTTCAACATACAACCTGATACTGACCTGCAGATTGCAAAAAAACGTAAGAAAATTTGAATTTCGCGGGCTATCCTAACGCTTTCGCCTTAAGTTCTTTCACGAAGTTCTAATGCTCAAAAGTCATAAATGTCACAATGTCATCCTTAACCTAAAAGTCACATGTCACCCTGTATAAGGCCCGGACTGCACCAAAGCGGAGATGAGAGGAGATGTGTTTTAAACATTCAACAGAATTTCGATATTCACACATCTATCATGGTATCATATTTTAATGGCGCGATCGAAGCGGAGATATGAGCTGTGCCTCGCCGCGATTGAGCTGGGTGGCGGTACAAAGCGGAGATGTGAGCTGTGCCTCGTAAACTGGGGACGGCGCGCAGCGGAGACGAGAAGAGATGTGAGCGGCGGGCAATGAGCGTATCAACATTCAACGCTCGCCGCATGCAGCTCAGTGCCGCTCTAGGCAGCACACATCTCCGCGCTAGTCTAGCCAGTACGCATCTCCGCACAGCTTCGGGTCTTCGTTTCGGACATCTCCGGACATCTCCGCTTTAGTGTAGTCCGGGCCTAAACCTTCGAACTTTTCCCTTTTACCCTCCTTCTAAGAGGGTATTGTTTCACTTTACTCTCTATGTAGATAATATTTTTACACTTAGGCTCGGTTTTTGAAAGCTTATTTCACGTATTTTTGTTATTTCGGTAATTTTACTCTAGCCAACCGAAAAATAGGAGGTGTATTGTAACTGAGTTGTCGAGGGCAGATAGGAAATCGCTCCATGTAAAATACTGGTATTCAACTGCAACCAGTTAGACGTCTTGTAATAGTAGACACGGTTTCTGAAAGCTTGTAAAACTTCAAATGTTACTGTGGCGGAGTTGCGGACACCATCCCGTTATACAATACAATCAATCTGCCTAGAGAAGGCTAGGCAGATTGATTGTATTGTATAACGGGATGGTGTCCGCAACTCCGCCCAAGCACGTATTTTACGTAGTAACATTTGAAGTTTTACAAGCTTTCAGAAACCGTGTCTACTATTACAAGACGTTTTAATTGTTAACAGTAACCCATTTAATATTTATTAAACAAAAACTAAGCTTTTTAATAAAATGTCTTGTAAAAGGTCGAACTCATTTTTTACTTTGTTACATAATTTATCTAGTAGTTAATTTAACTGTAATTAGATTTAACGCACTGTTTAATAAAATACTCTTATTTCATTCTATTAGTTGCTTGTTTGATTGTTCTTATTTCTTTGCACGATGTATTGCCAGCCTTAAAAACAATTAATTTCAATTTATGCTAGATTGACTTTATCCTATGCTAAATCAAAGTTAAAATTTACACTATTAAAATTAAATTAATCAATGCTTATTAAAATTGATTACCACCAATCTGTTTGAAAATAAAGATTTTTTTGAGTCACTTAAATTTTTACCAAAAAAAAGTACTGCTGTTTGATGGCATGTGGAGTACTACTTTTCGATTCTAACGAATCTCTCGATCGAAATTAGTTTCGCATCGAACCACGGCACGATCGTGCGCTAGTGTCGGATTCAAGAGTATGAATCGGCATTGAATTCGAATAGAATTCGATTGATTCAAAACTCGAAGCTGTCGGGAGTAAGGCCCCTGATTCTCGACCTAATTGGTTGGTTTGATTTGATTGAATACAACGTGTAACGTTAAATGCGCAAAACCTCAGACACCCCAACTGATTTTTAATTCAATTGACCTATTTCAGAGAGAAAAAAATTGATTAAAAAATTCTAAATGTTTTATGTGCTGTTTTATTTCAATGCAAATACGAATCTTGTAAGATTCGCATTTGCATTGAAATAAAAGCTATTATTATCCCGCGTATGAGAAAATTTAAATTGGTCGACAACAATTTGTGTCTGTTTACCTATTTTGGCGGGTTTGCGCATGTGATGGCTTGAACTATTGATAAATAGACACGGGAACGTTTTTAATGAAGATTTTTAAAAAAATGTGACCAATATTAAAAAGTGGTTCAATTGATTCTACTCGTTATTCTGATCAAACTATTTTCAGGTTTTGCGCATTTAACGTTACACGTTGTATAAAGTATATCGAATCATCAATCTCTTGCCCCTATCCCAATTTACTTGGGGTCGTTGCAAAATGTCTTTTTCTTCCATACCTCTCCATTAATCGCCGAGTCAGTAGTCACCTCCCTTTCTATCCAAATCATCTTCCACACAGTCCATCCATCGTTTCTTTGGTCTTCCCCTACTCTTATAGCCACATTCGTACTAAAAACTTCCCCCACGACATTATATCGAATCTGAAAACATTTTTAAAGCTGGCAATACTTACATTCATATAACCTCTTTGCAAGGTGTTGTTTCTGCATTGTTGTGGTGAGTGATTTGATCTGGTTTTGCTTTCCATTAACATTGCATGGCATTTTAGTATTAAGATTTGCATGTTTTGGGTATTAACTGCATGGTTGGACTAGCATGATAATATTGTAATAAGCTTTTAATTTTGTAGTTATTTATTTAGCATCGAAAGTATCCGTCTTGGGTTTATTTGGGCAATTTATTATAGAATCATAATAAATACTGTTTTTGTTTTTTGTATTATGATAATTTATATGTAGATTTCATTTACAACTAAGTGTAGTTAACGGGGTGGTTTTCTCATCAATTTGAAATCAATTACTAACAGAATTTAACCGTTTCAATGTTACCGAGTTTTCCGATTTATTTGGCATGCAAAAAGAACTTGCATGAAAGCATGATTGCAATCTTGATTTATTTAAGTTTTTATCCAACATACAACAAACCAGGCTTCAAAAACATTATTTATACGTCACAGAGCTATAATGAATCAATTTATTTCTTTTTACAGGGCCCCATCACCAAAGAAAGCAAGTCTGCAACATCGAATCTCTCGCAGTGCAAGCAAATTCGCGGCAAACTTTCAAAATAGCGCTCAAAATAACGCTCAACCCGTCAATGTACACACACTCTCCAACCCTGACGACATGAGCTCCAGTTTACTCCGAAGTGACTCGGACAGAAGTCCCCCAGGCAATATTAACCCTTCTGTCAACTTCTTTGGCAATTTTAAAGGTTTTTCTTTGACTCCTATAGAAAAAGCTGCCCTTGAAAAAGATGAAGCTGAAGCAATTGGTAAAAAACCAGTAAAGAGTATTGCCGAAAGTTTAAATAAAAGCGCGAAAATTACTCCGGTGCATAGAAGTGGGAGTAACAGTCAGAATATTGTACCTCAAGGGGTTTTGAAGCCGGTATTGAGAAGTGCCCCGCCACTTCCGGTCGTCCCAACTACGGCCAAAACTAGCCCGAAGACAAGTCCCTCAGTTAAAAGAACGAACAGTACTGTTCAGAACAAAATTAAAGCTTTGATGAGTTCTGAGAAAACGGAAGAAGTAACGCCATCCGTTGTGGCTAATCCCCCGCCAAGGCCAGTGATATCCAGTCCGATTCTAGAAGCTTCTACGTGTACCGCAAAAGAACTTATATCTCCCTTACAAGGGTCGAAGACTTTAGGACCTATAAGAGCAGCCCCAACCGTCCCTATTACCACAGATTTCCCTAAAAGACCGTTAAGCATGCATTCCGCTGGCGTACCCCAAAAGCCGTTACCGGAAGAACCTAAGAAAGTCAAAGAAGGGATTTCGTTAAACCGTATAGCATCGTTCCTCAAACATGATAAGCCTAAGGAAAAAGAACGAAAGCCTGTCGAAAGAAGCCACTCTTTCCCGAAAAACCCGAATCACCAAGTCAAAGTCGCCAAAAACGACAAAGTGGGTTTAAGAAATTTGCAGATATCCAACCCAATACTCCAGAAAGAGATTGAGTTACCAGTCAAATCTGTGTCCGTTGTATCGGATTCCGAAGATGGGGAGGACCCTAAAGCTTTCGTAAATCGTGCGCAAAGCATGAGAGCTCCTGCAAGCCAAAAACCGGCTTTGCAAAGCTTTGGTTCTATGAGGCAGGCACCTGCTGCTCCAAGGCCATTATCAGTAGTCGGGAGGCCCACTGCCCCACCACCTCCTTTACCAAGTCATTCGGACCCAACACCTAATCCGAAACCACAAACCGAAACTAAATCAGTAGATTACGTGGACTGTATAGAAGAAAAACAGGCTCCTTTAGCGCACATCGCAGAAGAATCTGCAGACAATATTTACGCGGTTATTGAAGAGAGTCCGGAAAAGCACTCGAAACCTCTACCAGGAGTACCTCCGCCAATCAAAACGATTCCTCAACCACCTCCTGAAGGATATAACACTCCGAAAGTTATCCCGTCAAATTCTGGGAGCACTGAAAGCATGGGATTGCTCGGAGAGATCGTCGACGAAATACAGAATCGTAACTTTGAGTCTATTTACTCGGCCTCAACGCTTTCGAGAAAGAAAGAGAAGGAAAGAAAGGCCAAAGCTGCCGCAGAAAAGAGAGAGAATAATCGAGATAGCACGTACATGAATTCGGAACATTATAAGACGCCTGAAAGTGTTTACAGCAATTCTGGAGCGAAATCAAATGTATCTACAACTAGCAGTGGCTACTTGCACCCTTCAGCTGTCAACGTACCGACCTTTTTAAAAAAAGATGAGCCAAAGGAAGAAGATAAGGCTCCACCTTTACCGGGGCCCAACTCTAAGATCCCAACGTTCTCAAGACAAGTGACCCCTCCCACTCTCAAAAATACATCCACGTTCAGAAACGTGCCCCAATCACCAAAAGTAGTTAAAAACGTGAACTTAACGCCGAAAATAATGAACAGTCCAGACGTTGTGTCTAGTTGTACGGTACCCGACGCGAAGAATGTGAAACCTCCGGATGTTATTAACAATAATAAGCTACCAAATGATACGACGAAAGTGACAACTAAACCTGCGGTGAATTCGAAGCCGAATGACAACCGGCCACCGTTAAGACCCGCGCCTACAGAACCAAAAAAACCGATCAAAGTGACACCACCACTTAAACCAGTCAACTCTAACTTAAACAAAGTGACAGACAAAACTCCGCCCACGAACCGCGCTATCTCAAAAGTAGACTCCGTAAAAGCAATAGCCGACAATTTAAATAAGAACAAGCCTAAAGTAGTACCAAAACCCTCTACAGTCACCCAAAAGACAGACAATAAGCCTAATCAAACAAAACTGACGGCCAAACCATCGAATGTTGCCAGTTTACAGCAGAAATTCGAAAATAGAAAGTCTTTAGGCAAAGAGATTGCCGTAACAAAAAAATGAAAATAATTTTATAAGGCGTGCAATTTAATTGAGTTATCTAGTCTGTAAATATATTTAAATGGCCATTAGCACAGAAGACTTGGGTTTGAAACAAAGTATGTAAGGATCTGATTTTTACGAAGCATTTTAAGTGAATGACGACATCGTATTGAGTGATATATTGAATTTCGTTCGGTTGGTCAATGGCTGGTTAGTATTGTAAGTTGCTTATCCAAAAGAGTTAAATCCCGGTCAAATATGGCTTGGAATTAGGAGATTACTTATCTGGCATATGGGCTTTTGAGCCATATTTGGCTCATCATCTTGCACTTGTCCCATGTTACGTGGGGTTGGCGCACACGTTTTCTTCTTCCATTCCACCCTGTCAACCGTCACGTTATCATTCACTCCCTTCTCTTTCAAACCATTCCTCACACAATCCATCCATCTCTTCTTTGGCCTCTCCCTGTCCATCCATCAACATTTATATTCATCACTTTTTCTAA
The DNA here is from genome assembly GCA_963680765.1 of Agrochola lychnidis. Taxonomy (NCBI): domain Eukaryota; kingdom Metazoa; phylum Arthropoda; class Insecta; order Lepidoptera; family Noctuidae; genus Agrochola; species Agrochola lychnidis. The sequence continues at coordinate 6,605,708 of OY796869.1, read as the reverse complement.
GCCATATTTGACTGCAGCTAAAAATTGATTAGGTAAAATGTAGGTACTCAAAACGTGAAAAGAAATGTTCAAAGTATAAAATAATTAAGGTTAGAAGAACGTGAACGAAAGCAAAGAAATTATTTTTATTAATTATTCAGCTTCTTACGAATATAGGCATAAGACGAAGTGTTCATATTTTTTAATAATGAAACGCTATTTTGACGGTAAGAAATATCTGTACATATATGTAAAGTATATTTCTAAACATTTGTATGTATTTTACTTAAAAACGGTAAGATCGTACGTTTTAAGGTTGTAGGACACTCGTGGGATTAGCACCGAATCAGCACCGTTTAATTTGATCTGAGGTCCTCGTTTAGTGGTATGAGGAACAGGGTGTAAAGTTCACTCATCCACCTTAGAAAAGGGAGGATCCTCCGACCAGACGGGTGTTGTGTCTGGCGGGCAACTGCCCAACGGTTTGAAGTCGGAATCTTGTATATATCGTCGACCGTAGGTTCAATTGAGGTAAGGGACAAAATACTCAAAATGAGTTGAGTAAACAGTTTTGGTTCAGAATTTTTCGCTCTATCGAATGGTGAATATGAAAAAATTCTAACTTAAGAAAAACAGACCCGAAAAAGGTAATAAGAAAAAAGTTATGGGCGATTTAGTCCGAAAAAAAAACTTTGTCGGCCCCTCCTGAAAAATCGTATTTTGTCCCTTACCTCAATTGAACTTACGGTCGACGATATGTTGATCGCACGGTAAACGCTAATTGCGCGATGCAGGATTTGTGTGACGTCATGTCTTTGATGCGTAGTTCGTATGTGGCGGTGTAACCGCTACACTCGTATAATACAAATAGGTCATACACGAAGACGCACCCCACACTTCTTCCTAAACGCGATTACTGTACTGTAAGCGTGGGGCGCGTCTTCGTGGATGGGCACTATCTAATCTATAGCTATTGATTCGAAAAAGTTATGTCTTAAAAGTAGGATACATTTGAAAAAAAAAAAAAAATGATAAAGTGGATTTCTTCTTTGACTGTTCAAAAACCAATATCGACCTAATAGCTCCGGTTAAAATGCCTCTGAAACCGGCCGCAGACATTCTATGGAAACAATACATTTTATGTCGAAGGCATTAGGCTAGGTTTTGAAGATTCGGTGCCAAGCCCAAAAATGTGCTCCTACCCTTAACCGATTGATTAAATATAACTAAGAGATCTCTGTAAATATTATTAGGTTAGTTTTATTCACTAATGTTAGTGATGGTAATGAGAAGTGTCTTATGGTACATAATGCTTAATTCGTATTTTTATAAAGACTATAGTGTTTGAGATTTATAGAGAATTAGTGTCTTTGCAATGTTTTAATGTCGCCGTCTAAATTGTGAAACAGCTCCACATAATAATATAAAGAAAAACAAAGTTCCGTGACAGTTATACAGTGCGCCTAGAATATTTTGGCACGCAGAAAAATAGGGAACTGAATCCAGGGGCGCATTCCGACTTACGCTAAAAGTGATTATATCGCGAATCCAACCAAATTTAATAGTCACAAAATGTAAGGGTTATTGAGTAATAATTGTGACTTTGGACTTTGGTCGGATTCGCGATATTATTACTTTTGGCGTAACTCGGAATGCGGCCCAGATGTGCACCACCATGGAATGTCAAAATAACTGATAGATATAACAGTTATTTTGCCGATTGCTTTGGTCACGATTGTCTGATTGCCTATTGTCTTGTTGTTTTCTTATTCGTTATTCACTTGTTTTGTTTTATGTATCTATTAAAATTGCCTTAATTCGTCTACATCATAATACAATGGTCAATAGAGCATTTGCCTCCCATATTAGAAATCTTTATAGGGATGCAAAAACCCATGTAATTGTAACTCAACATTATTTCTTCCCACCAATCTTCCATTACACATTTAGACGGCGACATGCAAAGGCATAAATCTAGTTAATTTTGAGTGTTGATGCTTTACGATAAATAATTTATATAAACCCGTTCTTATTCCACTATATAAATGGTGCTACAGCGAATCAACATGCTTACCGAAAATATAATATAAACGTATTTTTGTAATATTAAAAATCAGATAATGTTGATGTATTTTTTGGTAAGGCCATGGGCAGGATTTAGGAAGACAGCTATTATTATAATAAGGAGTTGTTTGTCTGTATGTTGTTAGCGTTGACGACTTAAACGGTTAATCCGAATAGTATGTAACTGTCAGTATTGGTTAGCTAGTGTGTGAATTGTTAAATGGTAGAACGTATTTGTTACTCCTAAGATTTTGAATTAATTTGAAGGAGTAAAGTAGATCGGTGGGTCCCAAACAGGAGCAAATGGTAACGCGGCACGCCCTTTTAGGATATGGCCAGACGAACTCGATTTTGGATAAGTGGAAGGAGGAAAGGAAGGCATTTGTCCTGCAGTGGAAATAATATATAGAAAAATAATATTATAAAATTCTGCCCATGGCCCTATCAATAATATGCTTTAATCGGAATACTGCAATAATTTATAAATAAATATATGCATAATAACTGTCGTCCATAGTCGTAATCACTGCCACAGCTTGGTACAAAATATAATGGTGCTGCATGGTCGCAAAATGAACCTCAATATGTCGATTATTGTCCAAGTTTGTTGATATTTAAGTAAGCAATAGTTTTGTTGGCATTTTATCTGGGAAATAGACTTTCTTCCTTACAAATAAAGTTGGAAACTACAGAGCAGTTAGGAAATTGGAGTGGACTTTATCTCTGGTATGGTAGAGCAGTGGTGGTTCCGCGGTAACGACCGCGACTTAGTTGTAAGTCGTGGATTCGAACCCAAGCAGGCACTTTGTGTACATTATGTCATCACCAGTGCTCTCAAAACGGTGCAGGAAAACATCGTGAGGAAACCATGTCTAGGCATGTCCTAGAACCAACAATTCGAAGACATGTGACATCCACCAAGCCGCACTGGGCCCGCGCGGCCGCATGGTGGGTTATGGCCCACTCTCTCTCACAGAGTGGAGGCCTGTAACTCAGCAGTGGGAACAACATTATAGGCTGATTATGCTGATGGTAGACTGGTAGAAAAAGCCTAAGGCATTAAATCCACCTTCGTACGGTTATTTTTAATTGTGCAAAAAGTTTTGAAATTAATAAACTCTTTTATTTTAGTTGCTCTGTGGTTGCCATTTTGAGACTTTTTTTGTGAAAAGATGATTGATGGTTTAACCGTAATAAATATTGTTAGGTAACCACATAATTATATGACAGTCGAACTTCAATGAAAGCTTCACAACGAAAATAATAGATTGAGAAGCGGGATCTTGTGTAAAATTTATATTTTTATATGTGATTGTAATATTTTCTCTATAAGGCGGACTTTTCAAATCAGAATAGGACCCAAATTTATTTGTCATGGGCCTTGTATAGAATGTCTAATGCTGAACAAGCTTGAATATCCAGTACAGATCATTCTATACAGGGGTTTATACCGCGAACGTTCCCATTTGGCCACTCTTCGCCCCTATACCCTTAGTAATAAGGTCGAAAAGTGCTCGACCGGGATCGTTCGCCTGTACGTTTACTACTTTATTTAAGTTTTCTACGGATATCATCGTATTTTTCTAACTTGTTAACTTAATTTTGAAAAAAAAAAAGCTTTTCATTTAAAACTTGATTTCAATATTTGCGTACTGGAGTTAAAATTAATATCAAAACAAAATGATTGGCTATGTCATAATTGTATTTTTTTTTTTTCATATTTTGTCTTTCGCAAATGTGTCGATAAAGTAATATGTTGTGATAATTTAAATAAGTTTTTAAATGAAAAGTACATAAATATTTGTAAATATAACCAAAGAAATTTATGTAAGTGTGATCCCGGTACGCATCCTTGCTTGTTCCTGTATGAATATTAAAAGTTTACGTAATATGTTGCAAGTGGAAAAAAATAATGTTGAATGAAAATGGCAGTGTCTATTATTAAAATTAGCCTTTATTTTTATTCCAAGACTGTGAATTATAAATTTATTGAATTATTATATCAAAATTAGTTACTAAAACCTAGTTGAATACTTCATTTTTTTTTCTTATTATTACAGAAAAAAAGATAAATAAAAATATTTCATGAATGGTTCTTGTTTCATTTTGCTGATTGTTTCCCCCATAAACTTCGACCATTTCACGACTTACACAGCACGGAGACGTTGCTGCCGGCGACGCAGCGATTCCTTGCTGTAAAGCTTTTGTCGCCTTAATGTCAAAGTGTAACTAACACTGGCATGGCCATCAGCAGGATTTTAATTTATATTTCTTTAACTTTTCCTAGATTTTTCGTAAACTATTCGATCTAGCTCTTTGACTTCGCGAAAAATTGCGATTAATTAGCGACAAAATGTGGGAGAAAACATCTTCGCCAGGTGTCCTAGCTTTTGAGATCCAATTAGGCCAAGCTGGGGAGATGCTCCCCAGATCGGCCACCTATAAACCCTTATAACTTTTGAACCAGTGACCGACAAATTCTGATATTTGGCGACAAATTTCGACTAATTAGCGACAATTTATTTGTGTTATCAAAATTAAAATCCCTGATGGTAGCCATGCCAGTCACACAATGTCAAATACTGGTGAAAAAGACAGATTTTCATGAAAATGACTGAACTGTTTTCCAGAAACCATAGTTTTAGCGGTGCCATTTGCTGGATGCATTTCAAAAGTCCGGGACCTTACCTACAAAAAGTACCTTATCTAGATTGACCTAGAATAATTATGCCATTTAACTTTCCAACTGGGAATTGACAACAGTGCTTTGGATGTAACTCCTTTACTCTACTATTCTATCGACGGTAAAAAAAACAGTGGCACTCCGGGAGTGCCGACAGAAGTGAAAACTTGAAAAAAATCGGCATCGTTAATCAACGCGTTGATGTCTTTTGAATGGTCAAAAGCTGGTGTCGTCACAGTGTCGCGAAATCAATGGTTTAGTCCCATCTCAAAAATGCTCAACGCGACTAAAGAAGTTTTCACTTCAAAAATTGGCTTAATCTCAATAAAACTACCAGTAAGCACTGCTGCTGCAATTATAAATTATAGTCCTGCACCAACCGGGGGTTGCCCTTGGGTGCACTTGCATAGTGCATACAGGGATAATCGTTGGTTGGGGGGCCTCTGCGAATTGACTTCGGCCCTTCGTACGCCTTCCAAAAGGTCAAAGGTTCGGGACCCTAGGGTCCCGAGATATGTCAAAGACAATATAATAATACCATTTATTTCAGGCGACACAGAAAAATACCTTAACTTAAAGATACATATTTTAATATAAACAAAAGTTTGTGTTAATAAATAGCTTAAAACTGTGTTAGTAGCACTTCACTTCACTAGCTTGTCCTTGTAGTACTTGTCCGCGGAAGCGACGGAACACCACGTCCTGATGCCAAAAGTCTTCTTCCATGACGACGGACAGAAAACAATTCGGTACTCGCACCACAAACGCCTTGAAGTTGACGTTGCGGTGCGACTCCAGTAACTGCACCCTCGGCGTGCGTGTACCATCGGGGTAACGCATATCTAACCAATTTGAAAACAAAATCGCGTGCACACGTCCCTTTTTTTTCGTAGATAAGCGTTACGATAGCGGCCGAGCGTTGCAAGCAAGAATAGTCCTTACAGTGTACAGATATGCGTTTCTTCGATAGTACCTCGTCTTTTGGGGCACGTACTCCACGATGTCCTCCTGTCCTGCCTGCTTCGTAGGTCTAGTGGTCGCAAGCGCTACTGCTGAGCATGAAGTCTTAGGTTCGATTCCCGGGTCGGATCTGGCAGTGTTATTGGGTTTTCTATCTGGCATTTCTCAGTAGCAGACGGAGTCTGGATTTGTGCCCGATTGATGGCAACAGGCTCGCCCCCTATTACATGGTACTTTACATAACTGGCGAAATGTGGGTTTATTATAGATACATCTCTGCCTAGCTCTTCGAATACAGGCGTGATGTAATATATTTTATAATAAATGTTGTGTCTTGTGCACTATTAGCAAGAAGCTTATCGAAGTTTGATTCCGAATAAGGTCACTGGCAACACCCGTTAAAGAACACTGGCCATTTTGGATTAGGAAAACACAGGATTTGCTACCTACCTTTTTGAGACGAGACCTTAGCCAAAATGGAATGTGTTTAGGTAGCCCGCGAGAGTTGTATTGATGATTTTAATTATAATTTAATAATTCTGTAAATACATATTTGTTACAGTCGCAAATCAACATACAACCTCATTATAACCTGCAATGGTGCTGATTCCCTTGTTCACAAACTAAACTAAATTTAAGTTCAGTGCATCTTTTTCTTTCTATTTCATTAAGAAAAGGACAAAGGATAAATTTTAGTTTAGTCCTGTCAAATTAATCAGCGCCTGTCACTCTCCATACAAGTTTAGACGTGATTAAAAACTTGCCGACTAAAATTACGTCAATTTACGTCAAGCGCTGATTAATTTGACAGGACTAAACTAAAATGTATCTTCTGTCCTTTTCTTAATGAAATAGAAAGAAAAAGATGCACTGAACTTAAATTTAGTTTAGTTTGTGAACAAGGGAATCGGCACCATTATGCAAAAAAAAACTTAAGAACATTTGAATTTCGCGGCCTATACTGGCGCTTCCGCGTTACTGTGCGTTTGCACTGGCGAAACATCACAACAAAACATGTTGAAATCTCTAGTTCCTGTCAAAAATTGTATGGAAAAATTGACAGAAAATAGAGATTCCAATATGTTTTGTTGTGAATGTTTCGCCAGTGCAAACGCACAGTTAAAGTGTAATCACTAATATCTGGATGACCGAGCTTTGAGTCGGCACCCCCTGATTCACAATGAGATACACAGAAATAAACCGCACAAAAAACATTTTCCGTAATTACTTTTTCTCAATACTAAATAAAAAAATGTGCTGAATACTGTACAAGTTATTTGTAATACCCAGGCGAGTTTTCTGTGATTGTTCAAGTTCAAGCATATTTTGAAGATTGGCCATTGTGCTTTCAAATGTCCCAAAAGACTACTAACTAAGTCAACAAAACAAAAGTCAAAACATTTAAAAAAAAAGTATTCCTGGCGTTGTTACTGTGATTGTTCAGAATTTGCAATTTTGTTTATTGATTTCTACTCGAAAAACTAAAATAAAACCACTGAAAAATGTAAGTACAAGACCTAGAAATACTAAAATAAAGGAGATATGTAGTTCCAAAAGGCTTGTTTACCTAAAAATGTGTTTTCAGGGCATCAACATCTAAGCCACGCTCGGAGATGACTTTGGAGGAATTATCCAAAATTGAAGAGGAAGAATTCAGTACAGGCCCTCTTTCAGTTCTTACGCAGTCAGTAAAGAACAATACACAAGTTCTGATCAACTGCCGAAATAATAAAAAGCTGCTGGGTCGCGTCAAGGCATTCGACCGGCATTGCAACATGGTGCTTGAGAATGTCAAGGAAATGTGGACTGAAGTACCAAGGCTAGGCAAAGGCAAGAAGGTAAAGATTCCCTTGAAATTTCTTTCAAATATTCACTCAATTTCGTCTTTTTCGGCTCTAATTTGACATACAAACAGTGAATTTAGAGGTTATCTATTGATTTTTAGGAAGTCGATGTTTAAGATTCTATTTTGGGTTATCTATGTTAATTCCACAAGAAAGTTCGTTTGCCTGATTAAGTTCCTCTTCCAAGAATATTACCTATCTTGTTGGTTACCTTACCAATGAAAGAATGAGAAAGTTGTTTCATTTGTTTTGGTCATTGCAAAATCAACCAATAATACAAAGGCTATAATTTTGTATCAAACTATTAAAAGCTAAAGCTTGAGGATTGTCTAAGAGTTTAAACCCCATAATATGTATGTATAGGTTCACTGCAGGTGTTTGGTTTCTCCATAAACACACCACTTGATTCCATCACTAGCCTTTGTCCATCTGATTACAGTTACTTTGCTTTACAACTGTGTGTAATACGGTTGCTCAACCGAGCCAAAGGGCTCAGTATGTATGCTAAGAAAATAATTATCTTATACTCATACAGAACATTTTGTATTTCAGGGTAAAGCTGTGAACAAGGATAGGTTTATCTCAAAAATGTTCCTTCGCGGAGACTCAGTGATCCTAGTGTTAAGAAACCCGCTGGCCACTGCGGCTGGCAAATAAACAACCGGTCAACAGAGAATGTACAGTAACATGCCGTTAATATTGCACTTCAAGTTTTACAAACAAAAAAAAAGATGGTGTGAGCTTATGACTGCTATAAGTGAAAACTTACAACTGAAGTGGAGTGCGTGGTTCAGTGTCACCAACCGACTGGAGCGAGTATACCCAATTTAGCGTCACCGGCCCGAGTGTGTCAGTTCAGTTTCGTTCACTGTTCAAAAAGAAGATTTCACTTCAATTAGCGTTATAGATCATCCACTCGGTCACCCATAACGGTGTGACAGTCACTTCTAAAACTGAATTTGCCATATTAACGCCTCGGACTGTATGTTTTTGTGTTAATAACTGAAGTGTTCTCCAAAACCTTAGTCTTAAGCTTGTGGTATTGATCCAATTCACCTCTTTTGTATATTGGTGTGTTGAATTATATTAAAATAAATTACAGTTAAGATTTCCTTTTGCATTTTATTTTACATTTAAGGTACCATTCTTACTGTAGTGACGACTTGTCGTTGAACTGATTGTGGAAAGCTGCGATAAGTTATTTTTTTCATTATTTTATTTTGGCTGGTGATTAGTCTCAAGCTTGCAGCTAAGCTAAGCGTGTGACTGACTGGCATGGCCATCGTCAAGGATTTTAATTTTGATAACAAAACAATTGTTGCTAATTCGTCGAAATTTTTCGCCAAATATTAGAATTTGTCGGTCACTGGTTCAAAAGTTATAAGGGTTTATAGGTGGCCGATCTGTTGAGTATCTGCCAGCTTGGTCCAATTTAATCTCAAAAGCTAGGGCACCTAGCGAAGATCTGTTTTCTACCAAATTACTTGCAATTTTTCGCTTAGTCACAGATTTAGTCAGGTCTTAGTTTAGAAGATATAATCAATTTTTAAGTATAATCTAAGAGCTAGATCGAAGAGTTTACGATTTTTTTTAAATATGTAGCTGTAATTAATTTATACCACCGTGTGGCGTGCGTGACTGCGTGTTTGTTAGCTATATTGTTTACGTATTTATTCAAGTTAATTTTTTAATCAAACCAAGTTCGTAGAACGTAGTCCAAACAAATGGGGTCGCTAACTCAAACAAAAACTCATACTGTCATAGATGGCGTTGATATCAATGTAAAGCGTGACTGTCTCCGTTCAATAGCCTTTGATAATAACCTCGGACGTTCGCGCCAGAACCGCATTCATAACACGATATTGTTTACGCACTGTCGTTTATTCAATCCTTGTGATCACACGCGCATAACGTTCTGTGTACCGAGTGTATAAACTATCAAACTTTAAAGAAAACAGTGTTTTTGTGCATCATGTTGGCTTGAACTTGAAAGTGCGACGAACTTAAATATTTTTCCCGCCGTTTTTCTTTTTTTTTCTGAGGAAAATGTGCACTGTTAATTTGTGTTAATTCTGTAATTGAAGCCAAGGAATTTTGTTAACATCCACTGAGGTAAGTGTTTACAGTAATAACCTATGGTCTTTTTCTATAATTAATTGTTTAGCTCTAAGGACACACTACAACACAACACGATATATTTAAGTATGTAGGTCAGTACCTACATATTGAAAAATACCGCCAACTGTTAGTAAATAAAATGAGTGCTTGTGCTATCATTAATTTGTAGTTTTAAATTAGAAACCTTAATTTTATCAATTATACCCAGTAAATCTATACTTACTATAATATAATATTTTAAAGAGGTATTTGTTTATTTGTAAGTTTGTATGTACGGGATAATCTCCGGAACTACCTGTCAGATTTGAAAAATTATTTTAGCATTGGATAGCCCAATTCTTGAGGAAGATTATAGCCTCGCGGGCTGAAGCTAGTAAGGAATAAGTTGGTTCAGTCACCAGTACAAAAAAAATAATAGGCACGTTTTGTATGGCTTCAGTCAGTACCTAACTTACCTTGGTCTAATTGCATTTCTCTTATAGCTGTCGTAATTATTCCTAGTAAAATAATAAATAAACAAAAAAATACAGAACATCAATTATTCATTAATAAGCTAATCTTAGATGATTTGTGGGCATAGGGCCCCCATGTTGTGCTACAAAGCTCTGTTCTCAGCCTCCCTGCGACACTTGTTGAATGCCCTTTCGAAGTGGACTTGAAACCCCGCTGGCCCTGTCTATAGTCTACGATTAGATTCCACATCGCATTCTAAAAATATCCTAAATGGCAACACAATCTAGGATGTTTTCACACGAATGCATTTTGAATGGGAGAATTCACTATGATTTTGCGATTTGCCAAGATGTTTTGGTATTTCGCCTTGTAAACACGATACGACGAATTTAAATATCTAGCTCTGTTTGGATTTCTAAAACTAAATCTGTAAAAAAGAACTCGCAACTTTCAGTTACATGCATAAATGCATAATTTAAAATTGAAGATAACTGTGATGACGTAGGTACCTAAATTAGACTACTTAATTAGACAGGTTTTAATAATTTGGTGAAAACAGCACATTTTTGAATGAATTTTAATTGAAAGTGTAGATGCATAAAGGCTTGTGCAGACTAGCGCGATATCGCGGGCGCGACATTGGTAGCGATGCCTGTCGCGCCCGCGATGTCGCGCTGGTCTGCACAAGCCTTAAAAGATTTATAAGAATAATATAAACACGTTTTTCCTTTGCGTAAAAAATGTAGAGTTTTTCACATTGCCGACCGGATACTCTAATTCGGCATTTTACTTTTCCCAGTAAACCTACTGACTGAACTGGAAGAAAGCCTGGGGGCCTACCACCAGCTCATAAACAGTGCTTTTCAGCTAGTTTACTGACCGAAGATTTGATCTGGGGCCTACCACATAAAGCAGTATTATTTTAATATTACTTCAGTGGGAGAAAGAGATCGAGCTATACGACCTGTAGAGCTTCATCTCTTTCCCACAGTGACGTAATATTAAAATAATACTGCTTTATGTGGTAGGCCCCAGATCAAATCTTCGGTCAGTAAACTAGCTGAAAAGCACTCAGACAGAAAAAAATCAAATAGTTAAGAGGTATAATTTTATGGAAACGTATAGTAATGGATAGAGCTTCAAAATCATGATATTCTTCGTAATTTCGTAACCAAACAAAAATTTACCTACCTTTACTGCATAATTTGTAACTTATTTGAATTGTACAAGGTTGATAAATTGATTTGACAAATAAAGAACTTTTTTTCATTTTGTCATCCAGCCCCTCGTAACTTTCGCGAATGACATTAGTGAATGTACAGTAGGTATAACAATTTTCCCTCCCTCGGCAAACTTCGTGTTTCGTCAATCGTCGGATTTCTATCAGTTGCCCTTTGCACTTGGTGCAGACTGGACGCTCTCAATCGACTTGGAAGTATTTAGAGTTGTTAATACTCTTTTAACTTAATGTAATTTATTTTAAAAATAGGAGGAAAGCTGGTAAAATCGCATGAAGAGCACCTGGGTGCTCTTCGTGGACTAGGCTAGGTGCTATTCGCGCAGGTGCTATTCGGATGGGTGCTCTAAGTGGACTACTTCTACAAAATGACTTAAAGTGTAAAACGTATTAAAGTGGGGGTCGCTTCGTCACAAGTATAAAATCTACATACTCGCGACATCATGGCAAATTTTAACTCAATGTATCGCCGTAATATTTTGAAAACGAAAAAAAAAATACAAAATACGTGTCCAATATTTTTTAATAATCTACAAGACTGACCATAAAAATAGGTTTAGTCTTCATCTCTAGTGCGTTTGGTAGACTATCAATTTGCGCATCAATCACGTAAAAATGGACAATTGATGGTTCGTTTATCGGAAAGAGAATTGCGCTCGCGCTTCCAGGTGACGAGCGCGGGCGCAATTCTCTTTCCGGCAAAAACGACGCTATGCGACATAACTATTAGCTTCATTTTAGGTTTCTTTGATTATTTGCCACTGCCACACGCCCTCGCCGCGTGTCTTCTGTATAAACCGTGCCATAGTAATTAAATTGTTCTTTGGAGTAGGTAAAGACTTTACATCTTATATTACATGTTCCCTACCTATGTCTAAACGATTGAAAAAATTAATGAATATCGACTATTAATAATCGAGTATTGCAGACTCGCTTTAGCAAAGACGATTGCCTTCAATAAGGTCATAGATACTTGTTTTCTAGTCTCTGGCTAATGTTTACAATAGCACGTAACTACTATCATTATTTTATTGTAGTAAGTTTAGATATTTCTACGTAATTTAAACTGAATAATTTGCTATAATACAGGTAGAAGATACTACTTGAGGAGAGTAGCGGGAGGGCTTGTGGCTAAATAATAACAGCCGTACGGGTCGATCGATCAGGTTAAGCTACGCTTGCCGTGGTTGGTCCGTGGATGGGTGACCATCTTTACATACCAAAGACCCTTTCGTACCTCAGAAAGCACGCTAAGCCGTTGGTCCTGGCTGTCATTTGTAGATCTTTGACAGTCGTTACGGGTAGTTAGAAGCCCAAAAGTCTGACAACCAGTCTTACCAAGGGGTATCGTGTTATCTAGTAACTAGGTTGTGGAGGTCAGATAGGCAGTCGCTCCATGTAAAATACTGGTATTCAGCTGCATCCGGTTAGACTGTAAGCCGACCCCAACATAGTTGGGAAAAGGCTAGGTAGATGATGACAGGTAGATACTACTGCCTCGTTAATCTAGAGACCATAAGGTCCTGGGTTCGATTCCCGGGTCGGGCAAAATCTTACTGGAATTTTTTAACAGGAATTTCTCAATAGCAGCCCGGAATCTGGATTTGTGCCCGGTTGATGGCAATAGGCTCGCCCCCTATTACATGGGACTTGAACATAACTGGCGAAATGTGGGTGTACTACAGGTACACCTCTGCCTATAATGTTTCCAATGCGGGGACACAGGCCTCCTGTGAGAAGGAGTGATGGGCCGTAATCCACCACGCGGGTTCAGTGTGGGTTTGTAGACTGATGTCGTGAGTTGCATTTTTGGTTCTAGGACATTTATTTAAGGCATACCAACGACTTAAAAGGACAGTTACAAATAGGTAATCACGAGTCTTCAGTACTGTGTAACTACGTCACTTAGAGGCGCAAAACAATCTTATTAAAAGGTAAACAATTATTCGACAAATTTTTAAATCACTAATACAGAGTGTTTGGCAGAAAGTTGAACATACGAAAATGGTGGATAGGTGGGGTCATCTGCTACTTACTTAGCCCTAATTTATTTGGCCCTGGCCCCCTGGATATTTTTTTTTAATGCAAGTTGAAGTTAGGATTTAAGTATTTTTTACATCTTTCTGTTATAAGAATCTGCCAATATTAAAGATTAAAAAAAAAATGCCTGTTTTACCCATTTTTTTAATAAAAATTACACTTTAAAGTTAAGAAAGTCGTGAAACTAGAAGAAAGCAAAAAAATATATTTTTATATCCAGGGCGCCAGGGCCAAATAAATTAGAACTGAGTAAGTAGCAGCCTAGATGACCCCACCTATCCACCATTGTCGTATGTTCAACGTTCTGCCAAACACCCTGTATATTAGCATTAACATTAATTTGACATATAATAAAATTACGACATAAGATTAGATCACAAAATAAAAATTTATATACTTCGTTACATTCATCATCATCATCATCAGCCTATATATAATGTTCCCACTACTGGGACACAGGCCTCCTCTCTGTGAGAGAGAGTGGGCCGTAATCCACCACGCCAGCCCAGTGCGGGTTGGTAGATGTCACATGTCTTCGAATTTTCGGTTCTAGGACATGCCGGTTTCTTCACGATGTTTTCCTTCACCGTTTTGAGAGCAGTGCTGATGAAATAATTTACACAAAGTAAAGCGCCTGTCTGGGTTCGAACCTACAACTCGTAAGTCGCGGCTGTTACCACTGGGCCACCACTGCTCATTCGCTTCGTTACATTTGCATGAGAAAAAACAAACACAAAAAACCGGCCAAGTGCGTGTCGGAACACGCACAATGAAGGGTTCCGTAGTTGGGATGAATTTATCCCAAAAACAAACTTAACTTTGTAGTTGAAAAATATGTTCTCCCATACGGAATGTATGGGAAAACATGTTTTTGCAACTGCAAAGTTAAGTTGGTCGGTTATTACTCGTTAACTTGTAAAGCTTAAATAGCTGTGATAGTTTTCCTTTTAATTTCGTTATATAAACTACTGTTGTGATTTTTTTCACGCACCCAAAACCAACCATTTAAGCGGCAGGGGGGGGGACACTTGGAGGGTGCGATTGTCGCAACTCCGTGCTGGGCACGCCACAATCGCGGCGATAAGACCCCTCTTTGAGGAGTGGCTAGAGAGACGCCACGGCGTTCTCACCTTCCGCCTGACGCAGGTTCTCACCGGACACGACTGCTTCGGGAGGTTCCTGTTCAGGATAAGGCGGGAGGAAACACCCGGGTGTCACCATTGTGTGGATCGGCCTGAGGACACGGTGGAGCATACGGTGGAGGTCTGCCCAGCTTGGGCAGAGCAACGCCGTGTCCTCGTAGAGGCGATCGGCGGCGGTGATCTCTCGCGTCCGGCCCTGGTTCAGGCCATGGTACGGAGCGAGAGGAAATGGCAGGCCGTCACCTCCTTCTGCGAAGCGGTAATGCTCGCGAAGGAGGAGGCGGAACGCGTGAGGGAGAGGCAAACTTCGCGCCCTCACGCCCCCAACCGCCGCAATAGGAGGAGACGCCCGGGGCGGGAATCGCGAGCCGATTTCCGGCCACCGTAGGCGCGGGCTTGCGGACGGTGAGCAATGGGTAGCTCGCCGTCCGATAAGGACCAAGCCCGGGTCGACGGCGCGTTGTGTTCCACGCGCGCCTCAAAGAGATGTCAGCAGAATTGACGGGGTCCGCTAGGGCCAGTGCCTGCCGGGGGTTCGAAGAAAACCGATAGGGAAATCGTGGCCCCCGGCAACAGGGCAACCGAAGGAACACGGGTGGGTTTTAGTCAGTAGGAGTCTGACACGCCCTCCCGATCCACCCAGAGCGGGAGAAGTTATTTGATAATTTCCCACCCAGAAAAAAAAAAAGGGGGGGGACACTTGACTCTAACAAAAATTAGCATTTTAAAGCTTAATATTTCGCAAACGGATCCCTGAATCCAAAAATGGTTTTCACAAACTTACAATGTTTTTAAAGGACCTTTCTAATGATATCACTCACCATGGGTTAAAAAAGAAAAAAAAAACATCACCACTTTACGTGTATGAGAGGTACCCTAAAAAAAAATGTTTTTCATAATTTTGTTTTACCACTTTGTCGGCGTAATTAATATGTATACCTATGCCAAATTACAGCTTTCTAGTACTAAGGGTCTCGGAGCTAGACCGCGGACAGACAAACAGACAGACAGACAGACGTCTGTCTGTCTGTCTGTCACATGACGAAACTATAAGGGTTACTTGTTTACTACGGAGCCCTAAAAACGGACATGCCGGTTTCCTCACGATGTTTTCCTTCACCGTTTTGAGAGCAGTGGTGATGCAATAATTTACACAAAGTAAACCGCCTGTCTGGGTTCAAACCTACGACCTTTGTAATTTGCGGCCGTTAAAATCCCACTGGAGTTTAAAAGTAGTTTGTCACAATATTGTCATAAGACTTGGGGATTTCTTGGAGGTAAATAAATGAAATCTGCGCAAGATTCTTTATTATGTAGGTAAATAAACAGTTGAGTATTACAGCTTTCTGTTTCTGAAAGCAAATAATTTGCTTAGGTTTAGATGTGTCATCGAAGGAAAAATGTTTCATTTTAGACTTTAGACTTGGTTTATTAGAATTTCTTAGTAGCAGCCCGGAGTCTGGATTTGTGCCCGATTGATGGCAATAGGACCGCCCCCTATTACATGGGACTTAAGACGCAGATATATGCCAATGACCTTGAGTGGTAAGCTTGCGTGTTTATTTATTTATTAAAACTTTATGCACAAGTAAAAAAAAAATACTGTACAAAGGCGGACTTAATGCCTGAGGCATTTTCTACCAGTCAACCTTAGGGTGATGCAGAGACAAAACATGGCAGGTGCAACATAATTGATAGATAACTCGAATAAGAATAAATACTAATACATAGATACATATAAACAAAATAAACTTAGTCAGGAGAAATAACGATAGGCAGAGGAGAAAACGAATCCAGCAAATCTCTAGGGTTCTGTACTGAGCTCACGCAATGCGTCGTACGTCCAGCCAGTAATAGGACTCGACCATCAAGGAGCGCTGTCCCAAATTAGACGCATTATTAATTTATTATACATAAAACAAAAGGAATTTAAATTAAACACGTTAACTTAAAGATCAATAATTAAATTATCTTTAACATGGTGAAGGTTTCAGAAAAATATGCTTGATAGATTTTGCGTGATTCTCAGTTTCTTATCCGCGTGAGACATAACTTTACAAATAAATTTCACTATGTAATATAAACATAATCTAAAATATTCATATATTAAGTTGTTAAGAAAATGCTCTAATTTAACGCATATTTTTTTCAAATCATTAATACTATTCGGTTAGACGTAATCTTCAGTATAAAATCATTAAAAGTCGGTAAGTCGCCTTAAACATAACCGGCGAAATGTGGGTGAAGGTATATCTCTGCCTAAGCTTTCAGGGAATAGGTACAGGCGTGATGTTTACGTCTGTTGGTCTGTTGTTTAAGTAACCGCAGGTCGATGACGCTTACTATGACAAAACATTTGGTTTTCCTGGGATTTTTCGGTGCAGTGATGTACTAATAAAACGCAAGAATTTCCTTACTGCTTAGGTGACTTCAACACTTTCAACTCATATACGCCATACCGCCATGCATATTGCAAGTTGACTCCAGGAGGGGCACCGGTATTTATTTATTTATTTGCTAACATGTAAAACACTGAAATTTCATGATCAAATTTCATGACACAGTATTAAGACATGCACTCTGTAAGGGCACTGCAAATGTTTACATCTTCTGTACTAATATTATAAAGAGGAAAGATTTGTATTTTTGTATGTAACGAATAAACTTAAAAACCACTGGACCGATTTGAAAAATTCTTTCAGCAATGAATAGCTACATTATCAGCGAGTAACATAGGCTATATTTCATCCCCGTACTCCCACGGGAACGGGAACTACGCGGGTGAAACCGCGTGACGTCCGCTAGTATCAAATAATTAAATTACATAATATAATATTAATTCTAATGATTACAAAATTTCATTACATTATAAACATTAATTATTAGATGCATTTTTATTTCAATTAAGTACGTTTGCGCCAAAGTTAACCCTCGAGATGTGTTAAGGTGTGTTTGAAATCTTGTTAAAATATACATATAATTTTGTTTTCACAGTTTATAATGCCGAATTCGCTAAGAAAGACCTACATTTAAAATGAGCCCTCCGCGAGGACTCCCGGCATGCCAAATATGACTCGAGTAAACCCTCCAGGAGGGCTCCCGGTACTGAACGTCGTAAAAACATTTTTTTTAAGAGTTTCAAGCTCGATGAGAGCCTGAAATCATTCCTTACTCCATTTTTTTTGTAAGTACCTAGCCCATATTACGTCTCCTAAAAACTATAACCTGCGAGGTAATTGACTTTTTTCGACAGTTCTGCCATGTTCAATGCGTTATTTACGTTGTTGAGTAGAAGAATTTTTCAAACCTATGAAGCAATGGATGTCAAAATTAAGGGTCAGTGACAGTTCGGCCCGAGTCAACTCAACCCGAATAAAAATACCAGATACTACGTCGTCAAAATGCCTAAAAAACTGGTGTGTACTGTCGGCATGAAAAGTATCTCTACCCCTTGAAAGACATTGCGATCGATTGCCATTTAATGTGTGTTACGCAATTACCCCGCTGGTTAGTCATGATCAGTAGACGAACTCACCTTTATCTACCGTTCAGACATAACAGGAACAAATTTTACCTAGAATATATTTCTATTTCGATCTCGAAATAGCTGCAACGGCAAAACAAAAGATCATAACAACTCGTAAATCATCAAAGACCGTAGTTCCGTCACGGTCGCCTGCGCAGATACAAAACCTAGGTGCGTTTGTTTTGTTTTAAATTGACCTATTATAAAGACGTTTCTTAAGTACATATTATAGGTAGGTAATTGTAATCATTGTCAACCCAGTTGATAATAGATAATTATGATGATGATCATAGAAAATAGCATCCTTTTACTTATTTAACTGATTTATTATGCCAAGTTCGACATTTTTGCCGGTCGGAAATCCCAAACAAAGGGTTAACTGGGTGAACGTAGTTAACCCTTTTAGGGGTTGATCACGACTTGATCGTGATTGCTGTGATCCCGTGAAAACGTAAAACATTTCTCATATTATTGGAACATGAAATATTTCTAACATTCAATCAAACCCTTTCTTTTCATCTACCTTTAGGCGATGGTCACTTTACTTAAGTACTATACATTCCATCAAGAAATCCGTTGTCGGCTTCGGCTGGTTTGCCAAATTATTACAAAGAAAAACAATCTTATATTATGAAAAGTTCTCATGTGCTTTTTCCAAGCAACAATTTACAACTCTGTCAAAAATGTACAAGTTCGGTTCAGAATTTTATTCGTAAAAACTTTAAAGCAGAAAAACCCGTCACATCCCACCATAACAAACAAGTCCACGTTTTTTCAACTACGGTAACGTTCAATTGTTTAATTGTAACCGGAAAAAACTAGATTGAGCCGGTATTTACCGCTTGGAACTGGTAACAGATTAATTGTTGCAATTTTCATTGATTGTTACTTTAATGAACAATAATTGTACTCCGAACCATGTTATATTGGTCTTTCAATTAAGCACATTGTCAATTAAGCACATTGATTAGATGTGAGTTGCTTTTGCCTGATAATTTCTTCGCATACAAAGTTCATTTCCAGAAACGAGTTTTGTCGACGGAAGAATAGACAAAATGACAGATTGTGATTGTTTATCTGTCATTTTGTCTATTCTTCCGACGACAAAACTCGTTTCTACGGTGGTCATGCTACGCGTGCTGTTAGACTCAATCAGGGGTTGGTAGAGTTCAATAAAAGCTTTTCTTTTAGTAGGGCTTTTTTAACACTACGATCGTATTGGCGATTCCATTTGTCTCTTCGTGCAACAAGAAAAACGGAATCCTAATTGCGTAATGCACGATCAATCAGAATTTGTTTCGATTTGAAACAGATTGCTAATCCATTGCTTCATAAGTTAGAAAACAAATCTGCTCAACAGCGTAAATAACGCAATGAATGTTGTTGAACTGTCAAAATGAAACAAATTTGTCAAAATCGTTTACGAAAATAAGTTACGCAATTAGGGTGCAGGCCAATGAAAGATGGGTCTTCTTTGCTGCACAACACATTACACAAGTGACCTCATTATACTCCGTTATTGTACCAGTAGTGCTATTCTGTAAAAATCTCACCGTGATAACTCAGGTGAAGTGAGCTGCCAATAGTGTCAATCCTTAGCAACTGACAGCTCACTCCACGCTCACTTCACCTAAGATAACACGGTGAGATGGTTACAGAATAGCACTACTGTTATTAGGTACATCTGACGTTAGGAGGAAGGAAAAGCAGACTATCTATTTCCACATATTTTCATGATAAGCTGACCACAAAACTGTTAATTAAATAAGGGCTACCGAAAATATATCGATATCAGTTATTGCTTCGCTTGGTTGACAAAATTATAAGTGATCGCAATCGCGATATGATAAGTACAGACGCCAGCACATCAAGCTACTACAATCTGTCAAATTTATTTAATAGATTTTCAACTTTATCACTGATGTCTAAGGTTCAAAGTTGATTGGGAAAATTTGACAGTTTCGGGTAGCTTGATGTGCTGGCGTCTGTACCTACCTAGATAGTAAACTATTATCTTTTCGCCTGAGTTAGTCTTTATGGATCACCTCCCCCTATATCAGCATCATCTACTTCGATAATCTAGGTATCTACCTATCTATCGAATATTTATACCGGATGATTTTTTTTTCCGTCTCGAATTTTTTACAGGATGTTCTACCCATGAATGTAAACAACTTTCACTATGGGAGCAACTCTGAGATCACGAAAAAAAAATCTGCTGTTTCGTCATTGATATATATTTGATATATTGGTTTTTATATATCAATGTGTTTCATACATTTTGGTCAAGTAGGTATTGAACTTTTGTATAAACAGCAGATTTTTTTTTCGTGATTTCAGAGTTGCTCCAATAGTGAAAGTTGTTTATATTCATGGGTAGAAAATCCTGTAAAAATTTCGAGATGGTAAAAAAAATCATCCGGTAGAACCTTTTTTTAACCGAGTTAAAAAAAAGGAGGAGGTTCTCAGTTCGTCGGATTTAGTTAATTTTTTTTAATGTATGTTCTCCAATTACTCGAAGACGGCTGGACCGAATTGAAAAATTATTTTTTTGTTTGAAAGGGTATACTTTCAAGTTGGTCACATTGTCATTTGGTCACGATCTGATGATGGTATCTTGGAGAAATCGAGGGAACTCTTGAAATATTATAGGCACATCTATACCGATTTGGGTATTTATGATGAGCAGTTGACATTAGGCTATTATAACTTAGATAAAATACAAACCAACCCAATAAAATATGAAAAAAAAAACTGCTTCGGAAGTTGGTGTCAAAAAACTAAAATACTGATCCAAAGACACCAACTTCCGAAATTACAGTTATTTTTACTTTGTAGTTTGGAAGTCGGTTGTATTTTTTGTAAAAAGTTTTTTATCCTTTCTGGAAAAGTTAGGTGCCTACAGGCTACAAGTCTCTCCAGCCTAGCACAACCTACCCTCTGCAAGGCAAATGCCTGAGCTGTCCAGCTCACACATATAATTATTTAACTCAGCAGGAACAAGTATTAATATCAGCATATCAAACTTCTAAGTCCAGGATTGGTTTCTAAGTTTAAGTTCTAACCGTAATTAACACCTTCGACTCCATCCAATTTTCATAGAACTCATACGCCATGCCGCCATACATATTGGAAGTGAACCCTCCGGGAGGGTTACCGGCATTACGTTTGCGCTAAAGTTAACCATCGCGGATCGTCAACAGGCATTAGGTTTAAAACCGTGTTATATAACACTGTAAAACGAAGTAAAATAGTGTTTTAAAGTGGTCTTGTCGCTATGCGTAATATCCAACCTTTTAAATTTTTAGTCAATATTTGTAACCGTGAACAACAAATTAAAAAAAAAAATTGGTTGGATTTTAAAACCAACGCTACGTGCGTTGGTTTTAAAATCCAACCAAATTTTTTTTACACGGCTACACATCAAGCTGTACATTTCCAGTATAAGCTGACCTCGCATTGTACGGAAATCCTTTACAATGCGGAATCAGCATAAACTGGAAATTATAGCTTGATGTGTAGCCGTGTGTACTAATAAATCTTGTTAAAATATACATGAGATTTTATTTTCACGGTTTATAATGCTGTATTCGCTAAGAAAAACCTACATTTAAAATGAGCCCTTCGCGAGGGTTCCCAGGCATCCCATAAGCGACTAGGGCTCCCGGCACTAAACGTGTTAAGCCTGTTTTCCGACACAAAGTAGGTGGAGAATGTAGGTTTATGTCATTAGAGTCCTCCAGCGGTGAAGTCGTAAATCTCCGGACTCCCCCCATGCATGACACATTCTCATATCTCACACATAATCAGAAAATCATCTTCATTATGGCCTCCCCTCGCTTGCATGACATCATAGCACGACAATCAGCCTAAGATAAGTATCTTGAGTTGCAATTTTTCATCGTTTTTCCTTACAAGTTATATATAAAATTACGTCACTCCTGAATTATGTGAAGAAGCCCAAAACTCTGACAACCAGTCTTACCAAAGGGGTAAGTAATAATATCGTATTATCCAGGAACTGGGTTGTGGAGGTCAGACAGGGAGTCGCTCCATGTAAAATACAGGTATTCAGCTGCATTCGGTTAGACTGAAAGCCGACCCCATTATATATAGTTTGGAAAAGGTTAGATGATAAGTTGGGCAGAGTAGTATGCCTTGTAAATTCTTCTTCTTCTTCGTATCGCTCTTGACAGAGCGGTCGTGGTCACAATGAACTGTGTCCAATCGCAGGTGTAGTCGTTGCCCGCCTCACGATCTCCCTCCATCTGGTTCTGTTACATGACAGTATGGCGCATTCGTTAACAGGGCCTCCAACCGCGGATTAAAAACACAAAACTTGTAAAATACAGGTATGTTTAAGAGTCTGGACCGGACCTACTGATCAATAGATTTAGGGAACTTTTTTGGGAACGAATACTTTCTTTGGTACCCTGTGGCGTAATTGACAATTGCAATGTTATTCATTTTGGCAACTCTTACAACATTCACAAGGCTCGGAACTGGTTAATACCGTTTTATTTCGGTTTTGGTCCGAACGTGAACGTTTTAAGATCGGCGTATCGGTAAACGCGTTGCAACTTATGAGGAGGCCGCGCTGAATAAAAACTAAACAAAAAACTGGTTTTTATTGCTCTAAACCGTTTAATCCGAAAAAACCTGTATGTAAAGACTACTCCAAAAATCTGTTTAAAAAACAGGTTTAAGTATTCGAATGAACGCAATGTAAAGATTTTTGTGTCAAGTACATAATACCGGTATCCGAGCCTTATCCATTGTGTTGGTTAATTTGTCAAGCAGACGAATTTTTCGAACATATTAATCAATGGATAAGGGATTTCTTTTAAGCAAATATTTAAATCTTCTTCCGTCAAACTTACTCACATTATTTATTATGACATAGATATTGGGTATTTATTCACAACACAACACACACTCATGTATATATATCACAACAGTTTATTTGATTTTGTGGCTAAGTAATAACAGCTGCACGGGTCGATCGATCAGGTTAAGCTACGCTTGCCGCGGTTGGTCCGTGGATGGGTGACCATCTTTACATACCAAGTCCCCTCCGTGCCTCGGAAAGCACGCTAAGCCGTTGGTCCCGGCTGTTATTTGTAGATCTTTGACAGTCGTTACGGGTAGTTAGAAGCCCAAAAAGTCTGACAACCAGTCTTACCAAGGGGTATCGTGTTACCTAGTCACTAGGTTGTGGAGGTCAGATAGGCAGTCGCTCCATGTAAAATACTGGTACCTATTCAGCTGCATCCGGTTAGACTGGAAGCCGACCCCAACATAGTTGGGAAAAGGCTAGGCAGATGATGAGTTTATTTGATTTTGTGAGCTTTTTTTATATTATCCTATCTTTTAATACATTACCTTTAATTTATTCTGTTAATTTATTAAAACGAACACACACTTCCCTATGAGTTTATTATTCTAGCGTTTGGCACTGGTGGGTTGCAGCTGAAAATCAGCGTCAGGTTTGAGACTCTGTGTTGTCATCCGACATTATGCTGAGCTGAGGCCCTTTTGGCATTATAATCATTGTTTTCTGTTTTCATAGTTATAAAGTGTATTATTCTGCTGTAATGCCAATAAACGCATTTTTATTTCTTTCTTTCTTTCTTTTCCTTTTATATATGGGTAAAGATACCCACAACAATTTTGCAGTCTTAATATTCTCGAAAATTGATTCTGATTCAAAGATATTTGCGACTTTAAATCTACTGCGAAGTCGTAAGGCTTTATTTATTCTCAAATAACATATAACATCACGCCTGTATTTCCCCGAAGGATTAGACAGAGATGTACCTACCTATGGTACACCCACATTTCGCCAGTTATGTTTAAATCCCATGTAATAGGGGGCGAGCCTATTGCCATCAACCGGACACATATCCAGACTCCGGGCTGCTACTGGGAAATTCCCAGAAAAACCCAATAACAGCCAAGTCATGCTCAGCAGTACCTAGTGCTTGTGACCACTAGACCAATGAAGCAACGAGGCGAGTTAGTTTTTTATTGTATGTCCTACAGACTAACTATGCCATGTAGGAACTCAACTATACATCGCCAAATACGTTGAATCAAGCGTGGCATAAAACAGTATTGTCCTCACAATCTTGGATATAATTGCAGCTCTAGGTTACACTCTTAAAGGTAACAGGAATAATGTCACTTCCGTCAGCCGTTTATAACATTATTGACTGATTATTTATCTGTGTCTGGGTAATAGAATTATTAATAGGCGTTATTTCCCTGATTTATTGTTTTCCGTGCCTCGGAGTCGGAAAGTACGTCAAGCCGTTGGTCTCGACCATAGATATAAGAATGTTTTTTTATATTTCTATGGTCTCGGCTGTCATTCGTAGGTCTTTGACAGTTATCGCGGGTAGCAGAAGCCCAAAATTCTGACAACCAGACTTACCAAGGGATGTCATGTTACTCAGTTGCTAAGTAAGTCAGATAGGTAGTCACTCCATGTAATAAATAAAGTAATTTATTCAAAGTTGGCTAAGAATCAGCACTTTTCGAACGTCAAAATTACATAAGACAGTCCTCCAAAACGCCCCGCGCCAGTGGTGACGCGAAGTGGTGAAACTTCCTAGTGCTTTAGCTGGGAAGAAGTGGCGCTACCATCTCCCCAGCAGCACAGCTGTTTGTTCAGTTAGAAAAACTTGATTCCATACAATAGTATTTCAGGTAGCATACGCCAATATACCAACAAAAAAACATCGAAATCTATACTCAAGCCAAAATAAAAACTAAACAGAACTTTAATAAATATAATTTTATACATAAATTTATTATTTATTGGTATTCAGCTGCATCCGTTTAGACTAGAATCCGATTGTCTCGATTTGTCTGAATTTTAAACTACATAATTACATTTAATTGCTCCATTAAGAACCAGTTCACAGATGGTTACAAGATGACGCTTATGACGGCCGTCATTCAAAAAGTTGCTTTACCTAGTACACACGGCTACACATCAAGCTATACATTTCCAGTAGTGATGCAACGAATACTACTTTTACGAATACGAATATCAAACCTACTATTCGGCGAATACGAATACGAATATCTCGCCATGGTAATAAAAGACTAATAGTCTAGTACTACATAGACGCAGCCTTACTAACGTTCGTCTAAGTTACTTAGGACTTACTATCCTACCTTTTGTTTATACAAAAGAAATACAGACCATATATATAACTACTTACTTGGTAATTTATCGAAGTGTTTCCATATGTCACTTTGATCTCGTTTACGAGAAGACATTTTCTATTCAACTTCAACTTCTTTCACTTCGCAGCAATATCAGAAAATAAATAAAACAATACTCTCTTGTTTGACTTGTGCTTTCGACTGACAAATGAAATGAAAGGAATGAATGAATCAATCAATCCATGGTTCGTAATGATAGGAAAACTCCCGGGTCGCGTCCGTTGCGTCGTCGTTGCGGTTAAGGCCCTTGCACACGTCGTATTTTTACGTGCCGACGACGCGCGTTTTCCAAGTCTACCAGTAATTAGATTTGCGTACAAACATATTAATTTTTAAATATTCGTATTAGTATTCGCCGAATACGAATATTCGATAAATGTCTACTATTTGGCGAATACGAATATTCGTATTCGTAAACGTTGCATCACTAATTTCCAGTTTATGCTGATCTCGCATTGTGTAGGATTTCCGTAAAATGCGAGGTCAGCTTATACTGGAAATGTATAGCTTGATGTGTGGCCGTGTGTACGTAACAGTTCTAATTATGTTAATCGGCAATTAAAACTGTCTTTAATTAGCTTATCTCTTTGTCCGCGATGTAACTCTCAAATGTTTATAGTGTAAGGTCCGTTCTTCATTGTTGCCAGCGAAATTCAAAATTTCTCACGTTACCCGAAAGATGCCAAACGGAACCCTATTAGCCTCAGCTGTCCATTCGTCCATCTGTCTGTCAGCGGACTGTATCACATGAACCGTAATAGGTAGACAGTTGAAATTTTCACAGATTGTGTATTTCTATTGCCGCTAGAACGACAAATAATAAAAATTTAATAAAGTTAATAATTAAAGGGAGAAGATACCCCATACAAGGAACTTTTTTTCAGGTGTTTTTGCTCTATCTTAATACGATATGGAACCCTTCGTCCGGCACGCACTTGGCAGGTTCATTGGAAATTGTGGCGCTGTTTTACGTTGTATGTTGATCAAAATGCATTACGCGGCAAATATGATAAAAAATAACAAAATTATAATCATCAATATTGCTCTCGAAATTATAGTAAGTAAGTAAGTTTATTTATTTGTATAAACATGGTGTACATACATTTCATGCAAGATATTAAATACAGAAATGTTCTATCATGTTCAGCCGCGTATCGTGGCGTATTGGTAAGAAGAGATGGTAGACAAACCGCGACTATATTTATCAAAATTACATAAATTATAATGACAATATTATTACAATTCAATGTCCATACTTATTGTATACAATAAATTATGTTTATAAAACGTATTTAAACAGAGTTACAATTGGCGAAAACGTAAGAAATTTTGAATTCCGCTTAAGGGGACGATAACCGACTTTTAATGATTTTATACTGAAGATGACGTCTAAACGAGTAGTGTTAGTGATTTGGAAAAAATATATGTTAAATTAGAGCATTTTTCTAATATTTTAATATAGGCATATTTTTGATTTTGTTTATATTACATAGTGAAATTAATTTGTGAAGTTATCTCTAACGCGGATAAAAAACTGAGAATGACGCAAAATCTACCGAGCGTATATTTCTGAAAACTTCACCATTTTAAAGATAATTAAATTATTGATCTTTTAGTAAACTTGTTTTATTAAAATACTTTTTGTTTTACGTGTAATAAATTAATAATGCGTCTAATTTGGGACAGCGCTCCTTGATGGGCGAGTCCTATTACTGGCTGGACGTACGACGCGTTGCGTGAGCTCAGTACAGAACACGCAAGCTAACCATTCAAGGTCACTGTCATATATCTGCGTCTTAATCTTTAAAACCTAGCTAACGTAAACGAACCGTCACGCATTAGTTTTAGACAAATCCGTCTTTAGTAAGTAGGTATGTCTCCTTAAAACCTTGATCCAAATCCAGTCACTCAGACCTACTTTGGCAGAGTTTTCCTCGCAACGTCCTTCTAATGCTTCCGCGTTTAGTTTGCACATACAATCTTGAGACAACTAGGTACTTTGAGTAAGTAATTATCGTGGTTTTACGCGACGTGACGACTTGACGTCGTGTGACGGTGTTGGCGCCATTTTCTCACTAATGGCCGTGTTTAGGCGGGAAAACGTAGACGATTAACGATCGCGTTTTTGGAGTCAAAAAAGTTGATCAGTTTTTCTGATGCCTGTGTGGATGTTTTACGTGTTGTATTATAATAATAATAATAATTTTATTTCGAGCAACAAGACTCATAGTGTTAGTAACAATATACTTACAAACTATGTTAGTAATACACGTATGAAGACAAAAATAAAACCAAAAACAGAAAAGAGATTGTGACGTCACTGCTGCAAGGTGACAGGCCCAGCCGAAACCTTGCAGCAGTGGTTCACAAACGCACAATCAAGCCTGCTCGCTATCATAGAGAGGATGCTGTTGGCGCTGCCCCGCACCCCACGGACCAAGGATGCGCACCGCTTCCGCATCACCGTGTAGAAACAGTCTACATGAGCTTCAGCGAACATCCCTGATGCGCTGCAGTATCGGGGCAACCCCATCAACATCCTGTAGGCATTGTTGAATTGGACTCGTAGGGCGCTGTACTGTCTTTGAGTATAGTTAGCCCACAGGGCGCTCGAATAAAAACAGGTGCAATATGCTCTGAAAAGAGTCTTTTTTACTTCCTTCGAGCATCGTGCAAACCTGCGAGCTATCATGTTCGCTCTAACAGACAACGCCCTACGTTCCCGCTCTATGTCTGAATCGTCTTTTAGGTCAGAGGTCACCAGATGCCCAAGGTATTTGAAGGTGTCAACCCTGTTTAGCGGTACATTATTTAACTTGATGCCAGGGATACTATCTGGACATTTCCATTTTTCATTTTCATTTTTTTTTTTTCCTTTTTTTTTTTTTATTATGTCTAGGGTGAGAAAGTTCCAGTGTTTTTTTACTAAGGGTAAACAACTAAGGGTTACTTATTTCTGATATATTGAAAGGTTAGGTGCGCACTAGGGAATCCAATCCCGCAAACGCGGGATCCCGCTAATGCGGGATCCCGCACCTTTTTTGCGGGATCAAAAATGCGGGATTACTCATGCGGGATCCCGCACGTTCGCGGGATTGAAAAAAAGTAAGAAAAATAGGCTCAGACGATGATCGGAACTATTATCGGACGGAACGGAACGTAATCAATGTCAGTTCCAGTACTCTATGACTGGGGATTCCCCTACGGCGCACGGTGGCAGAGTCTAGAGCTGCTGTGCGTGTACCCACTCGAGATAATTCAACTGATTTGATATTGAAACGTGAGATGACACTTTTTGAATGTGGAGGGAATAGGGGGAAGTATTTGGAAGCTGTTTATACTTATGTAAAGTCAATTCCGCCTACAAGTGTGGAAGCCGAGCGTGCTTTTTCCGCCGCTGGCTATTTATGCAACAAGATAAGATCAAATCTAAAAGATGAAACGTTAGATACTTTATCATTTCTTCGAAAGTATTTTCAAAAAAAATAAGCTGATTTTAAATGCCTCTAAAACCAATGAATATGTTCTATTTCAAATAAAAATCTAAATATGAAACGTGAAATATTGTGAATATTGTATTGTCTTAAACATCATTATATTTAATTTATAATATAAGTGATAACTTTGCTTCATGTTGATAAGAATAATTAAAAATATTTGTGTGTATTTTCTTTCTTTAAATTACATGAAACAAAAATAATAATAATTAAAATCAATCCCGCAAATCCCGCGGGATCCGCGGGATTGATGATCTTAATCCCGCAGGCTTGCGGGATCGCGATTTTGATGCGGGATTGGATTCTCTAGTGCGCACTTGCGCAGTAATCGCAACCGGCGCGGCGGCGTGCGTGTATGACCAGATGTATGAAGGATCGTATTCGTAGCAGGTGGCGTTCTGTAATTTTTACCTGCCCACATGGGAAGAAGACATGAGTTTATTTTATTTATTACTAGCGACCCGCCCCGGCTTCGCACGGGTATAAACCGGGTTATTATACATATAAACCTTCCTCTTCAATCACTCTATCTATTAAAAAAAACCGCATCAAAATCCGTTGCGTAGTTTTAAAGATTTAAGCATACATAGGGATATAGGGACAGAGAAAGCGACTTTGTTTTATACTATGTAATGATGATTTTGCATTTTATGACAACCAATCTTACCAAGGGGTATCATCGTGTTACCTAGTAACTAGGTTTTGGAGGTCAGATAGGCAGTCGCTCCATGTAAAATACTGGTATTCAGCTGCATCCGGTTAGACTAGAAGCCGACCCCAACATAGTTGGGAAAAGGCTAGGTGATGATGATGATTTTACATTTTATGACATTGATTTTACATTCTGTGCTTACTTCCTCACACACTGACTTATTAATTACAAAATTTTAGGAAAATCATCTACTTTTACAATGTTTGTAAAAATGTGAGCACCATGTACCTATCACATATTAAATTATCTATCGTTGCTTCATTTTTAATTCTTTTTACCTATTGTGGTATAGTAATTATATTCTAGGTGTATCGTCTTCACATATAATTATTTAACTAATGTAGGTACGTACCTATACAAACAATTGTAAAACATTAAGAGTACCGGTGGAGTTTCTTGCCCATTCTTCGCCATACGAAAACTACCTTTTGGAAGGGGCGACTAGAATCAATTTTATTATTTTGTAAATTTTGACATTCAAAAGGGGGCCTATTTGAAATAAATGTTTTGACTTTGACTTTGTATTTTATTTATGCATCTTCTCCATTTACTTACTTGTTTCTCAGTTTTAACGTTCACGCTATGGGTTCTCAGTCAGTAAAAAACTGTTCAACACTTTCGACTCCACGCCATTTTTCATAGAACTCATACGCCATGCCGCTATACCAAGTTGACTCCAGGAAGGTCACCGGCATTACGTTTGAACTAAAGTTAACCCTCGAGGTGTGTCACCGGCATTAGGTTTGAAATCTTGTTAAAATATACAACTAATTTTATTTCCACAGTTTATAATATATTCGCTAAGAAAAACCTACATTTAATATGAGCCCAAATATGACTTGAGTGAACTCTTCAGGAGGGCTCCCAGCACTGAACAAAAAAGGAGGTGGTTATGCTACGTTATGCATTTAAGTTTTTGTAAAGAATATTTTCCGCAGTCCAGTGGCTGTATGCAGCTACTCGTGATTTCAATTTCAAATCATTAAAGCTAATCTACATCCCAGGAAGTGTAACCGAGGCCTATGAGTAATAAAACGTGCTCGTACTTCAGTTGTTTTCTGTAACGAAGTAAATTAAATCCCAGGGCGGAACTATCAGGTTTGGCAGCAAGCCATGTACTGCAACTACGCGTTCTGATTGCAGATAGCAATAATCTTGGATTGATTGATAGATTCCGCTTTGGTTAGAGTTCGATCTTTCATAGATTATGGCTATATTCTCGCCTGCCAGTATATACTTCTCATAAAGAATATTTACTGCATGATGCGTTCAGCGCTCGGTGTGGCAACACGCCGTGTTCGGGTTCGCGACAAGTCCATCGTCATCCTGAGGATGCCTCGTTGAGAGGTGGAACACGTGTCGATTTCTTTCAGGAGTTTTTTATGGCTCTTTAGAAATAGCTAAGGTAATTTACTGCATGTTCATCCTCTTTTCAATATTAGGTTGCTTTTTAACCGACTTCCAAAAAGGAGGAGGTTATATGTTCGTCGCGTATGTTTGTTTTTTTTATGTATGTCCACCTATTTCTCCGTCAATTGTGGACCGATTTTGAAAATTCTTTTTTTGTTTGAAAGGGTGTGCTCTCGAATTGGTCCCCTATAAATTTTATTAACTTTGCTTGGATAGTTTTTGAGTTAGCTACAAAATACGTATTTTTTTCCCACTTAGTATGTTGATGATCTGATAAGTTTCTGTCACTGGTAGCAGGTAGTGGTATTCGAATATGTGTGGTGTAGGTACCACAACTAAAAAGTGAAAAATAAAAACTTTTTACAAAAAAACAACCGACCTCCTCCTCGGTTGTTTTTTTTTGTAAAAAGTTTTTTTAAGTTATAATACAAGAATTGCACTATCTACGGATCTACCATTATGTTTAATATTGCACGTAGAGTTTCATCTTTATTCACAAGTCACACCGGTTATCGTTGCCGGATAAATTCTGCAGTTTTAGATTTCCAGAACAAGCGTAAACTGAGGATACTCATCTGTCTGATATGAAATTCATATTATAGCACTCGTAGATATAACTTAGTTCTCATACTCATTAACAAGGCAATTAAATATAATTACGTACACACGGCTACACATCAAGCCATACATTTTCAGTTTTTGCTGATCTCGCATTGTATAGGATTTCCGTACAATGCGAGGTCAGCTAATACTGGAAATGTTTAAAATTCAGACAAAATAATCTCGCTAGCCTCCCCCAGCTATATTGGGGTCGGCTTTCAGTCTAACCGGATGCAAATCAAATCTTTTTATTGTGGGCATAGGTATACATACAGATGTTAGGTAAATTACAGTTCCATTATGTCCTGCCTAATAGGCATACAATAATTATGTTATCAACATGCAGTTAAAAATAAAAAATAAAATCTTAGGCATCACATAAAAAGTCATCATCTGCCTAGCCTTTTCCCAACTATGTTGGGGTCGGCTTCCAGTCTAACCGGATGCAGCTGAATACCAGTATTTTACATGGAGCGACTGCCTATCTGACCTCCACAACCTAGTTACTAGGTAACACGATACCCCTTGGTAAGACTGGTTGTCAGACTTTTTGGGCTTCTAACTACCCGTAACGACTGTCAAAGATCTACAAATGACAGCCAGGACCAACGGCTTAACGTGCTTTCCGAGGCACGGAGGGGTCTTGGTATGTAAAGATGGTCACCCATCCACAGACCAACCGCGGCAAGCGTAGCTTAACCTGATCGATCGACCCGTGCGGCTATTGTTACTTAGCCACAAGCCCCTCCCCACAAGCCGCATTACATAAAAAGTAAATCTTAGAAAATAACAATTATGGTGACAGATTGTAGTAGGCACTAATTATTTAGAAAATCTTGGATCGTGTAGTAAAATTTGTGCATTAAAAAAATTATGATGCAGCTATATACCAATAAATATTACATGGAGTGACTACCTATCTGACATCCACTACTCAGCAACTGGGTAACACGACATCCCTTGGTAAGACTGGTTGTCAGACTCGTAACGACTGTCAAAGATCCACGAATGACAGCCGGGACCACAACGCTTATCATACTTTCCGAGGCACGGTTGAGTCTCGGTATGTAAAGATGGTCACCCATCCATGGACCAACCCCGCCAAGCGTAGCTTAACCTGATGGATCGACCAGTGCGGCTGTTTAGCTACGAGCTCCTCACGAAATCCCATCGGGCACATGGCTTATCTTATCACACTAATACTATAAAGGCGAAAGTTTGTGAGTGTGTGTGTATGTTTGTCTCTTCTTCACGCTCAAACGGCTGAACGGATTTGGATGAAATTTGGTACACATATAGTTTATAACATGGAATAACACATAGGATACTTATGCGGGTGAAACCGCGGGGCGCAGCTAGTAAATTATAATAATACCGAACGCAGTTTCCTGTCATCCACAGCCAACGACTGCAATTTGGACGAGAAGGTCATTCAGCACGTGGATGCCCACGTGAGCAGTTGTGTCGCGTGTTGTCGGCAGCGTGGCTGTCAGGTTAAGTGGTGTGCGGCGAGGCCTGTAATTTGATTGGTGTGCGACCGAGTGTTTTGGATGGAATATTTTTATGCGATATTTTTGTAATGAAGACCATTGTTTTGTAGCTTCTGAAGTCCTTAATTTTTCATCTTATCAAAGATTCTTCGTCTTCCGATTCTTATCCTGATTTATTGAGGTCGATGTAACATATCTTTTTCAATACATCAAATAAAGAGTTGCTGCTGCAGTACATATACTTAATGTATAGTCTGAGTATTTTCTTAATGTCCCTCGGGAATCATCGCATTTCCGAACATAAACGAATGCTAATTTCCATGTCCATCAATTAATAGATGTATCGTGTTTAATAATTTGAATTATCGTTGTTTTGTTTTGATTTCCGTGTGAACTATATAGAGTTGTAAAACTATTTTCGTGCCTAAAAGAGTATTAACAACTCTATATACTCCAAAGTCGATTGAGAGCGTCCGGTCTGCACCAAGTGCAAAGGGCAACTAGTAGAAATCCGACGACTGACGAAACACGAAGTCTGCCAAGGGACATTAAGAAAATAGTTGTACTGTATGTGCTCTGGTCTGGTGCTTTAAGTAGAGCCAGAACATAACACGCACACTGTAGGGTTCCGTAGTTAGGTTAAATTATTAAAAACATTTCAGTTGAAAAACATGTTCTCCCACATATTCCAACGGACAAATGTAAGTTTGTACACACAATATTGAGAGATTTGCCATGTTATTTTAAAACCATAGACTCCTTATAGGTTTTCCTGTGATCTATAATTGGACGTAGATTAGCAGAAAGGACTCAACCCACACTATGGTCAAAAATGAAAAAGGTCCTAAAGGAACCAACCTTTAGGTCCTTTTTAATTTTTGACCATAGTGTGGGTTGAGTCCTTTTTGCTAATCTACTTCCAATTAAAGAACAAGTTTCTGTACGTTTAAAAAAAAATTGGTTCGGTCGTTTCGAAGTAAGTGGGGGAATGCTAAATTTTCATCTATTTTCTGACTCCCCAAAAGTGACCCCTATATTCAAAATTCATTTATTTACGTTACACGACCGTGTTTGGGTCTTAATAATTCTCATGTGTACCTTTTAACTTAATCGGTTCATTAGATAGACGGACAGACAAGACACGAGTGATCCTATAAGGGTTCCGTTTTTTCATTCGAACGTACGGCTACGGAACACTAAAAAATAACAATACCTAGCATTTATTTTTCTTGTCTTTTCTTCATACATAAACAAGTTCTTAATACTTTTACTTAACAGCATTTTATAAAATATGTACATTTTCTGGTTGTTAACCCTATATTAGCAAATATCAGCTACCAGTCTGACCTTGTCTTCTCTCCGACCGATCGACATTTCGACCGTCTTGCAGCCAGTGTGACTAGAATTAAATTGGACATTATGCCACCTGCTCGCCTAAATTCTACTAGACAGTATTTTTTTTTTCATTTTTCGATCACGTACTTTTTTTTTTTTCTTATCTTAGCAATGACACCACCTTCATGCCCAAAATGATAATAGTATCACATGAGTGTTTTTTTTAATACCTGATTATGTAGAGTTGCATACAAGACTTTATCTACACCAATGATGATATGATATGAATCCTCTAATAAAAGGTTCTGAAACCATAGGGTGTTGTACAATATTGATTTCTCAACTTTTCTGGTAATAATTGGTTAGAAATGTCCTTTGCTGCATTAGAAATATCTGGTGGTGTGTTATCAAAGCTTGTATCACTTTTTTTTGTAAACAACAAAGTAATAAAATTATGGCGCTGCTGTGGTAGTGAAACGCGCGTGCATGACAATGTTCTTTTTTTGAAATTCGAGTTGCATAATGAAATTTAGTTAGTTCAACATTATAGCACTCATTTGGATGACATTATGGTTACTATGACACTGGCTATTTTAATGTTGATAATAAGCTCACTATTTCAGAAACTTTTATAGAGGTTGTATTTGTATAGCATGGGTGTAGATAAATCACATTTGTAGTTTGCAATACCAAACTAATTTTGACAGGCACATAGAGCATCAAACAGATTCTGGGCTGACTCACCTAAATCCAAAAAGTTGGTTTAATTTTTTTTTGTTTCAGAACAATAGGTATTTTATTATTACAGCTAGAACCTGCTAATTTTCATTTTTTACAGAGGTTTTATAAGATTTTACCAAAAACTGCTATTGGGGATCTAATTCTGCTATAATCGCACAATTCTGCTAAATCTGGTCACACTGCTTGCGACGTAGGCCTCCTCTATTTCCCTCTACTTAATCCAAAGCTGTTCTTCGCCAACCTTTCGGCAGATCACCCTGCCACCGTTTCATCTGTCTTCCTCTACGTCTTTTTCCATTCCTGGAGTACCGTAACGTGTTTAGTCCATGTTTCCATCAGAGCCAGAACATACCAGAATCAAACATTGTATTAAAAAAAAATTGATGGTTCAACCTGGATACAGCAAATGATCTAAATCTAAAACATTAATTAGAAGGTAGCTACAGGTCCCATGTCACGTAGGCACACGCACATTTATTGGAAGCTATCAAAAAACAATTAGTAAAAATTAAACAATCAGACCTAACTACTCATTGTTCATTTAAATTGACCCACTTATACTAAAGTCCCCGTCACGAGAAGCTATAATTTTTGTAAATAAAGAACTTCTACCAAGTTACGTAGCGACAATTTAATCAACAACAAATAATCCCAAATTCAATGAAGTCAAAGTAACGTACGTGTTATACGAAACTAATGAGCAATTTCACTTGATCGGGTTATATTTTAGCGATATAAAGCGCTGTCGTCTAAGGTTTTGTGGTACTGGAACGCATCTGATTCATGGAATGTAAACATTTGAGCCACGATTTTGAAGTAAGTTCACGCTCCGTTGTCTCTGCTGTCTTTCGATTTCGAATGCGTCTGTTTGTTTGTGGTGTTTTCGCGGATTAGGTTATATTGTTTGTTTGTAATTAGATGTGTGTGTTAATATAATTATATCCCTGTAAAAAAATAGTACAAAACTGTTTTTATTTTATTTTACCCGAAGATTGCAAACCCCTGAATGTGTGTTTACAAAATTTATAGCTTCTCGTGACGGGGACTTTATAGGCCTACCACCTGACGCCTACCGCTTAACTGAAACGTTTCCTGAGGTAGCCGCGCGGTGCAGGCGGGGTGTGACTCAGCACAGTGATTCGTCAACTTGTGTCAACTGTCACCCCTCCTAGAGTCTGGCCACGCTAAGTATGTATAAGTAAAAAAAAAAACGGTAGAATTTGAAAATCTTTAGACGGCAACACCAGTCATGAGTCTGTCCTACGAAAAAAAATTTGATACTTTGTTTGTCTTTTTGTTTTTAATAAGTTATTTTATTTATATTCTGATTTATTCCTGGTAAAGAATAGTCACTTTAGTACGATGCAGTGTGGATTTGATACAGTTTTGTCATCGTATGGAGGTAGAGCATAGGTACGAGTGTACGACATAGTTTATTATGCAAAAATCAAAAGGCAAAATATCAAAATCATTAGATCTACTTACAACCCCGA
This sequence comes from Agrochola lychnidis, assembly GCA_963680765.1. Lineage (NCBI taxonomy): Eukaryota > Metazoa > Arthropoda > Insecta > Lepidoptera > Noctuidae > Agrochola > Agrochola lychnidis. The sequence goes on along the minus strand of OY796869.1, from coordinate 6,569,151 downwards.
AACTGACAACTGACTGATGTAAAAGTATACCTTAAATAAAACTTTAGGGATAAGTAGGTCGGGGAAACTGGTCCTCATCACGGGGAAACTGGTCCTCATCAAGAAGCCGGGGCGCCCAGCGGACTCTCCGTCCGCTTATCGGCCCATTGTGCTGCTCGACGAGGTGGGCAAGCTCTTTGAAAGAGTCATTGCAGACCGCCTCGTCGGGCAGCTGGTGCGAGTGGGGCCGGATCTGGCGGAGAGCCAGTTCGGTTTCCGCAGGGGGCGCTCTACGGTGGACGCCATCATGCGCGTGCGGGCCCTCACGACGGGGGATGCTGTGGCCCGGGGTGGGGTCGTCTTGGCGGTGTCTCTAGACATCGCCAATGCCTTCAACACCCTGCCCTGGAGTTGCATCAGGGAGGCACTCCGGTATCACCGGATGCCGACCTACCTCTGTCGTGTGGTCGAGGCCTATCTGACGGACAGGGCCGTCATCTACCCCGGTCACCAAGGAGAGTGGAACCGGCAAGAGATGTCGTGCGGTGTCCCACAGGGTTCGGTCCTGGGGCCGCATCTGTGGGACATCGGATACGACTGGGTGCTGCGCGCCGACCTCCCTAGCGGCGTCAGCGTCGTTTGTTACGCTGACGACACGCTTGTCCTGGCGCAGGGGGGGTCGTACCAGGCGGCGGCCGATTTAGCGACACGCGGGGTTGCGACAATCGTTGACAGGATCCGGCAGCTGGGACTCGAGGTGGCCCTGCACAAGTCTGAGGCCATGGGTTTTCATGGTCCTCGGAATGCGCCACCGTCGGGTTCCCAGGTAATGGCGGGAGGGGTTCACATCGGTGTCGAGTCGACGATGAAGTATCTGGGACTCGTCCTCGACAGCCGGTGGAATTTCGTGGAACACTTCCGACGTCTGGCTCCTAGGGGATCCAAACGCCTCCTGCCGGAGGCTCTATGCGGGGATCGTGCGGTCCATGGCCCTTTACGGGGCGCCGGTGTGGGCGCGTTCATTGAGGCTGCGGCCAGCCCGCCGGTTGAACGCGTCCCAGAGGGTCATGGCCATCCGGCTGGCCCGAGGATACCGCACGGTCTCCTGCGAGGCGGCGAGCCTCCTTTCCGGATTACCGCCATGGGATCTGGAGGCAAAGGACCTCGCGCACGTCTGGGAGTGTCGCGAGGAGGCGAAACGCCGGGGCTTAACTCCGATGCCGCAAGAAATTGCGGCACAGCGGACAGAGCTCCGGCGGGATCTCATGGCGTCATGGAGGGTGCGATTGTCGCAACCCCGCGCTGGGCACGCCACAATCGCGGCGATAAGACCCCTCTTTGAGGAGTGGCTGGAGAGACGCCACGGCGTTCTCACCTTCCGCCTAACGCAGGTCCTCACCGGACACGGCTGCTTCGGGAGGTTCCTGTTCAGGATAAGGCGGGAGGAAACACCCGGGTGTCACCATTGTGTGGATCGGCCTGAGGACACGGTGGAGCATACGGTGGAGGTCTGCCCAGCTTGGGCAGAGCAACGCCGTGTCCTCGTAGAGGCGATCGGCGGCGGTGATCTCTCGCGTCCGGCCCTGGTTCAGGCCATGGTACGGAGCGAGAGGAAATGGCAGGCCGTCACCTCCTTCTGCGAAGCGGTAATGCTCGCGAAGGAGGAGGCGGAACGCGTGAGGGAGAGGCAAACTTCGCGCCCTCACGCCCCAAACCGCCGCAATAGGAGGAGACGCCCGGGGCGGGAATCGCGAGCCGATTTCCGGCCACCGTAGGCGCGGGCTTGCGGACGGTGAGCAATGGGTAGCTCGCCGTCCGATAAGGACCAAGCCCGGGTCGACGGCGCGTCGTGTTCCACGCGCGCCTCAAAGAGATGTCAGCAGAATTGATGGGGTCCGCTAGGGCCAGTGCCTGCCGGGGGTTCGAAGAAAACCGATAGGGAAATCGTGGCCCCCGGCAACAGGGCAACCGAAGGAACACGGGTGGGTTTTAGTCAGTAGGAGTCTGACACGCCCTCCCGCTCCGCCCAGAGCGGGAGAAGTTATTTGATAATTTCCCACCCAGAAAAAAAAAAAAAAAAAAAAAAAGGGATAAGTAGGTTTGTACAAACACTTTTACACGTCAATCATATTTAAAAAACTAGATGAGGTCGGCGTTTTCTATCTGACTACTCTGAGAAGAAAGGCCGAAACGAACTAAGAGGTCACAGTCTCTTTTAAGTCCAGACATACTCTTGGTCAGATCATGTGAAGGCCATGTGGATTGGTGTCTGAAGTGGTCTTTAGAGGAAAGCACCACACAGATTGAGAGGGCCTGTCCAGCCGGTGCACGCATTTGTCAGTTATCGTGCAGCTCAACTCAGAATTTAAGGAGCTCAACGATTCGACGAACAATACCAAAAAAAGGACATTTAATCCATTGCAGACTTAGCGTGGCCACACTCTATTTAATAAACTATTTATATGCCTAAGTTTTTTGCAATTTTCAGGTTAGTATCAGGTTGTATGTTGATCTAAATATGATTCGCGGCCGTATCAAATATACATTTATAAAATTTTAATCATAAAAATCATCAATACAATTTTGCTAACTAACTTTTCTAAAGCTTCATTATCAGCGAGTAACATGGGCTCTATTTATTCGACATCCACGCGAACGTAATCGCGGGCATAAGCTAGTTGTAAATAAAAAGTAAAACTGTCTGATTTTTCTACCTTATAAGTACAAGTTTACATTCAGGTTATTAACTTCTCCGTGCAAACAAAACTGCTGATAATTTATTCCCGAGTAAATAGACTTTGCTCAACTATTTCCATTTACTCAGTCCTTTCACCTATCTACGTCAATTTTACCCTTATTTACCCTTCTAAATACCCGCGTGGAATGACATCGATCATCATTTACCTATAAGGGTAACCGTAAGACATTGACCCCTCCTGGATGTTACCCTTATCGTTATAAGGGTAAAATCCAGGAGGGTTAGGAGGGGTTATTCACCTAGGGACGTAACAGCGATCAAGAATTTGAGATTCGAGAGGTTATTGGATTCGAACCGATGACACCATTGAATAATGGTGATAAAAATTCCAATATACATAGCCTTTATTGGAATTTACTTACCTTTTTTTGATTGCCTCGTTGTTCTAGTGGTAGCAATCGCGACTGCTGAGCGTTAAGATCTTGGGTTCTATGCACAGACCGGTCAGTGTTCATAGGTTTACGGCAGGAATTTCTCAGTAGCAGCTCAGAGAAAGTAACAGCTAACAGACTATTATCTAGACTAGAATCTAAGAAATTTCTCAGGAGCAGCCAAAATTCTGTATTTGTGCCCGGTTGATGGCAATAGGCTCGCCTCCTATTACATGGGACTTAAACATAACTGGTGAAATGTGGGTGTACTAAGGACACTAAGGTACACCTCTGCCTAACACCTGTATTTCCCAAACGGAATCTTAAGGCCGGCGACACGGCACAAATCGAGATGTTTGCAAAATTCAATTCCAAGCACGTTGCGCTAGTGTGAGTGCCTGTCGGAACGATATGCACCTACAGTGAGCAGTACTACCACGCACACATTGACAATTATTGCTTGACGCGATAGTACTACTAGCTTTCGAACATTTATGATTTGGATGTGTTTCGTAATACAAAAATTTATGAATGAAAACTTAATGTATTTCCATTTTTTATTTTTCGAAAATTTGTAACTTGATAACATAAACTATGCTTCTGCGGAAACAATATTACAAATATTGTTGTTACATAAAAAACAATATGAAAACATGTCATTTACGCTGTAAAAATGTACGAAATGCAATTCGCTTACACTTAATTTAAAGGTAAGTTTTTGGTAATAAAAAGACGTAGGAGCTTAGATAAATACTGTCTCAATCCGAATATCAACATGGTGGAAATATGCTCAAATTGCAAATGATTTATATATTACGTTTGTGTGGACAATTCATGCGGCGCCGTATTCTTAATTGTGTTATTTTGAAGATGAATGTGATGATGAATTTTCCTCGGTTCGAATCATTTCGTCCTAGATTAAAATCATTGAAATTTTATTGCGTCCCTAAGTATGGAAGGTGCCTACTAACAAGGTATTTTAACTAACAGGCTATTGTCTAGACTAGAATAGCAGCTAACAGGCTATTGTCTATAATAGCTAACAGGCTAATCTAGACTAGAATCTAAAAAAATCTTAGGAGCAGTCAAAATTCTGTATTTGTGCCCGGTTAATTGGCAATCGGCTCGCCCCGGCGAAATACGGGTGTCCTGTAGATACACTTCTGCCTTACCTTTGGAGGAAAACAGGCGTGATGTTATGTTTATGTAATGTGTGTAGAATCTAGAGAATGTTATAGACGTTACATTTAATCCTATACTATTAAACGAGCTCGTTAGAGCCGATTTCGAGAACGCGAGTACAAATATATATAGGTACACACGGCTACACATCAAGCTATACATTTCCAGTTTATGCTGACTTCACATTGTATGTGATTTCCGTACAATGCGAGGTCAGCTTATACTGGAAATATACAATTACCTATACCGGGTGGCAGGGACATCGACGCGAAAACTGAAACCATGGATTCAGTACATGATTCTAAACCTCCCTGCGTTGAAATTTTTCGTCAGTTATTAAAAAAAAAAATCAGCTGTTCCATACATTTTGACCGCGTAGGTGTTGCACTTTTCTATGAAACAGGTGATTTTTTTTAATAACCGACGAAAAATTTCAACGCAGGGGGGTTCAGAATCATGTACTGAATCCATGGTTTCAGTTTTCGCGTCGATGTCCCTGCCACCCTGTATATATCGCACCTTTAAAGTAAAACCGTTACTAAACGAAAATTTTCATGACTTGAGTTTATCAATGCCATCTATTTAAAATATTTATTATATAATAAAATAAAATAATAATATTATATTAAAATATTTATATTTATCTATTTAAAATAAATATTTTATATTGATAACTCATATCTAAAATATGTATTTTAAATAGATGGCATTGATAACTCAATTCATGAAAATTTTCGTTTAGTAACGGTTTTACTTTAAAGGTGCGATATATTTGGCTCTAACGATTTCGATGAAAGTTGCAATATAGGGGTTTACGGGGGCGAAAAATCGATCTAGCTAGGTCTCATATCTGGGATAATTCGTTTTCTCTATTTTCACAGTCTCGGGAATGTGATACCTACCACGCTGGTATACCTGGACGATATGTTTATCTATTTTAACCCGAGCAGAGCTCGGTCGACCAGTATCCTAATTGCGTAACTTATTTTCGTAAACAATTTTGCTAAATTTGTTTCATTTTGACAGTTCAACAACATTCATTGCGTTATTTACGTTGTTGAGCAGATTTTTTTCCAACTTATGAAGCAATGGATTAGCAATCTGTACCCTAATTGCGTAATACAACACAACCACAATTTGTTTCGATTTGAAACAGCAATTAGGGTACAGTTTCAAATCGAAACAAATTGTGATTGATCGTGTACCTATTACGCAATTAGGGTACAGGTATTGAAACATAAACAATAGATACCTAAGTCATGCATGAATCGCTAATAGTGAAATCATTTTTGGTGACCTTTTGTGGTGTGTGGCGGTCACTAAAGTTGACAATGACATCATAGGTAATCAATCATACGTAGGTACTTAAACCTTTTTAAAGTGCGATCACCAATTCATTTGTCAAAGTATAGGGGTAAGCTCCGGCCCTGGTTCAGGCCATGGTACGGAGCGAGAGGAAATGGCAGGCCGTCACCTCCTTCTGTGAAGCGGTAATGCTCGCGAAGGAGGAGGCGGAACGCGTGAGTTAGAGGCAAATTTCGCGCCCTCACGCCCCTAAACGCCGCAATAGGAGGAGACGCCCGGGGCGGGAATCGCGAGCCGATTTCCGGCCACCGTAGGTGCGGGCTTGCGGACGGTGAGCAATGGGTAGCTCGCCGTCCGATAAGGACCAAGCCCGGGTCGACGGCGCGTTGTGTTCCACGCGCGCCTCAAAGAGATGTCAGCAGAATTGACGGGGTCCGCTAGGGCCAATGCCTGCCGAGGGTTCGAAGAAAACTGATAGGGACATCGTGGCCCCCGGCAACAGGGCAACCGAAGGAACACGGGTGGGTTTTAGTCAGTAAGAGTCTGACACGCCCTCCCGCTCCGCCCAGAGCGGGAGAAGTTATTTGATAATTTCCCACCCAAAAAAAAAGGGGTAAACTGAAGTAAAAAAAAATTGTAATGCATTTGGTACTCACATTGGCCATTGCTCTAAGATAGGTACTGCTAAAATTAACCTTCTGCTTTTGCCCGTTTGAACGAAACTCATAATATCTCCTTCTATGTACTAGACAAGTACGGAACTTCAAATTCATAATGCTTAAATTAATTAAACAAAATCTGGATGACCTAGGTTTTTTTAACGTTTTCTAAAAATGAAACCTAGCTAGATCGACTTATCGCCCCCGAAACCCCCTGCGTACTAAATTTCATGAAAATCGTTGGAGCCGTTTCCGAGATTCAGATTATACAGAAGGTTTGGCAGAACGTTGAACATACTAAAATGGTGGATAGGTGGGGTCATCTGCTACTTCCTCAGCCCTAATTTATTTGGCCCTGGCCCCCTGGATATTATTTTTAAATGCAAGTTGAAATTGAGATTTAAGCATTATTTACGTCTTTCTGAAAGTTTGAGGACTCATAACTTTTTTCTAGCTAACATCTGAATAAAGCAATAATTTTATAAGAATCTGCCAACATTAAAGATTTAAAAAAAAAAACAAAAATATTGCCTGTTTTACCCATTAATAAAAATTACACTTTAAAGTTAAGAAAGTGGTGAAACTAGAAGAAAGCAAAAAAATTTTTTTTAATTATCCAGTGGGCCAGGGCCAAATAAATTAGGGCTGAGTAGCAGATAACCCCACCTATCCACCATTTCGGAATGTTCAACGTTCTGCCAAATAGCCTGTATATATACAAGAATTGCTCGTATAAAGGTATTACATATATATTGGCACGAACATGTGTCTTTATTAATTAGTTAACAATCGAAACGATCGTAAACTTCAACAATTTCATCATCAAGGTTCTCTAGTTTAACATCGGATTAACGAATGGACAGACGGAAAAACCTGCGTTTTGTACAAGATTTCTGAGTTATTTTAATTTGACAGTTGTAAAAACAAATGAATCATGTATTTTTTGTGTGATAATCTTGGTTGTAAAGTGTAAACAAAGCGATCACTCGACAAGTCATTATTTACTCGTCGGCAAGGTTGACTAGCCGCGATCAACCTTGTTCAAGAACAAACAAACGTTGTACATAGGTACTGTTTATATCTTATAGGTAGCTAATAGTTAGTTCCGTGTAGAAACCGCTATGGACGACGTGAGATGAAAATTATAGAGGCTCTTGATTTATAAGTAACACTAGCTGCGCCCCGCGGTTTCACCCGCATAAGTCTCGATCCCGTGGGAATATCGGGATAAAAAGTATCCTATGTGTTAATCCAGGTTATAAACTATATGTGTATCAAATTTCATCCAAATTCGTTCAGCCGTTTGAGCGTGAAGAAGAGACAAAGATACACATACACTCACAAACTTTCGCCTTTATAATATTAAGTAGGATAAAAACCGTGTGCCCGATAGGTTGTCCCATCGGGAGAAATGACAAACTTGAATCCCCTATTTAACCTCTTTACATTTTCAACAATCCTTCCTTAGATTTTCATGTAAAATTTCATGCTTCTAGATCCAGCGGGTTAGGCCGTGCCTAAAGCAACTTTAGGAACATGTTAATTATTTAAACTTAATTAACATTAAATTCATAAATTACAAATTGTACCACAGACAACAGCTCAAAGGAACCACAAAGGCTTCATGTCGACCAAAGATTATAAATTCGCAGAGGATAAATACTCCTTGATAAAATATTAAAAAGAGGATGCTCTGCTTATCATAAAAAAAACAAAATATGACCTTTATTCTTTAGGGTTGGAAAAATAATTAATATCTATTGAATAGCATTTTCTGCCTCAGGCCAAGAAAATTGGTTAGATATTTCAGTACAAGAATTTTTTTATTTACTTGATAATTTTAGTTTCTTGCTAGCCGATGTAATATTTACTAAATATATTTGAGGTTTTTAGGGATACAAAGGATCCTCTTCCTACAAAAACTTTTGGTTTTGCTCTTATTTCTAAATTATTTTGATGACTAAGAGCGTTTTCGCACTGCATCCGATCCGAATCCGAATTCAAGATCCGAAATCAATGCGAATTGGGAATGTTCTAAATTCGGACGGACAAAGATCGGATCTAGTGCACAATCCCTCATACTAATAGTACTATTGCTACTTCGGACTAGGGACACGACAAAAATATCGATACTTTGTGGTATCGAGTACATTTCCATTCGATACCGATACTTTTGTACTCGATACTTTGCGTTCGATACTTTTACTCAATGAGTACTTTTTGGCAGGTATCGTATCGAATAAGAAATTAAGTTTTAAATGTGTAATCTTAAAAATTACCCATTTAAAACTTGCGACCTTACGGCTTATGTTTATGGTTATGGCAACGCCATCTAGTTCACTCATTCTGAACCTTCTAAAACATTACATCGATCTTTGCTCGAAATCCATTCACAGTTAAATTCTTAACCTTTTCTTTATTAATTACTACACTATTTAATCACTCATTTACTCACTTGTTCACCGTTGTCATTTGTTTTTTCATATCCTGTCCTACTGAAGTTAAACTGACGTTATTTACTGACTGATATTGACCTATGCTCTATGCGCATTGGCATTAGGCCCTAAGAAAAGTACTCGTACTAGTATATTTTTTTTACGGTATCGATACTTTCTATTCGATACCGTGTCCCTGCTTCGGACCGACATTTCTCAGATTCGGAGCGGAATCGGATCGGACGTAGTGCAAAACCGCTCTTATTCTCCTTTTTAGGAGACATCACACAAGTCCTGATTCCCTACCACAGTTACAGCTTAGTAGGTAGGTAGGTAGGATTTTTCTATTTTGTGGGGTATGGCTGTTAACATCAATTTTTATTTTACGTTAGCAACCGCTTTCATAGAGTTTTCCTCAACCTCTATTACAACTTACAACAGAAAAAGTAGGGTAATACGAGGAAAAAATAAAATATTATGTTTCTATTAAGTAATGGCGCTGCCAACCCTTGAGGCTCTCGCAGACAGGCGTGACGCGACTCCGGTAGAACAAATTCCATGAAGTTTTCATAGGAATTGTTCCACCAGACCCGCCTGTCTGCGGGAGCCCTTATCGTGAGTCTAAGAAATTCTGAGATCTTCTCTTTTATGTAAAATATACGAATATTAAGAGTAAGTTGAAGCAATTTTAAATGATTTTATATTACTTTGATATCTTTGAGGGTTTTGTTACGAGTAATATTGCTTCTTCAATCAATAAATTAAAAGCTTTTCTTTGAGGGTAATCTTTGTTTGTGGCTTTTTAACCGACTTCCAAAAGGAGGAGGTTCTCAATTCGTCTGTATGTTTTTTTTTTTTTTGTATGTTTGTTACGCGATTACTCCGTCAATTATGAATTGATTTTGATGATTCTTTTTTTGTTTGGTAGATCATACTTCAGAGGTGGTCCCATATAAATTTTATTAACTTTGCTTGGGTAGTTTTTTGAGTTAGCTTCAATAATACGTATTTTTTCGTCACTTAGTATGTGGATGATATTATGATAACTTTCTGTCACTGTTATTTACATAGCAGGTAGTGGTATTCGAATTTGTGTGGGGTAGGTATCACAACTAAAAAGTGAAAAATAAAAACTTTTTACAAAAAAAAAACATCCGACTTCAAAAAAACACTACAAAGTGGAAAATAACTTTAATTTCGGAAGTCGGTGACAAAGAACGAAAATTAAAAACCAAAGACACCGACTTCCGAAATTAAAGTTATTTTCCACTTTGTAGTGTTTTTTTGAAGTCGGTTGTTTTCTTTTTTGTAAAAAGTTTTTCTTCTCCCGCTTGAACAATCTCAAACCATCCACCAATTTGTTCTCAGTATTAAGTATATTAGAAGGAAAATCAGAAAAAGCTAGAAATTGACAACCTTGGAACACTTCAGCTAACCCTTTCTACATCTTTTTTTTTTTCTTTTTTATGTGGGAAATTATCAAATAACATCTCCCGCTGTGGGCGGAGCGGGAGGGCGTGTCAGACTCTTACTGACTAAAACCCACCCATGTTCCTTCAGTTGCCCTGTTGCCGGGGGCCACGATCTCCCTGTCGGTTTTCTTTGCACCCCCGGCAGGCATCGGCCCTAAACCTACATCCTTAAGTTTCAATATACTGCTTAGTTGCTTACTAGTTAACCTAAATCGCTCACCGGTACCGCTCGCTTCGCTCGGTCGGCTCGCGCTTGTCTTATTCACAGTTCTAACCTAACCTAACCCATTTCACTCTGTTCAAACCACAGGAAAGTCCGGTTAAGCAGCCATGACCTCATAGGTCAACTGCAAGAAGCCCTAGTAAAAAAAAAAATCTATTCGTTAACTTAAGTAAGGAGGTTTGGCAAGTTTAAAATTTTACTTCTCTTAAATCAGCACTGATATTCCCCTCACTTAATTGCTGATTTTGGAGTACTATTTGTGCGAAGATTACACATAATTATAATAATAAATTTATTTATATATACTTCAAGTAGAAAAATAACACGCATAGCCAAATTATTATATCATTTCATTTCAGTCTCTAATATCCTTAGCCTACAGACACATAATAACACTAATATCCGTATTGTGAAAGATAACACGGCTAACAATACGTAATTTACGACCCCGGTCATTTTCCTGTGGCCTCCGGAGCAAGCGCAGACATATTTTATCAATGGCTGCAGGTGCAGTGTCAAGGTAAGATCACGAAGGAGTATTTATTACGGACAGATGTAGAGAATCGATATTTCGATGGTCAGTTCAAATAGTTTCTGTGATTGGTGATGATAGTTTTTGGCTCGTGTTTGAGGTTGTTCAAGAACGAATCTCTTTTTAAGCGACTTAAAAAAAGGAGGTTATCAATTCGACACGTATATACAACGTTAGTTTTTGTTTACACTAAACCTCTTATGGGGTCATTGTACTCATCATTATGAACAACTTTCACTATGGGACCAACGATAAAATCGCGAAAAAAAAATCAGCTGTTCTAGCTACATTTGCTTACATTTTGACGAGATATGCGAACATAAATGTAGGGAACAGATGTTTTTTCTGTTTTTCTGAGTCTGCACTCAGCGCTCGGTGTGGCAACACGCCGTGTTCGAGTTCGCAACAAGTCCATCGTCATCCTGAGGATGCCTCGTTGAGAGGTAAAACACGTGTCGATTTATTTCAGGTGTTTTTTATGGCTCTTTAGAAATAGCTAAGCGGAACAGGTTTCTAAATATATCCACGTCTATTGTATCTTATAATGGATTTCCGCAAGGTCACGCCTGAATCAATTAACTACAATGACCCCTTAAGAGGTTTAGTGTAAACAAAAACTAAGGTTGTATATAATGTTGGAACTGCAATATATTCACATAATATACGATAATCTATTAGGGCTTCCAAACACATATATAACATTTTATAGGTGTATGTATATCTGTCCACGCATTTTTTCAAAACTATTAATCGGATTGTGCCCATTCTTTTTTTATTGGCTTAGCTTTACTTCAACTTAGGGAGCAATGCAAGTTTCACCAAAATCGGTTCAATCATTTTCAAGATATGCACTGCTATTCTGTAAAAATCTCACCGTGATATCTTAGGTGAAGTGAGCTGCCAATAGTGTCAATCCTTAGCAACTGACAGCTCACTCCACGCTCACTTCACCTAAGATATCACGGTGAGATGGTTACAGAATAGCACTAATGGACTAATAATTATTTTATGTGTGAGGGTGATGGCCTGGCTTATTGATACGAGCTTCGTGTGGTGTCAAAGGAAAACATCTCAACACCTTGGTCAACCACAGCGAAAAAGAAAAACATAAAAAAAAGAAAATAACGATTTCCAAAAAAAAAAAACACTTAAGTGAAAGAAATAACTTTAATTTCGGAAGTCGATGGCGAAAAACGAAATTACAGAACCAAAAACATCGACTTCCAAAATTAAAGTTATTTTTTATTTATTTAGTGTTTTTTTGGAATTCGGTTATGTATTTTGCTTGTTATATAGCTGTGTGTAGTAGGTATAGATATGTACATTTTAAAATAAAGATAGAAAATACAGTTATTAAAATTAAACGTGAAGCAGGAAGAAAAGACACAAACACAAAAAAAATCCTGTTAAGACAGTTTTATGTCCTACTTACCGCATACGGGACTGCTTATTACTAATGCAAAACGCTACCTTTGGCATAAGCATTCTGTTCCGTTGGAGAGTAATTAACCAAGTTACCACGCTATTTCTAGGTAAATTCAATTAACGTAAAAATGCAAGATGTTCTAGAAGGTTGTGGTTTTCTTAAGCAGGATTTTCCGCTAACTTAATATTATTATAATTGCTTTTCCGGATAAACACCAAACCTTTTTGGTGGAATTACTTCAGTAAAGTAACCTACCCTCCATTATTAATTTATGGTGATGAACAAGATAAGTAGTGCTATTCTGTAAGGAGTTCTATAAGGAGTGCTGTAAGTACTTGTTTGGGCCGTACTTCGATTTGGCAGTAAGTATTTGTTGAACAACAAAGCCGACCCACAGCAATCAACTAACTACACATAAACTCTACTTTCATTCGGCTCGTACCAATCGGCAAACTTCGTTCGGGTCCCCTCGGCACAATTCGAGCTAAGCCGCGGCTTATTTTTCCCGAACTTTTTTTAATTTAATTTAATTTGCGAATAAGTGTGCAGCACCCCTTTTTTCGTGTTCCTTCGGTTGCCGTGTTGCCGGGGGCCACGATTTCCCGATCGGTTTTCTTCGAACCCCCGGCAGGCATTGGCCCTAGCGGACCCCGTCAATTCTGCTGACATCTCTTTGAGGCGCGCGTGGAACACAACGCGCCGTCGACCCGGGCTTGGTCCTTATCGGACGGCGAGCTACCCATTGCTCACCGTCCGCAAGCCCGCGCCTACGGTGGCCGGAAATCTGCTCGCGATTCCCGCCCGAGCGTCTCCTCCTATTGCGGCGGTTAGAGGCGTGAGGGCGCGAAATTTGCCTCTCCCTCACGCGTTCCGCCTCCTCCTTCGCGAGCATTACCGCTTCGCAGAAGGAGGTGACGGCCTGCAGCACCCCTAAAGTTCGTTTGGAACCTCACTCAAGTGACGTACGGTGCAGTAATCATTAGTTTTTTTTTAAGTAGATCATGCCGGCGGATTCGCCGACACTGTTCGAATTTCGAAGAGAAGTTTAGAGAGATCCTGATTATGAACCTTCTTGATACGATACGATGATGTCCGTCTGTCTGTACTTACATTTTCTTTTCCTCGTAAAGTAAGCAGCCAATCAGGCGGGACTATACTTCCGGTTAAAGTTACTACGCTTCCGGCAAGCTAAACAGTATACTTAGGTCAGTGTGTTTATTAGTTATAACTAACGTTTGTGCGAACAAGAAATATTTCTACTATAGATGATCTTTTTATAAAGACACTAGCTGACCCGGCAAATGTTGTTTTGCCATATAAATGTTTGGGGTGAACCACCCTTATCACTTAGGGGTATAAAAAATAGATTACGACTGATTTTCAGACCTACCAAATATACATACAAAATTTCATAAAAATCGATCAAGCCGTTTCGGAGGAGTATGGCAACTAACACTGTGACACGAGAATTTTGTATATAATCAGTGGCTTCGTGAAAACACCAGCTCATAAACAATATTATTTTAATATTACTTCAATGGGAGAAAGAGATGGAGCTATACGACCTGGGGGCCTACCACAAGCTCATAAAGCAGTATTATTAATATTACTTCAGTGTGGGAAAGAGATGAAGCTCTACAGGACGTATAGCTCCATCTCTTTCTCCCACTGAAGGATTATTAAAATAATATTGTTTTTGAGCTGGTGGTAGGCCCCCTGTAGAGCTTCGTCTCTTTCCCACACTGAAGTAATATTAAAATAATACTGCTTTATGAGCTGGTGGTAGGCCCCCTGGTAGCTACTTTAGCCATGATCACGACCAGTGGTCGCAGCGACCAGTACCCTAATTGCGTAACGTATTTCGTAAACGATTATGACAGTTTTATTTTTATTTTGACAGTTCAACAACATTCATTGCGTTATTTACGTTGTTGAGCAGATATTTTTTTTCAACTTATGAAGCAATGGATTAGCAATCTATTTCGAATCAAAACAAATTGTGATTGATCGTATATTACGGAATTAGGGTACAGGTCGCTGCGACCACTGCACGCGTAGCATGACCACCGTAGAAACGAGTTTTGTCGACGGAAGAATAGACAAACTGGCATATTGTGATTGTTTATCTGTCATTTTCTCTATTCTTCCGTCGACAAAACTCGTTTCTACGGTGTTCATGCTACGCGTGCTGGTCGTGATCGTGGCCGAGCGATACGAATCGCGCATTTGGTCGCAACAGCCGTAGACTATACAATACCACTAGATGGCCACGACTGGCCGAAATCGTGGCCGTCTAGTGCACGAGATCCCTAACTAGTACACACGGCTACACATCAAACTATTAATAGATTTCCAGTTTATGCTGATCTCGCATTGCATAGAATTTCCGTACAATGCGAGGTCAGCTTATACTGGAAATGTATAGCTTCATGTGTAGCCGTGTGTACCGTAGGTACTTTCATTCCGTCAAATGACCCATCCGGTTGACAGAAAAAAAACCAAAAAAAAAAATGTTTGACTCATTTAATAACATTTTATAAAATTGATGGCATAATAATTAAAATTCAAACTCAATGATTATAATTATCGCGATGACATAAGCGTGTCGCTTTTTTTTTTTGAGTGGGAAATTATCAAATAACTTCTCCCGCTCTGGGCGGAGCGGGAGGGCGTGTCAGACTCTTACTGACTAAAACCCACCCGTGTTCCTTCGGTTGCCCTGTTGCCGGGGGCCACGATTTCCCGATCGGTTTTCTTCGAACCCCCGGCAGGCATTGGCCCTAGCGGACCCCGTCAATTCTGCTGACATCTCTTTGAGGCGCGCGTGGAACACAACGCGCCGTCGACCCGGGCTTGGTCCTTATCGGACGGCGAGCTACCCATTGCTCACCGTCCGCAAGCCCGCGCCTACGGTGGCCGGAAATCGGCTCGCGATTCCCGCCCCGGGCGTCTCCTCCTGCGGCAGTTAGGGTCGTGAGGGCGCGAAATTTGTCTCTCCCTCACGCGTTCCGCCTCCTCCTTCGCGAGCATTACCGCTTCGCAGAAGGAGGCGACGGCCTGCCATTTCCTCTCGCTCCGTACCATGGCCTGAACCAGGGCCGGACGCGAGAGATCACCGCCGCCGATCGCCTCTACGAGAACACGGCGTTGCTCCGCCCAAGCCGGGCAGACCTCCACCGTATGCTCCACCGTGTCCTCAGGCCGATCCACACAATGGTGACACCCGGGTGAAGCGTGAAAAATGTTTGGACGGTAAATGTTCTCCCTTTATAAGCGTGTCGCTTCACAGTTATAAAAGGAGAACATTTACCGTCCATACATTTTTGGGCTAAATGTGAAAGTGTCGGTCAAACAATAAAAATGTTATATTCCGTTAGAACATGTTATTCTCTTCACTTTTCACTATGGGACCAAATCTGTAGGGCCATTCCCTGCGCTGTTATACGAGTTTGAAAAATACTGTTTTCAATATGTTTTAGATAAAAGAATAACAGTAATCTAATTTTTTAACTAACAGTAATCTAAGCTTTTTATACCAGTAAACATTACAGTTATTATCTTTTACTGTGAAACTAAGGCTCTAGGGTTATTCTCCACATAACTAGTGTGCGAAATAGTTATTTTTTTTCCAGTATTGATATTAGTAGATTGAAATAGGTATCAGTCGTAGGTATCACTACTATTAACCGGTTTTAGGTCTATTTAGTGGTTTCTATTCACGCAAAAACTGTGAAATAAAATAATACATTATTTTAGGTAGGTACATAGATAACGGCTGTAAAAAGAAGCCTAACGAAGCCGAGAGTCATAGACTCCCCATTATGAATTTTTTGTACTGGACTATGGTCCAGTGTTCCAAGGGGCCCAAGTCTGCTATTTTTATAAATTCGTCATTCCAACACGATCCCATTGTCATTTTGCTAAAAGTTCGTAATCTGCTAAATTCAAAATGGTCGATCATTGGTCAGTCAATGGTCTCGTAATAGAATAGTGTTATAATGGCATTGTCGTACAATACGACCAATGATATCGCCTAAGTCAGTCATTCATTTGTCATTATGTACGAGATTACCAATAAGTGCCATTTCTTTCAATGGAGTATCAGTGGCTGACCATTGGAAAGTCATAATGACGCCATTATATTAGTAAATTACCAAACTTGTCAAAATCAACAATTATAATTAAAAAAATCAATGATAGACCATTCTGACACTATTGTAATAGCAGACTTGAGGCCCATATGCCTCTCGCAATAGCTTGCCATATTTGGAATTGCGTAACAAACATTAAGAACCTTCTGGTTACGGAGAATACAAGATTTGATAACATTTAAAACTTGTTTTCGTGAATAAAAGTAAATAAAAGCTGAAACTTTGACCTTCAATATCTCCTCCCGGCTTCGTTATGCTTCTTTTACATCCGTTAATTATGTATCTAAAATAAAGTGTTATTTATTTGTGTGTGTGTGTGTTATTTAGTGGTTTCTATTCTCGCAAAAACAGTTATTTATACAGCTGTTGTATAATAAGGGCTATTACGCACTGTCGACTAGTCGCCGGCGACTCAGTTGTCGACGACTGTAATATTGTATAGTTTAAATAGGTGTTTACGCACTAGTCACCGGTTGCCCGGGCGACTCGGCGACTCGCCGCGCAGTGGCGACGCACAGGCAACTGCCGGTCGCCGGCGACCAATAGGAGCACGGTTTCAAATGAAAGCATTCACACTGCGAGCAACTGTCGTAACGACCGGACGGCCGCGCACAATGAGTTTTGACACGGATAAATTTATATCGGAAATACAATCTCGAAAAGCTATTTGGGATTTACAAAGTGAGGAATATGCTAATCGGGATTTGAAGAAAAAACAGTGGGAAGAAATAGTGGAGTTATTTGGAGGTGAAGAATTATCAGACGAAGAAAAAAAAAACTCAGGTAAGTAAGAAATGCCATTTATTTTTTATTAATTAATACTGCTCATCTGCCAAGATAATTGACCCTCAGTTGTAAAGTAATCAGCAAATACATCTCTGTATGATGCACCACGTCGCGTAGCTCTTTGGAAACCGTTTGGGACTTCTTCAAAGCCAGGAATGCTCAGGGTATCTTCAAATTTATATCCGTCTCTTTCTCGGACATAGTTGTGAAGAGCGCAACATGTTTTGATGATGCATGATACTAGATCTAAATTCACGTTGATAGGTCTGTGAAAAATCGTCGTGCACGAGAAAGCCTATAATTAAATATTTTTTTCTTTGTTGTTAAATTTGATCCACCGAACGGTCGCATAATTTTGTCAGTTTGTCCAAATGCTTCGTCACCCACAATAACAAACGGTACTGGTATAGGGTTTGTCGATGAAATGGGCTTAGGTTCGGGTATTTGCAAATCATAGTTCATTAGCTTTTGATAAAACGTTGAATTTGTAAATATAGTTGAATCGCAATCCTTTCCATAGGAACCAACGTCTATATATATGAACTTATAGTCAGAGTCACAAATGGCAAGCAAAATTACAGAAAAGAAGTGTTTGTAATTATAACACAATGATCCACTGTTGTATGGTTTTATAATTCTTACATGCTTACCATCTACGGCACCTATGCAATTTGGAAAATTGGCCCGTAAATGAAAATCTTTTGCGATTTTTAACCAATTTTCTTTTGTCGGTTGCGGTAAACACATGTCTTTTAGTACAACCCATATAAAATGACAAACTTCTCTTATTATTTCAGCTATAGTTGAAATCCCAAGTCTGTATGAGTAATGTAAATCTACAAATTTACAACCGCTTCCAAGATATCTGGAATTAAAAAATAATTTAAATATATACATTATTTACAGGTCATTCACTTCAAAAGAAATGGAAAAATATAAGAAGCTGCTTTTCGCGAGAAGTACGAAGATTAAAAAATACTAAAAGCGGATCTGCTGCTTCCCATAAAACTCCCTATATTTATTATAATCAGCTGTTATTTTTGAAGAATACCGTTGGTAATTTGAACACAGAGAGTAACATTGCTGAACAAGAACATTTGACAAATGATCAAGAACCTTTAGGACCTTACTCGAGAGAAAATATAGTCGGAAGAAAAAAGAAAAAAACGTCAGATGATGGCACAAGCGAACTGTTAACCACATTAAACAAGTGTATTGAAACTCGCAAAAATAAGGAGGATATTTTGGAACAAGATGAGGACAGAATGTTCCTGATGTCCCTATTATCATCATTTGGGGCAATTCCGGAGCACAAAAAGTCAGCTGCGAAAATTCAATTAATCAGTGTAATCGAATCATTCCGATCCTCTACTCAAAATAATATATATCCAAACACAATGTGGCGAAATTTTAATGAGTACGAGTATGAGCGATGAGCGTGGTTACTTCACACCGGAGGCCGGGCGTTCAACAGCACCAAGTCAACAATCACGCCCTGAAGCACAACATTATTATACGCTACCAACTTCAACTCCTTCAGAACGTGAACGCCCAGAGTCGCGATTTTCTACTGTCACTTCAAATACCTCGCAAGATTCTGACATTTTGGATCTATTTTGAATATTTCCTTTTGTTGTGCGTTCGTTTATAATATTGATTTCATTAAGTACTTTAAAAAAATACATGTTTTATAATTGAATCGTTAATGTTAATGTTAATGTTTTTTAATTGTCATCGAAGAGTAGACTTACAGATAGTGCCATCCACGAAGACACGCCCCACTCTTTGTTCAAATGCATGTGTGCTATCTTCCGCATGTGTTAAACATCTGTCGATACACGCTAATTATCGATGAATGCAAACGCACACTAATAGAAATTGACTAATCAGGAAAGAGTATTATGAACAGCACGAAAGATGCTCTATTTAAATTTAATCGCGCGTCTTCGTGGATGGCATTATCTGTAACTCTAAACACACTCCCGGACACATCTATCGTTTTCGTAAAAAACTGCATAAAAACTTATTGCACCACTTAACATTTATTTTTAGCTAGGGATTGTCAACACTTTAAACACTAGGTTTGGCCGATAGATGTGTCCGGGAATGTAATGTAAATTGTGTTAAAATCCCGTAAAAAATAAATGTTAGGAATGAATTTTATTTGAATTGTCACTTACCTTAGTGTTATAAAAAGCTTTTCTTCCGGAGAAATACATGGTCGCATATTTGTATCTATGCCAGTTATATGTGGTTTTAGAAGACACAATAAGTCATCAAACGAACTCACAGACATTCTTGCATAATTAAAAAATTTACGAGGATATTTTCTAACGTCTTCATAAAATATTTTAAACATTCCCTTTGACCTCCGTTCTTCTAACAAAGGATGCACCCAATACTCTTTTGATTTTTTTTTATTTTTCTTTCTTTTTATAATTAGTAGCGCCGCTACTATTGCAAGTTCTTCAACGTCCATTCTGCACGAATGTACTTGGAATACTGTCGCTCGGCTCGGTCTCCGGCCCTGTTTCCCATGTTTCGGTCGCCGAGGGACTGAGTCGCCGGCGACTAGTCGACAGTGCGTAATAGCCCGAATGTGGCTTTCGACCACGAGCCAAAGCCAAGTGCGATAATAGTATCACATGAGTGTTTTAATACCTAATTATATACAGTTGCATACAAGACTTTATTTACACCTATGATACGAATTCTCTATAAAAGGTTCTGAAACTATTGGGTGTTTGTAATTCAAGATCAAGAATGAAAAAAAATCCCACGAAATTCACTGCACGTATGAATGTCGTCTGCACCGGCACATCACCGCACATGCGTGCAGCGGGTGCTGCTGTCCCCCGTTTAAACGTTGAAACGAGTTGCATAATGAAATTTAGTACAACATTATAACACTCATTTGGATGATATTATGGTTACAATGACACTGGCCGTTTTAATGTTGGCCATAAGCTAACTGTTTCTGAAACTTTTATAGAGGTTTTATAGCATGGGTGTAGATAAAAAATTATTTCACTGTTTTTGCGAGAATAGAAACCACTAAATAGACCTAAATAAAACCAGTTAAAATTAGTGATAATTATTTCAATAAGCTAATACGTGGCTTGTTATGTGGAGAATAACTCTAGAGAAAAGATAATAACTGTAATGTTTACTGGCATAAAAAGCTATTACTATAATTAGATTACTGTTATTCTTTTAACTAAAACATACTGAAAACAGTATTTTTCAAACTCGTATAACAGCGCAGGGAATGACCCTACAGATTTAGTCCCATAATGAAAAGTGAAGAGAATACTCGTAACATGTTCTAACGGAATATTACTTTTTTTTTTTTTGGCTTTCATAATTCAGCCCAACCAGCGAGTGTTTGAAAAAAATTTGTTCCAAATGTCACCACGTCAGACTCTTTTATGTTGACCTGTACGGTGCTGGTCGTGCTGCACGCAATTTATTTATTTTTATTAGTTTCTGTACCTATGGTTTTTAAACATAAATACATTTTTATTTAATCCAGTTAAATTGTTTTGTAGATTAGATATAGATATACTTGGACTTTTATTGGGATTTCTCAATCCGAAAATATTCTTTATTGAAATATTAATTAATCCCAGTTGGGCGCCAATAAATATGCGTACAGAAGAAGTCGAAGAAGGAAAAATGTGAAAGCACCTTAACGACAGTAGTGGAATACACATTTTTTACGACTGCCTGTAAGATAAGATAATTTATTTGTCCAAAACATGAGTATACACACACATGGCATGCAAGATGTTACAATTAAATTATATCACAGTCATGTTTTGCCTTAACGGCGTACTAATATAAGTTGGTAGGTTATTACATTTAATCAATTAATTATAAACTTATTCATTATTATTAATAGTCCAAATTAGAATTTAAAAATTAAAATTTACGACAGAATAATGTCAACAACTCTTATAATAAAATTAGTCAATTTAATGTCAAAGTAATTAGAAATAACACAATTACAAGAATTAGATTAATTTATCATTCAGAAATTCGTCAGTGCTGTAATAGGCTTTCTCTAACAAAAGGCTTTTCAACCTATTTCTTAATTTTTCCGTTGGATATTCCCTCCAAGATTTTGGTAACGTATTATATAGGATACCTGTATAGGTACTGTAATTGTATATTATGAATGAAAATGTCAGTTCGAAAAGCTGTCATTTGTGGTTGGGTCGTTACGCGGGAAACGCATGCTTGTAAGTGCTAATAAGGAGCATCCCGAAAAAAAAAAAAAAAATGTTCTTATTTTGGCCACGTGCTAAAAGACTATTGTTGTAAGTACTTACCTATTTGTTGGTTTTCTTTGACACTACCCAGCGCCTGAGAAGCAAAACCACGAAAGGAACAAGGAATGCCTTTTAATGACTCGTGGTTAAGTAATAACAGCCGCACGGGTAGATCGGTCAGGTTAAGCTACGCTTGCCGCGGTCAATCCGTGGATGGGTGACCATCTTAACATACCGAGACTCCTCCGTGCCTCGGAAACACGTTAAACCGTTAGGTTCGGCTGTCATTCTTGAATCTTTGACAGTCGTTATGGGTCGTCAGAAGTCTGAAAGTCTGACAACCAGTCTCCAAGGGGTACCTATCGTGTTACCCAGTAACTGGGTTGTGGAGGTCAGACAGGCAGTCGCTCCACATGTAAAATACAGGTATTCAGCTGCATCCGGTTAGGCTGGAAGCCGACCCCAATATAGTTGGGAAAAGGCTAGGCAGATTGATTGATTGGCTTTTAATTATGCGATTCTTTCCTATCGTCGCCCTCCCCGCTAACTGTCCTATCTCACAAACTGACGTATCTGCACTGACATTACCTACGTGTTCAGAACTTTGTTTCGAAAAAGTTCTCTCTAATCGTCGTATCTTTTGTTTGAGGGAAAAAATATTCTCACCACCTGTCGTATA
Organism: Agrochola lychnidis; assembly: GCA_963680765.1. Lineage (NCBI taxonomy): Eukaryota > Metazoa > Arthropoda > Insecta > Lepidoptera > Noctuidae > Agrochola > Agrochola lychnidis. Next base: position 6,546,922 of record OY796869.1, on the reverse strand, counting down.
TGCACACATCTACAGTTAGTGAGTTAAAGATTAAGTCAAGAGCTATTTATAAAAAGTTATTAATTCATTAATAAAGCCACAGCTAACGCAACTATATTAACATGATTGTAGCGCCCGACCGAAAAACTGTTGCCCTGGAAAAATATCAATTGCTAGTTACGACAGTTAGCGGGGAGGGCGACGATATGTGATCACCATTCACCATCATCTTATAAGGCTATAAACACACAATTTTACTGTCCTAACGTGTCTTAATGAAGACGGTGCCCAAGGATAATGGTGTCGTCAATAAATAATGTCTTATTACCGTTATATTATGTGTCAGTGATGCGAAAGCTCGAAATCTCTCGATGCATAAAGTTCAAAGATTTAACGATCGATTAATGTTAGAGCTTTGCATTTATCCAAATAAATATTAGTAAAGAGAAAAGTTTTAAAAATTCTTTCACCTATAGAAAACTACATTATCAGCGAGTAACATGGGCTATAAGTATTTTATCGACCACGCGAACGAAGTCGCGGCCAGAAGCTAGTTAAGTCAAAACCAGTGATAGGATATTCGGATGCATATTTACCTAAAGTTGAGGTGTTGGCTATTATGGAATGCACTTTTGTATCGAAAAAATCCCGGGATTCCGGGATCGACAAATTTGAGAGTTCTGATTGTAGAATCAAATAATATATTTACTAACGTATAATTTCCCGATAATATTGCTATAGCCCGTCATAGATGTAGCTATAATATTAATATAAATTACGATATATTCATACGTCTTCGCTCTCGGAGGTGGGCGCTACCTAATGGCTGCAACACAGTTTTTTTTTTAAACTAATGTAGCTAATAAACACAAAAAATTGTAAACCTGTTTTTGTTCCAATAAAAACATTTGAAATATTTGAAAAATATTTTCCATAGTAATCTTCGAGCGACCTTAGACAGAGCTTTAGGTATTTTATATTTCTATTACGTCACCAAAATATGTGGAGAGATATAGCAAGACATATTAATATATTATGGTAAGTATATTAAACCGCAGACCAAATGAGGGCAAATATATATATTATAGTATAGTTACCGTGTGTGGTGGCTTGTTATAATATATAGCACAGTATATTAATATAAATTATAGGTATATTTGTGACGGGCTTAAACATGGAAAATATAAAAACAAAAGGATTCTACTACCTAGGTTCCTATTTATTGCTATTATAATAACCTTTCCGTTCGCGAAACGAGCGTTTAATAAACTTTTCCAAATAACTGTTTATTTAGTGTAATATAATAGAGTTTACTTCACGAAGTTAATCTTTGTTTTCTCAGAAACAGAAAAAGGGTGAGTATAAACCGTTTTTCTATTTCTGAGAATATGTAATAAACTAATAACTAAAATAAGTATTATTTGAAATGTTATGTACAGAGTTGGAATCTAATTAAAATTTATTAAGCTTATACAAAGTTCTTATACAAGTAAGTAGCATGGTATGAAATTCTCATTAACAGAGGCTCAGCCTATAATATCTTGGTGACCCAAACACTACACAAAGTTAATAATTTAATGTGTTCTGCTAGCTAAGATTGTTATTCATAAGTACAACACAAAATTTAGAAAATTTACATGGACATCCATGTAATTTTTGTTTAATTTTTATTTATTTTCTTTGTTGACTGCCTCGTTGGTCTAGTGGTCGCAAGCGCTACTGCTGAGCATGAGGTCCTGGGTTCGATTCCCGGGTCGGGCAAGTGTTATTGGGTTTTTCTATCGGGAATTTCTCAGTAGCAGCCCGGAGTCTCGATTGGTGCTCGGTTGATGGCAATAGGCTCACCCCCTATTACATGGGACTTAAAACATAACTGGCGAAATGTGGGTGTACTTGCTACAGGGTCACCTCTGCCCAACCCTTCGGGGAAACAAGGCGTGATGTTATGTTATTTTCTTTGTACTCACATGAGTACAAAGAAACTAAATAATCTTGTACTTTGAATTGGGTTCTATTATACTAACACTGAAGTCGTAAAATATTAGGTAAGGGACACTAAATACTGAAAAAAAAAAAGTATTTAATTCATTGCAATGTTTGTAGATATTTATTCATGAAATAATAATTATTTAAAATATTTTAAAACAGTAAAAACACTCATCAGTAAGGTTTCTGTTAAAACCTCAAAGTTTATTTCTGAGCGCACTCATGGCGGTTTACATAACTCAAAAAGTCTCTATTCAAAATTAGGGAGACTACGCCTTCGTCTACTTAAGCTCCTAAAGAATATCTATGTCGTGGCTAGATCTTAGAATTGATAATTTCATGAAATAACCGACCATTTCATGAAATGGTTGCATTTCATGAAATAGAACATCGACCGCTGCCGCGCTGGCCACATCATGATATGGTCTGGCCAAATCATTGAATACTCAACGTTTGACGATATGAACAGTTAAACGCACGACTATTCATGATGTGACCAAACATTAGTGATCACATCGTAAAATAGTTAGAGTATCCACCGGTAGAGGCGTTGATGTCGCTTTGTTTTCGTTGTGCATCATGGCGTCCGACGATAATTCCATTGGAAAAGCAATTATAAATATGCAAATGGAAGATAAAAGTGCAGTAAAGTATCGTTATTATACCAAGCTATGTGACTTTTATGAAATTCACTCGAAAAACGAGCGCAACCTTAAAACATCATTTAGTTTGTAACGTATTTCACAGGTTAGTATTTAACTATTCAACTCTTTTTAAATTATTATTTTTCTTCTAGAATGAAAGCTATTTAAAATGTTTTATTTATCTATTGACCCAGATTATTAAAAGTTAATGAATGCCAGTAATATTTGCATGGATACCCTACTTAATGATATGGCCAAACGTCGACTGACATATCATTAAACGTTGACGTTTGAACGATATGGTCAATTTTAGCTGGTCATTTCATGAAATAAAAAGATCTGGCCACGACATCTACAACGCTACAAGGCTCTTTTGGTGCGTGGCCAAAGTTGGAACTAACGCTGTCGCCATCTTGATTTAACCGACTTCAAAAAAGAAGTAGGTTAAATGTTAGTCTGTATGTATATTTTTTTTCGTGTTATTTTCGTCACTTGTGGACCAATGTTGAAAGTTCTTTCATTTGGTATAGGAAGATTCCGCGGTGGTCCCACATTTTTTTTAGTTTTTGAGTTAGCTTCGATAATACGTATTTAAATTCCCTTTGTATCTTGATGATGTTATAAATAATACTTCCTGTCGTTATTGTTTACATAGTAAGTAGTGGTATACGAATGGGCAGGTACCTTAACTAAAAAGTGAAAAATACAAAAAATACAAACCCTACTTCTTTCGTAATTAAAGTTACTTTTCACACAAGCCGGTTGTTTCTTTTTTTAAATGTTTTGTCAATACAAAAATTTCACTAAATGTTTATTATTCAAGTAATTTAGGTGCATCCTTGTAGCACTTTAAGAGAGTCGATAAAATGCCTTGCCTTTGACGCATTTGTCCAGGGCTTCCATCAGGTCTATGGTTTCATCGTGACAAGTTTCAGCAGTGTAAAGTAACTTTTTCGTCACCCTCTTATTACATTCCCTTAATATTTCGTAAACCGGTTTTACGTGGCAATTCTCTGTAAAAAAGGTGAGAGAATGAGGTGCTGGAAAAATAGCAACAAATCTAGCTTTTATAGTTAAGGGGGAAGCGTCAGGGTAGCCCGCGAAATACAAATTTTCTTACGTTTTTGCATTTTGCAGGTTAGTGTCAGGTTTTATGTTGATTAAAATATGATTCGCGGTCTCGAATATGGCTCGTCGCGCGACGAGCGGTGCCTTTGTGTCGCATCGCGTGTCGCAGCTGTTTGTAAGAGCCTTAATTATATTAAAGTATCTAAAATCCTTACATATTATAAAAAAAAGTCCCCCCCCTGCCGCCGCCGCCGCCGCCGCGTCTGTCTGTCTGTCTGAACGCGATAAACTCAAAAACTACAGAACAGATTTTCAAACGGTTTTCACTAGTGAATGGAGTGATTGATGAGGATGGTTTAGGTGTACCTATAATTTATTAAAGTTTTGTGTAAATTGGTTGAAATATGCTGATGATTGTTGAAGATGTCGGAAAAAATCATGCCGACTGAGAACTTTACTGGTGTGCGCCGCGTAAACCGTAAAAAATACATAAAATTTATATTCTACAGAATTGGTCATCTTAAAAGTTCATCAAAAAAGTTGGCAATAGCATGTCATCTTGTGAGGATGACCCACGGTAACCATGTTTTTTCTTTCAACGTTTGATAAAAATTTCATTGTTATTTCCGAAGCTATTTTGACCGGTATTATATTGGGCAGTATCATTTAGTAGATGAAAATAAGCATTGACATCATGAACACTTTAAGAGATAGATTCAAAATTACTCGTAACAAAATAATTATGGTTGACGGCGGCGCAACGCTAGGACAAGAGTCAATCAACAAATAAACAATTCTTATGGAACAAATATAAGAGAGATGTACTTATTAATGATTCTAATGATTATAATTCTATAAATACATATCTGTTATAGTCGCGAATCATATTTTGATCAAGATACAACCTGACAATGACTTGAAAATTGTAAAAAACGTAAGAAAATGTGAATTTCGCGGGCTACCACTGCGGTTCTTTCTGCCTTAAGAAGTTACGTAGGTACCTACATGACAAATATACGTACCTAAACATTTTATCCGCTCTTGGACGACAGGGTCTTTTGAATTCTGGAACAAAAAGGTGAAAAACTTTTTACAAAAAAAGTCAACCGACTTCCAAAAAAGAAAACACTACGAAAAGAAAAATAACTGTAAATAACTGTAGTCATAAAAAAAAAATAGTGTTTTTGTAAAGTCGATTGTTTTTTTATTGTATTTTTTTTTTTAATTTTCTCTTTTCGGTTATGGTGCCTACCCCACACCACCTATGGTTATGGTACCTACCACTACTTGCTATATGTATAAACAACAGTGACTTCCTGTCACTGTTGTTTATAGCTTATGAACCACAGACAGAGACAGGTAGGCAGAAAGCCACCAACTACGATTCTTACATACTCCTTTTGCCTTGTTTACGCATACATCGGTCATACACGCACGCCGGTTGCGAGTACTACGCAGCTGGCCTTTCTGAAGAACATCACCAATAAGGTCAGTTTAGTGCTCCTAGGGCGTCCCCTCCCGGCGTTTCCAGTCACATCTGCCTTGTAAATACATTTAGATCTCCTTCAAATCTTCTTCTTATCATATCGAAGGTCAAGTGTCGCTATATCAATTTGTTCGAACTACTTTTTGTAACCCAAACAAAATATGGTCATGTAAATACATGGATATGCTAAGTCAGTCAAATGATTTAAGTTAGACTATCTCAAACTCAATTTACAATTGAAATTTCGCCAGATTCTATTGAGTACACGATTTACATGAACATCTTAAAATATTTCATGAATATTTTGCCGATAGATACCTATTGCTACTGCAGTATCAAAACACGTCGCAAACGATTCATAATTCGATGTATCTGCAACGATTCGCATCGAATCAGTTAGAATCAGTTTCAATTGTCCACTGCTTATTTTACAGAGAATAGAAATAATAATTAGCAATAAAAGAAGTTGCTGTTCCATTGGTTTGGCCATGTGGGTTTAAAGATTAAAATATTTTTCATTGATCAACAGAGGGTTTTATGCAAATTGGCAAACGAATTTATATTTTTGAGACATTGTAAAAGATTGTCTTGTCTCTGAAAGTCAGAATAAAGCAGAGCTGTGTCTTTGGCCAAAATGAACTGCACAGGTACCTATTCGTACCTACCTAATAAGCCAAGCCAAATTAATAATTGCTATTTTAATCTGTACCCTAATTGCGTAACTTATTTTCGTAAACAATTATGCCTATTTGTTTCATTTTGACAGTTCAACAACATTCATTGCGTTATTTACGTTGTTGAGGAGATTTTTTTATCCAACTTATGAAGCAATGGATTAGCAATCTGTTTCAAATCGAAACAGATTGTGGTTGTGTTGCATTACACAATTAGGGTACAGGTTCACATTTTCTGATTCTGGGTAAACCGTTTCATAATTTCTAAAAGGTGGAATCCTGTCTCTTCAAGCCCCAAGGACTTATCTAATGCTAAATTGGTAGTTCCTTTATCCGCATTTTTTATAAGGTTAAGATTAAACGTCATTAATAACAAAGAAATCGTCAACCGTAACGGCATTAAACCAAACAAAAGAAAAATCTTAAAGCAGCATTCAAATTCAAGTCAATTACAAATTCATGAAACTTCGTATCAAAAAGAAAGAAAAACATAAAACTGAAACGCGTGGGTTTATTCATTGTTGTAATAAAACAATGGGACGGACATGTTATTACATTCAGTACATTGTATGTCATTACATCCTTAAATGAAACATTCAGGTCAATGTGCAATTCAAATGTTAGGGTTGCCAGCTCCACAAGATTGTGGGTACAAAGTGGTCTTAAACAATACAATGTTTGCCTCAAAATTCGAATTTCCATCCCAGGGTTGAAGACGTTAGATAGGCAGTCGCTCCATGTAAAATACTGGTATCCAGCTGCATCCGGTTAGACTGGAAGCCGACCACAACATAGTTGGGAAAAGGTTAGGCAGACTTGAGTTTCCTTCCATCATCGTCATCGGCTAATCTGCTGGATATCTATAGGCATTACTACATTCACAACTCCTCTAAGCTCAATCCTAGGCCACTCTCATCCATCTTTGGTGATCCTGTGAAAATGTTAGCTCCACCTGGTCCGAGGGCCTCCTACAGTTTCCATTTAGCTTGAGGGCCTTCTACAGTTTCCATTTAGCCCGGGGGCCTCCTGTAGTTTCCATTTAGCCCGGGGGCCTCCTACAGTTTCCATTACGCTGGTGGATAAAAAAAATACGAGGAAAAAGACACAAAGAGAGAAAATTCCGAGAGCGAGCACTAGCAATACCGTATCGTGTAATCGTTTGGCCTGGTATGGGCATGTGATGAGGAGAGAAGAAACGCATGTGACTAAAAGAGTGATGAATATAAATGTTGATGGATAAAGCGGGAGAAGAAGACCAAAGAAAAGATGGAAGGATTGTGTGAGGAATGATGTGAAAGAGAAGGGAGTGAATGATAGTGTAATGGTTGACAGGGAAGAGTGGAAAAAGAAAACGTGTTGCGCCGACCACAAGTAACATGGGACAAGGACAGGAAGATAATGATGTATATATTTACTATGTCCTACAAATCTAATTAAGTTCTGAAGGAAAGTAAATACAGTGAAGGGTGGATGCAGAATTATAATGTGAATTTATTGTTTTTATTAAAGTGAAACTTTTATTACATCGTCTCAAACTTTTTTGTCTGTGTGTTGCATGTCGCGTGACGGTCGGCCGCGGAGTAGGGATAAAGTGAAAGGCGCTCGTCAGAGCAGCCAAGGCCAATATGGCGGCGCCTATAGAAGTTTCACTTTTACCGTGGTTTCATAAAATCACACAATCCTTTTTTTTTCAATGTCCGATTATTGTTCTAGAAGGGTTCGTATCCTTTTATTTCAAGTCCATATTATATTAATAAAATCGTCTTTCATTCTTCAATTGGCATTAGATTCAGCTGGATAATAGCTGTAGGTATCAAGAAGTTAGATGACTCTTTCTGCCTCTCCGATTTCATTTAGTAACTGTAGTATTCAAGTATTTGGTATGTAGTTGGATTTTCATGTTGTTTTCCTCTGTTTTTTGATTTATTTTAATGTTATTGTCCTTGTCAATACTACACTTATTGTCCGTACTATATTCAGCGCCGGATCTAGATTTTTTTTGAGGCGGGGCAAAAACTGCCGTCTGCCGCCCCTCGCTAATCTTTTATGGGGATGCGCTAAGTTAGCCCCGCGAAATTTCTCAAAATTAAAATTTTGGCAGCAACATATTAATCAAGTTGTATCGATCGATGATGCGCCAATTCAACAGGGGCGCCAAAACTGTTGTAAAAAAGAAAATAATTGAAAGATTTTAAATGTGCTGCGCGTCTCATTTATTACAAAGTTGATGTGTGCTGGGTGGTGCACTTGTCTGCTACATTTGAATTTGTCGCCCCTGAAGTTGGCGCCCGGGGCACGGGCCCCGGCTTGCCTCCCCCTAGATCCAGGGCTGACTATATTATAAGTAAATGATGTGGTCTCCTATAATTGAAAGTGCAGTCTAGTATCTGCCTCTGTTCTTATAAACATACATGTAATTGTAGCTTCTATTGGAGATCCAATAAATAAATAGATACTTGTAGTATTCAAGTGGTGTAAATCTGGTCGAAAATTTTGGTGAACCCTAGCTGAAGTCGCGATCAATGGACCGTAGTAATTGCTATCGTCCTTACAGGGTGGCGTTTGACATTGTTGAATTATTCCTACCTCTAAACGCTTTAGCTAACAACCTCTTGCGGTAAAGACAAACTCAAGACTAATCTAGTGAACATGTTTGCATGAGGTCTTTGCTCTACGCCCTTTTCAATTTCAGCTTCTATTATATTTTTTATTTTCTGTAATTACCTAAGCTGTTTATTTGGCAAGTTCATGAACTGCTTTCTTGTTTGATTACAACCGTTTTAGTTTACTAACACAATTTATTTTTTGAGTACACTGCTTACTATTTAACAAAAGGTTTTGTGAGTGTATGTTCGGAATTATTTATCACAAAATACTGCGGGTTTTGTGAAACACGCTGTATTTTGTGATAAATAACTCCGATCATACTCTTTCTGATTCATATCATAACATCACACCTGTAATCCCCAAAGGTTTAGGCAGAGGTGCACCTGTAGTACACCCACATTTCGCCAGTTATGTTTAAGTCCCATGTAATAGGGGGCGAGCCTATTGTCATCAACCGGGCACAAATCACATCATTATTCATACATGCTGTATAATTTTGCCCTTATAGTAAAAGTAAAATCAATTCTCTTAAGCATTTTCGAATTCGAATTTGGCAAAGGGATATAAGCCTTAATGTCAGCTCCTTGTAACGAAATTACGAACATAAAATATAGATTAGGTACATGTAAACGAAACTATCGATTATTTATTGATACCACATACTTAAAAGAATATTCGGGGACAAGGGTAAATGGGTTAAGCTTAGTTTGATTTCAAAACGGTCTTGTCTAAGTCAGTAGGGACTGGTCATCTCTTAGCTGCCACGGTTTATTTTAATTTTGGAATTGTTTTTGTTTTTATATTTTTATTACGGACGCTTCTAACATGCACGTCTTTCTACATTGTTCTCACATGTATAATTTCAACATGAATGATGTAACCAATATTTTGATTTAAAAGAGTGTCCGTGGAGTTTCTTGCCCGTTCTTCTCCATAGGTACCTACTACGCTTTGGAATGGGCAACTAGCTTCATGTTTCTGACTGGCCCCTTGACAATTCAAAAGTACCTGTAATTAGTTTATTTGAAATAAATGCTTTGAGTTTGAGTACTGTCAAGTGCCTGCCACACGGTTGCTAACTGCGTCCCCGACAGGAGTGACCCTGGTTGTCGACCGGCAGAGTTGTTTGAAATTTGGTGGTAAACCACCATCTACACGGTTGTAAACCACCAAGGTAGCAGGCACTTCAGTCTTATGCATGAACTAGTGACCCGCCCCTCATACGATTTTTACGATTTGACAAAACATTGAGATTTCCTTATCAACCTCCACTTCTGAGGACCTGAAAAACGCCACTGATGCCGCGATTGGCGTGGCCACCTACTTACTGGGCCCAACTCTTCTAACATTAATACCTTTGCCATCGACTCCAAAAGAAGAAGAAGAAATATTATTACCTAAGTTTATATATATTATACATTTACGCATAAACCTTCTGGAATAAATTATCTAAATGATGCGCCGCGCATCAAAATCCGTGGCGCAGTTTAGAAGAACAACGGGGTCACAGAGACAGACGCAAAAAGCGGAGCAACCACTTTAATTTATAATAATATAGATGTATTGTAATGATAATTATAGATCATGGAATTCGTCGGTCACGTGAGGGAGAATTAATTACCAACGTTTTTCATTTTTTCTTTCAAATCTGTTTTTAAAGTGAAACTTTTATTACATCGTCTCAAACTTTTTCGTCTGTGTGTTGCATGTCGCGTGACGGTCGGCCGCGGAGTAGGGATAAAGTGAAAGGCGCTCGTCAGAGCAGCCAAGGCCAATATGGCGGCGCCTATAGTTCGCTTAAAAGGTTCACTTTTACCGTGGTTTCATAAAACCACACAATCCTTTTTATTTTATCCTATACTATTAAACGAGCAATATTTGTATGTGTATTTGTTTGTATGTATATTTGTATTCGCGTTCTCGAAATCGGCTTTAACGATTTCGACGAAAGTTTCAATATAAGGGTTTACGGGGGCGAAAAATCGATCTAGCTAGGTCTTATATCTGGTAAAATTTGTTTTCTCTGTATTTTCACCCAAGCAGAACTCGGTCGCCCAAAGTTTAGAAAAATCAAATCAAATCATTTATTGCTTTGCAAACATGGGTAATTATTACATTGATGTTTTATTAAGAAAGTCCTCCGTGTTCTACCGTCACATGGGCATGCAAATCATGTTAATTTACACAAATTTAAAGACATATTAAATTTAAATAACAAGTAGGAAATTTTAACAATACATAAAAAAATTAATGTCAAATCGTTCAAGTAAATGTCAAATTAATACAAAAAATGTCAAATGTCAAAAAGGAAGCAGTAATCAAAAAATAAAAAGTCAAATGGATTATTAGCATGTCAATCAGTCAGTGATTCATCATTAAGAAATTCGTCAATTGTGTAATAACTTTTTTCTATTAATATTTTATTTAGTGCCCTTTTGAATTTGAAAACAGTCATATTTCTTAAAAAATATAATGAATATAATGACATGGCAGCTTGGAATTAGTAAGTACCTACCTACTATCATGTCAGCATGGAATAAGTAGGTACTATACATGGATTAGTATGAACTGTCCTATACTATTAAATGAGCATTCTCTATTTTCACCAGAGCAGAGCTCGGTCAGCCAGGTACTTTTAATAAATACTTATCCGTCCTATGTCCAGCAGTGGACGTCTTTCGGCTGAAATGATGATGTTGTAATACTTATCCGTTTAATCAAAATATCATTTATGTAGGTATAATACAACGATTCAATGAACTTTATAACAACTTTCAGTCAAGATTCAATTCAGAGCAGTTTAGATTCGTTTGGGACCAAAATAACCGACGTAGTTGAGTCAACGAACGACATCGCAATGATTATAGAAAAAGTCTGGAATATTAATATATCATATACCAGGAAAAATGTTGTGAAATTGATGTGCAAGAGAGTTATTATAGGTATGAATGTATTTACAAGGCTAATGTAAAGGGAAAGGCCGGGCGGGGACGCCCTAGGAGGACATAATTACTGACCTTATTGGTGATGTTCTTCAGAAAGGCCAGGTGCGTAGTACTCGCAACCGGCGTGCGTGTATGACCAGATGTATGAACGTAAACGAGGCAAAAGGAGTATGTAAGGATCGTAGCAGGTGGCGTTCTGTAGTTTCTGTCTACCCCCATGGGAAGACGGCGTGAGTTTATGTATGTATGATTGTATGAATAATATTCGCATGAAAGATTCCCAATTATCATGGACAGAATTCTGAAAGATGAACTCTTAACTAAATTCAACTAATATCTATATAAAATTATATTATTTTCTTAAATTAATTTTATTTTCATTGTTAAAAAATTATAGTAAATCTTAAAAATCTACACTTCTACACAAATATTATAAAGAGGAAAAATTTGTATTTTTGTGTGTGTGTATGTTTGTAATGAATAAACTCAAAAACTTCTGGCCCGATTTGAAAAATTCTTTCAGCAATGAATAGCTACATTATCAGCGAGTAACATAGGCTATATTTTATCCCCTTACTCCCATGGGAACGGGAACTACGCGGGTGAAACCGAGTGACGTCCGCTAGTTATATATAAAATTCTCGTGTCACAATGTTAGTTGCCATACTCCTCCGAAACGGCTTGATCGATTTTTATGAAATTTTATATGTATATTCGGTAGGTCTGAGAATCGGTCGGAATCTATTTTTTATACCCCTACCTAAGTGATAAGGGTGGTCCACCTCAAATATAAATAATTTATATGGCAAAACAACGATTGCCGGGTCAGCTAGTTATACATGTAAAAGTTTTATATTACGATGTTCGTCGCAAGAACGGCTGAATGGATTTGGATCAAAATTTGGCAAACAGATAGTTACTGTTAATAACCTGCTATCTAACTGCGTAACACTTTTTCATAAATGATTAAGACTAATCTGTTTCATTTTGACAGTTCAACAACATTAATTGCGTTATTTACGTTGGTGAGCAGATTTTTTTTCGAACTTATTAGGCTACGTATTAGCAATCTATTTCAAAATGATTCAGATTGTGATTGATCGTGTATTCCGCAATTAGGGTGCCACACCCTATATGCGTAACACACTTTCAATCACTATCTTTCAGATTTTAAAGAAAATTCCTAATTCATTGCTTCATATCTTTGAGACTTTCGTCTGGTGACAACGTAAATAACACAATAAATATTAGTTGAATTTTTTCAAAGTATAAAAACTTACAAAAATAAAAATAAAACACAAAAAAGTGAAACTTGTTACTTCGGAAGTCGGTGTCTTTGGTTCTGTATTTTCGTTTTTTGTCACCGACTTCTGAAATTAAAAAGTTTACTTTATTAAATGTTTACTTTTTAGTCCTTTTTTTTAAAAAAAATCTTGTAAATAGTTTTTATTTTTCACATTTTAGTTGCCCCACACACATTACCACACAAATTCGAATACCACTACCTGCTATATACACTGTAAATAACAGTGACAGGAACTACAACATCATCCATGATACGTATTATTGAATCTAATCCAATAAAATTTATATGGGACCACTTTTATCTGTATAACTACCAAACAAAAAAGAATCATCAAAATCAATTCATAATTGCCGGAGTAATCGCGTAGCAAACACACAAAAAAACAATTGCACTCCGGGAGTTCCGACAGAAGTGAAAAATTGAACAAGATCGCCTTGGTGGAAGAAAAATACTTGTATAGAACATTGGTCCGTAACCATATCTAAATAAAGAGCACAATCGCGTTTACAAAAAAAAAACTTCTAAAACCTTTATTACTTGCATAGAAGTATAGAACATAGATCCGTAACTTAATATAAATAAATAGCACAATCGCGTTTACAAAAATCAGGTGTCGGTCACGGCGTCGCGAGTCAATTGTTTTTCCCATCTCAAAAATGCCCAACGCGCGTAAAGTTTTCACTTCAAAAATGAGAACCTCCTCCTTTCTGAAGTCGGTTAAAAAGGCATTGAAATTGTATGTGTGTTACGCAATTAGGCTACTGACATAGGACATAGGATACTTTTTATCCCGGTAAATGACAAGGCTTAACGACTGTTTTCAACTTACGCAGACGAAGTCGCGGGCAGAAGCAATAGCTCCATAATCTGAGTAAATATAAATCTAATGCATACATAGTTCGATTTCTTGGATGGAGTAACAGTAAACCATGACGTATATAAAATACGCCATCGTAACAAAAATAATAGTTATTGTGCCATTTAATTTGTTGTTTAGATCCAAAATTAGCCTATACCGGTTTATATTGACGTCAAACCTTTGTATAAAAACGTTTTTTATGTAAAAAATGTCCTGAGGAATGTTTTGAGTATGAATTTGGATGGCTATAGTAGACCAAAGAAACGATGGATAGACTGAAAGATGATATGGATAGAAAGACTGCAGGTGAACACCGAGATAATGACTAATGGACAAGTATGGAAGCAGAAGATGGAATGGAATTGGAGTATGGGGAAGAGAATGATCATAATTGTAGTTTCCATTTTGTCTGGTTAATAGTTTCCATAATTTCTGAGCTTTTATGCTATTTGCTAAGAACTCCATCCAAAGGCGGATCCAGGATTTATTTCGGGTTCCGAAGTACATGGGCAGAGCTGGGCAAAATACATGCTTTGCTTTAATTAAAATACAAATTACAAAATACTATCTCGCACGTATTTAAAATACGAAATACAAAGTACCTACGAAATACACGACTTAAAAGTAGGTACTTTGTATTTCGTATTTAAAATACGAAATACAAAGTACCTACTTTTAAGTCGTGTATTTGAAATATAAAATACAAAATACAGTATTTTTACTATTTTTATTTAAAATACAAATTACAAAATACAGTCAGGTGTTAGGTTATGTAAATAGATTAGAACTAATACAGCCCAGTGTTGCCGACTTTAAAGATTGACATATTTAGCGGTCGCCATTTTGCTTACGAAAGCTATCGAGGGCAATTTTTTGCAGAACGCACCCATTAATAAGATTGCTAAATGTATTTATATTCAAATGTATTTTGAAACCTTAAGTACCTATTTGAAATACTAACTACAAAATACCTCAGCGTCAGGTATTTGAAATACCAATTACAAATTACATTTTTAAGAAGTATTTGAATTACAAATACTAAATACGTATTTGTATTTTAATTACAAGTAATTCAAATACTGCCCAACCCTGCATGGGCCAGACAGATAAGAAGTGTCTCCCGTATCTTGGACCTTGCACTATAATTTGTAAAGCAGTCTGACACATAGTCGTGTCACTTGTCAAGAGTGTATGGGGCGCTCTCTTGTTTTTTCATCTATCAAGTGTGCTAACATTATCCGATACATTCTTATTAAATAAATTAGTTATATAAAGTTAATTGCCCTTGTTATCCTCTTGACAGTCCGGTGCTCTCCTGGAGATCGATAACAATTAAAATTCTATTGTTTTTTTTTTGGACTGTTGAAGGTTTATCATTTCATCAGGTTATGGGCCTAGCACGCTTCTATATGCTGTTTATGGGATACATTCTTTTTCAATGAAGATATAGTAGCTTACTTCTTCAGTGTTTATCATTGAAGCAATTTCTTGATAGATATGCATTCAGAGCAAATGTTTTCATATTTCGTTTGGCACGAGACCCTGTACCCCCTGGATCCGCCCTTAAAACTCCATCTATTGATAAAGTGGCCGGAAAAGGCTAAGATTTACTACCTACTACTGTTCCATGTCTAAACTTTGAATGGAGCAGTAAAACAACCAAAAATAATGAGATGGGACTCAGATTATAATATCGACGGGCCGTCACAATATATACATGCCTACTTTATAGGCATTGGTCGCAATGTCCCAAGAGCCTCAACCAAAGACCGGCGAACATCTCCAAATACAAATTGTATTAAACCGCGTCTTCACTACCCTACCGAGCGAGCATTTTGTTTCAGAGCAAATGTTTTTGCTGTTCTGCCGATGTTCGCTCAAAACATAAATCTATTTTCACTACAGCGAGAAAGAGCCAACCCGCGCTCGCTGTGACGTCGTTTTCACTGAAAGAATGAGCGAGCGAGCATTCGTTCGCCGAGTCCAACCGATCATCACTGAACAAACACAGCGACTGATCAAGAGTTCTGACCGCCCTAGGCTAATAATGAGAGGACGCGCCCCCGCCAGGTGTGTTAGGTACGGACGGCGTTGTTCTTTAATCTGCATGACATTCAACCTTAGGGTGCATTTAGTTTTAGTGTTTTGTCTCGGTCTAGTTGAAATATGTAGGGTAGATGCAATGATGCTAGATAAGTGCATGCAAAGACACGATTTCAGCGCCCCCCCCCTCCCCGATCCTCGCGCCCTAGGCTGCAGCCTAATTAGCCTAAGGGTTAATCAGGCCCTGAACAAATATGTTCGCTCGCTCAAGTGTTTTCCTTTATCGCATCATTTTCAAAACTGTTCAGAACACTGAAAACGCAGCTTTAGATAACACGCTTGTAGCATTATAGGCAACTGTGTCACCTAAGTTTAGCTCGAAGTACCAGGCCATCATATATTCATAGAATCTACGATTACTTCACGCGAAGAATCAATGCAGTTGACCCTATTAACTACTGGGGCAGTAGATGATACATGCAATCATACAAAATTCTTCAATTCACACTTCTCTGAAATCTGAACGTGGGAATTAGTCACTTTATTAATACAAAAGCGTACTTTCCTTGAATTTGGGCCAGAAATCCGTTGTGTGCTTTCGTTTGATAATAATCATCTCGTCAGCTGACCTTGTTCTGGATAACATGTTTACAGTGTCTTAATCTTGATGATTATTTCTCTCTGAATTTCACAAGTCGTTTGACATATTTCTTTTTGCCCTAATTTCGTGGACAACCCGAACTACACACTACACAGGTCGAGAATGGAAGATCCCAACTTTTCGGATCCGTTGCTGGTAGTTTATTTATTGGTAATTTCTGAATGCATACGAAGTTTTCAGCAAAACCTTTTATTTCCTTTTTTGTCAACTCATGTTCTACGTTTCGCTCTTTCAGATTCATGATTATTTCCGACCAGAAGCCAAATATGAGAGACAAAATTATTTCAAAGCTTCACTGGTAAACATTTTATCAGCATCGTAGGTAGCCTTTAGTCACGTAAAGCAATATCAAGTTTATCTATCCAGTTGCAATATAGTTCAAATACCACAGACCACTCGTTAGTCGCGTGCAATAATAATCCGTCGGTTAGAATTCCTGCGGGAAATCATCCAACTAATAGTAGTTTTAACGTAAACAAACAACTTACTGATGAATTACTATCAGCTGATCGAGTTACGTTTATTTCCGAGTTCTATGTCTAGTCCAACAACATTGTATTAGTAAATAATAGAGTACTATGTCTGGTGGCAGTCCCAGTTGCCAAAAATACAGGTGTGATAGATTGATAGAAACGCTGGTGAACGCGTTGTGTGTGTGACACTGTGACGGTTTCCTTTCGTTCCGGTTGAAATGGAATAAACGAGCCAATCAGCTTAATCCAATTTAAAAACTGATGATCTGGTCATAAGAGCACAAATTTTTGTTCAATCTCAGAAAACACTGCTGTCCACGTGGCTATAAATATATACTTTTTACGATTGGTATGTAAACCTCCCCAAGCACATAAAATGCATGATTCGAATGATACCTATTAATAATATTAATTCACGCCAATTTTCTTGTTAAGTCTCGTCAAGTCTGGTGCCAAAATCTGTCATCGTCATCATCTGTCGGTGTACGCAACATGTCATAGTGGTTCTCTCATTTGCCAGAGTGAATAGGTATCTCATAGGAAAGGTGCTCCTTATGGCTATGGCATCGCTACCAATCAGGTACGTAAGAGCTAAATTAACTGGAAGGAATTTCTCTATCATTTCTTCGTCATTCGCACCTGTAAAATTTATGATGCATTTGCAATATTTGTATATACATCTTTGTAAATACTATTCTTCTGTAAATGTGTTTATCAACCTAACTCCTCCTAAACAGCTGGACCGATTTGGATGAAATTTTGTGTGTATATTTGAGTGGGTCCCTGGATGGTTTGAAAATACAATTGGACCCGGTAGATGGCGCTGTTCGGACAGGACAACGTGTCGGGTCCGCTAGTATACATATATTTGTAATCACGTTCTCGAAAATGTCTCTAAAGATTTCGATAAAAGTTGCAATATAGGGGTTTACGGGGGTGAAAAATAGATCTTCATCTTCATATGGCCTAACCAAGATTATGTCTGGACTTTAAAAGAGACTGCGCCCTCTGAGTTTGTTTCGGCCTTTCTTCTCAGAGTAGTCAGATAGGAAACGCCGAACTCGTCTTGTTTATTTTTAATATTTTTTTTGACGTGTAAAAGTGATTCCGATATTCTATTTACAGAACGTGTAAAAGTGATTCTGATATTCTATTTACAGAATAAACAATTTCATTTCATTTCATCTAGCTAGGTCTCATATCTGGAAAAAATCGTTATTTCTATTGTCACCCGAGCAGGGCTCGGTCGACTAGATACTATAATTATATGTACGTAAAGTATCTATCATCAAATGAAGTATATGATTGCACATCATAGTTTTTTGTTTCTTTTACTCTTAACTTTAACCTCTTATTTTGAAAAGAGTAACCGTAGAGTGTCTTGCCGGCTCTACTCCATAGGAACCGTGCACGACCAATTGGAACCGTGCACCTAGCTTCTGACGTTTCATAAGTGCCCTTGTAGGTTTATGTGAAATAAAATATTTTGAATTTGAATTTTGACTCAACTGTTGTTTGTTTAGACATATTCTAGTTCGTTATAATGTGCTCTTCAATTCTGTTGCTTTTGACCGGTTTGTAGTCCAAAGAATATCTCTTCGATCTCTCTTAGCATTATTTTCTGACGAATAAAGGTCATTGTTTTCACACGAGACAATAGCTTGTGTCTTTTTACTTTTAATATTATTATGTCTTTAAAGCTTAAACACACTGACGTTTAAGAAGATGCTAAATAGATCTTGTTACGTCTGTGGATCCACGGAAAATTCTTACTCAAACATATACTTACCTATTTGAAATTTTTCGCAGAACCCATTCAAAAGTTGTGGTCTCTTTCATAAAAGGATATATTATAAACTGCACTTAATATAGTCATCACGAATGTTTGCAGTAGTATTATTAAACTGTAGCAAAATATTATTTCGTGCGAACAGCTGTTTAGACTACTCATTGTCGTATAGATAATCGTTTACATAAAATATATTTTCACACGTTTGTATTTCATGTTTGCTGAAATATTTCCATTAAAAAAAATAGCAATATACATATACGATTATCACCGAAGTGAGAAAAACACACCAATTAGTTACAAAATATTTCGGAAAAAGGTCGTGGGACGAACCGAGGCAAGCGCTAATTTTGTGTAAATAATTTCATCACTGCTCTCAAAACGGTGAAAGAAAACAACGTGAGGAAACCAGCATATCCTAGAACCAAAAATCCAAAGACGTGACATCTATCAATCCGCACTGGGCCCACTCCTTCTCGAAGAGAGGAGGCCTGTGTCCCAGCCGTGGGAACATTATAGGCCGATTATGTTGATACTAATAATAGATAAACAATAATTTCAAACAGTCTTAACGTACAAAGTAATCCAGTCTTAAACTGCATTCGTGTAATTTTATCCAGTTCGGTCTTGCTTTCATCAATTGCTAAGAACTGAAATGATAAAGTCGAGTTTTGGAAGGTCATTGATGTACAAGTCAATTATATCATTGACATTGTACTCAATTCTCTAAGTAGACTCAAATCATCCGTTTCAAGAACAGAAATAGCAATGAATAATGACGAGCTTCAATTTTTAATTGAGAATTGAAATTATTAAGGGCACATTGAACGTAATATTAACCAACTACGTACGTATTCTTGAGCCATCTGACTGCATAATGAGTAACGTTTTATGTGATAGTCAGCCCCTGGATCTAGGGGGGGCAAGCCGAGGCCCGTGCCCCGGGCGACAAATACAAGCGTAGCAGACAAGTGCACCACCCAGCACACAGCAACTTTGCAATAAATGAGACGCGCAAGCACATTTATAATCTTTCAATTTTTTTCTTTTTTACAACAGTTTTGGCGCCCCTGTTGAATTGGCGCATTATCGATCGATACAATTTGATTAATATATTGCTACCAATATTTTCATTTTGAGAATATTTTAATTTCGTGGGGGCTAACTTAGCGCATCCTCATAAAAGATTGGCGGGGAGCGGCAGACGGTAGTTTTTTCCCAGCCCCAAAAAAAATCTAGATCCGGGGCTGATGATAGTAGCCCATCATATAAACGACCTAAGTACTGTAAATCGAGAGGCGGTAGATCTGGGGCCTATTTAATAATACCGATAGGCGACATGTCCTTCATCCTTCTTTCATACATTTGCTGCTTTAATCAATTTTGTCTCTATTAATTATACCCTAACAGGGCCTAGGATGTTGGTAGGAAACGCTTGAAAATTATAATAGAAGGGATCTCAGTTTTGGGTAAAAATATTATAGAAAAATTATAAATATCAATATGGCTAAGAAAGAAGTTAACAGTGAGAGGACGGCTGTAAGAAATGTATGTAAGAAAAAGGTAACTACACCAACCCCAAATAAATTGAAATAAGGACATGTTGATGGGAAAGAACGAAAACGTAGTGAAGAAGTCTGAATGCCGTTGTCGCCTTTACCTATTTCTTTGTAATTGAGACCAAGGCACAGAACCGGTTTAAAAAATACCAGTTTATACCCGTTTATTTGGGTTTTACTCCGAACTTTTCTTAAGAACGTGAACGTTTTAAGAACTTTATTTTAACCTAAATTCATCGATTTATTCGACGAGCGGCATGTCGGTAAAGGCGTTGCAACTTGTGACTACTTGTGTGGATGCCGCGCTGCATAAAAACTAAACAAAAAACCGGTTAATATTGCTCTAAACCGTTTAATCCGAAAAAATCTTTATGTAAAGACTCCTCCAAAACCAGTTTATAAAAACCGGTTTATACGAACGAAAGCGAATTAAAGGTTTCTGCGTCAAGTACATAATAACGGTTTGAAAATTGAACCGGTATCCGAGCCTTGATTGAGACTAGTATTTCAACATGTTAGAAGACCGACTATGTTTACCAGAAATATATAACTGCAGAAAAAAATCATTTCTAATGCAGATGAAAAATTTCGTAAGAAAGATAGAAATTAACATTTCGCTATCCATTTGTCCCCAGATTGTCGGGGTCATGGTGGTATGACAATATGGCGACCACCACGATGGTAGTGTCACCTTTAGCCACGCAGCCATCACCCAAGAACAAGAGGCGGTTATTCGCCGAAGCTAGGCAGAACAGCTTGCAGAAGTTAAGCATTATATTCGACCATGGAAATAAAAATGGTAAGTGGAAATTTTGGAATCATTATTTCATGTGTCATGAAGTCATATGACAGCTGTCAAAGTATCCCAACAATTCGAAGACATGAAACATCCACTAACCCGCACTAGGCCCGCGTAGTGGGTTACGGCGCACCCCTCTCTCAGAGAGGGTGTCCCAGCAGTGGTAACATTATAGATTAATTATGCATATTCATAATATTAGTCTTTGCTTTGGGATCAACTTTCGACTGCTTTACCAGACGCAGGTAGCAGGTATATTTTAGCACCTGGAACTGTGAGCAGCACATACGGTGATCCTGCTTGAAGTAGGTATTATATTATATAGTATTTTCTGTAATTATGGTGTTCAACAGGTTAGTCCTGTTACCCGGTAACTTCGTAAAGAATTAATACTCTTTACCAAGTACCGTTTTATAACTTGGGACAGTTGGGAAGACTAGTTGGTGATTTTCAAAATGATTATCTAAAAGAAAAGAGGCAATTGATATAAATCTGCGAGATAATATGTGTTGATGATTTAATTTTATGTGCGAAATTGTAAGACAAAGAGCGCCATCTACTCTCATTCCGAGAAAACTCAAGACACAAAAAACAAACTTGCCTAGAAGAAACCAGCAATATGTATTTATGCGAAAAACACTATATTTTGCAATTTTTCTCACAGAAGCGT
Source organism: Agrochola lychnidis (assembly GCA_963680765.1). Lineage (NCBI taxonomy): Eukaryota > Metazoa > Arthropoda > Insecta > Lepidoptera > Noctuidae > Agrochola > Agrochola lychnidis. The sequence goes on along the minus strand of OY796869.1, from coordinate 6,525,374 downwards.
CAGCTAAAAAACCAGTGACACTCCAAGAGTGCCGACAGAAGTGAAAACTTGAAAAAAAAAAGGCACCACGGTAATCAACGCGTCGATGTCTTTTACTCCACGCACTGCGGTAATCAACGCGTTGATGTCTTTTACTCCACGGTGTCGGTAACAGGTCGCGAAATCAATGGTTTAGTCTCATCTCAAAAATGCCCAACGCGCCTAAAGAAGTTTTCACTTTAAAAAACTTTGAAATCATCTTGATCACATTGATCTTCATCGTTGACAATATAATTAAAACTACGGATTCATGATGCATGATTGCAATTCCTTTGTTTTCAAAAAGGCAAAGCTAACTGTTCCTTGACAAAATTATCTTTGCAGTTCGATGAGGCGCTGCTTGCAACGGTAAAACTAAAACTTCTGCGCATTTAGTTTAGTTCCCTATTTTGCCGCCAATTTAAGCTGGGCGCGCGTAACTTCGACTGCACCTGTCGGTCTCCATTTTGCAAAAAAAGGTCAACGGACAAAGCAAACGTGTACCTAAATTTTGCAACCGACATTTATGATTTGTTGTTTTTAGTGCCAAAAATAAGGCTAGGGGGCTTCTTCTGATGACGAAAACGAGATACCAAAATACCTAATATGAAAAATAAGGCTTCTTGTACCAAAATATACCTACGAACTGGTGATACCCGCTAAGCCAATACATGTTGGCCAAGAACTCTCAGCCAACGGGAGTTTGTTTGTGAAGAAAAGTCGAGACTATCCAATACAAGTAGGTGCCTAGTGAGAGTGAGTGAAATGACAACGCACACCAAGCGAGCAATCTTACGTTGCCGGCTTGATAGCTCGGTAAGAGAGTGACTACACCTATATGCAACGGCAAGAGGCAAGTCAAAAGGCTTTCAGGCTAAGTCGACATTCGCACGGACGTTACGAAATCGCGGCGGGATTTTATCGCGCACTGGATTTTCAACTCTCGGTGTTAAGCCGAGCGTTGAGAATCCAACGCGCTGGGACGCACTCTCGTCCCAGCGCGTTTAAAAAACACACTATTGGATTTTCATCTCTCGACGGTAAGCATAGCGTTGAAAATCAAGGGCACGAAAAAAAATCGCCGCCATTTTATTACGTCCGTATGTACGTGGGTTAACTGTGCGTTTGCACTGGCAAAACATTCACAATAAAACATGTTGAAATCTCTAGTTCATGTCAAACATTTTGTGGAAAATTGACAGATCATAGAGATTTCAACATATTTTTAACTGACTTCCAAAAGGAGGAGGTTCTCAATTCGAATGTATGTTTTTTTTATGTTTGTTACTCGATTACTCCGCCAATTATGAATTGATTTTGATGATTCTTTTTTTGTTTGGTAGATCATACTTCAGAGGTGGTCCCATATAAATTTTATTAACTTTGCTTGGGTCGTTTTTGAGTTAGCTTCAATAATACTTATTTTTTCCCACATAGTATGTGGATGAAATTATGATAACTTCCTGTCACTGTTATTTACATAGCAGGTAGTGGTATTCGAATTTGTGTGGGGTAGGTACCATAACTAAAAAGTGAAAAATAAAAACTTTTTACAAAAAAAAACAACCGACTTCAAAAAAAGAAACACTACAAAGTGAAAAATAACTTTAATTTCGGAAGTCGGTGACAAAGAACGAAAATTGAAAACCAAAGACACCGACTTAAAGAAATTATAGTTATTTTTCACTTTGTAGTGTTTTTTTTTTGAAGTCGGTTGTTTTTTTTTTTTAAAAAGTTTTGTAGTGAATGTTTCGCCAGCGTAGACGCACAGAGAGTATAGCTTGTCCTGTCCACTCTGAAATGAGGTTTTTTTTTTCTGTAGGTCATCTCATAGCTGACCTCCGAGGCCATGACTATTTAACCGGTCAATCCTGTGGGTGCCTTAAGCTGCTAAACTCAAAGCCTTCAGCCAGGGGCTGAAATGACGCGCCCCGCCACCGCATTTGTACGTAGGTACAGAGCACATCAAGTTACTACAATCTGTCAAATTTATTTAATAAATTTTCAACTTTATCGCTGATGTCCAAGGTTCAAAGTTGATTGGGAAAATTTGACAGTTTCGGGTAGCTTGATATGCTGGCATCTGTACATGGCCATGCGGATTTCTATAGATTTCGGTAGTGGGCCGCGTGATTTCAGAGTGGACAAGCTATACCCGAACGAACCGCTTGGTATTTACCGCAAACTACAAACACACGAATAAAATGTAGTCAAGTGCTACATACCTCAGCCAACTCAAGCCTCGTGTAGACTGGCGCGACGCGACACCGGTAATTGTTCTACCGTGAAGTTTTCTTAGAAATTATTTTGTTCGCGTCGCGCCGGTCTGCACGAGGCTTTACTTAGATTTGTGACACTCGATCGGATCATTGGCAGCAATGTGCTTCAAATACTTATGTCGAGGTTTGACAAGCGTGTGAAGCCTAGTTATGAGAGATTACGAGAAATGGCCAATTTAATATCGTATATCCGGATCCGGCTTTAGCATAATTACCTATGTATACATATTACCAAACGTTCAGCAGGGTAAACTATATACATATTACCAAACGTTCAGCAGGGTAAACTATATACATACATATTACCAAACGTTCAGCAGGGTAAACTATATACATATTACCAAACGTTCAGCAGGGTGAACTATGTACATATTGCCAAACGTTCAGCAGGGTGAACTAGGCAATAAACCTGTACTTCATACTTGTTTTTTTTTAATATCTTACCGGGTCGAACAACACCCTTTCGTTATACACCATTGCCCAAGCTTCCACGCATTCTGGTTCCACAACAGGTGGTTTCACCTTCTGTTCTTTGCACGTTTTTCCTTCATCTGGTTCACACGGTTTTTTTTCTACCGGGTCACACGGTTTTGAAGTGCATCCCGACATTTTGAATTAGGTATTTTCTTTATTTTTGCTTTTTCCGATACCTAATACAAATTATTCCCTTGTTTCAAGAATGTTTCTAAAATTATTACATCATATAAAAATGTACTCTGTGTATGACATTCTTGCTTGACAATATTGACTTGACGTTCGTTAAATTCAAGTTTTCGAAATACACAATGCTCTACCGGAAAACGGAAACATCCATGCACACGTCTTTTATGTGTTTCTTATTTCTCATAAAAATAATATAATTATGATAACTGTAGACACCATATTATGTGGTTCAGATAAATGAAACAGTTTACGTGGTTTAAAACATATTTTTCCGCCTTTAAAATTTAATAATGGTTTTGTTTGACTAAATTATTTCATCGAGTGTCGGTTAAACAGAATCTAGTTCATTACATTACTACTAGATGGCAGCACAGTGGACAAACGAAATGCGCGCTTTTCCATGACTGTTTTTTCTCGTATCGTTCATTTGACATTTAGAGTTATGGTGTTGCTACTTTGATAAAATTGTACCATCGTAGTAGTTATACGGAAAAAATGAACTGATAATATGTATGAAGTATTGGGAGATGAACGTATGACTGTTGTAGTCGTTTATTGTATTTTGTATTCTAAATGTGTCTTTTAAAAATGGAATTTTCATTTGGCCGTGTTATGTTACGGTAAAATAAATAAATGAAAAACTAAATATCAAATCAGTACCGATAGCTTTAGCCTTTAATTACTTTTTATTGTCTCGATAAGTTTTATTTATTGATTACATAAGGTCTTGGGGTCCAAATATACTTAAGCATGCAATGTAAATGCTTATTGCTTTAAAACTCAAGTTTGGTTAACATACTATTCATTTATTTTATGGTTTATTGCTTATGCTAAAATAATAGCATGCCGGTGGCTAAACGTTACACAAAATACAATATCAGCTGTTCTGTATATTTTGTCGTGATAAGACTGATAAGTGAACAGAAAATAATGGATCTTAGCTGTTTTTTTTTTCTCAATTTCAGGGTTAATCCTATTCTTAAAGATGTTCGTGATGATGAGTTCTGTTCTATCTATATATTTCCGAGTTTTTTCAAATACACCTTGTATTTTTTTTCTTAGTGTTGCTTAACCTTGTATTTTTATTATAGATGTGTTAGAAAGGTAAATTTAAATATTTTAATATGTCATAATTCACTTTCATGTTTGTTATAATAACTGATGACGTTAAATGGTCAAAGTTGTTTTGAAATCAAAATAATTGTTTGCTTGAGATTTTCTCAAGGCAGTTTGCGACGCACGACGCGACGCCACGTGACCATTCGCTAGCACAAGCTATAGAAATGGGTAGCACACTCTTCTTAAATGAGGATCGTGCGAGGCACTCATTTTAAAAAGTATGCTAGCACACTGTGCTACCACGAATGAGGCCAGGCTGCGGTGGCCTGTGAGCGCGTACACATGGCTACACATCAAGCTATACTATTCCAGTATAAGCTGACCTCACATTGTACAGAAAGCCTATACAATGCGAGATCAGCATAAACTGGAAATGTATAGCTTGATGTGTGGCCGTGTGTACGTGCTGTGAGTGCACAGAACATAATATATACTCTACGACGAGTGAGAGTATGTGAGTGTGTCAGCGAGGCGTATGGCTCGCCCGACTTGCCGCGCGAGTCGTGAGTGTGGTGTGTAGCTACAACAACACGACACGGTACACATATGCAGTAGAGTAGGCACACGCGGTGACTAATCGGTTGGCCCACGTACGCACGGACGTAATAAAATCGCGGTGATTTTTTTCGTGCACTTGATTTTCAACGGTCTGCTTAGCGCCGAGAGTTGAAAATCCAGTGCGCGATAAAACCCCGCGGCGATTTTATTACGTCCGTGCAAACGTCGGCTTTAAGTGCGCGCGTCACACAGCTCGCACGGGTGATGATATGGGAAAGATAAATGAGAATGGCTACGTGACGTCGTCAAACAAAAGCAAAAGACAGCAATTAAACTTAGACCTTAAATCCTACCTATGACCTTGGTCCTTTGTTTAGAATCGTAAATAGACTTGCAATTGAGTGAGTGACTCTTACGTTCAAAACTCACAATACGAGTACAAATGTTCTGTGTAGCTAATCTGTGCCCTGTGGTGTGTGGTAGCACATCAAATTCAAAAGATTGAGTGACTCTTTTTATCCAAGTGAGTAGCTACAACTGTGCTAGCACATGATTGTGCCGAGTTACCCAACACTAGCTGTTAGTAGATTTAGTGAATGTCAGTATGGCAACACTAAATTCTGCAGTAATTATTTGTATGTATTTCTCAGCGCCATTACCTTTTACCGATGTAATGTTGAAATGATTCTAATCCGTTTTAATCGGCAAATCTGTGTGATGTTTTAGCAAAACACTCAAGTGATTGTGTACTAAAACTATCGAACTTCATAAAGTTTTTGTGCTGGGCTTTGTCATGGCCGGTAAGTGGTGACTTTTTGCGCCCGCTAGTCAAGGGCGAAATCGGATTTGGGAATCGCAATAAGTCGAAGATGTTTTATCGTTCGAACTCCGACGGTAAATGCAATGTTATTGTCATTAGTTTGGTTTTTAGTATTTAGTGTTTACATCCTGTGACGATAGCTTGTTTGGATTAATGTTTGGTTATCATTACTTGCGCCGATAGTTTTAACCTTTTTGCTCTCTGAATTCACTATTGCTAGAGATGTAGATGTGAGGAAGTTCTCGCAACGGTCTTTCGGCGTCTGTTTTCGAATAAAAACGTCATTGTTACATAAAAAATGCGGGCTAGCAGGAATGTTTGCGAGAACATATGATTGTATTTAGCGAAAACGTAGCATACTATCGTTAGAACAGTATCTAGAGACGTTGTTAAACGCCCGGGGGCTCCTTCGTAATCAAGAAAACACGTTATTCCAATGAAGTTAAATTCAGGTAAGCGTTTTTGTCACTTTATTATTTTGAAAATTTTGGAAGCCCATAATCAGTCAGTCGTAAATCTTATCAACAATTTGCTTGTTGTTAAATAATTTGTTGCATAATAATGGTTACTTAGTGTTCTGTTACTTTATTTCTGAATACTCTACCCTCTAAATATCATGGGAACATTATTTAAATTTTTGTAAACTCAGATGTCCCTCTCTAATTTGCGTATGAACAGCTGTGTGGGAAAGAGATGGATATATTAACGTTTCTTACTGGAATAAACATCCAGAAGGTCATATTTCTCAGGAAATATTTAATTTCTAATAACATAAGAATACAACTTGAGCACAAACAATATCAACAACAAAATATGAAAATAACCTTCAAATTGGATATTTGTACTTAATCATTATCATCTTATGAATAACCCAAGTGTCTTAGAGGATAATAAATCATAATTATTTATAAATCTGAGATGTATCTTTTTAATTCTATTTATTAATCAGCAGAAAATAACAGGCAAAGATCATAAAGTTTTCTCTTGAACAGAAACATAGATTCAGGTCATACTCGCAACAGTTTTATTAGTCATAAACACCATAGACTATTAATACTTGTTGTCATCCAAAGTTGGAAAAGGCAAAGGCAGTAGAATTATCGGCAGAACTGATATTCTCCAAGGAGGTCAATTAACAAGTTTCTAATTCTTTTATGGAGTGGTCAATGAAAGATATGTAATGATATACTGGACATGATATTGCAACAAAATACTTGAAACTATAGTTGTTTGTAGCCATACCGAATATTGTTTTTCTCTAATTGATTAAATTAGAAATTTTCTCTCAGTCATACTTTGCTTTAGCTTCAAGAGAAGGTTATTGCTGGTTTCTAGTATTATTTTATACTAGCTGTTGCTCGCGACTTCGTCTGCGATTCAGGATAAAAAGTAGCCAATGTCCTTCTTCAGGTCACCCATGTGCTAAATTTCATCCAAATCCATTCATCTCTTTATACAATGAGGTTTTGGATACAATACAATTTTTACTGAATATCTGTCTGTAGTCATACCCGCCATATTTGTCTTGATTCTTCAGACAAGGGATAGCTAACCAATGTGACAGACCCTTGTCAAATGTACAAGGCTACAAATTTTAACTGTTTTATCTTTACATATAAAACAGCTTCTTTTAAACAGTTTGTTCTATTTGGCTGAGACCAGGGTCCCGTACCATAAAAGTTTCAATCAACTTGGGCTATCCCAGGCTGCGCCACAACACCCTGTCCTCTGCCTTCTGCATCCAATCTGTCCCAGCCACATTCTTAAGGTTTTTGGTCCATCTAGCTGGGCTCTAGCCACAAAACTTCAAAAGTCTACAATTCTACAAAATTGTTCAATTGCATAACAGATTACAAATATGTATGTGTTTACAATTTGCAATCTGTAATTCTTGAGCCTGAGGGGCTATGTTTAAATTGTAGATTTGTCACTACAATCTACATATTTGAGGTCTATAAAATCAAAGGCAGCTAAACGCCTTAAAGTCGTAAAATGAGTTATTTGGCGCCATCTAATTTAGTTACTTGGACACGCTTTGGTGTATTCATTTTATTAACAAATGCAGTAAGGTCCCTCGTAAATTCAGTTCAAAAACCGATATTGGCATCAAATACAGCTACATGCCAACCAATAAGAATCAAAAGCAAGACAAAAATATCAGTTTTTGTAGCTTCCTGAATATTTGATAGTCTTGGATTTAGCTAAGAATCAAAAGCAAGACAAAAATATCAGTTTTTGTTGCTTCCTGAATATTTGAGTCTTGGATTTAGCTAAGAATCAAAAGTAAGACAAAAATATCAGTTTTTGTAGCTTTCTGAATATTTGACAGCCTTTGATTTTGTAGGCCTCATTTGTTTGTTTTTTCTGTTACTTAGGCCCACTTGTGCTTTTATGGGTTAGCTTGATAACTCAGTGTTAACAGTTAATCCAAAGAGCATTATTGGATTAACCTTGAGTTAGCTGTTAATGCGCAAGAGAGATTTGTGACACACAAATATGTAAGATTTTCAAATTTGCTAATTGTATCTTGTGTGTAAAGTATTGTGGTATAGGGCCCTGCTTTACCAACGGGGCATAGCCTTTGCAAGTGTGTTTGGTTGACAAAATTGGTTCAGCTGATGGTTGAGGACCCAGAATTTCAGTCAAGACGTTTATTTTCTCTACACAAGTTATGTACTTCATGCTAGTATTTGACAATAGTGCACGAACAAGGAGCTGGTGCCTGAAGTAGGTTTAAATAAAAACCTGTATTACAGGTCACCAGGGCCCTCCCGCGGCTAGATGCCTGTGATTTGGACCATAATGACAATGTATACTTAACTAACGTTGAATTAAGAATATTAAATTAAATTAAAAATACAAAAAGAGTTAGTGGAAATAACAGTGTGTGTGTCTGTGTGTATGAGTAACCAGAGGAAGTGTAAAAAGAGATGTGAGAGGTTGCTTGAGTGAGTGTGGTGTGAGTATGGATGATGGTATGTATGTACAAGTAGCAATGGGAATGAATAGATGGTACTGATAGTGTTGGTAAATTAACTTTGTCTGTATTTGAATGGACTGTTTGTAAGAAGCGTTTTATAATGCTAGTTAGCTATGAGCCCTTAAAACATGGTCTCAAGTTGTATGCATATCACCACAACAATTTCAACACTGGATAAACCATTTTTAACATTAAAATGAATGCTTTCCTCAAATTGACATGTGTTCTTGACCTCTTTTCCTTGATAAGTAAGTAGTAATAAGCAGACTTACCTGTAATTCGCAGTGTTTAGGATTTAAAGTGCTTTTAAGGGGCTTGTGGCTAAGTAATAACAGCTGCACGGGTCGATCGATCAGGTTAAGCTATGCTTGCCGCGGTTGGTCCGTGGATGGGTGACCATCTTTACATATCAAGTCCCCTTCGTGCCTCGGAAAGCATGTTAAGCCGTTGGTCCTGGCTGTCATTTGTAGATCTTTGACAGTCATTACGGGTAGTTAGAAGCCCAAAAAGTCTGACAACCAGTCTTACCAAGGGGTATCGTGTTACCTAGTCACTGGGTTGTGGAGGTCAGATAGGCAGTCGCTCCATGTAAAATACTGGTATTCAGCTGCATCCGGTTAGACTGGAAGCCGACCCCAACATAGTTGGAAAAAAGGCTAGGCAGATGATGGATAAAAGAATTGTGATAATTTTCTTGAAATTTACTTACAAAATTGCCTATATTTAATCTCAAAAGTTGTTAAGAGTTGAATATTTTCATTTGTGTATTGCAATTTGTACTGCAATGTTTCGTATACCTTATCTTTTATATGGTAAGCAAACCCTTTTTCAATTTTTTTTTATTTGTCCTGAATTGTCCCATTTCTGGGCAAAGCCTCAAGTTACCAGATACCCTTTTCTAGGGACATATGTGTACCTACAATTTGATAATGCCATGAATTTAAAAGGCTGTAAAAGAAATGTTGTCTATTTCGCTGTTTTTCATGATTTTACAGTTAAAATACTTTTTATAATTGTTTAATGCACATCATGAAAGATCATTTCAATTATGATTTCGTATTAATACAGTTTTGTATTTCTCAAGTAAATTCGCTTTTGATCAGCAGTAGAATGTTTTAGTTGCCAAGCACAATCAATCAAGAAAAAACAAAAGATGTTTTCTACGATCATCTATGGACACAATATTCTATAGAGTTCACTGTGTTGTATCAAGGCACAACCCACCTCTAACAATGTTGTATCAGTTTCCTCATACATTGTCAACACAAAGAGGGAAAATAGACAAAAGTAGATAAGCTAAAAATGTTACCTTTACACAATGTTGATACAGATCATTTACATAAAAAAGATTGGTTTTGAATACAAATTACTTTCTGCGAATTAGTGGGAATTGGATATACTGTGATTTTTTTATGCATTCATAGTTCATTGAATAACACAGTTTTAGGGTAATTTCCCAGATATGGAACATTGTAACCACAGCTTTGCATTGGCAGCCCTTTCGTTTTAAGACTTCCGATTTGTAAAACAATAGGAAAGTACTCTCACAATGAAGATTAAAAACTGTAATTGGATATTGCAAAATAAACTCACTAAATATGAGTTCATAATTGTAAGTAGTGATGGATTTAGGCCCCATATTGGGCATATAATGGCCATTGGCCACCTGTTTACTATGTCCATTTTACGTAAAATGCTTGGCAATAAATATGGATCTTATTATTATAAGACTACAAATAAATGCATCTTGCATAATAAATAAATAAAAAGGTTTAAAAGTTTTTAATTACTTTCAATTAAGGAATGTCTGTTAAATAAGGAATTATGTGAAGGTTCCATAGTCAATTGCTGCAATTAATGTTCATGTATTTGTTTATGAGACTGGAATCAATTTAAATGGGTGATTTGCCATTAAATAGGGACTGATTAAGGCCAGTTGTGATGTTTTGCATAAAGAAAATGTTTTAATGTTCGTAGGTACGTGATACTGGTTTTGAGTTGTTGCTATTTATGGCAATATGGGAATGGAAGAACATTAAGGGTAATTTATGCATGTGATGTTACAAGAGAATGAATACTGTGGTGAGGAGCATAATGAAGGATGTATGTTAGAAGAAATACTGTACTAATCTTAAATAAATTGAGATATGTGCATAGCGTTGTCATCTCTAAAAATCAGAAAACCGGACTTACCCGCTAAAAAAGCCGGTCTTTTGGGTCCCAAGTCGAACGGGCGCCAAAAAAAAAGGAATTTGACTAAAAGTTCAAATAAAACACATATTTTTTATAAGACAGTTTTAATCGGTATTATCATTTTCATTTGAATATTTTTCTTTGGTTGTAACCTGCTTTAAAGGGCGAACTCGGGTAGAGTGAAGTGTGTGGGTTTGCGTCAAAAAAAAAACGATGGAAGTAAATAACCTAACAAAAGCCGGACGGGCCGGATGCAGTCAAATTGGCCCGGACAAGAGGTCAAAAAGCCTAACACTGTCCGGCTTTATCCGGACGGATGGCAACTCTATAAATGTGCAGGAAGATGGAGGCATATTCTGTTTCTTAAATGTTTTAAGTCAAGTACTATCATACAAAATAATTTTCTCTACACAGTTGTGTGGGGTAGTATGAGGGAAATACTATCCTAACTAAAATTAAAAATGCGAAAGTGAATTTGTTTGTTTGCTATGCTTTCACTCTAAAACGGCTGTACAGATTTGGATGAAATTTGGCACATGGGTAGACCATGACCTGGATTAGGACATAGGATACTTTTTATCTTGACATCCCCACGTGATCGAGACTTATGCAGCTAGTCAATTATAAATTCTAGTTGCAGGTAGGTACCTATATTCCATTTGAAATAAGATTAGACATTTAAACAAACCTTTTTTACAGTCCGTTCAACCGATTTTGACTTCTATATACCGTAGGCATAAGGATGGCATTAAAAGCAAAAAAAGTGGTTACAAACCAACTGTTTACTGCAGCTGCCATTTGTCATGCCACCAACGCAATAGAAGTCAAAATCGGTTGAACGAACTGTAAAAAAGGTTTAGTTAAATGTCTAGAGTATAGTGGTGTCATAATTGTTTATGATGTGTCATGGTGAAAAGCAAAAATGAGACACGTGTTAGCAATTTATGTCTGATAAGAAGGGACATTTTATTGTTAAGTATACTACAAGTATCATTAGATCAGTATTAGGAATCTCATAGCAGATATTGGTATTCATTTAGTTCCTACATAGTACTCCTATAAGGCCGCGTCCTAATTAAAAGCGAAAGTCGCGCGAATTCGCGATCGTCGCGGTGATATGTCACTTTTTGTTTGGTGAACCTGTACCCTAATTGCGTAACTTATTTTCGTAAACAATTTTGCCTAATTTGTTTCATTTTGACAGTTCAACAACATTCATTGCGTTATTTACGTTGTTGAGCAGATTTTTTTTTCCAACATAAGAAGCAATGGATTAGCAATCTGTTTCAAATCGAAACAAATTGTGATTGTGTTGTATTACGCAATTAGGGTACAGTACCCTAATTGCGTAATGTACGATCAATCACAATTTGTTTCGATTTGAAACAAATTGCTAATCCATTGCTTTATAAGTTAAATCAATATTAATGAATGTTGTTGAACTGTCAAAATTAAACTAGTCATAATCGATTATAAAGATAAGTTACGCAATTAGGGTACTGAACGCATGGTCGCGTGGACAGAGGACGTTTTCCAGTTTACCGAACAAAAGGTGACATTTTACGCGATGATCGCGTATTCGCGCGGCGATTGTGTATTCGCGCGGCGATTGCTTTTAAATAGGACGCGGGGTAAGAGTAGGGTCAGACCAAAGAAACAATTAATCTCTTGTTGAAACATGATATTGTCAGAAAGGGGATGATGGCTGATTGAGACGTATGAAAGTAAAAATGCTGCACTGACAAAATATAACTGGTATAAAGGCAAGAGTAAGATGCTTTGAGGAAACCGGTATGTCCTACAACCAAAAAATTCGAAGAAATGTAACATCTACCAACCCGCACGGGGCCGCGTGGTGAATTACAACCCACTCCCTTTACCGAGAGGAGGCATGTGTCCCAGCAGTGGGAACATTATAAGCTAATTATGAAAGATGCCTTTATCTAAAGACTGGTAAATTAATTCTGAAAAATAAAACATAACCCTTCGTTTGATGCAGTTAGGAAATCATATTTAAAATATTGTTAGAAATACAGGTTGTAGTCAAAACAAAGCACATGATGACAGTAATCAATAAAAATGAGTCATACATTATTATTACATTTTCACAATGATAATGATTCCATGTGTGTATTTTTATCTATGAAATTAAATTTAGTATCAAGGTAAATTATGGATAGTCTGTTTGGATCACCGATTTATTTAAACCATATAAGTAGGTGGCTTTATGATTTTTCCACGTTAACCTTCAGTTGATGCTACTAGAAATTACAATATGTTCTTGTGTCAAAATTATATACTGCGGCATTGATGTAAACAAAAACATTGTTGCACATTTCATGCACATAGTCTGGCTTCTAAATATTTTAAATTGACTGCCTCGTTGGTCTAGTGGTCGCAAGTGCTACTGCTGAGCATGAGGTGAAGTGTTATTGGGTTTTTCAATCTGGAATTTCTCAGTAGCAGCCCGGAGACTGGATTTGTGGCCGTTTGATGGCAATAGGCTCATCTCCTAATACATGGGACTTACAACTTAACAGGGTGTACTATAGGTACAGGTACACCTCTGCCCAACCCTTCGCGGAAACAAGGCGCGATGTTATGTACCATCGAAGAAACGTATATGTATACACCGTAAGGACTATTTGTGCTTGCAGCGCTCGGCCGATATAGTAACGGTTACCTACGAAAAAAAAGGTCGTGTGCACGGGATTTTGTTTTCAAACTACTCGCGCTTCTTCGATAGTACATAGGGCCTAAACATAGAAAATATTAAAAGATGCTGAAAATTGTATCATGATATTCCAATACTGAATAGATACTGATTGAGTATTAATACGAAACAACTATCCGTCTGTGTAACTGATCATAATTAAGAGATTGTGAAACAGATACTCTCAAAGTACATTAAATTTTCCCACAAATTAATATATCACTTAGAATTATATGCTACTTAGAATGACACAAGGAAAATGATGCATTGCTCTAAGACCTGTGCTAATTTGGCATCACACCAAGTATAGTAGGAACTGTATCGCTATGGAATGTTAAATAAAACCTGGCCCTGTTTGACATCTTATTTTATCATGTGTAAGGAGGTTGAGAGTGACCAAAGAGGTATTAGCCACTAAATTAAACTAAAAAATTGAAGCTTAGAGATGTCTCTGTGGCAATGCACCTATGGAGGAAAATGTCGTGAGGAAAGTTTTGAGTATGAATGTGGATGGCTATAAGAGTAGGGGAAGACCAAAGAAACGATGGTTGGACTGTGTGGAAGATGATATGGATAGAAAGGGGGTGACTACCGAGATATAGAGAAGTATGGAGAAAGAAAAAGATGTCACATCAACCTCTTATAAATTGGAATAAGAGCACGAGAATGACGATGATAAGTAGGTTGAGACTGACAAAAGAGGTACTAAATTAAACAAAAAAATATAGGCAGAAATATATCAGCATTTTCTCTGTGATGGCAATGCACCTATGACGCCTCTCATATTGCAAATGCCCATTTTCTCTGTGATGGCAATGCACCTATGACGTCTCTCATATTGCAGATGTCCATAGGAGGCGTTGACTACTTTCTATCAGATGGGTTACCAGCTTGTTTCATTCAATAACATTTAAAAAAACTTAAAAATATTTTTGGAGGAGAAAAATGCCAGCCAATCACATGACAGTCCATGGTGTCTCAATTGCGCCGGAAATCTGAACCATTCCCTACATTAAATTAATTCTTCCAGTCATAATTTTAGTGACTGCTTGACTTAGGCTTACTATGCTGCTCCTCATCAATCTGCCTAGCCTTTTGCCAACTGTGTTGGAATCAAAATTAAATCAAATGAATGATTGCAACACCTAGATACATAGAAAACTAATATAAGTGACTTCATCACATAAAATAGTTTTGCAGATACATAGAAAACTAATATAAGTGACTTCATCACATAAAATAGTTTTGCCAGCAATCTACCTATTCTATTACAAACAATATTTATCTATTGTCAACAAGATAAGGTCTAATATGAAAATAGCAAAGTTGATATTCAGATATGTACTTAGAAAAATTGCTTGATAACAACATTATTTGATTCTCAATTTTATGTGGCCATGTTTTTGATAACATTGTTTATAATTGTACATTCGTAATCTCATCCCAATTTTAAAATGTCTTGTGTATATCTTTTGTAGTAGTAAATTAATTTGAAGAAAGAAAAGGTACAAGTAGCTACAGTTGGATTATTTGAATTTGGATAATTTACCTAGAAGGGAAGTAGACTCTGAGAAGGCGGCTAATAGTGACGTAAGAAATAAAAAAATCGTGTTGCGGAGACCCCAGATAGGTATCTACTTATATTTGGACAAGGGTGAAGAACGATAAACTGATAAACTTAAGACCAGGCACTCTAAAGACAATTTCCACGCAAGCTCCGCCCCCCATGCACCCCGCCACTCCGATACGTGCTAAACGCTAACACATCAATAATAAAGTTGAATATCGCGTGCGCTTTTGATCGTGTCCGAGCACGGAATAAGACTAAATTCTTATTTCGTTTATTACTAAAGTAATAATTGATCTAAAGAAAAAAAATCTTGTGGCTGGATATATTTTCTTACTGTGAATGTTTTAGACTTTTAAGTCGAGTTATCTTCATTTTATTTAAATAATCTTTAAAAAAGAAACATGATTTTCGAATAAAAAATGAATCGATCAAAAATGTTACAATTACGTAACTGTCTTACATGGAAAGAAAAAGATCCAATAAATCATATAATAAAGTTCCATTTTGATTGTATGCGTGACTGTTTCAGAGTATTAATGCAAATTAATATACAATTTAGGGAGCCTCCTCTTAATTTCATGTTTGTTTTTTAGCGAAATAAACACTAGTAAACAAAAACACAATTTTAGGGAATATAGTTGAATAACCAAAAACTCATTTTAGTCTATTCCCCTATTCTCAACCCAATTACTGTTTTATCCTCATTCTCAATATTCTCGTCACCTGTCTAACCAAGGCTGTGACAAGGAAGATTGACGCGCATCAAGATATCAATACGTAAACAAACTGACTATGTTTACACAGTGTAACTGTCTGCCACTCAAATGACCTTGAACTCGCTGATGACCCGACGGTATCGTTGATTTGAAAAGCATTTCGATCAAGAAATTGATATCTGTTTTGTATGGCTTCTTGGAATCTTTGATGAAGAAACTGATACCTGTTCTTGTATGGCTTGAAGTTTCGGCTGCGGATTTGCTTACAAGTACAACCCTTCTCGGATTTTTTTCTTAAGAAAATCATCTAGTCACAACCCGTTACTGGTTCTTTAAAATTTACTCGTACGATTCGCTCTACTGCCTTGCTGACTGGGTAATATTTTTACTACGGCATTAGCAATTCTCATACAGCAGTTCTGATTATAACGATAAAATCTACTAGTCAAAAATTTGCTCCTTATCTAAATCCTGCTCTTTGCGACCACACCCCCCTCTGCTTGCTCATATCCCAATATCAAAATTTTCAGTCTGTTGATCCCCCACTCCCTGCCTATCAAAGGACAACTTAGTATACTACAAGGGTTTGGGCATTGAATATTAATTTTGGACAAGCTAACATTCTAATTTTAGGACCCTGGCAACATTTATTTACGAGACTCGAAAATTTTAGACCCTAAGCCAACTCGGCTATAAAGTATTGAAAAGTCTACATAAACCCGTTGTTTTCATGTCAACGCTAAAATATGGCGTCGAAAGTTTCGTCTATCATTAGTCTGTCTATAAATCGAGACAGTCAATAAGTTAGGTAGCCATTTGCGTCACAAACTTCGTCACTTATCGGAGTGACGTTGGTGTTGAAGGGTTAAGTGTTTATTTAGGCACCCTTTTTGTATTAGATATGAATCCAAATTGGGGTAAAAGCTGGCCTTTAGCTGGCTGTAGGCAAAAGGAGGTTAAACAAAGAAGATTGGCCTCCAGAGTAAAGAATAGTTCAATAACCATGTTTATGGATAAATGAAGCACTTGTTTTGCAGGACACGACAGCCTGACATGATGATAACTAAGCTTTAAGGCAAAAATGCTAAATAACCGGTTCCAGAATGTAATTTGCACCCTATAGTAAAAAGGAATCTGCAGTTTTTCCCAGTATTTCAATACAAAAACTATGTTCACGGCAGGCACGCAACTGCCAGCACTAATTATCATCGCGACGCTATTTATATCTTCCAATTACGTACTACATAATTATGTACAAGGTGCTTCCTCTAATTGTTACGCGTCAAGCCTTCTGGGCCCATTGTCTAAACCCACCCTACAAAGGCTCAAAAGAAAGGTGTAATGTTACCAAACCACTGGTTCCATTCACAAGTATAGTATTACTGTTCCACGTTAAAAACTGGTTCCAAAATCAAACTTTTCCGCCATTTATGGTCAGGACATGTCACAGAACTGTACTGTTTAACGTTTTTTTTTTGTTAATTAAATTAGTAAAATGCGTGGTTATTTACTATTTTCTATGATAAGTTAGTGTAGAGATGTTGAAAAAGAAAGAAGTACCGTGGTATTCCAATCATCGCATTAGGATTCAGGACAATTTCGCCAATTGGAGACATCATTCGTGTCGGGTGCACTGGAACACGACTTGTGATTGTACGTACATTTGATAAATGGGTCAATTTTCAATCGTTTCATTGCCGTTCATGTGTAATTGACCGGCGCCACATATTTTTGTACAGTTAGTGGAGGCAGGTCAATTTGTCAAACCATAGTTCAGGGTTCTTATAAATTACCAAAGGGCTAATAGAAAAACTTTCTCGGTTTCATATTAAACTGCTGATTAATTCCCAAAACTTAAATCAGAAAAAAAAATCTAAAATTATGTAACGTCCGTCCAGATTCGTACTTTATTAAATTCGGAATACGGATTATAATCGAATGAAAGACCATTGAGAGAACAATTAAATTACTTCATTGTTTAATTTTAAGATAACGTAGCTTAGTTTATTATGGATAACTCGGATTTTTAATAACTTTACTAAACTATTGATAACAACGGAATGATAATTCTTTACGCTCGCTATCTTGACATGTTTGTTTTTATTTTGTATAATACATTGCATTTACGACTTTATAACAATATCTTTATGCTCGTTGTTTACTAACATTTCTTTCTTTAATATTAATGTGTGTTGACTAATTTATTTTTGTGTTATGTCTTCATTACTTACAAAAATGTGTAACCATAATATACAGATTCGTTTCTGGAGAGTTGCGTCACTTCTTCCTAGCCAAAACACTACGATGTGGTGTACAGAGGTTGCTGGGGAATTTACTGTGCAACTTCTTCGCTGGTAAAACACTAGGAAGTGGTGAAAGATGTGCGTTTTGGGATGTCTTTTGTAACTTTCGACATAAAAAAGTGCTGATACTATCAGTGTAATTTTGTGTAAACGATTTTGAAACGCGTTGTCCACGAAAAATTAATTTTGCGTGACTCTAGAACAGTCTACCGAGTCTACCTGCTCGCTTAGCATAACCGTAATATATAAACTGGTTTTGTCGACGGAAGAATAGACAAAATGACAAATAAACAATCACAATCTGTCATTTTGTCTATTCTTCCGTCGACAAAACCCGTTTCTATTGTGGTCATGCTAAGCGTGCTGGTGTCAAGCACCGAGATCTCTGTAGCTGGAGGGCAACACTAGCATCATCAGGCAATCATCTTCCCCCTGCTGGGACACAGGCCTCTTCTCTGTGAGGAGTGGGCCATAATCCACCAGGACATGGTGTGTTGGGGCCTTTGCAGCTGGGCCACCACGATTCAACAATACAGTCTGATGAAATCTACGTAGAATATCTAGATTTTCCGACAAAATATCAATATGATGAAACAATTGAGATTCAATTTAGAAATTATTGATTTCAATCGGCGCTGTACTGTCGCATAGCTACCGACTTTTGTGTGATGCTAAGAAACCATACAAAAAGTACTTTACCAAATATTACCTACATAGACGAAATTTGTGTAACTAGGTAAATAATTTTCAGTATTTTAGTCCTACCTTTGAGAAGCAACTTTTAGTGGGTAGATTTTAAGTGTTTGCTACGGGAAAATAGTAACTTTACAATATCTTAAAATCTTGCAAGCTTATTTTCTCACCTAGTCGCTAAAATAGGTTCAAACTGGACTTAATTGCGACACCCTAATAATTTTGTAATCTGATTTTTTGAGACAGTCTAAAACTGGTTTTGAATATTTTTATAAAACGATGTTGAATTTTTGTGCGTATTAAAACGAGGTCAAAAGAATAAATTATGTTTTAATTCTGTAAATAGCTAAGCTTTGCCAGATTGATTTGTCAGTTGGCGTTCAGATCTTCCTAAGCAAAATCATAAAAAGGAAATCGCTTTTCTTTGCCAGTCGCTTCAAAGAAAGAAAGAAAGAAAATACATTTATTTAGCAAAGACTAAAAGGCACACAATACAACATATTGTACTAAAAGTAAAAAGAAATGTAAAAATAAAGAAAAATTAAATAGTGTTAAAGTGCGTTGTAAGATATTAATTAGCAGGAATGTGCAAAGCATCCGTTCAGTTTGGTATCCGACCAAAAAAACGAATTATTATTATTAAATTAAAATAGTGTCGCAGCACAGAATACATACACAGTACAAGTACAGAAGAATCACTCCGCAAAATCATTTAAATAAATAGCAACTGTTGGTACCTCACAATAAAGTGCAATTCAGGTCGCACAGTGCTAACCTACAGTTATATTCATCTAGAAGTCGCCTCTCTTTCTATCGCGTAACTCTTATATCTTCTGACTACGTTACGCTCACTGAATTGGCCCGACAAGTCGAGCCCGCCGCGTACTTGTAGCTTCATACCTAAAATGCGGAGTACGCCGGGCCTGACTGCAGGGCAAAGGCCTCCCTACTTTCTTTCCACTTCTTTCTATTTAAAGTCGCTAAGGAAATAACTCTTTAATCAGGCCTCATTTCAACCACATCATCACCAAACATCCTTTGGCATAGGTCGTTCTTCGAGGGGCGCTAGCGCTCGCCAACTCGCCGAGTCGTCGCGACGCATCCTGCGCCGCCCCCGCTGCGCTCCGCCGCGGGCCAGTAGGCATGGGCTAACTGGCTCCGGTAAAAAATTGGATATAATAATATCACTCCAATACGGATATGGGATTTGTTTATTTCTTGGAATGATTCTGACTGAGATATCCGCTTTGGGATATATATCCACGCAAAGATTTGTCTGGAGTTATACCCATGCCTACAGACTACACATGGCACGCACGGTGCTGGCTCGCATCAGACTGTTCAGAACCGAAAACCTTGCCTTTTCAAACCAGTCTGAAAAGATCATTATTGAATCAAAGACTGGACCAGCCCTAACAGCATAGCTTTATGCATATTAAGGCAATTTGTTCTTATTTCAATGGTATGTGTTCCAGGCAATGGTGGCGAGACGACATGGTGTTTCAGCCAGGTGAAGGGCACTTTGGAAGACGATGTCACGGAAGCTGACCTGATCTCCTGCGTGGAGTTTAACCATGATGGGGAACTGCTTGCTACGGGGGACAAAGGAGGCAGGGTTGTTATATTTCAGGTTAGTTTAAGCATTCTTTATTTAAAAAAAAATTCAAGGTACGATTTCGAAGGCGACGGCAACCGCAAACGGCAGCGGCAATGACAGACCGCAACGACACAACTGGTTTCAATGTAACTCGATGAAAACGGCAACACGTGGCCATGTCACCATCTATGGAAGCGTTTTCATAGAAACCAGTGACTACAGCTGTTGTGGTCACTTTCGAAATTGTGATCTATATCTTCGTTTGAAACTCGGCTTGCAGGAGCTTGGAGGAGCTCGTGGCTAAGTAATAACAGCCGCACTGGTCAATCCATCAGGTTAAGCTACGCTTGCCAGAGTTGGTCAGTTGATGGGTGACCATCTTTACATACCGAGACTCCTCCGTGCCTCGGAAAGCATGTTAAGCCGTTGGTCCCGGCTGTCATTCGTGGATCTTTGACAGTCGTTACGGGTCGTCAGAAGCCCGAAAGTCTGACAACCAGTCTTACCAAGGGGTATCGTATTACCCAGTTACTGGGTTGTGGAGGTCAGATAGGCAGTCGCTCCATATAAAATACTGGTATTCAACTGCATCCGGTTAGACTGGAAGCCGACCCCAACATAGTTGAGAAAAGGCTAGGCAGATGATGATGATCCTCGTTTGAAACTGCTTGAACCAAGTCTCATCATTTGTAATGTGGCAGACATAGAAACGAGCGGTCAGGCTCGGTCACGCATCATTTGGGTACCGCTTGACCATGGTTCCATGTATATTTATTTATTTATCTACACCCATGCTATAAAACCTCTATAAAAGTTTCTGAAACAGTTAGCATATTGGCAATATTATAACAGCCAGTGTCATAGTAACCATTACCTCATCCAAACGAGTGTTACAATGTTGTACTAAATTTCATTACGCAACTCATTTCAACGTTCAAACGGGGGACAGCCGCACCCGCTGCACGCATGTGTGTGTGATGTGCTGCTGCAGGCGACATTCATACGTGCCGTTGTACTGAATTTCGTGGGAATTTCTTTATTCTTGATCTTGAATTACAAACACCCAATGGTTTCAGAAACTTTTATAGAGCATTCATATCATGGGTGTAGATAAAGTCTTGTATGCAACTGTTATAATTAGATATTAAAACACTCATGTGATACTATTATACCCCTTATTATACTACAGTTGCATAAATAACTATTATTTAATACTTCAAGCACACAAATGTACAAAGGCGGACTTAATGCCAAAGGCATTTTCTACCAGTCAACCATATAACAGTTGGCCATATGTATACTCCATATTGTGCAAATAGGACATTTCTTGACTTAAAAAATGACAGTCAAGTTAGTTCGTGGGCAATACGCAAGCTACGATAAGGTGGAAGTAACACCACCGAAGGATTTATGAACGTATAGACGTGCTCACGAGACTCCGTCGCTGCGTCAATCCGACGTAAGTTTCGGTACGAGCACGTCACATGTGACGCTAGCTCGAAGTCAACAGACGTGAAGTCACCATAATGAGTCATTCCATATGATTTTGTTTCTTTCCACTTTCGTGTCAGAGTCGTCACGTCACTGCATTCCCAGGCTGCGAATGTAGCCAAATATTATCTTACTTAAAATTTCATAGTATCCATATATCTAAGAGTTCGCCCATAGATTTGATAGGGCTTGAGAAATGTTAAAATTTATGACACACTCATGTAAATTATTTGCCAACCCACAGTATGACAGTTTTTGGGACATAAAAGTCTTCGGCCGCGGACTTCAGAAATGTCAAAATTTATGAGTTATGACTTTATGAATTATGAGTTGACACATATACTTACATAAGTAAATTATATCCCTACTTACAGCATGACAGTTTGGGACATGAGCTCTCCGGCGGCTTTCCTCAACCACTTGGACGTTTGTTTTGTGAAAACTCTCGTTTTGACCAACCAGTTAATGTATGTCAGACGTCCCTTAAAAACAACACCTTTTCTGTTACAGAGGGACCCAGCTTCAAAGCAATGTGTCCCAAAGAAAGGCGAGTACAACGTGTACTCAACATTCCAATCACACGAGCCTGAGTTCGATTACCTCAAGTCTTTGGAGATTGAAGAGAAAATCAACAAGATTCGGTGGCTGAAGAGGAAGAACCAGGCCCACTTCCTACTCTCAACCAATGACAAGACCATCAAATTGTGGAAGGTTAGTCTTGTATGTATTCGAAGTTTTTTTATTTATCTTTTTTAGTTTTAAGTTTTTTTCTTGGGCTAATTTTACCAATAGAACTACGCGATTAGCACATCCAAAAAACTTGTTAGTGTCATCATTGTTGTAGAATTGACAGTTCTTGATCGTGGTTTAGATTTGCTGATCGTGTTCAGATTGATTGGTGTAATTCGCACAGTATATTTTAAGCTTGGATCGCCATGACTCATCGAATTATTTTTGCTTCAAATTAGAACCTTATTTTAACCTTCCATTGATGAGGATGAAGTGATAAATCGACCGTGGCGGTCAAAGGGTTGAGCAATTTATGGCAGACTGAATTTTTCATGGCATATTTAGTCGTGCATTATTTAGCACGGTTTTTTGAATGGGTTCGACTCCCAAGCAGAGCGTTAAAATACTGCAAAACCATAACATAATTTTCCATACAAATAACTCCTCTATTTAAAGACACTAGTAAAAAATGCACGACAAAATAATAATCTCTAATACCGCATGCATTATGTCTTCTAAAAATGGCAATGTAATTGGACGCTAACATTCCACAGTATTATCATCTCCCAACCTATATGTGATCATGCGCCATTGATCATTATTGAAGAGCGTCACATGACGTCATTCGAGACCAATCTAATGTGTCCAGTATGCTTTGTGTATCAAAACATTGATACTACATATTTGTAGCTTTTACCTGTTGATTGGTAACATTTACCACGAATAGGTTACCTTTCAAATTCAAATTTATTTATATTTTACTAGCTGACCCGGCAAACGTTGTTTTGCCATATAAATTATTTATGTTTGGGGTGGATCACCCTTATTACTTAGGGGTATGAAAAGTAGATTACAACCGATTCTCAGACCTAACGAATATACATAGAAGATTTCATAAAAATCGATCAAGCCGTTTCGGAGGAGTATGGCAACTAACATTGTGACACGAGAATTTTGTATATAATATAGAAGATTTCACATAAATCTACATGGCAGTGTTGGGCTCAATCATCAACATTTTAAATTGATTTCCCGAAATTCGTTAGATATGGAAACAGCACATCAGAATGAAGATTTTTTTAAGTCCGAACAAGACGAGTTTTTTTTATTTTGACTTTAGTTCAGATTCTGAAAGTGAAACTGACTCGTTCTGACCTAGAAAGAGAGCAAAGTGTTAACAAAAAAAGTGGTGGCACTCCGGGAGTGCCGACAGAAGTGAAAACTTAAACAAGATCGCCTTGGAAGAAAAATACTTGTATAGAACATTGGTCCGTAACGTAATATAAATAAAGAGCATAATCGCGTTTACAAAACCTTTAAAGTAAAAATACTTGCATAGAACATTGATCCATAGAGTAGTATAAATAAAGAGCACATTCGCGTTTACAAAAATGAGGTGTCGTCATGGTGTCGCGAAATCAATGGTTTAGTCCCATCTCAAAAATGCCCAACGCGCCTAAAGAGGTTTTCACTTCAAAAATATTTTGATGATAAAAGCCATGAAATAGAAAGAACTCTTGCATCGATATCCTCTTTTGAATACTGTGTTTGTCAAGTACAATACGCCTATAACGTCATCGGGACCAGTTGAATGTTTTCCTATGCCACTGTGATCAACTCACCGAAAGCACACAAACTATCCGATGAGATGTAATTAATCGGAAAAACAATTTAAATGTAATGAATCGGAAACATTGACGTAGTATATTAATGTACAGAGAAAATCATCTGTTGGATCATATCTAGTACTAGTAAAGGAATAAAAAAAAACCATAAGAAAATGGCGACAATACCTATTTACGTGCTTATAAACATAATAAGACTTGTTATTTCCACATTATGTATGCCTAATAAAATTATAAACCATTTGTTTAATTTAACAATCGTTTTTTATTTTTTTACTTTGACATTACTATTTCAATCAAAATTTTAATCCTAATTGAAAACCAATTCAATCGATTATTTTTATTTTTCTCCAACATATCGTTAGTTTAACTAATTACGCTAGTTTTAGTTTTTAATCGCAAATTTTTGTCAACACTGCTACATATGAAACGTCATAAAGGTTAAAACAGCAGTTGCATTGTCTAAAACCAAAGATTTTGTTATTTTATGCAACTTGGAAAGCCATAGAACTAGGTTAACGATTTTGGAAAAGAAAATTGTTAGGGTTACCAGATAAAAAAAAATAACAGCCAATTATTGCTCCACTGCAGGGCAAAGGTTTCTTCTCATACAGAGAAGGCATGAGCATTGATCACCATGCTTGCTCAAGACGGGTTGGCGATTTCAGACTTATATTTATATAACAGACACCACCTTTTTCATATATAACTTCTAAGATTAATTTTTTACCTTTGTTCTAGGTACCACAGAGTAACAACAACGACAGAGACTACACATAACTAATCTCACAACATTTCCAGGTATCCGAACGAGACAAGCGTGTGACGGGCTACAATACGCGCGAGGAAGGTGGCCGGCCACGCGATCCCTCGCGGATCACTCAGCTGCGGGTGCCTACTGTGCGGCCGGCTGAGCTCATGGTGGAAGCGTCTCCTAGGTGAGTGTTGTACAAGTGGAATAAGGTATATTTTAACTTATCAGAGACTCATATTTGACATGTTAAAATATACCTTATTTGGAGTACATAGATCACAAAAACTCGAAATTGTCGAGGTTGTGGGATGGAACATTTTTAACCGATTTCAAAAAAAGTTCTCAATTCGACTGTATTTTTTTAATTTATTTTTTATGTTTGTTACCTCATAACTTTTGACTGGGTGAACCGATTTAGATGATTCTTTTTTATTAGAAAGCTGGTGCTTCCCGTGTGGTCCCATATAAATTTTATTAACTTTGCTTGGATAGTTTTTGAGTTAGGTTCAATAATACGTATTTTTTTCCCACTAAGATATCTTAAGTTCCTGTCACTGTTATTTACATTGCAGGTAGTGGTGTTCGAATTTGTGTGGGGTAGGTATCACAACTAAAAACTGAAAAATAAAAACTTTCAAAAAAAAATAACTGACTTCCAAAAAAACACTACAAAGCGAAAAATAACTTTAATTTCGGAAGTTGGTGGCAAAAAACGAAAAGTCTAAACCAAAGACACCGACTACCGAAATTAAAGTTATTTTTCGCTTTGTAGTGTTTTGGAAGTCGGTTGATTTTTTTTGTAAAAGTTTTTTGCTTAAATCGGTCCAAGTAATACTCGTGGTACGGCCACGTGCGGAAGGTGGCTGGCCACACGGGATCCGGAGAAATAGACACGCCGGTATCAGAGCGTGATAAGCGCGAAAACTGGCTCTTTTAGAACTAGCTGTCCTAATTTAGAACAACAATTCTCAAGGGGCCAGTTTCTCGAAGGAAAATTATTGCAAAATTAATGTAATGACAATTTGTTAAACGCGCTTATATTGTTGTATCAATCAACCGCAGCAGTTTACACGCGCTTGACAATTTGTCACATTAATTTTATGATAATTTTTGTTTGAGAAACTGGCCCATCCATAGTGTACCAAAACGACTCAATCAATCTGCCTAGACTTTTCCCAACTATGTTCGAGTACCAGTATTTTACCTGGAGCAACTGCCTATCTGACCTCCACAACTCAATTACTGGGTAATACGATACCACTTGGTTAGACTGGTTATCAGACTTTCGGGCTTCTGACGACACGTAACGACTGTCAAAGATCCACGAATGACAGACGGGACCAACGGCTTAACGTGCTTTCCGAGGCACGGATGGGTCTTGGTATGTAAAGATGGTCACCTCCATGGACCAACCGCGGCAAGCGTAGCTTAACCTGATGGATTGACCCGTGCGGCTGTTATTACTTAGCCACAACCAGAACGACATAATCTGTAAATACATTTTGCTGGGAGTGTGATCACTTCACTTTAGTAAAAGGGTAGAAGGGCGATATCACGAATTCTCACTTAACCCATCATCTGTTACGACGCCTCATTAAGGTGGATAACAATTAAAATTCTATTTTGTCTCGTTAATGACAGTTGAAAGGTTATTACTCGGTCACTCAAGCTGTTGACATTTTATTGCTGCTTTCATTGATTCGAAGACGCACATGAACATCTTAAGATTCGATACTCACAATTTCTATTCTATTTTGTATTATGGCAAGCAAAGCCGATGTCGACCATCCTGCCAATGTCTAAAGTGAATTGGAAAAGCAAGTGTGCATTGTTATAAATAAAAAAAACTGGCACTCCGGGAGTGCCGACACAAGTGAAAACTTGAACAATTTTACTGTGCAGGAAATACTTTTCTTTTTTGAAGCCGGTAAAAAAAAAGCGAAATGTCAATCATGTCGTTGTAATGTCTCAATGTTTGGAATGTCATTAATTCCAAAGAAAATGTATCGCGCGTTGATGTCTTTTTAATGGTCAAAAGCGGGTGTCGGTAACAGTGTCGCGAGTTCAATTGTTTTTTCCCATCTCAAAATTGCCCAACGCGCCTAAAGAAGTTTTCATTTCAATAAAATGATAAAAATATTCGATGATACAGTTGAACTTAATGTAGAACTTGTGGGGTTAGTACTGGATTGAAACAAACAGAAAATATTATAATTGTTAATAGAACATTATAAACACAATTATACCACATTCTTACCGACAGAATATTTTAAGAAACAAATCATAATTTTATATTATTATGACGGATGAAAATCATCAGCGCCACAAGCTGCTCTGGAGAGGAATATGTTAAAAGGGAGCGGAAATTAATCGGAGGAGGGATATTACATTTAAGGAAACAGCACTCACCAACTCACTTTTTGCGTCTAAAATTGACACAAACCACTATTATCAACATATTGCAAAATCGAGGGCCTCAATATCGGCACCCATTTGTTTGTCTCGCGATAAGCACCGACGATCTAATTTAATTATATTCAGGTATATTTACCTCGACACTCGAGTTTAGCCATAGGATTATGAAACGTTTTTAATATACTTTTTATCTGACATCCGTTTTCATAAAGCGATGGTTATCTATGGACGAAAAGTGGGTTAACGGTAGTCGGTTTATTGTGGAATTTGGACCGAATTTGTGGGGTTAAATGGCTTAACGATATTGCTATATTCAAGTAATTAAAAACTGTTTGACGTCAAGCTCTTTCAATGAATTAAGTCAAGCTTTTAATGGATTCGGCCTTCTCTAACAAAAAACCCAGATCTCCGAATCTTCTATGCATACGCGTACCGCTAAGCAGGGACCAAAAACCTTTATAAATTGCGGTACAGGTATCGAAGTATTTCGGTTACTTCTTCGACTAAGGTTACCGCTATCTGGGTAACCAAGAAGAAGAAATATGTTTATCTATTTAGGTTACCGTTTTAATACCGGTTACATACACACAGGCGATGCGTGCCCTTTGACTAATGCCGATGGTACGTGTAAGATAGAAGTAATTTTTATTTCGGTAACCGGTTTTAATAATGGTTGAATTCAATTTAAGGTAACCTTTAAAAATACCTGGAAATTTAAATAAATGTTGTAACCGTAAAAATACCCGAATTGATCATACCGGTTTCGGTCCCTGCCGCTAAGGGCCTTATCACACTAGCGGTTTGTGAGCGGCTGCGGGGCGGGGCGGGCGCGCAGCGAATGCATCGCGAACACGCCGCGGCTGCACAGCGAAGACGTCGCGGACGAGTGGCTAATTCGCAACGTTTTCGTCGCGTGTTTGTAGCAAGTTAACGACGTACAATACACTCAGTAACAAAATGGATTCCGACGAGGAGACACTGCTGTTGGCTTTGTTAGTTCAAAGACGCCGGAGACGAAAACGAAAGCATCAACGAATTTGAGAAGATCCATTTTCACGCTGCTATTCGCGGCGATCTCGTTACGCGTCTGCAACGAATTCGCTGCGCATGCGCCGCGTGTTCGTTGCGCGCTCTCTCCGCTTTGAGGACGCTCGCAGTCCGCTATTATGATAAGGCCCTAAGTAGTGACTACTTGTCGGAGCCTTGTTGCCCAGTAGCTATAATCTGGGATTCTTCAATTATGTTATTTCTAATTACTTTGACATTAAATTGATTATTTTATTAAAATATAAGAGTTGTTGACATTATTCTGTAGTACATTTTAATTTTTAAATTCTAATTTGGATTGTTGATAATAATGAATAAGTTTATAATTAATTGATTAAATGTAATAACATACCTACTTATATTTGTACGCCGTTAAGGCAAAACATGACTGTGATATAATTTAATTGTAACATCTTGCATGCCATGTGTGTGTTTACTCATGTTTTGGACAAATAAATGATCTTTATCTCTTTATCTTTATCTTCAAATCATGAGGTTGCTTCTTGTGAAGCGTTCACCGTCGTCGACCACGTAATCGGTTACCATTAGGAGACATAGTAGTGAAACGGATACCTTTCAAATATAAAAACCCTCAACGCTTCTGGTCATCGGTTTATCCGGTAAGTGTCGTTTTACGTGACTAGCACTTAATTTAATTTTACAAAAGAAAAACAAAAAAACAATGGCGTTTGTCGATTACCGTATCTCAAGGAAACATCCAATGACCATCAATTTCAGCAACCAGTAAATCGTGATTATTTAATTACATGCAGTATTCTCCTAGGCGCTAATCGCACAAACCAACAATTACTATGTACTATGTACGCACAATACTGATCTTTAAACTTATTACGCGATATAACTGAACGTGATTTCATGCTGACGTACTTTAGCGGCTGGGTATAACCTTCTCACCTTTAGGGAAGTTACCGCAAATGAGGTTAAAAAACAATATAATTGTAATATGACTGATCTTCCTTCCTAAATACCTGCATAAAAAAAAACATGTTTATAATCTAATTACCTATTAATGCCGTTTTAGTATGCTTTAGTTAAGGATAATAATAAAGCTTCCGAAAAAAAAAAATTAACATCCGAAAATCTGTGGTTGACTGGAATACTAAATTTCCAAAAAAAAAACTAAACTTCCGAAAAAAATACAAAGTTTCCGAAAAGTCAATATGTTGTGTTACAAAAGTTAGTGGCAGAAACGAATCGCTAAACCGACTCCACGTAGTCTTGTCTGCCCTACCCCGAGTGTAAGTTAAGCTCGCGTGAGACCGCCGGAGCCTCGCAGCGCCGGAGACGTGACAGAAACCATGCCTGCTGCATATTGCGTGCTCGCTTGCATGCTGCATGCATGGTGTATTCTTGTTTGCATGTTTGAAAAATATTACGTCAGCAAATTCTGTATTGATTTTTTCGGAATTTTCAGTATTTTATTCGGTCGTTTCAGTATTTTATTCAGTCGTTTCAGTATTTTATTCGGTCGTTTCTTTATTTGTATTCGCATATAAGTTGTCGGAAAATTAGTATTTATAGCAGTAAATTTCATATTTTGAGTATGCACATATTTTAATTTATTTCCGGGGCGTTTATTACTACCCTTTAGTTAATAAGTAGCCACCGCGAGGCGATACCTTTTTAAATGTACATCCTGCTCACCTTAGACATTCAGCTTTTCTTCCATTAAATGGCTAATGTTTTTACAATGGCAGAACGAGGGAAGAATTATTATTCCTAAAAAACTAGAAATAAATTTCAAGCAATAAATCGTTCTATCTATTGAGAGAGTCTAATAAAGTTATTGAAGTCAATTGTTAGTTCAAAAGTTAACTGTTAACAAGAAACCTGCTTTTATGAGAATTGTGATCCACAATTCGCTGGAGGCCCAAGATCATAACAAGAATCTAATTCCAATCCAGAACTTATACACTTCACCCTCTGAATTATTGTGCTGACTGATGTATGTCTCTCATTGTCAACAGGAGAATATTTGCGAATGCCCACACGTACCACATAAACTCTATATCGTTGAACTCGGACCAGGAGACCTACCTCTCTGCTGACGACCTTCGCATCAACCTGTGGCACCTTGAGATCACCGACCAGAGCTTCAACATTGTTGATATTAAACCTGCCAATATGGAGGAGCTTACAGAGGTCAGTATTTTTTAAGTTTGCTTGTCAGTATAGACTTCACTATTCTACACCAGCTCGTCACACATCCAAAATCACCATTTAGCCGGCAGGGGGACACTTGACTCTAACAAAAATTAGCACTTTAAGGCTTAATATTTCGCAAACGGATCCCTGAATCCAAAAATGGTTTTCACAAACTCAAAAAAAATGTTTTCAAAGGACCTTTCCAATGATATCCCACACTACGGGATAAAAAATAAAAAAATAAACATCACCACTTTACGTGTAGGGGAAGTACTCTAAAAAAAAATGTTTTTCATAATTTTGTTTTACCACTTTGTCGGCGTAATTAATATTACACCCATGCCAAATTATAGCTTTCTGGTACTAAGGGTCTCGGAGCTAGATCGCGGACAGACAGACAGACGGACATGACACTATAAGGGTTTCTTGTTTACTACGGAACCCTAAAAAGCGACTTTCGAGTCTTAATTTATTGAGGTACCCACATGAAAGTCCGGTTAAGACGCAGATATATGACAGTGACCTTGAAAGGTTAGTTTGCGTGTTCTGTACTGAGCTCACGCAACGCGTCGTACGTCCAGCCAGTAATAGGACTCGCCCATCAAGGAGCTTTGTCCCAAATTAGACGCATTATTAATTTATTACACGTAAAACAAAAGGTATTTTAATAAAACACGTATATTAAAAGATCGATAATTTAATTATCTTTGAAATGGTGAAGTTTTTAGAATACGCTTGATAGATTTTACGTCATTCTCAGTTTTTTATCCGCGTTAGACATAACTTTACAAATTAATTTCGCTATGTAATATAAACATAATCAAAAATATGCCTATATTAAAATATTAAAAAAATGTTCTAATTTAACATATATTTTTTTCAAATCACTAACACTACTCGTTTAGACGTCATCTTCAGTATAAAATCATTAAAAGTCATTTATCGTCCCCTTAAAAAGCCGACAACCTCCTTGGTTGACCTGTGAGATACCATTCCCAAAATTATTTTTATCGTTAGAGCCGTTTTCGAGAACGTGATTACAAATATTGCTCATTTAATAGTATAGTATAGGATAACCGCGAGAAGCTGATGGTATTTAATTAGTTTAGGTGCACTGGGGCTAATCTAATTAATTATATAAACAAATCTATAATCGCTAAATAAATAAACAGAAGTTAATCACACTCATAAGACACGATAAAATGATAACCTGTGTGATCTGAAAATGGACTCGAAATGTTTAGAGATATACAGGTCAGGGACATCGACACAAAAACTGTTACCATGGATTCAGTACATAATTCTGAAATCCCCTGCGTTGAAATTTTTCGTCGGTTATAAAAAAGAAAACAGCTGTTTCATCGAAAAGTACAATATCTACGCGGTGTATGGAACAGCAGATTAAAAAAAAATATCGACGATAAATTTCAACGCCCCCTGCGTTCAGAATCATGTACTGAATCCATGGTAACAGTTTTCGCGTCGATGTTTCTGCCACCCTGATTACGACTAGCTGTGGCCCGCGACTTCGTCTGCGATCTAGGATGGAGCCTAGTAGTCTATATCCTCCAGGTCCCAAGCTATCTATCATCATATCTAGCTGCCAAATTTCAACGATCCGTTAAAAAGTAATTGCGTGAAAGCGTAACAAAAAACAAATAAATATGTAAAAACAAACTCACTTTCGTATTTAAAATAATAGTTAGAATGTATGAGGTTTTTATTCATCATCATCATCATCAGCCTATAAATGTTCCCACTACTGGGACACAGGCCTCCTCTTTGTGAGAGCGAGTGGGCCGTAATCCACCACGCGGGCCCAGTGCGGGTTGGTAGATGTCACATGTCTTCGAATTTTCGGTTCTAGGACATGCCGGTTTTCTCACGATGTTTTCCTTCAAGGTTTTGAGAGCAGTGGTGATGAAATAATTTACACAAAGTAAAGCGCCTGTCTGGGTTCGAACCTACGACTCGTAAGTCGCCGGCGTTACCACTGGGCCACCACTGCTCTTATAATTTTTATTAATAAAATGTTTTTCATGTTGTTTCAGGTCATAACCGCGGCGGAGTTTCATCCGACTGAATGCAATCTCTTTGTCTATTCTAGTAGTAAGGGTAAGTACAACCAGATTTTGAATTACACAGACAAAACCTGACAATGATCGACAAGACGGCTGTGAATCACAATGATATCTTAAAATAATTATAGTTATTTGATGTTCGGAAAAAAGTTTCTAATGGCAATCGATTGGTTTTTTCAAGTAACACACAACTATATTATATTATTATTAAAACAGATATTCCAAATCAAAATTGATAATAGGTTGATTTATTTATTTTTATTATTTATTCAATTAAATGCTTAGGTTTATTGAGCTATATAAGCTTAGTAGCTTAATTATACTAAATATTCATATTTCGTCCACATGTTCTAACACTGAAGCAAAACTTATCCCTATTTCTTTAGTTTTAGGTATGGAATTTGTCTGAGGCTTAATTTCACAAGTCTTGACCTCGTGTGACAATCAAACAACACTAACCCCTATCTCTACCTCCCTAGGTACGATAAGGCTGTGCGACATGCGCGCGGCGGCGCTATGCGACCGTCACGCCAAGCTGTTTGAGGAACCAGAAGACCCGCACGCGCGGTCTTTCTTCTCAGAAATCATATCCTCCATCAGCGATGTTAAGCTTAGTAATTCTGGCAGGTAAGAAGACTCACTCTGTTTTCAATATCTTTAAAATAATCAAGTCGACACAATTTCTGTCTTTGCAGGCCGACTCCAGATCGTTCAGTATCTTGCCAATAACGCAACTACCCTTTGCAATAAGTGGTACTCTTGTATCCAAAAATGATGACAGTCTCAGAAAGAGTTTTCATGATTAAATGGCATTTCAATTGTTAGCAAGTCTATCTAACACAATTCTAAACTAAAACCCAATGGAAATACTTAGAAATACAATTTAGGACATGGCTGCACTTGGAAAACAGTTTGTTTTTTACTGCAACTGCGTTAAACAGTATATTATTACCCCGTAGTATGAACCAATTTAAAATAGCACTAAGCGTCTGCTGAAGGTGCTAACTCAAAATTCAGAAGTCATTTATTCGAACTAGGCTGAGAATCAGCACTTTTCGAACGTCAAAATTACATAAGGCAGTCCTTCAAAACGCCTATCCTTCATCACTTCCTAGTGCCTTTCGCTGGGAAGAAGAAGTGGTGCAATAAACTCCCTTAGCAGAACAGCTGTCTGTTCAAATTAGAAAAAAAATATTCTATACAATAGTATGCTTTGTGACTCTGGTTCTGTAGCTTTACCAAAACTATAACAAGTGATTAACCAGATTCCCATCTCTTTCCAGATACATGATGTCACGCGACTACCTAGGTTTAAAAGTATGGGATCTCCGCATGGAGACTAAGCCTGTAGAAACATACCCAGTCCACGAGTACTTACGGTCCAAGCTCTGCTCCTTGTACGAGAACGACTGCATCTTCGACAAGTTCGAGTGCTGCTGGAGCGGCGACGACCAGCGGCTCATGACTGGCTCTTATAATGGATTCTTTAGGTGAGCAGGCCTATTATTTGTCTTAATATTTTACTAATTATATTGACCAAAGGAGCAATGGAGCGCAGCATTCTAGATGTAAAACGAACTGACCGAATATGCAACACCACGCTATGCTCCAAAACGGGGATCTTAGACGTAGGCAAAAAGGCTGCCAAGCTAAAATGGGATTGGTCGGGACATGTCAGTCGCATGCATCGTGACCGTTGGGCAACAGTCTCCACACGGTGGTGCATGAGGATGGGCGGCGGCGCTGAGGCTGGCCCAGGAACAGGTGGCGAGACGACCTAGACGCGTACTGCAAGGGTTGGATGGAGGTGGCCCTGGAAAAGGATGCATGGAAGGATTTAGGGGAAGCCTTTGTTCAGCAGTGGGACAGAGTAGGCTAACGCAAAAAAAAAAAATAGGTAGTTTGATTCAGGCGTGACCTTGCGGAAATCCATTATTAAATACAATAGACGTGGATATATTTAGTAACTTATTCAGCTAAGTTATTTCTAAAGAGCCATAAAAACCCTGAAAGAAATCGACACGTTTTTTACCTCTCAACGAGGCATCTTCAGGATGACGATTGACTTGTCGCGAATCCGAACACGGCGTATTGCCACACCGAGTGCTACCGAGTGCTATATATCCACGTCTATTGTATTTTTTATTAGAGGTTTGCGCCCAGTCAAATAGGATGCAGTTCCATACAGATTTGAGGAAGAGATAGGTCTTGGTATGAAATGGATGGTACTCCAACCATGGATTGAAATGACAAGTAGAGCTTGCTATTGTTTAGTTTTGATGTGGTCGCCACGCTAAGTCGCCATATTTATTTTATTGTTATAAACTATCCTTTTATACTCTTTTTTTATGTGAGTCTCTACTAGGTTTTAGTCTGTAATAACTTATGTTTTTAAAAGTGACTTTGTGTACAGGCACAAGCAAAAAAATGTAAACACTTATCACTGTCGAACACTTAAAAAATGCTGATTTCTCATTTATAACAAATGATTCCGATGCAAATGAGGCGGCTACACTCTTTGTAGATTGTTTGATGACTGCAATTTCACTACATTCAAAAGTTATTACTGTACCCGACCGTAAGGCAATCATCAAGCCTTGGATAACTCCAGGCTTATTACGGTGCATTAGACATAGGGATAATCTTCATAAAGAGGTATTAAAAAACCCAACAAATACCACTATGGAGATTTCTTATAAACGATACCGTAATTACTGCAATTTGCTACTTAGAAAGTTACGAATACATCATGAAAAATCAGCTTTAAAATCTTCACAAACAAGCAAAGAAACATGGAGCATAATTTAATCTATCACAAACCAAGTTGAACAAAAAACAGTGGCTACTGAATTACTGCCTGTTACAAAGGATGCATCGAAAGAAATCGAGACCATAAATAGGTATTTTTCTGGTATAGGTAAAGAACTTGCAGATATTATCACTCAAAACCGAAGATTCCAACCAGCATCATATAAATTCAATTCACCACCAACACTTAACTCGATTGTTTTACTTTCCCCTGACGAGGCTGAAGTCGAATCTATAGTTAACAATCTAAAAACAGACTGCGCCACAGGGTGACCTTGACAATTCAAAAGTACCTGTAATTGGTTTATTTGAAATAAATGCTTTGAGTTTGAGTTTGAGGTGGGACTCTATCTCAGCAAAATTACTTAAAACGGGCAAAGAAATTTTTATACCCCAGATCACAAAACTCATTAGGATTTGCTTCGAGCAGGGAGTCTTCCCCAAAGTCTTTAAAAAATCTCTTATCACGCCAGTTCGCAAGGGTGGGAACCGTGATGAAGTCAAGAATTACAGACCCATATCAGTTTTACCGACACTATCAAAAATACTAGAAAAGATATTGAATACTAGGCTCGTTAGTTTTTTAGATAAAAACAATTTACTATCTGAAGGACAGTTCGGTTTTAGGACTGGGAAAAGCACAGAAGAGGCGGTTGGTCAACTAGTTGATCACGTTGCTGAAAAGGTCGATGCTAAACAGAAATGCATAGGAGTTTTTCTCGACCTAGCCAAGGCCTTTGACACCGTCTCTGTTCCCACTCTTGTGACTAAACTAGCCCACATAGGAATCCGGGGAGAAGCTCTCAGTATATTTACGGAGTTTCTGAGTGATAGGACACAAAGGGTAAAGATAGGTGGAATCGTCAGTAGCGAAGCAGGCGTTACCTGTGGTGTACCGCAGGGCAGTGCCCTCTCCCCGAGTCTCTTCCTGGTATATGTAAACGATCTATGTCAGCAACAACTTTTTAAGGGTAGAATATTTAGCTACGCTGATGACATCGCGCTCATATTTCATGGAGAGACTTGGGAGGAGGCGCAGCGTGTGGCTGAGCTAGGACTTTGTAAAATCAGTAACTGGCTGGAAGAAAACTTACTTACCCTTAACATTGCCAAAACTTCATACTTGCAGTTCAGGTTTGCCAATACCAAACCAGTAGCAGTAACCCTTAAGGTACATTCTTGCAACTTTGCTGGAGATAGGCT
Source organism: Agrochola lychnidis (assembly GCA_963680765.1). Classification (NCBI taxonomy): domain Eukaryota; kingdom Metazoa; phylum Arthropoda; class Insecta; order Lepidoptera; family Noctuidae; genus Agrochola; species Agrochola lychnidis. Next base: position 6,488,893 of record OY796869.1, on the reverse strand, counting down.
CCAGTGTGCATGTCTTACAGTATCACAAACAACAAACATAAAATACTTAGGTGTAGTACTGGACGAAAAATTGAGCTGGCGGCCTCAAGTCGAATTAACTGCCTCCAGAGTGAGGAAACTTATTTGGGCCTTTAAGAAACTTCGATTTGTGGCTGATTTTGATCTTCTTCGCACTTTATACTTCTCTTTAGCCCAATCGATAATTGGTTACTGTACTACGGTGTGGGGAGGAGCCTGTAAAACAATTATGATCCACCTTGAAAGAGCTCAAAGATCATTGCTCAAAGTCATGACCTTCAAACCATACCGTTTTCCGACCGTAACTTTGTACCAAAATTGTACAGTGCTCACAGTAAGACAGCTATATGTTCTCAATATCACATTGAAGCAACACCGAATCACACCTATAAACAATAGTTACAAAAGTAAACGAACAGTCACTAATGTTTGTAAATACGTCAAATGTAAGACTGCCTCAGCTAGAAGGCAACATCTTTTCCTTGCTACGCATATCTACAATAAGGTAAACAAGACCCTAGATATCAACCCATTTCCTAAAAATGAAATTAAAAAGAAAATAAACACCTTTCTACAAACACTAGATTACATACAGACAGAAAACTTAATAACATAAACCCTGCAATTAGCGCTTCCCATTATAAACATGCAAGATAAATATATAAATACCACGATACCCACCACACTCACACAACCACATACACACACACACACACCCACACACCACACACCACACCACACACACATACATACACATACATACACATACATACACATACACACACACACACACATTTATACGCCTTAAGCAGATATTGTATGATGTAAAATTGTTTAAATCTTATTGCATAATTTTTGTGTAAAACTACTGGGAGAAGACACTGATTCCTGTAACACAGGTTACAACCTAGCGCAGGAGTCAGGGTTTCCATATAATAATGTAACATACTTCTATGTCAATAAAGATTATATTATATTATAATTAGCAATCTCAATCTCAAAATGATTTTCCTTTAACCTTCAAATGACAAATTTTTACTTTTTGTTTGAAAGTGATAGCGTTCAAAATTCTCTATCTTTCTGTCTAAGAAACATTTTTACAATGTAATGTAAGGGTCATTGTCAAATTTTGCGCAGGTAACCGTGACTAAAAATGATAAACTTATAAAAAAATTAAATTACTCAAACATGACTTTTAGTTACATCGATGCCCGTTAAAACAATTGCTCTTTTTGCTGTTACAGTTGGCCGCGATCTTTAACTAATGATTTGTGATTTATTTCAGATTTTGTGAGATAGGGTGTAAAAAAATACAACTCTGTTATCATAACGTTTTAGTTTTTATTGTGAAATGAAACAAATCAGTCCCAAATATTTTGGCATTAATGTTAATCAGTCTTTTATCTTTTAATCACAATTACAATCACAAGTTTTTTTTTAAGATTAACGATTATTTATTCAATTCCAAACAACAATGTTACTTCTTGAATTTTAATAATATTAAATTCTATGTAATCACTCTAAATATTTATATATTAACTGCTAACAATAACATATGAGTGTATAAATAGGTAACGAACTAACATTTTGTTAAATTATCATATTATATTATTAGATTTTCATAAAAATCTGAAGAATGTCCTTTATATTCTTGGGACAGAAAAGTAACAGAGTTGTAACACAGTAACGTAGTTGTTCTTTTTTTGTATCTTACTTGACTAAATTGCACTCAGTTGAGCTTGTGATCTTAATAACGTAAATGTAAGCTTCAATATTAATAACAATAAACTTTATGACTAGTATTTACCAATCTATAATTTAAATTTATAAAAAAATATCAAATATTCTTGAAAGGGTAAGTGGAAAATGTAAATTACTCATTTTTCAAATATGTCTAAAGCCTTATCAAAATGGTACAGGTAAAAGAATATACCACATATTATTTTACCTGTACAGACTTTTTTAGGTTCTGGAACAATAGCAAGTAAATTATCAAAAGTCACATAAGATGAATCAGACTCGACTAATTTGAATTTTGTTGCAGCTTCTTCTACTTCAGATAAAGCTTTACCCAGATATACATAGTCCTGTTTTAAGGTGGAAATTTTAACCAAGACACAAACACCTAGTTTTGTTTTATTGACATGAATATTTTCCTTTAACTTTATATTATCTCTAAATAATTTCGATCTGTTTCTTTTTACTTGCTTTCTGCCGCGAGAAGCTGCTAATGTGATGAAGCTAGGAGTATTTTCACGGGAAGTAGACAACTGGGGTGTAAATAAACGACAATCAGCATTTGGAATAATTTGATCTTGACTTGGAGCGGTTGGACTGTTTAAACGAGGAGGTGATGACTCTGGGGTGTACGTAACAACACGGAGCGCTCATATCTTATCTTTCCGTCTAGCATTTGCAGATCGCCATTTCTTTTTTATTGCTCGATGTTCACGAGTTGTCAAATCTCGTACTAAGCGTTTGTTTGCATGGTATCTCTCTCGATCTTTTCTTTTAGATTCTGCGTCCTTCTCGGGATTATTTTTACGCCGTTCTCGGTATCGTCGCTGCTTTTTAGCAGGCGTGAGGCATCTCAAAATCACAAAGAGTTTCTTACAGTAAACAGTATCCTGTAACAAGGTTTTTAAGTTTATAAAAATATACCTACAGAATTTATTTATACTCACTATGCTTACAGAGCACTTAAGAAAAACAGATTATTAAAAAAATTACAAAGCTCAAAGTTAAAGAATATAGGCATATACGACTCTGTTACTTTCTTAACAACTCTGTTACGGCATTGGTAACAAAGTTGCACAGTAACAGAGTAGTAAATTTAACATGCCATAACACATAAATGATAAAGTAAAGCGTAAATTACAATTTTTCTTTCATATTTAGATTATTAACCTCTATGACAACATATTGACTCTAAAATAATGAAAAATACGTTGTTTACTTACGTAAATAGGTAGGTAACAAAGTAGACGCACAATAAAAATACGCAGCAGGTTGAACGCCTCGCGGCCGACTGACACCTCCTATACCCTTCCCCCCGCTCTACCGGTCAACACGTAATAATACAGACATTCCACCCAAACTAGGACAAAGTTTAAACAAAGTCATCTCTGTTTGAAGTTGCGATTTACTCAGTAACAGAGTATTCCTGACAGATTCACACAGTACGCGGGACAAAGTTTAAAAAAATTGTTATTAAATAAATTTCGATACCTACTGCTTTTACGGCATATTTTATGAATATTACCAATACTCTTTTTATGGTAATAATTTATTTAAGGTAGGTTGATATAGTACAAAATGAAATTATTTGATGTTTATTATAACGGAGTAGTACCAGGGACACATAGAGTTTGTAAGGAAAACCTTTCTGTTACCAAAAATTACCACAATGTTACTATTAAAAAAAACTAAAAAAGTCAAAACTATTTCTTTATTTTTGTTTTGAATGTTTATTAATGCGATGCATATGGTATTTAATATAAATTTTGAAAGAGGTTATATAATTATTACTGATAAATAAATAATCACAGTTGAGGGACAAGGTTACCTGCGCGAAATTTGACAATGACCCGTAAATAGTTTCAGAGATACGAAAATTTTGTAGGCTGTTAAGTAACACAATTTATGATGATTCCATCATTTGAAAACGTCTAGCCTACACTTCTTCTTTAAGAGTTTCTGGACAGAAAGGATTCTTTAGGATAAACAGAAAAGAATATCAATTGATGTGTCTAACAATCATAGTTTTTAAGAAACAACGATTTTCGCGTTTTTTGTTTTTTTTTTGTCATTTTCTCGGAAATATCTTTTTGGGTTTAACCATTCTAGTTATAGGATGGCAGTGTGTAGTGTGGGATTGTGGGTTCTAAAATATTATATTTCTAACAACATATAATTACAAACAATATAGTAGGAGAAAATAACTCTAAAAAGTTGATAATTGTATATATTAAGTGTTCGTGATTGTAGAGCCATGGGCTTGGTTGGTTTGTTTTTTTAAAGTTGCAGTTTTGTTGAGGTCCCCTAGTGGTCTTTTTATCGGCTGACCATAAGATTAGCTAACTTAGAGGTTGCTTGTTGATTATTTTTAAAAGTAGACAATGGTGTTTTAGTTTTATTTTATCCTTGGTATACAACAATAACATGTTTCTCTTTGAAGGATATTCGAGCGCGGCGGCTGCGGAGGAGGCGGCTGCGGCGCGGCGCGGCGCGGCGAGCTCACGCTGGAGGCCGCGCGCGACGCCGCCGCGCGCCCGCGCCAGCCGCTGCGCGCGCGCCGGGTCGCTACTACCGCCAAGAGGAAGAAGGTAGGACTACCGTTTTGTTAACGACTACTGTCTCTGAAAATAAACCTTTCATAAGTCCACCATCTAAGACGCCACGGAATTATTACTCTGGCGGCTAGCTAGGAAACACGACGGCAGCGTATGTCTCAATTTCCGTCGACGTAGCATAACTACATATTATTAATAAGCCTATGTCTAAATTATGTCCAAAATTTATTTTTGTCCATCTTTTTAATTATTTAAAAAAAAAAATCTTTTTTAACATAATCAAAAAATTATGGCGATACATTGAGTTAAAATATGGCATGACGTCACGCCTTCCTAAATTGTAATACAACGTTGTGACATAACGAACTCCCACTCTCTAACTTTAATGCATGTTTTCTAAATTATTTTTGAGTATGAATTGATAAAGCAAAAAATACCGTGTCTAATTTTTTCTTTATTATCTAAGAAAACAAAATAAATAGAATTTCTTTTTTCATCTAGGCAACTCTACCATATTGTGTATAGTCGAATACTTTTAAAATTATCCGTTTTCATACTACATACGGTTTGGATCGACAAATAATGTTACAGCAATATAAAAATGCAACCAAACCGCAGTCAATACTAACCTTTTTATATTTCATATTAAAACATTTCTTTAAAAAAAATAACGACAAATACAAAGTGTCAGGGACATCAACTTTCAATGCAGAGGAGTTCAGAATCAGGTACTTAATCCATGGTTTCAGTTTTCGCGTGGATGTCCCTGCCACCCCGTATAATTTTAACATGATTGATGTAACAAACATTTTGGTACCAATATTTTTGTTTCGAAACAGATTCATTCTCCTTGACAATAGTACCTGTAAACAATTTAATTGAAATAAATTGCTTTGGATTTGAGTTTGACAGTTTATTTTCTTTCTCCCCCCAGGACGAGATAAGCGTAGACTGCTTGGACTTCAACAAGAAAATCCTGCATACAGCATGGCACCCTCACGAGAGTATAATCGCCGTCGCAGCCACCAACAACCTGTTCATTTTTCAAGACAAGTTCTAGCAGCCGCCACCCGCTTAGCGCGCACCGGGACGTGACGAATGCCGCGAGTATGTTACGTAATGCCGCGTAGTTTTGTAAGGAAGTGTGTGGGTTATGCACAAATGTTTGGAGTGAAGGTGCAACTGTACTGCTGCTAATTGATGTAACCTAGATCTCAGAATCTAAAATAATTACCAAGTTTTGAACTGCAAACTCAATCGAAGATAATTGAGTAAGTGGCAATGGAATTTAAAATACTTTTTGACACATTGATTGACTATTGTTTCGATTGATAATCAGGGGTTTTGAAGTGCAGAGGTGTACCCACATTTCTGTGTAGCTTCATCTCGCTTTTGGACTGAACATACGGTCCCAGGATAAATACTAAAGCATTAATTGACGTCGGAACAAAAACAGGCGATGTCTGAACTCTAAACCACATTGAATTGGTTCTTTTTTATATAAAAATTTCGTCTATACGAAAATATCTCATGCCGTGATGATAATACGGTCTTCAATCGACTGCAGAGTTGCACCTTTACCCGAACAGCTACAAAGTAATGTCGGCACCATTGACCCGTCTTAGCCAATCGGTGGCAAGGCTTATGAGCGTTCCATTTACTTACCATGTGGACTAAATAGTGTGCGTATGCGCCAAGATAGCAATAATTTGTTTTATAATATACCTTATGTGGATGTTGTTATGGTCGATCTGTACTGCATGCGGGAAATGTTATGTCTATACTAATGGCAAAGTACGTGTTTCAAGGCACACATAGACACGACTTTCTTGACGTGTTTCTTTGCGATATCTATCTACACAATGCAAGTTTCTTGTCTTGTGGCATACAGTAAAATTGAAGCAACGAATGACGTGCATCGTCTAACTCTAAACTCTTTAGATCCCGCACTTTTTATTGTTGCTTCAACTCATGGTATGTCACAAGCGTATTTATAATTTTTACTATGAAGTCGGGTGCGATTCACACCCGCGCGCGATGTGACTACAACAAATCGCGGTGTCTCGAGAGTCGCAAAAGCGAAATGTCGCGTCTATGAGGCCTTCACTTTTATTAAAAGTCGGTTCACAAAATACCTTAAAATCTTAGAAAACCGCATGCGGTCGAAAATAGTAATAACACAATTCCATGTTAGTTTAAAGTGGGTTTCCGTTACGACAAATAAGTTCAATAATATTAAAACTGTGCTCAATATATTTCACTACAATAAACCATGAAGCTCATTGAAATACAGAAGTAATACATAGGCATTATAAGCGTATACTCGGTGCGTCGGGCGTCAACATTAAACTTGTTACAATGCAAGGTGGCTTTCACGACATATCCTTTGATATCGCTGCATCACAAATTTTGTTTAGCGTTTTTAAAAGTCGCTGCTATGGGGTGACATTTGAAGAATCCGGCAGTAAATGTGACACAGTCTAAGGCGCTACACGGGCGAGAGAATTGCTCTATACAGTGTCTATAGAATTTGATACCACGGCGTGACTATCGCTGCTCGTGGAGATGACGTCTTTGGAAAGCTTCGGCTTTGTAGATGACCGTCTCTTACCTGTTTTAAATATAATCTCTGTCTTTACAAATACTGAAACGCTAAAAACCTGTTTCGTGAATCAAATGCCAGTTTAGAATCGTGATTCGTGACTGCATCGTTACTCGGTAACGAATTTCTATAGTCTGAGTAATCTTGGTGTAATTTTATCTTTATGACTGCAGTAAGATATAGGTTTTCAATAATTAGTTTCTTCAAAATGCATGTTGAAAAGTACAATCAAAATCATTGGGTAACTTTTTCATCACAGAACAAGACAGACAGTAAATCAAATGGGAATTTTAAAAGTAAGTAAATAATAATGGCATCCATGTACCGAGCCCTAAGCGCGATAGCTTTTAAAACTCAGTCGTTGAAAGCCGCCCTTGTAAAAGTTGTGTCGTATTGTATTGCGAAAAAACACATTTTTGAAAGAAAATTCTCAAATGCATCTGTTTGAGTGTGTGAACGAATCAGCATTAAGTGTGACTTCAATTTGAACTTAGAAAGATGCTAACTGACCATAGTATACGACACAAATATCGAATGCTCAAAAATGCGTTCTATTGACATGTCAATGTACATATTTCGCGTTTCTGACAACTTGAACAAGATTTTTGCTCCATACAATTAACCCGTTAACCCAGTGACTCCATACATTTGTATGTTTCCATACAATACGACACAACACCTAGGTAGATAGGAACTAAGTCCGTTAATTCAAATTTTCTGAGAAAAAATAATTTATACGCTTTTCTTACTTAAGGTTCTAAGCGGTAATTAAGTATTTATTGTTTTAACATAAATCCTTTTTTAAGGAATGGACACATCCGTTGTATGAGATTAGCTAGATGTAACGAAAGTTGGCGTGGAGGAAAGATGTATGAGATCGCAAGACTGCGGGTCTCGTTCGCGTGTCATTTAAATTTTGTATGAGAGATGTATGGAGATTCTCTTTCATTGTCGACGATATATATTATTTGTGTGTAGAAATACGTATTGTAGGTTTCGATTTTCATTATGGATTTAAATTAGGATTTTTTCTGAAGGATCTAATTCGGCTGGGCTGCAAATTCTCCTTATTTTACTACTCTATATTTGAATAGTAAAATTCTTATGATCCACCAACGTCAAACTTAGTTTCATCAAAATAGTTACAGTAGTTTCCGATAATCTCGAATACAGAGCACATTTACAATATACGTACATATCTTCAAGCCGCGTCCGCGGTGTAGGCAGAATGATCTCTTAACATTTGAATAGATCTCATACATTTTTAGTACTGCGCTCAGAAAGGTATCAAACTCATGGTAACGATAACCGAAAAGGTTTTACTTGAATGAATCCACCGCCATATTGAATTGGTCTGTTTGTACTGTAACTGCGTCTTTACGTGAAAGAGTCCTTATGCACATTTAGTTATGTCCCATTTTTAAACATCACAAAGAAATAGCTGTTTCATAATTTGTTGTGGTTAATTCTGTACCTTATATCAAACACCATACGGTTAATTTTTACTCGACTCATACTTGTCGTTATGTATATCAATATTTGGGTTTTAATAGTAGCATTTTCCTTCATAATACTGATCTTAGACATTAAATTCGCTCAATACTTATATTGTGATACTGTTCTTCTCACTTAGGGAAACCTTAGATAGAATATCATAATATCATATTTATTGCCAGTTTTTACTCAGTTTTTTCATCAAGGGTTTTTCACAAAAGTATGGTTAATCCTTTTCCAAGTTTTATTCCTATTTTATGTTTATATGTGGCATAGTTGACGAGGAACGACGTCCGGAAGACGTAGCGTTGGAAGGCCTCCCACAAGATAGACCGATGACCTTGTGAAGGCCGCAGGAATCCGCTGAATGCGGAAAGCACAGAACCGGTCGAAGTGGCGGTGCTTGGGGGAGGCCTATGTCCAGCAGTGGGACGTCTTTCGGCTGAAATGATGATGATTGCATAGTTACAGTACAAACAATGACAGAATACATACGTAAAAAGAAACTTCAGCGTAACAACGCCGTTTACAGTTTACAGGCAATGTGCCTTACGCTCGAAGTTGTTGATATAATGTACTTTATTTATTTACTATATATTATTATATATTTTTCTAAGTTACTTTGTGATTATGTTTTTACGATCATTGGCGATTAACTTGTTACGATAATGTTTTAAAATGTTTTTTTTTTAGTCTTGATGAGTGGTGCGGTGTAATTTTGGCATTTTTTTTTTCTCAAAATGGTAACAGAAATAGAACATATTTATTGTCCAGGCAATACTGTAAGCAGGTTAACAGCGAGTTGAGATGATTTGAGTAGCTTAAAATATTACCTACAGCTAGGTTTCATAATATTAATTGCAAGTGAGCCCCCAAACTAGATCTGTATCTTGGGGCTTGAGGTATAAATTCCACAGTGGAGACAAGAGAGGTGATTTCAGGTATTGTATAGTATACGTGTATGAGTAGTATTATAGTTATACTTTATAAGTAATAATTGATTTTAAATTAGGCATGTATTTTTGTATTTGAACTATAAAATGTCACAATAAATTGCTTCTAGATTTCATCGTCGATAAATTTTCTAGTTTCGTGAAAAGCGTTGCGATATTTTCTCCATGGCAATTCCTGTGAACTTTTGAACTCTGGAATACAGGTTTTCCATCATAATTTTGTGTCTTTCAATCGTAGCAATATGTCTGAAATTATTTACATCTTGCCACACCAGCTAAGCTCACCAAGACTACACCGTTATTTCGTAATTTCGGCAAATATTACTTATTGAAAAATTGTGATTCGAAGCTTGAACAATATGGTTAATATAATGTAAATATGTAGTGTTGAATGGAGGCCTGAACAGATAGACTACGTCACAATTGTACAGTTAATATTATATGTATTTTGTGTAAAGCTTGGAAATTATGTTCGACTATATGAGAATTTGTTTTTAACTTTGTGTCTAGATCTACGTTAATAGCTAGCGTTTAATGTATCTACATTTATACATACTTTTGTAACTGAAATTGTTTTAATAATATGTAATTCGAGGCTTTAAACCAACGTTGCATCGAGCGGAATCTTCCTAGAATACATGATAATTCTGTGTTAATAGTTAAATGGTAGTGTTTATGAAAGCTAGCCACTTATTGCGATAAGTAGAAGGTCCGTCGCTCGATAGAACGTCGCCTGTGTGGTATCTGTTTCTGCAAAACTTATAAGTCTGCATAAAAATATCAATAGGATTTTGGATTTGAAATAAACCTTTACAAGGCCTAGAATAATCCATAATAATCGTGCATCCTGTGTATCTCTGTGATCGCTAAAATGCCGAACGTATCCAATTTTGTACATAAATAACTTGTTCCGAACATGTGATAGTTTTGCAAGGCGGACCCCAAATAATTTGGTTCTGTACATAGACACGTGGAACGGCTAACTTTTGTTTTAATATTCGGCTGTATTCAGGCCCTCTCCATAATCTCCACAACATTTTTTATGTTCATCGATTTGTATAGGAACTGCGTTAAGTTTTAGTTTTTTTTTTCTCGTCTATTTTGTAAGGGGCCCGGTCAATTCCTTCTAGATGTTCCGATGATAGCTGAACACGCTGTTTCGCTATGTAATTTAAAAAAATGTGTGATATTTAAAAATATGCCTATGCAGCTTGTACTGTTTCCTCTTATAAACGTTTATAAATAATGTACGAACATTGTCTAAGACGGTTGTAAGGGGAAGAGTGTTATTTTTAAAATATATAATTGCTTCAAAAGCAATAAATAGTGTAGGAATTGACTGTCCCCCGTGAGATCCAATGTAAAAATATGTCGCTCTGTAGTATAAATGCAAAGACATCTTGTATAGAGTGTGGTTGCGAAGCGAGAATGCGAGCGAAATAGGTGATGAGTGAGCTATAATTTAAGTACTAGTTTATAGTTAGGCGAAAACTGTGAAAACACAGAATTAAAAAATCAGTTTTTTTTCCTGTATCGAGGGATCAACAGATAATGCTTGATAAATGTGATAATGTCGCAATAAGCGGTGTGTTGTGGTCTGCGGACGAAATGATGAAGTGGATAGACTTTTTTTTTTCTTTTTGAGGTACCGTTTTGCGCTGTGAGGAACCTCGGACGGTTTGCTGACAACGAAACCTCGTGCTGTCAGTGTGAGCGCTCGCGTCGCTGCGCAGGCGCTAGTTTACGAAGTTCAACGACCGGACGAATGTTGACGTTATATCCTGGTACTGAACACACAATTTAGGCTTCGTAAATCGAAATCTACAGTCTGAAACATTTTGGAGCTGCGTTTACGATTTATTTACGATGCGACAACTTGTTACTCCCGTATCAAAAAATTACTAAATCGTGAATTAGCGGTATCCTCAAAAGTAATATAGCGAGAGTTAATATCAATGTGCCATGATCTTCGTCGGCTCGGCGGTGCGGGCGCTTCATGCGGAAAGAGTTGTTGTTAAATCAAAATATTTCCTATAAATAATAAAATTTTTATATCTGAATTTTGTTTTTATTTTTCATCCTCCAGACTTGCTACACATCACACGTACACAATTACACATAATATTATTATTCTCATTTTAATCATTTGCATAATAGTGTGACTGACACTAGCATGGCCACCATCAGGGATATAAATTTTGAAAACAAAAAATTTGTCGCTAATTAGTCGAAATTTGTCGCCAAATATCGATTTGTCGGTCACTGGTTCAAAGTTATAAGGGTTTATAGGTGGCCGATCTGGGGAACATCTCCCCAGCTTGGCCCAATTGAATCTCAAAAGCTAGGGCACCTAGCGAAGATCTGTTTTCTCCCAAATTTTGTCGCTAATTAGTCGCAATTTTTCGCCAAGTCACAGATTAAGTCTGGTCTTAGTTTAGAAGATATAATGAGTTCAATTTTTAAGTATAGGCCAAGAGCTAGATCGAAGAGTTGAAGAAATGTTTGATCTAGCTGTTGGACTATATTTAAAAATTGAACTCATATCTTCTAAACTTAGACCCGACTAAATCTGTGACTTGGCAAAAAATTGTGACTAATGAGGCGCGGCGCCCACTATCGGTGGGCTCGGCTCGGCTTTACGGCGGCTTCAGGCGCTTTACAGCGGCTTCGGGCGCCTGAGGGCTGCTTGGGGCGGCTTCGGGCGCCTCAGAGCTGCCGCTGCCGCTTAAGCATACCTAAGGACGCCGAGGCTGGTTTCGGCAAAACTAAAAATAGTTCCGGTGGCAGACACGTCGTAGAGCAGTCGTAACGTTACGTGAAAAAAGTTGTACGTGTGAATTTATAATGGTGGATTGGGACTTAGTTCTCATTGTTCATCTATCTTGCTGAAGAAGAAGAGAAACTTGGAGCCTTAGGCAAAAAATAATATTTTGGGTGAATAAGCTTTGGAAGCAAAGATGTACTTTCGATGAATTTCACAACTTGTTTAATGATTTACGATAAATAAATGAAACGAACCTATACGCGTAATTAATGAGGCTGTTGCCTTTTATTTCCTCTGAGTGTTGCCAAGCTAATGGAGGCGCGCGCAGTGAACGTTATGACTGTTTTGCGACTTGTCTGTCCACGAAAATGCCATCCAAGCTGCCCGAAACCAGCCTAGGCGTCCTTAGGTATGCTTTACCAATGCCGAGGCAGTTCTAAGGCGCCTGAAGCCGCCCCAAGCAGCCCTCAGGCGGCCGAAGCCGCCGTAAAGCGCCCGAGCTCTACCGAGCCGTACCGATGCCCACCGATAGTGGGCGCCGCGCCTTAGCGACAAAACTTGGGAGAAAACAGATCTTCGCTAGGTGCCTTAGCTATTGAGATTCAATTGGGCCAAACTGGGGAGATGCTCCCCAGATCGGCCAACTATAAACCCTTGTAACTTTTGAACTAGGGACCGACAAATTCTGATATTTTGAATTTTATTTAAATTTTGACTAATTAGCAACAAATTTATTGTGTTACCAAAATTAAAATACCTGATGGTGGCCATGCCAGGGTCACTGTCAGTCACACTGCATTATTAGATGACGATGTTGAGTTTGATTGGCTTGAACACTAAGGCCGCGTCTTGAAAGCGATCGTCCCATGAATAGGTACGGAATCTTCGCGTCCTCAGTTCTAGGATAATCATTCAATAGGGATAAAATCTGCCACTTGCTCACTTCAGATGTCGCTGCTATCACTAGTACATGAAGGAGTATTTATTTAAATAAAATGTTAATAGGAGAAAGCTCTGCAAGGCCTGTATTTCTCAACCGTGACCGTGACCTTTGCCTAATTACCTATACTGTTGTACGTTCATTCGGCAACTGAATTTTGTAAAATAGAGACCTCTTTTTGTTTTCGCAAATATCTCGAAAATTAGACGTCCTAGGTTTAAAATAATGATACCTCTGGGAAGGTTGTCTACAGGTTAATGGATGACCTCTTATCGACCGTGACCTTTGTCCAGGCCCGGATCTATATTTTTTTTGAAGCGGGGTAATAACTGCCGTCTACCGCCCTCTGCCAGTCCTTTGATGTGCTAAGGTAGCCCGAGAAATTAAAAATTTACTGGAAATTAAAATTTTGGCAGCAACATATTAATCACATTTTATCGATCGACTAGCGGACCTGCCATACGTTATCCTGTCCGAACAGCGCCACCTACCAGGTCCAATTGTACGTTCAAATCATCTAGGGACCCACTCAAATATACACACAAAATTTCATCCAAATTGGTCCAGCCGTTAAGGAGGAGTTAGGTGACAAACACACGTAGAAAGGAATCACACTAATAAAGGCGAAAGTTTGTGAGTGTATGTGTGTATGTATGTCTCTTCTTCACGCTCAAACGGTGAACGGATTTGGATGAAATTTGGCACACAGATAGTTTATAACCTGGATTAAAAAACATAGGATACTTTTTATCCCGATATTCCCACGGGATCGCGACTTCTGCGGGTGAAACCGCTGGGCGTAGCTAGATAAATATATAAAGATAATGCCCGAATCCAACAGGGGCGCCAAAATTGTTGAAAAAAGAAAGAAATAGAAAGATTATATTGTGCTGCGCGTCTCATTTATTGCAAAGTTGCGGTGTGCTGGATGGTGCACTTGTCTGCTACACTTGAATTTGTCGCCCCCTGACTGTGGCGCCCGGGGCACGGGCCGCGGATTGCTTTGCCCCCCCTAGATACGGGGTTTCTTTTGTTTAATTACTGTAAGTTTATTCGGCAACAGTATTTTGCAAAATGTCATGAGAATCTCTTTGCTTAGGACACTGGGTTACGGTCTATTCAGAAAAGTTGGCTACACAGAGAATAAAAAATAGGAACATTGGAAAGTGTGCAATAAAACAAATGTATTAGAAAAAATCTTTATTTATAAATAGTACCCAAATCACATGGTATCACGTCACCACTTCGGCAAAGTTCTCTCTAGAAGAAAGATATAACAAATATTCTAATATACGTACAAACTATACAATAAAAATGCGTTTACCAAATACTTTTGCAGTATTTCAGTATCATTTGTAAAGTGCCAAACTAACAGTGGTAATCTTGATAAGAATTACGGCATAATTTCTTAAATTAAAGAAAATACAGTTGTCTTTGTATGGTATATAAATTCCGTATCCGTACCTAGGAAACGGATAGCTCTAGGATATTCCAATGTAGTCATCTAAAATTCCTAGGTGACTAGGAAATGGTGCCGATTCTCAAACTAAACTAAATTTAAGTTCAGTGCATCTTTTTCTTTCTATTTCATTAAGAAAAGGACAGAAGATAAATTTTAGTTTAGTCCTGTCAAATTAATCAGCGCTTGACGTAAATTGTAATTTTAGTCGGCAAGTTTTTAATCGCGTCTAAACTTGTATGGAGTAGTGACAGTAATTTGACAGGACTAAACTAAAATTTATCTTCTGTCCTTTTCTTAATGAAATAAAAAGAAAAGATGCACTGAACTTAAATTTAGTTTAGTTTGTGAACAAGGGAATCGGCACCAATAGGTCCCCATGTAATAGGTCTGTTCTTCCCTACAATATTTCTAAATAACTTTTGAACATTTCAGCACTATAACATTTTTATAAACACTATGCATATAGTTTTTCAAACTTTTTAAATCACTGTCATGATTTACCTCCAACTAACTCTCTAGCAGTAATATACTGCTAGTACGAATACAAGGTCAAATAAAATTAGTCAGCGAAACTTCACTTGTGATTGGTATCGATATCTAGGAAGGATAAAAAAAAACTAAGCTCATTATTTCAAGTAACTTACATTACCACCTAGGGTTGCCAACCATACTGTTAAAAACAGTATTATACTGTTTTCCACTCTAAAATACTGTTTATTGTTCAACAAAAATAAAGTATACAAATATACTGTTTTCACTGATTATATCCAGAGCTATACCTAAATAAAAAGGAAGTCAGTGGCAAAAAATTGAATTAGGTATTATACAAAACCAAAGACACTGACTTTCGAAATAAAATTACCTATTTTTCACTTTGTAGTGTTTTTTTGGAAGATGGTTGTTTCTTTTTTTAAGTTTTTTTTCTGTGCTACTGTTTATTTTTCCAAAATACTGTTTATTTTTCCGAAATACTGTTTATTTTTCCACTTTGACCATAATATACTTTATTTCTTGTACAAAAATTGGCAACCCTACTACCACCGGCCATTGGCCCCGTAATCAACTGTGGTTCCTTGAAATGATAAGTTTGTAAAATCTTTTTGTTGTTTTATATCGTCAACTAGATTATTACGCGTGAAATTTCTTGTTTTAAAATATCCGATGACCCGATGATCCGAATCCGAATCCGATTTTCGGAATCGGATCGAGTACCGAAGATTACCCACTACATACAAACTCACAAATGTTACATTTTTATAATATTAGTTTAAGGTCTATTTAAATCCTTGTTTCCAATTGTTGTTATTTCCACTTAAACAAACATCAACTTTATGGATGTGTAAATAAAGTTGATTTTAGACTGACTAGTACTGTTGAAGTAAAAAAATATGAAGTTGTAGCGCAAACTGAACCTTATGTGTAGGCATTACAGTTGTTTTTCCTAAAACACGTGTTTGTTTACATGTTGAGATTAGGTTAGATATCGAAAACCGTCATGTTTGTGGAGGTTCACCGCCTAATTTAATTTAAAACCATGTATAATTATTTACAGAATATTAAAGAAGATAATTATCACATATTCTGCAATCCCAGAGAGACATAAAAATATAATTATTAGCTATGTACAAGCTACCCGACAGAAAGGATTCCTTTCTATATAATTTTTATACCAAATTGAAAAATATCTACCAATTTTACCTAACCATTGTGAAAGAATCCTACTAAATATACCACTTAACCAAAAATATAGATTATTTAGTCACAGGTTTTGAACCGGTGATAGGGATTTACACTTATTAAATTAAAATATAGTTTTTATTGGCAATACAATAATATTAATTACAAATTATTAAGTTCCCGGTTAATATCCAGTTTAAATATTTCAGATGCCTGCAACAAGTCATCAGAAAGTATTTTAAAGATTTTCTTAACATAGTTCTTTTAATTTTCACCAGATGGCCCTACTGAGACGAAAAAAAAAAATACATACAGACGAACATTATAACCTCCTCCTTTTTGAAGTCGGTTAGAAAATATGTCATCATGTCGTAACTACCAAATCGATGAAAATTTATAAATGCCATCGATTTCAATGTGTGTGTGTTTTTAGTAAAAAGACTTCAGTAACATCGTTCGTATTAATAAATTATTTGTAACATTGTGCTACTGAATCCGATTTTACACCAATTTCGGCACAATTACTGCACATTTTATTTTGTATGTTATTCATTTTACTTATCAGACAATTATAACAGATGCCTGATAATTGCTTGTGTAAGTTTTACTATTAATAGGTACAAAAATTCACTTCATATGTTCATAAAATTATTTACCCTAAACGGGTAATAATTACCCTAAATGGGTAAAAATTACTCTAAATCACCAATCTTTTCGGTAGGTAAATAAATGGGCCGATTATTATTTTTCCAACATTTTTATCTATTGGTAATATTGACTGTTTTCTAAGGATTCTGGGTCATTATTACCCACCTTAATTTCCTAAACATGGAAGATTCAAGCACCAATTTAATGTAGCTTAAACTGAATTTAATTCAATAAAAACTTACGCCAACCCGTCTTAAGTAAGCGTGGTGATCAATGCTCGTGTCTTCTCTTTATGAGAAGAGGCCTTTGCCCTGCAGAAGGGCAATACCAGAATCAATGTTCCCACTGCTGGGACACAGGCGGCCTCTCTGTGAGAGGGAGTGGGCCGTAATCTACCACGCGGGCCCAGTGCGGGTTGGTAGATGTCACATGTCTTCGAATTTTTGGTTCTAGGACATGCCGGTTTCCTCACAATTTTTTCCATCATCGTTTTGAGAGCAGTGGTGATGAAATGTGGACAATAATAGGCTGGTAAATGATTAAAAATTTACGAAATCTCTAACACAAGCAACTCCAAACAACCAACTGAACTTCAAGATCACAGCACACTATCCATAAAAAGTCCTAAAACTCAAAATTAACCAGCACGTATAGCATGACAACCATAAATGGATTTTGTCTACGGAAGAATAGACAAAATGACAGAATCTGTCATTTGTCTATTCTTCCGTCGACAAAATCCGTTTCTATTGTAGTCATGGTAATCGTGCTGTTCCTTAATAATCTACGTCTTCTTTAACTTTAACCGTAGGTATATTAAAGCTAAAGTGATCGCTATCCACACGAGCGTCGTCAGGAACCCGTAGATAACTGTCGGGTCCATGATGGTGGCTCCTTTCTCCATGATGTCTCTGAGAGATTTGGAAGGTATTGTGAAAGGAAGGGTGAGGGCTATGATGCGGAGGCCGTATGACATGCCTTCTAGGGGCCAGAGGATACCTGGAAATAGAAAAAATGTGTGTTAATATGTGGTAGAAAATAAACGCTACATCATCATCATCTGCCAAACCTTTTCCCAACAATTTTTTGGTAGGCTTCCAGTCTAACCGGATGCAGCTGAATATTAGTATTTTACATGGAGCGATTGCCTATCTGACCTCCACAACCCAGTAACTAGGTAATACGATACCCCTTGGTTAGACTGGTTGTCAGACTTTCGACCCGTAACGACTTTCAAAGATCAGCCGGGACCAACGGCTTAGCGTGCTTTCCGAGGCACGGAAGAGTCTCGGTATGTAAAAATGGTCACTTTTCCATGAACTAACCGTGGCAAGCGTAGTTTAACCTGATCGATTGACCCGTGCGGCTGTTATTACTTAGCTACGAGCTCCTCTTTTAGAAGTACCTATAACATATTATGCGTTCTAATTCCTTCATTCACTATTATTATTATTACTTAGCCACAAGCCCCTCACTCCTTCGATTCCAAAACAATATTTAAAAAAATATAAAAACTCACCACACAATAAAATCATAGGATAGAAGCTGCCTGTAGCCACAAAGAAGGACATAGTATGGCTGGGGCAGTAGACCGACAGCAGGAAGCCGTAGCACATGCCGCAGATACCTTGCAGGAACAGCAGCAGGCCACAGACCAGCTTGGAGCCCACTGACGGGATGCCGTAGCCGATGAAGGCTAAGGCCATCATCTCCATTGTCTGGAATTGAGAAGAGAAACAGGGTTTAGGTAAATTAATATTATAAATGAAAAAAAAAAATCTGCCAGATTTTTTTTTGGGCAGTCCAGGATTTTGAGCCATTTTGATGAAGAAAGCAGAATTCTTTCGTCGAAAGCGAGATATAATAAGAAAAGGGAAATTATATTGTTATAATTATTTATTTGTGTTATTTTTTACTACTTATCCTTTTATTTGTGTTTCAAATTAAGTTTACAATGATGATATAAAGCAGTAGAAAATGTACAACATAACATAACATCACGCCTGTGATCCCCGAAGGGTTAGACAGAGGTGTACCTATAGTACACCCACATTTCGCCAGTTATGTTTAAGTCCCATGTAATAGGGGGCGAGCCTATTGCCATCAACCGGGCACAAATCCAAACTCCGGGCTGCTACTGAGAAATTCCAGATGGAAAAACCCAATGACACTTTTCCCGACCCGGGAATCGAACCCAGGACCTCACACTCAGCAGTAGCGCTTGCGACCACTAGACCAACGAGGCAGGATTTTAATGAAAATACGTTGCTTAACTATACTAATAACAAATAACTATTGTTTGCTCTGTAAGGTAGTTAAATCTTCAGAGGAATATAATTTTAAATAAGTTATTCATTACTTATTTATGAATTACTTATTTATTTTTCTATCTCCGAAAATCGGGACAGAGCTTGTCCCGCGCGAGACTTTTAATTTCGGGCAAAAAATCGGGACGTCCCGCCAAAATCGGGACGTCTGGCAACGTTGACGTGGGATGTCAATTCGTTTTACTTTAATATCCTTGGCTACCAGCACACATACTAGTTTTAATAATTTAACTCTTAACTTTCTACTTTCAACATACTGAATTTTTATTTTCTTAATGTCCCTCGGCAAACTTCGTGTTTCGTCAGTCGTCGGATTTCTATCAGTTGCCCTTTGCACATGGTGCAGACCGGACGCTCTCAATCGACTTGGAAGTATGTGTATAGAGTTGTTAATACTCTTTTAACTTAATGTAATTTATTTTAAAAAAATGGGAGGAAAGCCGCTAGTCGCAGGCATGACAGATAGGAAAATAGTTTTACAGCTCTATATAGTTCACAAGGAAATCAAAACAAAACAACAATAAAGTACTTAGTTCTGAATTCAAATTATTATACAAGATAAATCTAATAATTGATGGACATGGACATTAGCATTCGTTGATATTCGGAAATCCGATGATATCCGAGGGACATTAAGATAATTGAAATAGTGTACTTATAAACCTCATAAACCAGTAAACCAACCTGCATCATAATGATAGTAGACTGCAGCGTGATGTGCACGTTGAGCATCTCCTTGGGCTTGACGCCGGCCACGGCCGAGCGCTCCCACACGCCCTCCAGCCGGTCCGAGATCATCAGCGTCGACGTCACGATGGCCGACAGGAAGAAGATGATGCTGCAACATGGGTTGGGAGTTATTAAGATGCCTTGGGTAACCAGCATGGGTATGGGTAGCTTCCACAATAGAAACGGGTTTTGTCGATGGAAGAATAGACAAAATGACAGATTGTGACTGTGAATTTGTCATTTTGTCTATTCTTCCGTCCTCGTTCGTTTCGTTTGTTGTCCTCTCCCAGGAGAGGGAGGGGAACCTAGTGACCGGCCCTCGTTTCCGAGGGCCGAGAAAACAACTCTTCGGGCAAGGGGCCAAAAAGCCCCAATACCGATTGCTCGCGTCCCCTCTCACGAATAATCGTCGGGCAATTGCCCGCCAGACACGACACCCGTCTGGTCGGAGGATCCTCCCTTTTCTATAGAAGATGAGTGAACTTTCCACCTTGTTCCTCATACCTCTATAAGACTATAAAATTGACTTCTTTTCAAATTTAGGCCGATTACGAACGAACTTTGTCGAACTCTCGACCATGATTTGTTCTGCATCCATATCAATCTGCCTAGCCTTTTGCCAACTATGTTGGGGTTGGCTTCCAGTCTAACCGGAAGCAGCTGAATACCAGTATTTTACATGGAGCGCCTGCCTATCTGACCTCCATAACCCAATAACTAAGTAATACGATACGCCTTGGTAAGACTGGTTGTCAGACTTTCGGGCTTCTGACGACCCGTAACGACTGTCAAAGATCTACAAATGACAGCCGGGACTAACGGCTTAACGTGCTTTCCGAGGCACGGAAGAGTCTCGGTATGTAGAAATGGTCACTCATCCACGGACCAACCCCGGCAAGCGTAGTTTAACCTGATGGATCGCCCCGTGCAGCTGTTAATACTTAGCCACGAGCTCCTCAATATTTTTAATTTAAATAGCCTCCTTCATAATGAACAATATGGCTTTACAAAAGGTCGTTCGACTTCAGATGCGGGTGTTGCTCTGCTGAAACACATATTTAATGCATGGGAGAATTCGCAAAATGTTATTGGAGTTTTCTGTGATCTCTCCAAAGCCTTTGATTGCGTGCACCATGATACGCTTTTGCGTAAACTGCGTCATTACGGTGTGCAAAACGAAGCTCTAGACGTTATAAATTCTTATTTACATAATAGGTTCCAATGTGTAGATGTTAATGGTGTAAAATCTTCCGGGCTACCAGTTCAGTTAGGTGTACCTCAAGTCTCAATACTGGGTCCATTCCTGTTCTTAGTATATATTAATGACTTACCATTCTATTTAAAGGGTATCTGTGAAGTTGTACTGTTTGCAGATGATACCTCTCTTATTTTTAAAGTAGACCGAAACAGACAAGATTTTGACGATGTAAACAGTGCACTCTCATTAGTTACGGATTGGTTTATGACAAATAACCTTGTTCTCAATGCCAAGAAAACGAAATGTGTAAAGTTCGCCCTACCAAATGTTAGAAACCTAGGACCCAACATCGTCTTAGATAAAGAGATGCTTGAAACTGTGAACTCGGCAGTTTTTCTGGGCATAACAG
Source organism: Agrochola lychnidis (assembly GCA_963680765.1). Lineage (NCBI taxonomy): Eukaryota > Metazoa > Arthropoda > Insecta > Lepidoptera > Noctuidae > Agrochola > Agrochola lychnidis. The sequence continues at coordinate 6,467,380 of OY796869.1, read as the reverse complement.
TAGATGCCAAACTTCAGTGGGGCCCACATATATCGAGCCTAGCGGGAAGGCTCAGTTCGGCCGCCTACGCTGTCAGGAAAGTAAGACAATACACTGACGTTGATACAGCTCGGTTAGTCTATTTTAGTTATTTCCATAGCGTTATGTCTTACGGTATTCTGCTGTGGGGCAAAGCTGCTGATATTCAAAATATATTTGTGCTTCAAAAACGAGCTGTTCGAGCAATTTACCAGCTAGGTGCCAGAGTTTCACTGAGAGATTTTTTCAAAGACATTGGTATCCTTACAGTGGCATCGCAATTCATTTTCGTCAACATTTTATATATTAGGCAAAATATACACTTATATACTAAAAACAGTGATTTACACAATGTTAACACTAGAAATAAGGACAAATTACGAGCTCCCTTTCACCGGCTGCATAAAGTACATAACTCATTTGTTGGGCTTAGTACAGACTTTTATAACAAGCTACCCTCTTCTTTGCTAGATTTGCCTTTTAATGCGTTTAAAACTAAAGTAAAATCCAACCTTTGTTCAAAGGCATACTATAGTATCAACGATTACTTAAATGATAAGAATAGTTGGTCGCTGTGATTAACTCAAGACAATACTTATGTTCTTTCTCCAGAATTAGATTACCTATTGACAGTTTATTTTATTTGAATGTATAAGTCAATTTATTTTTATTTTATTTTATTGTTGACATAATCTACTCATTACAATGTTTTTGTTATGAGTTGTATTGCAATTTGTGGTTAGCTAGCGACCTCGACAGTTGATCTTTTTTTTTTTTGCCTGAGCAACCAGCCGCAAGTTCGTCATGCTCCCTTAGATGTCACTGCTTGCGGCAGCGTCGGGGGTCGGGTTGCCTCCTTCCCTCAATCTTTGCGTTATGCTCGTGAACGGGTGCTGCTTGTGGTGACTGGTCGTCTTGCTGATCATGGTTTTGTTATTGTAACTAGTAACTAACTGTTTATTTATTTTACCTCGATGGTCCTAGTTTATCATTTATAATAACTTCCAATTATAGCTTTAAATAGCTTTATGTAAGCGGGCACGCCCTTTGTGCCTGGAGGCTTTTATTTAGATACGAGTATTTAGTTCTGTTTACGTTTAGTTTTATTTTTTATTTCTGCTTGAGTATAGTTCTCGATGTTTTTGGTTGGTATATTGGCGTGTGCTAGCTGACATATGGCGAATAATTTATTTATTTATGTTTTGTGTTGCATAATGAACTTACATTATGCACTTTGCATACTATTGTATAGAATCATTTTTTCTAACTTGAACAGACAGCTGTGCTGCTGGGGAGTTTGTTGCGCCACTTCTTCTTCCCAGCTCAAGCACTAGGAAGTGGTGAAGGGTGGGCGTTTTGGGGGACTGTCTTATGTAATTTTGACGTTCGAAAAGTGCTGATTCTCAGCCTAGTTTGAATAAATGACTTTTGAATTTGAATTTGTTCTGCATCCATATTGGATTAATATCAAACACTACTAAGAACAAAAAATAACTTACGTGATGAGGATCCCTGGCGCCATGAAGCTGACGACTTGCGGTTCACTCTTACCGAACACCGGCTTCTCAAAGTGCACTGGAATCTAAAACGCACACAACATAACGTTACAAACAGGAATTAGAGAGATAGATCTCATGTCAATCTAGCAAAAGAATAAGGATCTCGTGCACTAGATGACCACGACCACGACCAGGTCATCATCTGCTTAGCCTCGTCCCAACTATGTTGGGGTCGGCTTCCAGTCTAACTGGATGCAGCTGAATACCAGTATTTTACATGGAGCGACTGCCTATCTGACCGCCACAACCTAGTTACTAGGTAACACGATACCTCTTGGTAAGACTGGTTGTCAGATTTTTGGGTTTCTGACGACCCGTAACGACTGTCAAAGATCTACAAATGACAGTCGGGACCAACGGCTTGACGTACTTTCCGAGGCACGAAGGGGTCTCGGTATGTAAAGATGGTCACCCATCCACGGACTAACCGCGGCAAGCGTAGCTTAACCTGATCGATCGACCCGTGCGGCTGTTATTACTTAGCCACAAGCCCCTACCACGATCAGGTAAGCTATAGAAATCAATACGAATCGAGCCACTTGGTCGCAACAGCCAACTAGCCGCAGATCGGGCCACGGACCACGACTAGCCGGAGTCGTGGCCGTCTAGTACGCGAGATTCCAAAATGTATCAATGGAATGGAATGAATAAATAAATAAATTTTGAATGTACAATACAACGTGTAACGTTAAATGCGCAAAACCTGGAAATAGTTTGATCAGAATAACGAGCAGAATCAATTGAATCACTTTTTAATATAACACATATAAAAAAAAATCTTCATTAAAAACGTTGTCGTGTCTATTTATTATTAGGTCAAGCCATCACATGCGCAAACCCGCCAAAATAGGTAAACAGACACAAATTGTTGTCGACCAACTTAAATTTTCTCATACGCGGGATAAGAATAGCTTTTATTTCAATGCAAATACGAATCTTACGAACTAAAACAGCACATAAAAGCTTTACAATTTTTTAATGATTTTTTTTCTATCTGAAATAGGTCAATTGATTAAAAAATCAGTTGGGGTGTTTGAGGTTTTGTGCATTTAACATTTACACGTTGTTATACCTTTTTTAATTTGAATGAAAAACTTCTTTTTTTTACGTTATTACTGGGTTTGAAAAATCCTTCACAGCGTTCTTGTGGATAACACCTTTCACTGGTTATAACTACCATTTTAGAAGGCAAAATTGGATTTAGTATATAAAAATAAAATAAAACTGACAGGTTCCGGAACTGCAAATTGAGTTCTTCTTCCGTTGAATCGCTATCCACTATTTTTTCCACAACCTGTATACTGTATAATAGATACTTGTACTTACTCGAATATATTTAATATGATGATGTGTGTGTTTCGATAAGAAAATATCTGAAGCAGTAGTGCATAGGTAATGAAAAAATAATAAAAATTATAAATTCATGGTTGACAGCAGATGCAAAAAGTAGAAGAAAAGGCGTAAAGAAATTCAAATATGATTAAGGTTCATTGAATTTTTGCAAACCTAAGTCATAGAAATGGGTTTTGTCGACGGAAGAATAGACAAATGACAGATAAACAATTACAATCTGTCATTTTGTCTATTCTTCGGTCGACAAAATCCGTAGAAAACCCGTTTCTATGGTTGTCATTCTACGCGTGCTGGGCTTAAGTAAGTTGTATTAATTAATAATACCTACTTTCTACTTAAATAATATAATTGCTATGCAATATGACAAGAAATAAATAGATATTAATACGGTAATAATAATTATTATGAACAGTGACATCCATACCTGTACTAAGTTTTCAGGTCGGCCACATCCAATCATGGCTCGCCTTGTGAAGCTCTCATACGCCTTGTGGAGCTGACTCTTCATGAAGTTCGAGATCTGATGGTCTGTGGACAATAATAAAATTATTATTAATAACTGACGTTGTTGTTATTGACATTGTCATCATCCACCTTGTCAAACGTCACTCGTTTGAAAAACTGTAGGTACTAATGTAAGATAAGATAAGATACATTTATTTGCTCAAACATGTGTAGGTACACCTACACATACAGAAATAAAAACATGCATGCAGGATAACATTTAAAAAGGTCAGTTTCAGACATGTTTGTCACATATTATGGCGTGCAAATATTAATAATTATGATTGTTAATAATTTAGGTAATCAAGTCAATATCATGAATGTACATTATAAATGTCAACAGTAAATAAAATAATAAAAAAAAAACTATGACAAGTAAGAATGTTGGTGGATGACGCTGTCATCCACTTCACCACCCGTCACTCATTTGTCCAGGGGCCGTATTATGAAGTATCTATTAACGCCATCATGATTCCTGTCCGAAAAAAGGATGGTGTTATCGATCATGTATAGCTTCCTCTCTCTCTAGCACTGGAATCAAGATAACATTAAAACGTCATAATACGATCCCAGAGTTGCTTTAAAATAAAGTGCTACTGTATTAACGGTTCCGGCATCAAACTCGCCGTCCACCTTTCGTTTGATAAAACTGTACTAAGTTGAGGATGATGACGGACGGATGATGTCATCCAGCACTCGTTTGTCCAATGTTGTATTACAGTACCAAAGGGCTAAGGGATGGTGGATGGTGATGGATGACGCTGTCATCCACCTTGCATTTGATAAAACATCTAAATTAAGGTGGATGTTGTTGGCTGTTCACTCACTCGTCATATCCAGCCACACGCTGACACTGCTGTCATCCACGATGTCGTCATCCACCTCGCCATCCGCTACACGTTTCGCTAACGCTCCGCTGAAGTTTCTCGAGAAGTGTAGCGCTCCGTATAGCTTGCCTGTCGATACAGCTTGTTTCGCTTCTTCTGATGTGTTGAATGGCGTCTGAAAAGTTGAAAAAGAAGAACTATCAATGTATTTTCAATTTCATAAAGCAGTTTTTGAGGTGAAAACTTCTTTAGGCGCGTTGGACATTTTTGAGATGGGAAAAAACAATTGAACTCGCGACACCGTTACCGACACCTCATTTTTGTAAACGCGATTGTGCTCTTTATTTATATTACGTTAGAGATCAATGTTCTGTGCAAGTATTTCTACTTTAAAGGTTTTGGAAGTATTTTTTTGTAAACGCGATTGTGCTCTTTATTTAGATAAGGTTACGGATCAATGTCCTATACAAGTATTTTTCTTCCACCAAGGCGATCTTGTTCAAGTTTTCACTTCTGTTGGCACTCCCGGAGTGCCACTGTTTTTTTAACATGAGTGATTGCCCTGCCTTGCCCTCTGTACGACTTGAAAAGACTGTCGAAGAAAGTCCACATACCGGGAACAGCATCTTCTTCTCCATTTCCTCTAAGAACCAGCAGCTCAGCATGTAGAAGTCGCAAGTCTCATCAGGGTTGAGCGTTGTCGTTTTAAGGCTTGTGTTACTGCATATATCTAGTCCATCTGGAAATAATGGAAGAGTAACGGTTAGTAGAGACAATATGTCTGTTAGAATCTATATACATGGTGTCCGGTAAATAATGGATAACCTTGAAATAAAATTTATTAGACATAATGACGGTTCTAAAAAAAAAAATACAAAAAATTACATCACAGTACCTAAGACAAGATTTAAAATAAGAACTGCACTTTTTAACCGACTTCCAAAAAGGAGGAGGTTATATGTTCGTCGCGTATGTTTGTTTTTTTTTTTTTTTCATCCACCGATTTCTCCGTCAATTGTGGACCGATTTTGAAAATTCTTTTTTTGTTTGAAAGGGTGTGCTCTCGAATTGGTCCCATTTAAATTTTATTAACTTTGCTTCGATAGTTTTTGAGTTAGCTACAAAAAACGTATTTTTTTCCCACTTAGTATGTAGATGATAAGTTTCTGTCACTGGTAGCAGGTAGTGGTATTCGAATGTGTGTGGGGTAGGTACCACAACTAAAAAGTGAAAAATAAAAACTTTTTACAAAAAAAAAACAACCGACCTCCAAAAAAAACACTACAAAGTGAAAAATAACTTTAATTTCAGAAGTCGGTGTCTTGGGTTTTATAGTTTCGTTTTTTGCCACCGACTTCCAAAACCGACTTAAAAAGTTTTTAGTCAAATTATTCACTGCTTCTCTGTCGGTATTATAAATAGTCAACTTACAATATTACAACAACAAATAATCGATGGAATTCATTCATTTGTGGTTGTGGTGAAGAAGAATGTAAAATAAGGTAAAAAAAAGTTAGTTAAAAATCTTAGGTATTTTTTTTTTGGATATACAAGGTGTCAGGGATATCGACGCGAAAACTGTTACCATGGATTCAGTACATCATTCTGAACGCCCCTGCTTTGAAATTTTTCGTCGGTTATTAAAATAAAATCTGCTGTTTCATAGAAAAGTGCAATACCTACGCGGTCAAAATGTATGGAACAGACTGAAACCATGGTTTTAGTTTTCGCGTCGTCGTCCCTGACACCCTGTATATCCAAAAAAAAACCCTGCCACTCTGTATTTTTTTTAGAACGGCCATAAGGTATAATAAATGCTATTTCAAGGTTATCCATTATTAACCGGACAGCCTGTATATGAAAGGAGAAACTGACGGACATCAACGCAGAGCCGAAACTACTGGGACTAGGAACGTGAAATTTTGCACACAGCTTCCTTTTATAAAGTTGGGGAGCACTAAGAAGGGGTTTTTGAAAATTTCACCTTTAAGGGGGCGAAAAGGGGGGATTCCGTTTGCATGAAAAATCTTATTCCTTGAGTTAATAAACTTGAAACTTGGCAAAGTACTAGGCTTGCATGAATTCAAGATATCTAGTTTATTATAAAGAGCTATCAATTTTGTCGTCACGAAGATATTAGTGCAAGAACAAGCAGGCATCAATCAAATACCAGAGGCCCAAATAATTTATATTTTGATTCCCTAAAATACTAATAGATTCGCTAATATACTCGATCGTTCTTTTGTGATGTTTAGGCGCGTTGGGCATTTTTGAGATGGGACAAAACAATTGAACTCGCGACACCGTTACCGACACCTCATTTTTGTAAATGCGATTGTGCTCTTTATTCCGTCACGGATCAATGTTCTATGCAAGTTGTTTTTACTTTAAAGGTTTTGGAAAATTTTTTAATTGTTCAAGTTTTCACTTCTGTCGGCACTCCCACAGTGCCACTGTTTTTTTTTTGTCAGTTGATTTTAACACAATGTAGCTAGATTAGCAAATAAATCAAGATAAACATGGTCGTCCACCTTTCAAGAGATCAACAACATCAATCCATCAGATCAATCTGCCTAGCTTTTTCCCAACTAGAGTTGCCATCCGTCCGGATAAAACCGGACAGTGTTAGGCTTTTTGACTTCTTTTCCGGGCCAATTTACCGGCCCGTCCGGCTTTTTATTCTCTTTAATAGGCCAGCAATGGACGAAACAAAGAAACAGGTTAAAATCGGAAACTATTATTAATTGTGGAATTTAATCTAAGACATTTGCTCGCGCAAGTTTTAGTAATAAGTTTTTTTATTATAATATCCGAACGCAGTTTTGAGCTATATTCCTTCCTTCCCAATTCCCGTACAACGGAACGAGACGGACGCTCATCGCACGCACCAATCAGAGGCTACGTTGTAGCGAGAGCCAATCGCATCTCCTGTGATTTGAGAGAACTTCTCAAATTTTGGACACTTGTCAGTGACCGCTCACCGCTCACGCCCGCGCGCCGTGCGCGCACCACACCGCCCGCGCCGAACTATATCAAAATTCAAAAGCTCTCTATTTGTAAGGCCGATACAATTGTGACATTTAAATACCCAATAAAAGTGCACCACAGTGAGTTGAATCAGTGAACACCAGGATAGCCTGTGCTGTCCTTGAGTCAACGTGTTTCGTCCAGAAGATTCCCAAGTAAGTCCATCCATCCCTATTTCTTACTCATACCTGTGTGTAGCTCAATTCTGTGTCGGCTAATATTCCACCCCACGTAAATTATTTTCCCGCGTATGGTCCTTCGAAAGCCGCGTCAACTTAACATATATTTTGCAAAATGTTTTATGATAAAATTATTAAGGAGGTTAAGCTTTTAAAGCAGGTTTCTACCAAAGAAAAATATGCAAATGAAAATGATAATACCGATTAAAACTTTTTTATAAAAGATAAATGTGTTTTATTTGAACTTATAGTCAAAAATCCTTTTTTTGGCGTCCGTCCGGCCCAAAAGTCCGGCTTTTTTAGCGGGTATTTCTGATTTTTAGAGATGGCAACGCTATTCCCAATATATTGGGGTCGGATTCCAGTCTATCCAGATGCAGCTGAATACCAGTATCTTACATAGAAAGACTGCCTATCTGACCTCCACAACCCAGTTACTGGGTAACACGATGAACCTTGGTAAGACTGGTCGTCAGACCTTCGGGCTTCTAACAACCCTTAACGAGTTTTAGAAATCAATAGCATAATTTATCATTTTAGTACTCACAAGGTGAAAAAGCGGCCTCTTCGTTGACCACACCGATGTGCAGATCCCGCGGGTCATGACCCACTGCTGTAAAGAACGCCACTACTTGGATGATGGGGAACAGGATCGAGAAAATTAGACCACTGAAAAAGAAAATATTTTACAATATTATCGGCATTTTAAAGGTAAAACTTCCTTAATGTAGACCAGGGTTGGCACGATTAAATCATTTTGATTTAAATCATGATTTGAATCACGATATAAATTATTTTTTTTATTTTTTCAATAAAAATCAATTATTTAATCAAATGTGATTAATTTTACTTTCTTTCACAGAAATCAACATAAAAAACAGATTTAGAAATTATATGTTAAAGACGAGAGAGACATCTGAAAAATCAATACCATTAATAATGCTTGAACAAAAAAAACTAGATTTCCAGCCTTTTCAATTCCCAGTTGGTTTCTTAATTTACTGTGGTATTTGCGTGTTTACAATTGCATGCGAAGTTTACGAAACTCTGCGCGGGGTTTCCCCTTTTCTCTGACACCCAAGGGCGCATTCCATTTTACGCAGAAATATAGTAACTGTACGAAAAAACGAAAAAAAAAATCGTGATTAAAAAAAACGTGCTTTATTCGTTTTTTTTTTTAAAGTCATGATTGTTTCCAACCCTTATATAGATTAAAGGCTTTGTATCTTGGTTGGAGGCCGACCCCACTTAATGGTAACTGATTATCGCCCATCATTTCAGCCGTAAGACGTCCACTGCTGGACATAGGCCTCCCCCAAGCACCGCCACTTCGACCGATTCTGTGCTTTCCGCATCCAGCGGATTCCTGCGGCTTTCACAAGGTCATCGGTCCAACTTGTGGGAGGCCTTCCAACGCTACGTCTTCCGGTACGCGCCGAGGATACCAAGGAGTTTGCCGATGTACCATTTGGCAAAGCTATAATGTCTCATCATGTGATTGAGATTTCATCTAAACCAGGACCCCGCAAACCAAATTCAATCTGCCTAGGCTGTTCTCAACTATGTTGGGGTCGGCTTCCAATCTAACTGGATGCAGCTGAATACCAATATTTTACATGGAGCGACTGCCTATCTGATCTCCACAACCCAGTTACTGGGTAATACGATACCCCTTGGTAAGACTGGTTATTAGAAACGACTGTCAAAGATCTAAGAATGACAGCCGGGACCAACGACATAACTTGCTTTACGGAGGGGTCTCGGTATGTTAAGATGGTCACCCATCCACGGACCAACCGTGGCAAGCGTAGCTTAACTTATTACTAGTTTAACTTGTTATTACTTAGCCACGAGCCCCTCCGGGACCCTGAAACCCTTATACAAAAATACTGCTTGGCAACTGTAAAAGTTATATGAAGGTAAATTTCATGAAAAGTATTATATTATTTGTAAAGTATTATATTATTTTAATTATTGTGAATATGAGGACTATGTGGATATTATTTTTATTTCTCTGCTAGTTTTAGTGATGGTCTGGCAGTTTGAGTAGTTTATGCGGCCTACCCAAATGTCCTTTCTTTAGTATTGTTCGTCATTTTGAGCTCCTTATGTTCTGAGTTGAGCACGATTACTGACAAATGCTTGCACTGACTGGACAGGTCCACTCAAATCTGTGTGGTTCTTTCCTCAAAAGACCTTTTCAGACACTAATCTACATGGTCCTCATATGGCCTGACCAAGATTATGTCTGGACTTTAAAAGAGACTGCGACCTCTGAGTTTGTTTCGGCCTTTCTTCTCAGAGTAGTCAGATAGGAAACGCCGAATTCGTCTAGCTTATTTTTTTTTTATATTACCTGTAAAAGTGATTTCGATATCCTATTTACAGAATAAACAATTTCATTTCATTTCATGAACAAAGTATTTTACAATGAGCTTTTGGAATCAAAGTTGAATGACTCACCCTGGATGCCTGGAGAACTGCTGTATACTCTTGATGAAGACTGCCTTATACCTCGCCTTTGTTAATCTCTTGCTGTCCTTTGGCCTTTTTTCTTTTTTAGTGAGCACCTGAAACATGATAATTAGTTAAGAGCAGACTCAGATTCAGTGAAGGCAATCCCTGGCTGAATGTTTGTAATGTTCTCTGCGTTCAGCGCTCGGTGTGGCAACACGCGGTGTTCGGGTTCGCGACAAGTCAATCGTCATCTTAAGGATGCTTCGATGAGAGAAACACGTGTCGATTTCTTTCAGGGTTTTTTATGGCTCTTTAGAAATAGCTAAGCGGAACAGGTCTATCGTATTTTATAATGGATTTCCGTAAGGTCACGCCTGAATCAAATAACTATCTAAAACACGTTATTATTCTAAGTGGTACTCACATCAGTGCTAGTGGTGATGGTGGGGAAGTCGTCTCGCGAGTGGTAGCGGCTGTCCACGCCGTTACAGATGCTGCCGTCCGGGATCACGTCCGGGGAGGCTGTCAGTGCTGTAATTGTAATTAATGACAAATAAGATCCCGAATAACGTTTCATGGGCAATGAAGAATTACGGATACCTACTGTATTTTTATTTTCTTAATGTCCCTCGGGAATCATCGCATTTCCGAATACAAACGAATGCTAATTTCCATGTCCATCAATGATTAGATTTATCTTGTATAATAATTTGAATTCAGAACCAAGTACTTTATTGTTTTTTTTTATTTTCGTGTGAATTATATAGAGCTGTAAAACTATTTTCCTATCTGTCCTGCCTGCGACTTTAACAGCTATCCTACCTTTTAAAATAAATTACTTACATTAAGTTAAAAGACAGATTGACAGCGTCCGGTCTGCACAAAGTGCAAAGGGCAACTGATAGAAATCCGACGACTGACGAAACACGAGGTTTGCCGAGGGACATTAAGAACATAGTTGTACTGTACTCGTACTAGACTTTATACAATGTGGCCCATGGGCATGTGACCGCCTGTATTTTTCTGAATAAACATAAAAAATTATCGAAAATTAACTTTAAAAGGTTATAATCGATAAATTTTTATAAAAAATGTTAGTTAATCCGATAAAATAACTCATAAGCTTTTAGAAATATGGCAAAAATGTAAATAAAGCAAGGTCCTAATTTCTATTAAAAAATTAAAAATTGAATAACATGAAAAATATTAGAGATAGACCTCATCTTTTAAAGTTAATTTTCGATAATTTTTCATGAATATTCAAAAAAAAACGGGCGGTCACATGCCCATGGGCGACATAGCACAACATCATGCTGAGTGCAGCTGCCGACTATTTCTGTTTTATACTCATGTTTGCATATTATGTACTAAGTAATACCTATTTTGTTTTCTGCTTACCTACTCTTCTCTTTGTATGCACGTGTTTCTGTGATAAATAAATCAATTTTTCTTTCTTCTTCTTTCTTTATTTTCTAGAAAATTACTATTTTTTACCTTCCTTGAATTCAAAATGAAAAGTAGAGTGTTTAACACGGGTGAAAGTCATTAATTCCAACTCGGACTATAACCGCCCTCACTACGCTCCAGCTCTAAATACCTCGTATGGGAATTGATTCCTCGAATAAAAATCTGCTAATCTTTTAAAATTCCTTACTATTATTCTAAATCAGTCCTTTTTTATCAAATAACTTCTCCCACTCTGGGTGGAGCGGGAGGGCGTGTCAGACTCTTACTGACTAAAATCCACCCGTGTTCCTTCGGTTGCCCTGTTGCCGGGGGCCACGAGATGTCCCTTTCGGCCTTATTCGCAGCCCCGGCAGGCATTGGCCCTAGCGGACCCCGTCAATTCTGCTGACATCTCTTTGAGGCGCTCTTGGAACACAACGCGCCGTTCTAAATCAGTCCTAAGACCTTTATAAACGGTAGAAGTGTAGATATACTTACTAGACCGTCGCCTCGGCGCCTCTTGCTGCCTCATCGCCAGCTTCAAGAACGCTTCCTCAAGCGTGTCACAGTCGAACTTCTGCAGGAGACCCTCTGGAGAGTCCTCGGCTAAGAGTTGACCGTCGCGAAGTAGACCAATCTAGAATTTAGAATGCAATGACTATTTTGTGGTCGAGGATTGGGAAGCTTTTGCTAATCTAAAAGAAATGTGTGGAAGAAGTCATCATCATTCATCATCATTTCAGCCGAAAGACGTCCACTGTTGGACATAGGCCTCCCCCAAGCATCTCCACTTCGACCGTTTTTGTGCTTTCCGCATCCAGCGGATTCCTGCGGCCTTCACAAGGCCATCGGTCCATCTTGTGGGAGGCCTTCCAACGCTACGTTTTCCGGTATGCGGTCGCCACTCCAGAACCTTTCGGCCCCATCGGCCATCCGTTCTGCGAGCAATGTGCCTTGCCCATTGCCACTAAGTTTGGCAATTCTTCGGGCTATGTCGTTTACCTTGGTTCTCCTGCGGATCTCTTCATTTCTGATTCGATCACGTAGGGAAACTCCAAGCATAGCCCTCTCCATTGCCCTTTGGGTGACTTTTAGCCTCCTGATAAGGCTCATTGTGAGCGACCACGTTTCAGTACCATAGGTCATCACTGGCAACACGCACTGGTCAAAGACTTTCGTCTTTTGACACTATGGTATGTGGGACGAAAATATATTGCGTAGTTTCCCGAACGCTGCGCAGCCGAGTCGGATGGAAGAAGTACCGACCTCAAATGGGTCGAATGATATCTCACCCCTTCACCTTCCCCCACTCCCCCTTCGATCCTTTTCATTTGATCAAAAGATAGTAGATGTTCTATCGACAAAATCTATGCCATAACAGACTAGTCAAGCAGTTCCATCAACGATGTAATGTTGAAACCGTTGCAAATAATAAAACTTCCACGACAAAAAACTTTTCAAGGCTGTTCAAGCAATTTGTGTTAAATAACAGCTCATTATTAACGCACTGTTACAATGGGTGGATGTAACGCAATCATTGATTTTAATTGTTGCTTGCACATTTTATTCTAGTTCATGGTTAATAGGATTACATTTGAACACATTCAGTGCCGGGAGCCCTCTTAGAGGGTTCACCTAGTCGCATATGGGATGCCGGGAACCCTCGCGGAGGGCTTATTTTAAATGTAGGTTTTTCTTAGCGAATACAGCATTATAAACCGTGAAAATAAAATCTGATGTATATTTTAACAAGATGTATTATACAGCGAGCCGCTGTAATGGTGACATTAATTTAACATACGTATACGGATTAGCGTTTTCTTTTCATGAAAATATTTCAATTACATTAAACGTTGTTATTTATTGATTTAAATTCAATTTTCTAAAATAGCATCTTGGTACAACCTGTACTTAATAACAATAGCGCAGAGGTAATTTACCGGGATCACGGATCATAACATCGCATCAATGAAAATAAAACGAAAAACGTGCAAAGAAAAAGCGAATTGAAGGAAAGGGAGAGCCTTATGTCGGCGAGCGTTTGAAAATTTTAATTTTTTAATTAACGAATTATTTTTTCTTATTATATTTTTATGATTACTGGCCACTAGCCCTACCCGTATGTTAAATTAATGTCGCCATTGTGGCGGCACTTTGTATACGTTGGTTTTAAAATCCAAGAATTAAAAAAAAAAATTGTTTACTGTTACAAACACTCACAAAAAAATTAAATGGTTGGAAACTACGTATAGCGACAAGACCCCTTGAAAACATTATTTTACTTCGTTTTACAGTGTTTTATAACACGGTTTTAAACCTAATGCCATTAACCGTCCGCGATGGTTAACTTTAGCACAAAGTTAATGCCGGCTGTTGACTTCCAATATGTATGGCTGCATGACGTATGAGTTCTATGAACTATTCTCAGTTTCTGAAAACCTGATTAACATAGATTATTGATGATAATTTCAAGCCATTAAATTCTAGTTTTTCTCAGGATATTTTCATTTTCCGCAATTGAAGTCCAGTACCCTAATTGCGTAATTTATTTTCGTAAACAATTATGCCTAATTTGTTTCATTTTGACAATTCAACAACATTCGTTGCGTTATTTACGTTGTTGAGCAGATTTTTTTTCCAACTTATGAAGCAATGGATTAGCATTCTGTTCCAAATCGAAACAGACTGTGATTGTGTTGTATTACGCAATTAGGGTACAGGTTGCCTCACGATCGTTGCTTATACCATTATCACCAAGTCCCTAACTAAGTTTTCTTGTATGTTTTTTGCTGTTTTGTGTTCATATATAATCTGGGTTAGATATTAGTTTTTTTATTCATTTGTAACCCAAGAAAAGAAGAAAACAGTCTTCAAAGTAGACTTGCGGGCGTTTTCAACATCCTTAGGTCAAACTCTAGGCAGTAGTGACCGCGGAAGTACTCGCCATGACGGGGGGCAATCCTTTTTTGTCTCCCCAGGCGACAGGAACAAACAGGGTGGCAGGAAGGAAATTGGCGCGAAATCTGTTACCATGGATTCAGTACATGATTCTGAATACCACTGCGTATAAATTTTTCGTCGGTTATTTAGAAAAAATCTGCTGTTTCATAGAAAGTGCAATACCTACGCGGTCAAAATGTATGGAACAGATGTTTTTTTAAATAACCGACGAAAATTTCAACGCAGTGGGGTTTTCACGTCGATGTCCTTGCCACCCTGTATAGCAACACCTTTTTTTCTAAACCTTCTTTACCAATTAGTAAAATTGGAGGCGCGGTCCCCCGTTTTATTTTAGGGGGGCATTTGACCCCCTCTACCCCCCACTTCCGCGGTCCCTGGTAGTGATAAGTTTAGCTTACCTTGTGCGCTTGCTTCGTTTCGTCTATGTAATGTGTGGTGATGATGACCGTCGTTCCACGTCGCGCTTGTTCGGTGAGGAAGTCCCATATCCTGGGAACAATAAAAGAATTTGATTTAATACTTCAAATATAAGCTGTGGTGAATAATGATGACAGTATGAAAATAAAGAAACAATATTTTCAACCAGCATCGGAGAATGACAACAGAATCTTTATTAAAGTGAGCAATGTCGCAAATAGATGTCAAATATTTCGCAGTTTTGATTAATTTGGCAATATTACTGTATGGAAATAAGAAATGTGACTAACTAGCGAACTAGAATATTAATAATGAATTGCAATTATAACACTGAATTTGATGTTGTAACCGTTTTAGATGTAAAAAAGGCATTTGGAAGTACAAATACTTTTTTTACATCTAAAACTAAATATTCGGCGTCACGATATTAATTATTGCATTTCATAATCAATATTTTAGTTCCCTAGTTAGCCATATTTCTTAATTCCATACAGTAATATTGCCAATTTAGTCAAAACAGGTAAATATTTGATAGCTGTTGCCAACTTTCAGGATAAATCCTCTTAAAACGAATAAAATCAAATGAAATTTCGTTTTATCAATGCTGTTGTAGTACTTAAAAGGTAAGAACCAGCTGTCAACCCAATCGTCTTTTGATAAATTAATGAAATTACCTTTGGTATATCGTAGATGTATTGTCACTATAAGTCCTGCTGTATTTTTGTTTCGGCTAGCTAGTTAGAAAATTATATTGTAGTGTCTACGAAATGTCAGTTTGCTAAAAACTGCGCAAGGAATATTTTTGCTTTTTATGTCGAAAAGAAAAACTGCTTGCACGTCTATTATTATGTTTTTTTTCGTTGCATGACGATTTAAATGGTATGGTTTACAAGTTGCTGTGTATTTAGTTGTCAAAAGTTTTTTTGTCCCTATTAGATAGGTACCTAGATCTATATGGGACTCTTGCCCTTTATAACATGGTACTCTCACCCCTTATAACATGGTACTATCGCCCCTTATAATATGGTAATCTCGCCCCTTATAACATGGTACTCTCGCCCGTTATAACATTGTACTCTCGCCCCTTATTACAAGGACTCTCGCTCTCAACGAAATAGGTCACTCGCAGGTGCGATTGAGTGTGAATCGGGCGGAAATCCCATGTAATAGGGATTACATGGGATTTCCGCCCGATTCACACCCTCCATTATATACACTTTTGTCCCTTATCACATTAAAGGGAACTCTTGAGGGTTCTTGCGCCCACATGGGACACTTGCCCCTTAAAAAATGGGTGTCTCATCCCCTATCATGTGAGACTCTTGCGGATTCTCGCCGCCTATAACATGGGATTCCCTACTCTGCAGGGGAAATCCCAAGTGTGCGGCAACATTATACAAAAAAAAAAAGGTATGAACATTATTTTGCGAAATGGCTGTTATAAAACAAACAAAAAAAATATTATGACGAAGAAATGTAGGTTAAAGTTGAACACAATAATAAGTGGGAATTGTAACTTAGCACAGTGACCTCAATCAGTATTATAAAACAAATACTCTTATGAGAACTAGAGTGTTTGATGAAAATATTTACTGTTCCAACTAGGTTGCGTGAACTACAATAATCATTGCGACGCTTGTTGATGATTGTGTACATTGGGGCCTACCGTGTACAGCAAAACAACAAACAACTACTGGGAAAACAACAAAATCAAATATAGTACAAAGGATATCCGCTGGATGCGGGCAGAAAACGACTGATCGTTTTAGCAAGTTGAGTGAGACCTATGTTCAGCAGTAGACATCTTATGGCTGAGATGATGATGGCTTTTTTTAGGTATTACCTTTAAAACTTAAAATCTCTCAGACACAACGCACAGCTTAAACCGCTGCGTCTAGAAGCATGAAATTTTGCACAAGAGTTCTTATACAACATGTAAAAAAACTCTGTCCGATCCGTAATCCGTTGTTAAGTATCGTACTGAGCGTCTATTGATGAGGAAGTAATAAGAAAAAAGAAAAAAAAAAAATCGTCACATTTTTTTTTCAATGGGGAATTTTACCGTGTTTATTTACGAGTACATGGGGCGCGGGCGGTCGTCGATTAGCGATTGTCTACAAGTCATAACTTATCACCGCTGTTAAGATTTTCTAATTTTGGTAAGTACTAATACTGTGAATTTTAAATAGCAATAACTTTTATTTTCAATGATAATAATTTAAAAAAAACTTAAAACCACTTAAAACTTTTTAGTAATGTTATTGCAGTACTTATGTGCGTGCCCCTTTCGGATAGGACAGGGTTTGTTTTACATATTAACATACATAACATAACATCACGCCTTGTTTCCCCGAAGGGTTGGGCAGAGGTGTCCCTGTCGCAGGTACACCCACATTTCGCCAATTATGTTTAAGTTCCATGTAATAGGGGGCGAGCCTATTGCCATCAACCGGGCACAAATCCAGACTCCGAGCTGCTACTGAGAAATTTCAGAAAGAAAAACCCAATAACACTGCCCAACCCGGGAATCGAACCCAGGACATATTGTTTATCGAAAGTGAACACGAAGGAAATATTTTTGAATACCTGAAAGGGTTAAATTGGAATTGAAAACTTGTAGGAAATTCCATCACACACATGTCATGGCACATGGCTTGTGATATTCTAAGAACATAAAAGTAGTTATGTAAATAAAGAGATATACTTCGATACATAACACGTGATGGTACGATAATTTGTTGTTTGAAGAACAAATGCATAAATAACGCATAACCACGAGTTATTAGCTTATGTTCTATTGATTTACTATTAAATATTACGTATTTTATGTTGTTACAGTGTTTTATGGCCCATAGAGTAGAATTGTTCGCCTAAGTCGAGTCTAAGAGTCAAGTGATAGCAATTTGCAACGTTGCTAACTTTTAGAATAAACGCTCTTAAGGCGAAAGCGTCAGGGTAGCCCGCGAAATTCAAATTTTCTTACGTTTTTTGCAATTTGCAGGTCAGTATCATATTGTATGTTGATCTAAATATGATTCGCGGCCGTAACAAATATGGCTTTACTTACTCAATTATAATCATTACAATACGCCGTAACACATTTTCAGTAAATACCGAAAATGTGTTACGGAATTAGATAGCAGGCCAATGGTGCCGATTCCCTTGTTCACAACTAAACTAAATTTAAGTTCAGTGCATCTTTTTCTTTCTATTTCATTAAGAAAAGGACAGAAGATAAATTTTAGTTTAGTCCTGTCAAATTAATCAGCGCTTGACGTAAATTGACGTAATTTTAGTCGGCAAGTTTTTAATCACGTCTAAACTTGTATGGAGAGTGACAGGCGCTGATTAATTTGACAGGACTAAACTAAAATTTATCTTCTGTCCTTTTCATATTGAAATAGAAAGAAAAAGATGCACTGAACTTAAATTTAGTTTAGTTTCTGAACAAGGGAATCGACACCGATGTCAGTCAATGTTGCCCGCGGTTGGAATTGTGTTTGAGCGCCTATTATGCCCCGCCGGTCGCTTGTATACTGCGTCATTACAAGCTATTAGAATCCCGTGGCCATCTGGACTAATGTGGCAACAATAGCACGCAAAAAAAAAAAAAACAGTGGCACTCCGGGAGTGCCGACAGAAGTGAAAACTTGAACAAGATCGTCTTGGTGGAAGAAAAATACTTGTATAGAAAATTGGTCCGTAACCTTATCTAAATAAAGAGCACAATCGGGTTTACAAAAAAAAAAAAAACTTCCAAAACCTTTAAAGTGAAAATGCTTGCATAGAACATTGATCTGTAACGTACCTAATATAAATAAAGAGCACAATCGCGTTTACAAAAATGAGGTGTCGGTAACGGTGTCGCGAGTTCAATTGTTTTTTCCCGTCTCAAAAATACCCAAAGAAGTTTTCACTTCAAAAATAACTTGTTGGAAGTGACCTGAACGGAAAAATTTGACTTTCAAGTTTGCGTTCAACGTGTTAAATGGCAATGTTTATAAACTGATTGTACACTTCTTGGTAACAAAGGTAACTATTGCTTTTTGAGTGTGTTTGAAAAGATTAGAAAAGGGAAGCTTATCAGAAATGGTGTTGTAGCACATTGTGTTTGTAGAAAGTAGTGCTCGGCGCTATGGTGACCTGTCTCGTATTGATAGGATATGGTATAAGAAACATTATTTTAAAAAACCAACCAAGGGCGTGTCGGACCACGCACAGTAGTTGGGCTGAATTTATCCCAAAAACAAACTTAACTTTGTAGTTGAAAAATATGTTCTCCCATACGGAATGTATGGTAAAACATGTTTTTGCAACTGCAAAGTTAAGTTGGTCGATTATTACTCGCTTGTAGAGCCTACTTAGCTGTGATAGTTTTCCTTTTAATTTCGTTATATAAACTACTGTTGTGATTTTTTTCACACACCCAAAACCAACCATTAAGCCGGTAGGGGGGGGGAGACACTTGATTCTAACAAAAATTAGCACTTTAAAGCTTAATATTTCGCAAACGGATCCCTGAATCCAAAAATGGTTTTCACAAACTCACAATATTTTTGAAGGACCTTTCCAATGATATCCCTCACCATGGGGTAAAAAAATAAAAAAATAAACATCACCACTTTACGTGTATGAGAGGTACCCTAAAAAAAAAAATGTTTTTCATAATTTTGTTTTACCATTTTGTCGGCGTAATTAATATGTATACCTATGCCAAATTACAGCTTTCTAGTACTAAGGGTCTCGGAGCTAGACCGCGGACAGACAGACAGACGGACATGACGAAACTATAAGGGTTCCTTGTTTACTACGGAACCCTAAAAACCACCTCAGTCAGTTTAACAGTAGAGTAATAAAACTTCTTCACAACTTCATATTTAACTTTGGTGGCGTAACTAACTCATATCATGAAATTTTTGACAAAGGTGGTTTTTGAAATAAAGACTTCATATATCGTCGGCGTAGGTGGAGAACTAAATAACTGCGATTTTGGTCAAATTGACTTTTCTCCATTTTCGTAACACCCCAAATCATGTCGCATAAATAAATCGCAATTTTTTCCGAACAAGAACTTTTTGTTGTTTAGTTCTCCACCTACGCCAACGTTGTGGTAAAAGTTAAAGCCTCGAATTATAAGGGAAATAGCTATATTGAATCACTATAACACTTAGTTACAAGAAATGGTAGAAAATGGTAAACTATAACTAACTTAATTATTAGTAAAATGGTTTATTTTTTATTTATTGCATCTTGTAGTTGACCTCTGAGATCATGACTACTTAACCGGGCTTTCCTGTGGGTGCCTTAAGTTGCTACACTTAAAACCTCCAGCCAGGGGTTATTCAACTATGCTAAATAAAACTAGGTGAACGCTCGCTAAGGGCACCCCCTGTGGGGTACGAACCTCGGCTTAGAGCGTCAACCGGAGGGAGGACATCAAGGATGGGACGGGCTGGGGTAAAATGGTATGATAACGGTTTTGAGTACGTTATACGTGGTGTCTCTAATGAGATGCGAACTGGCCCACATTTAGGTGAACGAGCGAATGTGCATATTTGCGTTCGATGCAATTATGCATTTTCGCTGAGTGTTCGATTAACTCGAACAGCGTTTTTTCAGTTTTTGTCTATCGTCATAGAAAAAAGGTGTGAGTTTTAAGTTGTGGGCTTGCTAAAGAGCTGGCTATTTCTTTCCAACAAATATACTAAGGCCGATTGCACCTCAAATCCATAAATTTCGTTTAAAGGCTCTTTCAAACAGGCGCGACACGCGTCGCGACACAAAGACACTGCTCGTCGCGCGATGAGCGTTGCCTTTGTATCGCGTCGCGTGTCGCGCTGGTCTGCACGAGCTTTAACGCAAAATGAATTTCATATGGGTGTATTCGTGAAATAAATTATTGTGAATTTTGAATTTGAATGTAGTAGGCGGAACTACAATATTTTTTTTTTCAGTACAAAATGGCGAGATATTTAATAATCATTAGATAAGAGACATTTATATGTATTTAAAAAAAAACCGTTAACAAAAACTCAAAGTACTTAGCAAATATGAATTTAAAAAATTAAATATTTTCGAAAGTGAATGCATACTTACTATATTTTTTAACTTTTTCGCCGTCATGTACATTTAGAAAATAATGTATATTTCATATAAAAAAATTGTAAACCCAAGTTTCTATTGGATTTGATGCCACGGTGTTTGATAATTTCGCCCGTGAAAAAAAAAAAACAAAATATTTTATTTCACATAAACCTACATGGGCACTTATGAAACGTCAGAAGCTAGGTGCACGGTTCCAATTGGTCGCTTCCTATGGAGAAGAGCCGGCAAAAAACTACTTGATAGATGGTGTAGATGGCGTCTTGCCTAGGTACTTATCTAAATGTAGCTAATAAAGTAATCTTAAAGTAACATAGGTTTACTTATTTGATGTTAAGCATAAAGTATATATTTACTTAACAACTATATTCTACAGTACTAGAACAAACGAATACTCGGAAATTATTTATGTACTTTTTACGACTGACGCTCAAAGTCCCTAAGTACTTTGTAATAATGAAACGATTCATATTATGATTAGAAATTCATATAACTTTCACGCCCTTTTCCCCCGAAAGGTTAGGCAGGTCTGTAGTTACAGACAAAACTGCTTTATTTTTAGTATTTATTATTAGATAAATCTGCTAAAATATCCTATGAAAGCAAGAAAGAAAAATTGTTGTTGTTGCTACGACACTCTGCAATACTGGCTTCCCATTAGTTAATGGGAAGACAAATCTTCATACAAAACAAATTCTGGACACAGGCCTATTGTTATACCACGAAGTTTTCTGTTTTGTTAGAGTCGCGTCATACCAGTCTGCACGAGGCTTTATAATATTAGTACTTAGGTATAGATTTCAAATATCATCATCAGCCTATAATGTTCCCACTGCTGGGACACAGGCCTCCTCTCTGTGAGAGGGAGTGGGCCGTAATCTACTACGCGAGCCCAGTGCGTGTTGGTAGATGTCACATGTCTTCGAATTTTCGGTTCTAGGACATGCCGGTTTCCTCACGATGTTTTCCTTCACCGTTTTGAGAGCAGTGGTGATGAAATAATTTACACAAAGTAAAGCGCCTGTCTGGGTTTGAACTTACGACCAACAACTCGTAAGGCGCGGCCGTTACCACTGGGCCACCACTGCTCATTTTAAGGATCAGGCCAGGCCACCACTATTCACGATTTCAAATAAATTATTAAAAAATAATTATTAATATATAAGTATTATTTTTAATACATAATTTTAAATGTCGTTAGATATTATGACATAAAATTATGCTTTATATGCATAAATATTCATCTCTCTCTAATGCGTTGCCTTTAAACTTTTTTTTTTGTTAGGAACCTTCTCCCGCGCGCTTACAAAAACTTACCAAAATTTCATCACAATCGGTCGAGTCATTTTCGAGAGGCTAACGCATGACAAATGATTTTGATATAAACAGATAGATATATAGATTAAAATCTTAATGTAACATAATTTTTTGCCTATTTAAGACTACGTTTATGTTTTAAACACGTGAACACGTGAGAAAAGCCATTAACAAAGGAATAGTTTTTAAATTACCTTTAATTATACGAAAACTGGTACTAATTTGTAGGCCTGTTTCTAGAATATAATCTACTCATATAATATACTGAATAATTTATGAATAATGTAGGTATAGGTACTAAGGTACAGTAAAACCAGGTTTACACGGTTAGATTTTAGTTGAACAACTTTTGTTGTCCAACTAAAAATATTTTGAATTTGAAATTTATTTTAATTGAAAGTTTGTTCAGACGGTTCAAATCGCTTTCGATTAAGCAGTTCGTGAACGGGCGCCGTCAGTTGGGACTGGTCATCTCTTAGCTGCCATGGTTTAATTTAATTTATTTTAATTGTTTTATCTTTATATTACGGATGCTTCTAACGTGCACTTTTTCTACATTGTTCTCAAATGTATAATTTCAACATGAATAATGTTATCAATATTTTGTTACAACTTTTTCTTTAAAAGAGTGTCCGTGGAGTTTCTTGCCCGTTCTTCTCGATAGGCTTTGGAATGGGCAACTAGCTTCATATTTCTGACTGACCGACTTCTTGACAATTCAAAAGTGCCTGTAAATGGTTTGATTGAAATAGATGCTTTGAGTCTGAGTTGATCAACTAAAATCGTACCGTGTGAACCAGGTATAATCGGCAGTAAAATATGGTTTTAGAAAAAGTTTGACTACGGCGACAAAGAACATTATTTTGAACATAACATCACGCCTGTATTCCCCGAAGGGTTAGGCAGAGGTGTACCCGCAGTACACCCACATTTCGCCAGTTATGTTTAAGTCCCATGTAATAGGGGCGAGCCCATTGCCATCAACCGGACACAAATCCAGACTCCGGGCTGCTACTGAGAAATTCCTTATGGAAAAACCCCAATAACAATTTTCCCGCTCAGCAGTAGAGCATTTTCTCTAATACGTAGGTACAGTACGACATAACTTAGCTGTAGCATCGCCAAAATTTGTAAAACCGATCACCATCTGAACTGAAAAATCACCGATATGTATTACTGCTTTAGGTGAAAATGTACTTACGCAAACGTAATAATTTGTGAAGTCATATAACCAAATACATTCGAAAAATTAAAATGAATGAATGCTAATTTAGTTGTGTCGTACTGTACTGACTATTTTAAGGCTCCCGCAGACAGGCGCGACGCGACAACTGTACAACCATTTCCGTGAAGTTTTCATAGAAATTGTTCCACCAGAATTGCGTCGCGCCTTTTTGCGACAGCCTTTATCAATGGAAATAAAATTAAAATATGTCTCCCAATTATTGGCGATAGGCCTAAGCCGACGTTCGCACTGACGTAATAAAATCTTTTTTCAAACGCGTTTTCAAAATCTGTTTTTAAACGCGTTTTTTCAACGCGCTGGGACGAGAGTGCGTCCCAGCGCGTTGGATTCTCAACGCTCGGCTTAACACCGAGAGTTGAAAATCCAGCGTGCAATAAAATCCCGCCGCGATTTTATTACGTCTGTGCGAACGTCGGCTAATACCGTCGTCGTCACATGAGTTCGTCCTCGTGTGTTGATGTCGATCTCTCTCGGCTGTTGGTTGTCGCAACCATCTTTATGTTAGTGTTAGAGCAGACGCGAACAGAATTGTCAATTATGGTTAAGAAACCATCTTCTTTCGTGTGATGACACGATGACAGATTGAGTAGACGGGAATAGAAAAACCGGCCAAGTGCGAGTTGGACTCATACACGAAGTGGCGTACAAGCGTTGCCAGATTTTTTTTTTGGGCAATCTGGGATTTTGAGCCATTTTGAGTAAAAAAGCGGCTTCTTACGTCGAAAGCGGGACATAATAAGAAAACGGAAAATATATAATTACTAGCGGACCTGACAGACGTTGTCCTGACCGAATACCGCCACCTATCGGGTCCGATTGTGAATCTAAACCATTCCCAGATCCCCTTGAACACACACAAAAAATTTCATCAAAATCGGTCCAGTCGTTTGAGAGAAGTTCAGTGACATACACACTCACAGAAGAATTATATATATAAAGATTATTATTTATTTGTATTATTTTTTACTACTTATCCTTTTATTTGTGTTTCAAATTAAGTTTACAATGATGATATAAAGCAGTAGAAAATGTATTTTAATGATAATACGTTACTTAACTATACTAATAACCAATAACTATTAGTTTGTCCTGTAGGCAGTTAAATCTTCAGAGGAATATAATATTAAATAAGTTATACGTTACTTATGAATTACTTTTTTATTTTTCTATCCCCGTAAATCGGGACTGAGCTTGTCCCGCGCGGGACATTTAATTTTGGCCAAAAAACCGGTACGTCCCGCCAAAATCGGGACGTCTGGCAACGCTGTTCCGTAACCGTACCGTATTAAGATATAGCAGAAAACTCTGTTTATTGTATGGCAACCCTAAAGAAGCCATCCAAGGTGTCCCGCCATTTTCTACTGGGTCTGACGTGACCCGCAGATTATAATAATAGTAAGAAACTTTATTTCAAGTTTTTACACCCCGTTTTTAACCGATTTAAAAAAGGAGGAGGTTATAATATGTTCTTCTGTATGTATTCTTTTTTTAAATATATTTTCATGGATATTTTTGTCAATTATGGAACGAATTGGTATGTGAGGTAGGTACCATAATTGAAAAGTGAAAAATTAAAAACTTTTTCATTAAAAAAAAAACACTCGACTTCCAAAAAACACTTCAAAGTGAAAAATTATTTTAATTTCGAAAGTCGGTGGCAAAAACCTGAAATACAGATCCAAAGACACCGTCTTCCGAAATTAAAGTTATTTATCACTTGTAAAGCGGTTTTTTATTTATATTTATTTTTCAAGTCAGTTTTCCTTGTTCACCTACTAAGATATCAAGAGATAACTAATCAAACCAAGAAAAAAACATCCGTATCATAAAATTAATCACTATCACATCTACATCATCTACCAGCAACGGAGCATGCAACGGTTGCGCAAACGCACGTAATTGCGATCGGTTGCAAAAGCCGACAATTGACGACCGCGACATTGCCAAGCCGAGTGACGCAGCGTGGAATGTTCCGAGTGATACACGTAATTATAATATGCAACGGGTAATATTGCTTCATTTGGCAAGAAAATAGTCAATAAAGGAATTAGAACGCATAACATGCTGTCTCCCCCCGACCCTTGCTCGATAACGAGGTGCCAGCAGTTGTTGCAGCTGAGCACGTAGCTTTAAATTCCCCGACTAATAATCATGATCAATACTTTGATCCAGCCCGTCCCATCTTTGATGTCCTCCCTCCGGTTGACGCCCTAAGTCGAGTTTCGTACCCCACAGGGGGTGCCCTTAGCGAGCGTTTACCTAGTTTTAATTAGCATAGTTGAATAACCCCTGGCTGGAGGTTATAAGTGTAGTAGCTTAAGGCACCCATAGGAAAGCCCGGTTAAGTAGTCATGATCTCAGAGGTCAACTAAGAGATGCCCTACCTAAAAAAATAAAACATGTTATGGGTACTCCTAGAAGACGAGCTCGTGGCTAAGTATTAACAGCCGCACGGGTCGATCCATCAGGTTAAGCTGCGCTTGCCGCGGTTGTTCCGTGGATAGGTGACCATCTTTATATACCGAGACTCCTCCGTGCCTCGGAAAGCACGTTAAGCCGTTGGTCCCGGCTGTCATTCGTGGATCTTTGACAGTCGTTACGGGTCGACAGAAGTTTGAAAGTCTGACAACCAGTCTTACCACGGGGTGTTGCCCAGTAGCTGGGTTGTGGAGGTCCATATATATAGATAGGCAGTCGCTCCATGTAAAATACTGGTATTCAGTTGCATCCGGTTAGACTGGAAACCGACCCCAACATAGTTGGGAAAAGGCTAGGCAGATTGAACATGTTATAGGTAGGTGTCCTCGAAGGTGTAAGCAGAGGAGAACCAAATTTCACCAAAAGATGTTTTGGTCCCATCTGAACTAATAATAAAGCTGAAGAGTTTGTTTTTTTGCTTGTTTGTTTGTTTGTTTGAACGCACTAATCTCCGTAACTGCCAAACGGATTTGAAAAATTCTTTTTGTATTTGATAGCCTAATTCTTGAGGAAGGTTATAGAATAACATCACGCTACGACCCTTAGGAGCCGAGCAAAAAGAAAATCCGACAGAATTAACATTAAGCGAAAACGAAGGTTTTATCTAAGTAAAATCGGGCTTTACTCAGATAAGACCTGCAAAACTTTCAGAATACGAATTTTAAAGTAGTTAATTCTTTTGCTTTGTAGGGTTTTAGGTTAGCTATAGTACTGGGCAAGTACGGTACAAATATGTTCTTAATATCCTTCGGCAAACCTCGTGTTTCGTCAGTCGTCTGATTTCTATGTTGCCTTTTGCACTTAGTGCAGACTGGACGCTCTCAATCGACTTGGATGTATACAGAGTTGTTAATACTCTTTTAATAAAAGTATTTTTTTTTTTTAATGGTAGGAAAGCTGCTGAAGTCGCAGGCACGATAGATAGGAAAATAGTTTACGAAAATCAAAATAAAACAACAAAAAAGTACTTAGTTCTGAATTTAAACAAGATAAATCTAATAATTGATGGATATGGAAATTAGCATTCGTTTGTATTCGGAAATGCGATGATTCCCGAGGGACATTAAGAAAATATAAATACTGTACCTAATTTTGATATAGTAAGGTGAATACAATCGTAAAGAATTTTATAATATTTTTTCAACGCATTAAATTATTTTTATCGCGGGCCATACATATTTAATGTTGCCTATGTTCACTTGAAATGAAATAAAACATTTTATTGGAATTTGCTGTTGCTTAAATTAAAATCTGAAGGTCAGTTTTTGTGAGGCAATTTAATATCTTCCTATATTTAGAACGTTGCCGATCTAGTTTCTATTTTAGTAAAATGTAAAAAAATATCCAGTATAATTAACAAATTTTTTTTTTACGTCTTGGCCTTCTGAATATTAAGTTAAGATGACATACGTGATTGTTTTAAATTCCACATACATCTAGTGATGTGCTGGATCGTTAAAAAATGTGATCCACGGATACGGATACGGATCTTATAAGGGTCTAGATCCGCGAATACGGATACGGATACGGATCTCAATTTTCTTCAGGTTCAGCAGGAATTATTTATGATCCTCATTGTAACCGACTTTTGGGGGACAAAGCTGCCAAAGTTACTCATTTTGAAATACAATTTACCATTACTCAATATTAATATAACGTACTTATATTTTTTTTAGTTCTTGAAAACAACATAGTTTTAATTGATGTGTGAACTCACATAATTATTTCATAGCATAGCACAAATATTAGAGGTTTGATCTCACTACAAAGATAGTTTAATTACTACTTTATAACTTGATTTACTCTACTTGAATTATAATAATTACGTTTTTTTTATAATTTGGATTGAAGTTAACAGTATTTCATTGCTACATATCTTTAAAATTTCATATACGTAATGAAATGTATTAATATAAAAGATCCGTTCAAGATCCGCCAAAAAGTAACGGACACGGATACGGATACAGATCTTTTTTCTCCCTCGGATATCCGCGGATACGGATACGGATATCCGGCACATCACTAATACATTCCTATACAATTCTTTTATTTCATTATTTAGAAATTTATTCGGTCAGAAAAATAAATAGGTAAATTGACACTACGTTAATTGGTGGTGTTAGGTATAGCTATACTATACAACTGTCAAGTAATGACAGTTATGATTTAAATATCTACAACATGTTTAAAAAAAACCCTGTCCGATCCGTGAAGTCTATTTATGTGGTAATTATCAAGAAAAAAAAAAAAATATAAATCGTCACATTTTTTTTCATTGGGAATTTTACCGGTTTATGACATGGGGCGCGGGCGGCCGTCGTATGGCAGGTGTCTACAAGTTATAACTTATGACCCCTGTTGACAATTTGCAATTTTTTAATGGATCTGGGGTATTTTTGGTACCTACTAAAAATGTGATTTTTAAATAGCAATAACTTTTTTATTATCAATTATAATATATTTTTTTAGGTAGGTTGGATCGGACAGGGTTTTCTTTGCATATATTGTATAGGTATTTATACGGACAATTTAATAAGTAGTCAACAATGACTAACTTCCTTGACTGTATCTACATTTGCGAAATTTTTATTGTTATTTAAATTCGGGTGTACCTAATGTTACCATTATTGCTAGTGTTGCCAAGACATGACTCAATCAAAATTCAATGTTTTGTCCAGTATAAAAAAAAAATGTAGTGTTAAATATTGTACAGTGGCACGGAACCTTCGTGTACGAGTCGCACTTTTTTTTTTTTTTCATTCTCCTCCCCTTATCCCAATTTATTTGGGGTTGGCACAAACATGTTTTTTTTTTTCCATATACTTTTCTTTCTATTAGGTCGTTATCTTGGTAGCCATATTATCAGGGCCCGCGGAAATACTCCATGACAGGGGGCAAACTTCTTTGCTTCCAAAAATGAAGTACTCTATGACGGGGGGGGATAAACTTCTTTAGTCACCCCCTTCCAAAAATTAAGTACTCCGTGACGGGGGGGGGCAAACTTCTTTGGTCACCCCCTTCCAAAAACGATTTAATGTAGGTACATCATACGGTCCAAAATAGTAAGTACCGCCCCGTTGTGCCATTATAGGCTACTCGTAGAATAGCGCAACGGGGCGACAAGTAAACAAACAAGGCGACAGGAACATATTTCCACATGCACCTTTTCTTTCTAAACCTTCTTTACCAAGTAGTAAAATTGGAGGGGGCGTAGCCCCCCCGTTTGATATTAGGGGGGCATTTGGCCCCCTCTGCCCCCTACTTCCGCGGTCCCTGAATATTATCATCTTTTACATAGACCATCGTTTTTTTTTGTCTTTTCCTATCATACAGCTTAAAAAAATGAACTATTATAACAATTGGCGCTGTTTCTTAACGGATTGCGATCAGAGAATGACGAGATAGACTCCGATTTGGTAACAATGGCTGACAGGCATCACTGAGCACCTTACGGCACCTAAGTGTTGTAAAGCAATAAAAGTAACAGTTGTTTAATAAGTAAACATGGATGAATTGCTGTTTGGAGAAGAATTGCGGCAGAATGAAAAAGGAAAAAAAAGATTGGTGCATTTTCGCACGACTCATAATGCGAAGCATTAGAGAGTGTTTTGCAATCGAAAAATTTGTTTTACCACTGTTTTTATTGTTACACTCCTGCTAATACACAGAATTTACTTAATTTATATACCATTGTATAAATAATTTAATGGAGATTAATTCTGTGCTTTTCAAACATTGATTTAATGCAGCAGACACGAAAAAAAACACCAAAATAGTTTTAAAAAAAATTCCGTCAGTCAAGTGTGAAACCTGAAAATATTGTAGCTTGCGAAAAAATGAATTAATTGAGTCATTTTTTTAAATACAGGACGCTTGGAGTCCTGACTCGGGCGCAAAAACCGACAACGAGAAGTCGCCCGAGGCGAGCGGAGGTTTCACGAAGCGAACCGAATTGCCCTTCTATACTCGTATTCGCTTAACTTCGCGAGTGGTGTAGTGCAGGCTTTATAGATTTGACGAAAAATATCAAATTTTTCGAACAGGCAAGTTAACGAATGATAGCACCACTAAGAGGCCTGTATCGAACATTTTTTTTTGTCCGTCTTGTAGATTATTAAAAAATATTGAACACGTATTTTTCTTTTTTGACGTAATCAAAAGATTACGGCGATACATTGAGTTAAAATATGATATGGCATGACGTCACGCCTTGCTAGATTTATTACTGCGTTGTGACGTAGCGAGACCCTGCTCCCCAACTTTAATGCGTGTAATATGATAAAGCAAAAAAATACGTGTCTAATATTTTTTTATTATCTGAAAGATGGACTAAATAGAATTTCTTGTTTTTACCCTATTGTCCAAAGGAAGCCCTTTCAGAGTCTATGTCATGGCCATTTTCAAATAAAAACAAAAGAACATTTTCGTTCTTTTTATGGTAATATTTCTGAGCTTTATGACATGTAAATTGAATTGTGAAATCGTTTCTTCGTACTTAAGGGTCAGGCGTGTTGGTTTCTCTTGACATTGATCAGCACAAGGATGAGAAATATTTATCTTGTAACGATTACGACCTCTTTATAGGTCGTCTGAATATTCAAATCGGTGACTTTTTGAAATTCCGCGCAAGGTCTCTTCCGAGGTGATTATTCTTCATTTTGATTGCTTTATAAAAAGGTCATATTTTAGAGGTTATAGACGGATAAATTGTTAGTTTACTCTGATATTTTTGCAGCGAGGACAATTCGCAGTCCCCGGCGAATAAAATCGTAATCGTAAAAACTAAATTTTACAGGAAAAATAAAAAACAGTTTTTTGTGAATGTCTTATTAACTAATATATATAGCGGAATTGTTCAAATACCAAAAGAAAAGTGATTTTTTACATTAATTACAATACACCTTCAAATCTCGTAAGTTCTGAAATAACCGTAGGAAATGATATGCCCAAAGTCAAAGTCAAAGTCAAATAATTTATTTCAATTAGGCACAAAAAGGCACTTTTGAACGTCAAAAACAAAAAATAGAATTGATTCTAGTCGCCCCTTCCAAAAGGTAGTTTTCGTATGGAGAAGAATGGGCAAGAAACTCCACCGTTACTCTTTTAAAATGTTTTAAAATATTTTGTATACATTAATTATATAATTACCATAGCATGGCCCATGGCATGGCATTAGACCATTAGACCTCCTCTGTACATTTCTGTGCATGAAGTATTAAAAAAAATAGGCTAGCTAGGTATCGTAAAATAATAAATTGGTATTTCTTTACGATGTACCTACACGGAAGCAGCAGCATATTTTTTGGTCCTAATTTCCAAACATAGATTTTTATCATTCTTATTAAATAAAGGAGGTGCCTGCATATCTTATTAAAATGTGATATATTAAAAAAAAAAAAATCCCGAGCACACTTTTGACCTTTCGATTTAATTCTCTGCGTTTAAAACCTTGACAGTAAGGAGAACAGTCATGTTTAACTTTATGTTTGTTTTAATAATGTTTTGGTAGCCTCGCAATGGAAATTATTGCCTCAAGGCATTGTGTATGTCAAATAAATAAATAAAAGACGCGCGGAATTATTATGAGTACTAAAAGTTTTATGTCATTGTCGACAGAAAATAAAAACAATCATAAATTCACACATATATTTTAAAAGCACTGTTAATAATATTTTTCAATGGTTTCAAATGCTCGCTCGTGCTCGTGGCTCGTGGCAAAGTAATAACAGCCGCACGGGTCGATCGATCAGGTTAAGCTACGCTTGCCGTGGTTGGTCCGTGGATGGGTGACCATCTTTACATACCAAGTCCCCTCCGTGCCTCGGAAAGCACGTTAAGCCGTTGGTCTCGGCTGTTATTTGTAGATCTTTGACAGTCGTTACGGGTAGTTACAAGCCCAAAAGTCTGACAACCAGTCTTACCAAGGGGTATCGTGTTACCTAGTAACTAGGTTGTGGAGGTCAGATAGGCAGTCGCTCCATGTAAAATACTGGTATTCAGCTGCATCCGGTTAGACAGGAAGCCGACCCCAACATAATTGGGAAAAGGCTAGGCAGATGATGGTTTCAAATGCTACAAATTGAGAACGCTAAAACTTGAATTACTATCTGATCTTACTAATATTATAAACGCGAAAATTTGTGAGTATGGGTGAATGTTTGTTACTCTATCATGCAAAAACTACTGAACGGATTTTGATGAAACTTTACAGTAATAAATGCAAAAGTGAGGTTGTTTGTTCCTTTGTTACACTTTCACACTAAAATGGCTGAATGGATTTGGATGAAATTCGGCATATGGATAGACCATGACCTGGGTTAGGACATAGGATACTTTTTATCCTGGTAAACGCAGACGAAGTCGCAGGCAGAAGCGAGTACCTAATAAATTGTTATTAATTTGTCTAATAGTTGTACGAGTATGTTACTGTTTCACTAACTTACGTACCTACTGTATCTACAAAATATTTACATGCCATTACGAAATGATGGAAATGTCTTTGCAATGAATTTTAAATGTAAATTTTATAACGGATGAGGATGCAGATGTTGAATGCCTACACTGTCCTCTCATATCTATTTGGAAACATTGTAAAAACCATTTATTTTTAAACGAGTAACCGTGGAGTTTCTTCCGGCTCTTCTCCATAGGAAGCAACCAATTGGAATCGTGCACCTAGCTTCTGACGTTTCACAAGTGCCCTTGTAGGTTAAAACAAAATTTCTAGCGGTGGAAAGGGCACAACGCGCTCTTATCAAGTGTATGTACTTCAAAAAGATATCCTACTGAAGACCTATTTCGAATTAGTAACTTGCTCTCAGTCAGGAAACTTTACATTACACAACTGTTATTAAAAAAACATAAGTCTCTTTCCTATGATGCTGGTATATTGAGTAAAAGAAGGAAATATATAATATTAAATATCCCTAGGACAAGGACTTTGCTTGCCAGTATGCAATTTAGTAAACAATCTGCTGCGCTATATAATAAAATCAATAAATACATCTACATTTATCCCAAAAACTACTATGACAGTAAAAAAAATATTATGAAATGGATACAAACGCTTACCTACAATGATACCGAAACACTTCTGAAACCTTGACAAAATACACATCCTCACACTCATGTACTCTCTCTCAGTCATACCTACAGGCTACACTTTCACTCACAATACTCACACACATACTTACACCCCACATACACACATACACATTTGATTTAATTAAATTAATGTTAATTTATGTAGTTTTAGCAAAAACATTATACGATTTGCTATTTATATAATACGTCTTGCTATGGAAGAGCGGATTCTCCTAATACAGGCACTATCTGCCTAAAAGGAGGATCCAATCAAAAAAAATTGTTTATACCTCTACTTGTTTTACCAATAAACAATTTTTTTATTTTTTATGTGAAATAGAATATTTTGAATTTGAATCAACCTATAATGTTCCCACTGCTGGGACACAGGCCTCCTCTTTATGTAAGAGGGAGTGGGCCATAATCCACCACGCGGGCCCAGTGCGGGTTGGCGGGTATCCCAAGTCTGTTTTTTTTAGGGTTCCGTAGTAAACAAGGAACCCTTATAGTTTCGTCATGTTCGTCTGTCTGTCTGTTTGTCTGTTTGTCTGTCTGTCTGTCCGCGGCTTAGCTCAGAGATGCTTAGTACTAGAAAGGTAAAATAAAATCATGAAAAATATTTTTTTTTAGGGTACCTCCCCTACATGTAAAGTGGTTTTTTTTTTTTTTGTATTCCTTAGTGTGGGGTATCGTTGAAAAGGTCTTTCATAAATATTGTGAGTATGCTAAAACCATTTTTGAATTTAGAGATCCGTTTGCGAAATATTAAGCTTTAAAATGAAAAATTTTGTTAGAGTCAAGTGTCCCCCCCCCCCTGCCAGCTAAATGGTTGGTTTTAGATATGTGAAAAAATTTACAGCAGTAGCTTATATAACGAATTTAAAAGGAAAACTATCACTGAGTAGGCTTTACAAGTTAACGAGTAATAGTCGACCAACTTAGATTTGCGGTTGTAAAAACATATTCTCCCATACATTCTGTATGAAATATATTTTTTTCAACTACAAAGTTAAGTTTGTTCTTCGGATAAATTCATCCCAACTACGGAACCCTATATTGTGCGTGGTCCGACATGCACTTGGCCGGTTTTGGTTTTAGGACATGCCGGTTTCCTCTCGATGTTGTGACAGTTGTCAATAATGTAGTTAAATTGCTGTCTATCAAATCAACTGCAGTATGACAATAAAACCGGATCTTTTTGAATTTATTACCAAATATGACGAAAGTCACTATTGTAAGTAGGAGGAAACTGCTCCGTCACGATTGCACACCTGAAGTTATGACTAACCCATTACCGTGATGAAAGAACGTGTATGAAAGTGAAGGTCGATGTGGAAAGAAAGGGCCCTATTAACGGTCAATGCTGGAGTTAGGATACGTCATGTTCGTGAACGGGCACCGTCAGTTGAGACTGGTCATCTCTTAACTGCCAAGGCTTATGTTTTGAATGGTTTTATATTGTTCTCACATACACCGTGAAATTTGAATCACAGTTTTGCTAGAACAAACGTTGTTCAGACCATGGTTTACTAACATTCTAGAGTACCTATCCAATAAAAAAGAAAACATAATTGGTTTTTGAAAAAACACAAAAAAGACAAAGTTTAAAATTTCAAGATTATCGTTACTCCCTACAACACAGACACCACGCACGCGACACAGCATTGTCTACAGGGAAATGTACCTCCATAAACGAAATTTAGTAAGCAGTAGATAATCTTGACATTTTAAACTTGTGTTTTTTTCAAAAACCAAGTATGTTTTTTTTTATTGGATGCTGTAGAATGGTAGTAGACTATGGTCTGAACAACGTTTGTTCTAGCAAAACTGTGATTCAAATTTCACGGTGTATAGAAGCAACAAGAAGGTTCTGTAATTTCTTGATTTAAAACAGTGTCCTTGGAGTTTCTTGCCCGTTCTTCTCCATAGAGATCTACGTTTTGGAATGGGCAACTAGCTTCAACTTTCTGACTAACTGACCGACTCCTTGGCAATTCAAAAGTGCCTGTAAATGTTTTAATTAAAATAAATGCTTGGAGTTTGATGTAAACTCAATTGCCTTTCATTCATCTCTTTTGTGGTCCAACACTGCTCTATATCTAATATTATTTAGTTCCTAGGGCTATTGTAATAGATCATATTCAACTTGACCTTCATCATATTAAGACCTGTCAAAAAGTTTTTTGCCCTTATTATTTTAAGTAGGTACTGCCTCATTGG
This sequence comes from Agrochola lychnidis, assembly GCA_963680765.1. Classification (NCBI taxonomy): domain Eukaryota; kingdom Metazoa; phylum Arthropoda; class Insecta; order Lepidoptera; family Noctuidae; genus Agrochola; species Agrochola lychnidis. Next base: position 6,432,186 of record OY796869.1, on the reverse strand, counting down.
TCTAGTGGTCGCAAGCGCTTCTGCTGAGTATGAGGTCCTGGGTTCGATTCCCCGGTCGGGCAAAGTGTTATTGGGTTTTTCTATCTGGAATTTCTCAGTAGCCGTCCGGAGTCCGGATTTGTGCCCGGTTGATGGCAATAGACTCGCCCCCTATTACATGGAACTTAAAGATAACAGGCGAAATGTGGGTGTACCTGTTACATGCACACCTCTGCCCTACCCTTCGGGGAAACAAGGCGTGATGTTATGTTATGTTATTCTGGTCGACTGAGCTCTGCTCGAGTGAAAATAGATAAACATATTATCTAGGTATACCAACGTTGTATCACATTCCCCACTCCTGAATAAGTCACATGTATAATTTCAACATGAATGATGTAACCAATATTTTGTAACAATTTTTATTTAAAACAGTGTCCGTGGAGTTTCTTGCCCGTTCTTCTCCATAGGTATCTACTACGCTTTGGAATGGGCAACTAGCTTCATACCTATTTCTGACTGACCGATTCCTTGACAATTCAAAAGTGCCTGTAAATGGTTTATGAAATAAATGCTTTGAGTTTGAGCCAACTTTTCCAAAAGAAATTCAATGGCGATTTGACGTAACATTTCCTGATGGACAGTGATGGTATATCAGTGATCAAACTTGACCCATTGTGATTTAAAACAATGGACATCCGCGGTAAGACAATACTTGTTATGTTATCAGGGCAACATTATTTCGTATTGTTAAGAAAAAGAAGTTTTTTGGGTGGGAAATTATGAAATAACTTTTCCCGCTCTGGCCGGAGCGGGAGAGCGTGTCAGACTATTACTGACTAAAACCCACCCGCGTTCCTTTAGTTGCCTGTGTGTTGCCAGGGGCCAAGGTATCCCTTTCGGATTTTCCGACGACCCCGGCAGGCATCGGCCCTAGCGGACCCTATCAGTTGTGCTGACATCTCTTTGAGGCGCGCGTGGAACACAACGCGCCGTCGACCCGGGCCTGGTCCTTATCGGACGGCGAGCTACCATTGCTCACCGTCCGCAAGCCCGCGCCTACGGTGGCTGGGAATCGGCCTGGGATTCCCGATGCCTAGGGCGTCTACTGCGGCGGCTAGGGGTGTGAGGGCGTGTAATTTGCCTCTCCCTCACGCGTGCCGCCTCCTCCTTCGCGAGCATTACTGCTTCGCAGAAGGTACCGTGAAAAATTGATGATGCAAGCCTTGTTTTGTACAGAGAAATCTAATTACCCTCTATAATTCAATACGAGTATACTCGAAGCTATTTATTTTTAATGTTACGAACGAAAACGTAATTACGTAATATTCTGAAAATTCAAGAGTTATTAATAACATATTTTATTGTTGAAAAAGACCTTGAAACATTCTTTTGTACTCTGATAAATCTCCGCGACAATTCACACGTTATTACTATAAGATGACACTTTTTTTGCTTGGCATTGCGTAATTTATGAATTGTAAGGTAAAGTTTGTACTGCGCACGTTAGTTCCGTATGTCGAGTAAACTTTGAAGAATTGGGTACTTGACAACTATATTACACACTCGACGGAAATATGCCCAAAACAAAGAAATAAAAGGTTTAAGGAAATACCAGCACCGCGGATGAAATTATTCGTAAGCCTTCTTCGTCTACATCAACCACAGCACGCGTAGCATGACCACCGTAGAAACGGGTTTTGTCGACGGAAGAATAGACAAATTGACAGATTGCGATTGTTTATCTGTCATTTTGTCTATTCTTCCGTCGACAAAACCTCTTTCTACGGTGGTCATGCTACGCGTGCTGGAGTCATCAGTAACTCTTCTAAATTTGACACTTATTAACTTTATCGCCTACTATTATTTTGTAAACACCACTGTATAGATCTTTAATTATTTTTTAACTTAATTGTATCATATTGATTTTATTATTATTTGCTACACATATCTATTATTTTTTATTTAAATATTTACACACACTATAAAACTGATTTACATCCGTAAGACGTACTCGTAACATAAGGTTCAGTTGATAACCAGCGTCAGGCATTAGTTGTCTGGCATTTATGCTGAACTGGGCCTATTTGTCGCAGCCGTGAGGGACACAATACTGTTTTAAGCTTTCTCTGTTTTTTAAGCTATTGCATAGCTTTTATCGCGGGCTTTGAGCGCGGCGACCGAATCAAGAAATTCCGTAATGTAACGAAAATAAAACCTAACACCCCCCACTCCGCCTACCATGTACTGACGGTTCCCATGACAACGTGATGTTGCCATGGGAAACCTGATGTTGTCATGGAGGTTACAAATGCTATGCAATAGCTTTACCGCGGCGGTCCCCGAGTGCCACACGTTTTTTTTTTTGTTTTTGAAAACTTTGTGCCTTAACAAGGTTAAAATTTTTTTTTTTTCTTTCTTACTATAGAGGCTTCTATAGTGAGGCATTTATTGCTTGCCAAGATAGCTTGCTAGCATAGCTTGCTTGGAGGAGCTCGTGGCTATAATAACAATCGCACGGGTCGATCCATCAGGTTAAACTACGCTTGCCGCGGTTGGTCCGTGAATGCGTGACCATCTTTACATACCGAGACTTCTCCGTGCCTCGGAAAGCACGTTAAGCCGTTGGTCCCGGCTGTCATTCGTGGCTCTTTGACAGTCGTTACGGGTCGTCAGAAGCCCGAAAGTCTGACAACCAGTCTTACCATAAGGGATATTGTATTACCCAGTTACTGGGTTATGGAGGTCAGATAGGCAGTCGCTCCATGTAAAATACTGATATTCAGCTGCATCCGGTTAGACTGAAGGCCGACTCCAACATAGTTGGGATAGCATGTTTAGACATAGCATGCCATCCTAGTATGATAAATAATCAGAGCAACAGGTTTAGCTTGGTAATCATCTGATTTGCCGATTTGTACTAAAGAACAACTGTAGATTAGTACATTTTTTACGTTGTCTCGATGACATCTGTTTCCGGGGCAGTTTTTAGGGTACCGTACCTCAAAAGGAAGAAACGGAACCCATAGAGGATCACTCGTGTGTCTGCCTGTCCGTCTGTCACAGCCATTTTGCTCCGAATCTACTGGACAAATTTAGTTGAAATTTGGTACACGTATGAATTTCTTTAACCCAAACACAAACGTGTAACGTAAACTAGTAGTTCTGCGAACAGTAGACTTCGCGAGCACAAACTTTTTTACAACAATTAATATTCCACTAAAGTTATTTAAAACGGGATATTTACCATGTTTTTTAATTAAAATTGGATATTTTGTTAAAAAAAAAAACATGATATCTATCCCGTTTTAAAGAACTTTAGTAGTGAAAATAACCATGTCAGTTTAAAATCCTATAATTAATATACCTATCCAACTTAAAAAAGAAAACCCGACTGCAGCTGTACGTTACTAAAAAGCATGTGGTGGCAAGACGATTATAAAACAGAAATAAACTAACCCAAAACTAACCAACTACTTTCTGTTAAACACGAGACTTTACTTTTGAAGCTACTTTACACCTAACAAAACTCAGTCACACAAAATCTTCGACGGGACCTAGTTGGCAAGCGATAACGACAACGCAATCTAGCGGTGTACAGTAGCGCCATAGTTTTGTAAACTGCACCGTGTGACATATCAAATGAAAGGACTTGTTGTGAGAATCTCAAATATATATTTTTAGACTTATAAAATAAATAATTTTAGAGAGTTTTAAGAAAATAGATGAAAAGTGACAATTCCCCTTTATCTCCGAAACTACTGAGCCTAAAATTTAGAAAAAAATATAGAGAATGGTTCTTTACTCATAGATCACAGGCAAATTAATATTGTCAGTGAAAACTTTTAATTGGCCTTCTTTCACTAACTATCAACTATTTGTATCCTAGCTGTAAGTTTTCTTAAAAAATAAAATAAAATAAAATAAAAATAAAACCTATAAGAAATCTATAGTCTTAAAATAACATGGTAAAATCTGTCAATATTGTGTGTATAAACTTACATTTGCAGTTGAAATGTATGGCAGAATGAGTTTTTCAACTACAATGTTAAGTTTGTTCTTGGGATAAATTCATCCCAACTACGGAACCCTTCATTGTGCGTGGTCCGATACGCACTTGGTTCATTTTTCATCAGAAACTTAACTTTGAAAACTAAAAATACGTCATCAAGTTACATGCCATTATACTTAACTACTTAAATATTTTTTATACCAATTAGTTATCGACAACAATCCTTTTGAGAGTCATTTAACATACTTTACAAAATGGATAGTTTTGACTTTAAAACATTACTCAGCAAAAAACAGTACAAAAAATCTTTTAATATTATTCAGTGATAATTTTTGTTTCCTTTTGACATAATAGCATTATTTCGTGTCAAATAGTGGTCATAATAATTATGAAAATTTGCGTCAATAAGTTGTCATTTGTCATTTTAATTTGAATAGGAAATATTAGTAGGTACTACAGTATAACTTATAGATTTTGACTAACAAAGTCCTTGTGCAAAGTTTTAAATATGAATATTTTTTCTGTTAAATGTGCAGAAGTGTAATTATGGAAATATTGGCCATGTTTTGGGTTTACGCATGAAGGTAACATATTATTTGAAATATCTACGTCATTAGCATATGCAAGCATAATCAGCCTATAATGTTCCAACTGCTGTGACACAGGTCCTCCTCTCTGTGAGAGGGAGTGGGCCGTAATCCACCACGCGGGCCCAGTGCGGGTTAGTAGATGTTACACGTCTTCGAATTTTTGGTTCTAGGACATGCCAGTTTCCTTACGATGTTTTCCTTCACCGTTTTGAGAGCAGTGAAGATGAAATAATGTACACAAAGGTGCCTGTCATGGTTTGAACCTACGACCACTGCTCTCCATCATCCATCAAACAAAACTATTACTATTTTCTGCCAAGGGAAACTATATTTTGTCTTACAAAGTAAATTTTTGGTCCTTTGGTCCTAAAATCTAATCGCTGCTTTTGAATTTGACTATTTTGTCAAACCATATCTCCAATTCCCTATGAAACTCACACAGTTTTATTCTTCAATTCCGGCACTAAGACATCAAATAGAAAATGGTAAGTTCTGGGCCATACTGGAAATTTAAATTGTATTTGCCGCTAAAAAGATGAAGAATACAAATCATGGACTAACCTTTCTCTCAACACCGGATCCAATCCAACTGTCGGCTCATCCAATATAAGGAGTTCAGGTTCATGCACAAGGGCAGCTGCCAATGATACCCTTCTCTGCTGACCCCCAGATAGGGTCTTTATGAGGCGGTTTCCATTGGGCAGGTCTAGAAGGTTCGAGAGGAAATCAAACCGTTCTACCATTTTCTCCATGTGCATGCCGTAGATCCGGCCGAAGTAGTATATTGCGTCGCGGACTTTGAATTCGCCAACTAGGGCTATGTCCTGTGAAGAAAGGAAATATTTTTGTTAGAAGTACTTTGTTGATTAGGTTCTACAGACATTGGCTTAACTTGTTCCTTGTTGAAATGTTCGAGACGACAGATTTAACCGTTTCGAAAAAAACATAATTTGCACAAAATTTGGTTGAAATCCATCGCATTGTTTGATGATATTAAGTGGGATTAGAGTAAATGTCATAGGTAAATCAGAATATCGCAATCTCCTGCTGAAAAAAGCCTTTTGAAATTTGTGCTTTGGGATGGCTCAAAGTACAAATTGCATTTGCTGTTGCTGTCAATTCTCGTCCTATTCATCCAGTTAGTAAAGAAGGACTTCATTAAATCATAGTTAAAAAGATGTAGATACAGCAGTACGTTACTGCGTCTCTTTAATATATACCACCTGCACGCGTAGCATGACCACCGTAGAAACGAGTTTTGTCGACGGAAGAATAGACAAAATGACAGATTGTGATTGTTTATCTGTCATTTTGTCTATTCTTCCGTCGACAAAACTCGTTTCTACGGTGGTCATGCTACGCGTGCAGGTCTATGTCTGGCATCAAGAAGCGTTGCTTTATAAGGTACTGTAACGTCTGAGGGACGTTGGGGACGTAATCTAAAGTAATACGCACTCGCAGTACTCGTATGTTATTTGTATATTACTTTGAATACAATATTATATTTTATAAAGATATGTGCAATGAGGGGCTTGTGGCTAAGTAATAACAGCTGCACGGGTTGATCGATCAGGTTAAGCTACGCTTGCCGCGGTTGGTCCGTGGATGGGTGACCATCTTTACATACCAAGTCCCCTCCGTGCCTCGGAAAGCACGTTAAGCCGTTGGTCCCGGCTGTCATTTGTAGATCTTTGACAGTCGTTACGGGTAGTTAGAAGCCCAAAAAGTCTGACAACCAGTCTTACCAAGGGGTATCGTGTTACCTAGTCACTAGGTTGTGGAGGTCAGATAGGCAGTCGCTCCATGTAAAATACTGGTATTCAGCTGCATCCGGTTAGACTGGAAGCCGACCCCAACATAGTTGGGAAAAGGCTAGGCAGATGATGATAAAGATATGTGCATTATTCCATAGCTAGCTTCCTTCTACTTTTACATCAAACTAAAACATATTCCAAATATATTTAAATGTGAAACTGTCAGGTTAGTTCGAATGCTGAGCTGTTTTCTTACCAGCCTGCATAACATGAGGTTGCATATTGCATAAAACCTTACAGTACTATGAAAATCGGTGAAATCATACAGACTAAACTTTGTATCGAATGTCGACAACATCGGCCGCCGCAAACTACTCGGTGATGCAAGTTTCTAAATGCGGCGGTAGATACTTTCCATCCCGTGGGTTATTTAGTAGATAGGATTGCTCATGGCTAAATAATAACAGCCTCACGGGTCGATCAAGGTTAAGCTACGCTTGCCGAGGTCGATCCGTGGGTGAATGACCATAATGAGGCTACCTCTTAGATTATCCCTCTGTGCCTCGTAAAGCACGTTTAATCAGGTATGCATGAGTTAGAACCCTGAAAGTCTGACAACCAATCTTGCTAAAGGGTATTTTGTTAAGTTACCTGTTACCCAGTTTGGAGGTCAGATAACCGGTAACTGCATCCAGTTAGACTGGAAGCTGACCATAAAATAGTTGGGAAAAGGCTAGACAGATAAAGAACATAGTAGGATACATACCTGAGGCATATACCCAACCCTGGGTCCGGGCACACCGCTGCCCTTCTCTCCAGGTCTTCCACCGAGCACCCAGACGTTTCCACTATTCAGTTTCCTCCTGCCCACTATGCAGGATAGTAACGTGGTCTTGCCACATCCTGAAGGACCGAGTAGACCGTATCTGTGGAAAAGAATGATTTAGATTATAATTTTAGTAAAATTTTCATGTGTGTCTAAAATTGATGAGATTTTTTATGATTATTCAGCGTAGCTTAACCACTTTTATCTCTACTCTACAAATAATAACATCTCTTTCCATACAAAGTGAAATTTCTTTTCTTCAATTTTTACATTACACCGAAGAAATCTTTCTACGATCTGTTAATTTGTCATTGGTTTCTTCCGTTTCTACGCGTGCTGGCATAGGATAGCAAAAAACTATGCGAGACAGTGTCGTTTGATCTAAAAGTGAATAAGTGCCTTTTTTCATAATCTTTCGATTGTGGTGTCACCAGGTTCAAAGTTTTACTTAATTTTGGACAGTCTTTTGAGTCAACTAAAGCTATCGTTGCGATTTTTTATTAGCTATAGATTTTTTTTGCTGTTTTATGAGAAAAAATAAAAGTGTATTTTTCAAATTAGCCAAAATTTATACTTACATGATTCCTCTATCGACAACCATGTCCATATCCTTAAGCACTGGCTTGAAGTCAGCTTTGTCAGGCCTGCCATAGTACTTGTTGGCCTTCTCGATGATCACGGCGGCTGAACAGACCGCCATCTTGAAATGTGCGTGCGCTGGTCTCGGTTAGAATGTTGACATCTTCTTTCTGTTGACAATGAAAATACTTTATGTTAATAAAGCACATAATATTTGCTTCATGAATGTCATCGGGAATGCAGATCCTTTCGTTATTACGATAATAACGGAAGCAATGGGCAGCTCGCCGTCCGATAAGGACCAAGCCCGGGTCGACGGCGCGTTTTGTTCCACGCGCGCCTCAAAGAGATGTCAGCAGAATTGACGGGGTCCGCTAGGGCCAATGCCTGCCGGGGGTTCGAAGAAAACCGATAGGCACATCGTGGCCCCCGGCAACAGGGCAACCGAAGGAATACGGGTGGGTTTTAGTCAGTAAGAGTCTGACACGCCCTCCCGCTCCACCCAGAGCGGGAGAAGTTATTTGATAATTTCCCACCCAAAAAAAACACTTGTATGGACAACAGCGGACGTTTTTAGGCTGAATAAAAATAATAATAATATAGTTTATCATACTTTGGTCATATTTATTATCAGGGTTCCTCTCTGACTCTCATTCCTGTTTGAGACAAGAGGTCTCGTGTCTCAAATAATATGCTAAAACACGTTGGTGCTTCACCATTAGAACACGTATTAGCGATCCCGACGACTAGACGGCTACGACCCCGACCACGACCAGGTAAACTATAGAAATCGATACGAATCGCTCACTTGGTCGCAACGGCTACCTAGCCGCACACAATACCACTAGACGGCCACGACTGGCCGGAATCGTGGCCGCCTAGTACGCGAGATCCCTTACAGTCAATAGACACGCAGTCTGATCTGCTAGCTAATTGTGTAACACATTTTCATATAAGACTAATCTGTTTCATTTTGACAGTTCAACAACATTCATTGTGTCATTTACGTTGTTGAGCAGATTTTTTTCGAACTCATGAAGTTAAGGATTAATAATTTTGTTCAAAACGATTTGGACTGTAATTAGGGTGCTGATCCAATATTAATATTTCACGTGGTGAACTTCAGATGGCCCAGTTTGTGAAAAACAATTCAAAAGTCGTAAGGAACACACGAAGACTGTGGTTTGATAACCTCGGTTCAGTGATTTATCGATGACTAGAACTCTGTGACTAACATGGTAAAACTGTTAGGACCTTCTCAGTAATTAATAATTAATCGATTGAGTTATCTTGCTGTATCTTGCATACATAATTGGTTACACTGAATCGTTGATTTACCTACAATGTTCTGTGCCAGCTTATGCTGTTATGTTAAGAATCATTAATTTTCAGTCTGATCATCTTTTGTCATGTTCGTGTCTTAGTAGAGAATCCGACCTAGGAAAGGCCTTCACCCATCTTTTTAGTGGATGAAAAGTGTTTTAAATCTTTAGAATGTTAGCAAAAATATCGCGAGTGGGTTGGCTAAAAATTCCTGGCCAGACTGTGATTATTACAAATTCAAAAGTGTCATTAATTTTGAGTGTATCATCTTTTGTTATGTTCCCATCTAGTCTATACGTCATTATACAATACTTTGCTGATCCTTTAGGGTTGCTTGGATTTGCTTCTTAAATGCATTTTTACTAAGAAAAAGAATGTCGATTGAATTAAACTCATTGTTCTATGTCTCAACTAAACGATGAAGTGGCGAACGCGAGCCAGCGTTGAGTCTTAGAAGAAATTATATGTGAGCACTTTTATAGGAAGTAAGCCATTTGAGCACCCATATCACTTATGAGCACTTCCGGTCGCCACGCGAATGTAGTAAACGTGCAATTATACATAATCTCCAAGGTTTCTCTAGTATTTAACTGTTATTTCGTGAATTATATGACTGGAAGGTAATTCTTGAACGTGCCGAGTAAAACGGCTATTTAGAAGTGTTGATTATACGGTTTATGTTGTACTTCTAGTTTAAGTTGCTGGTTATTATGAAGTGGATTTTTGTCCTGAGCTGGATTTAGTTGTGCTGTGGCCTTGTGGTATGTAAAACGAAGACCAACTAAGCATTTCTTAACCTCTCACGATCAAAACTCTCTGTTCTAAATCCGCACTGTCAAGTGCAGTGTTAACTGTCAAAAGCCTGTTTTACAAACGAAGCCAATTAGATAATTTGATTTTTTGATTTGTAAGTATATTGATTTGGTAATAAAAAATCATAGAACCGGGTCAGAGGATTTAAAGTATTTTTTTTTAATATTATAAATTATTATTTTTAATTAAATAAAATACGTCTAAAATTAAAAAATCTCGTTTAGAGGTTATGGTTTTTTACGTTTATTTTGTTTTTTATAAGAAATTAATTTAAAATTAAATTATATTAGAATTGTTATAAGATTAATTGGAGGGGTTTTACCTCTTTTTTTAGTCTTGTGGTTTTATATTAGTTTAAAATATTTTTGTATAAAATACATTATCAGCATAATGCTGAGATAGCATCCTTTTGACCTAGTACAGGACTTTCTGCTTATATTTTAATTTCACTTTGTTTTTATTTTATTTTTTATTAATGTTTTAATGAGTGTGTTTTAGTTTAATTTGTGATTTCCTGTGCGAGTCTCAGTAAATGCTTTTTCTTTCTTTCTTTTCTTTATAATCGGTAAAAACGGCAAAGAACGGAGATCGGGTAAGAGTTGCCAAATTGTTGAGTTGAGGGCGGTGGTAACGAGATCACGAGGTAAACTTAAGGGCCATCAGGAAATATCAACTCGCGCATTTGGGTTACGAAGCTTCAGCCTGATTGCACAATCAACTACGCTTCGCGGCCGCTAAAAATGTAGACAACCTGAATAACGGCTCGTGAACCTGGACTTAAGTCTCCTTGGTCAAAATAGATCTGCTTTAATCGGTAAGCTAACGCTACAATACGTACAGCTACAATAAAATCAGTACCAAATAGGTAATCTAAACAACGCGATCGAAGGACCAGAATTCATTGGAAATTAGCAAACCGCGAAATGCACTGAGGGTAAAAGAGGTAAGCGGGAAAAAAGGGTTTTCCAGAACAGCCAGGTTGCAGTTCATTTGATTTAGTGGTTTATCCAAATATATATTTTTAAACAAGATACAATAGTATTTCTTTGCTTACTCTGGTCTGTTTGAAAACTATTTTTGGCGTGATAACGTCTTATAAATCGATGAACGCTGGCTGCACGCACGAAAAAGTATCACGTTCCGCCTGAGCCGAGCGTGCAAGCGAGAGCGTGGAACAAGCGATAGAGGCACGATCGGCCTAAGCGTTCGGCTTGTGACGTGATCACGTAAAATTATCGTCCGTAAACCGACTTTACAGACAACCAATTTTTTTTTAATTGTCATGGCCGCTTAGACCGCTTCCTAGTGTTTCAGGTTAATTGATTCAATTATAATTGATATTCTCGTATGTTGGCCACGAACGATGGTATTGATGTAGGCATGAATAATAATTAATATAATTTAATTAATGATGTTACAACGTCAAGAATCTATGATTACGATTGACATTCTATTTGAATGACGAAGATAAATCGTGATTACATAATAAAGAAATGATGTAGGATTTAACATAAAATAAACATACTAAGAAGGTATTTTTATCATTTGTATGGAAGACAAAATCTTTATTGTCGCTAACATTAATGAATGAAATGCACTTATCCCAGCGTGGTTTAACCAGACTCGATAAATCGAATGAACCCCAAGATTTGCACTACCCCCTGAGCCTCATGCTTCATGGGGCTACATAGGCCATTGCATATTAAGGAGTAGACCGGGTGGCGCGGTAATGGTAAGGAGGACGTGCCCTCAGGATAAGGAAGGATTTGCGAGCCGTACCGGATATGCATCCTTGGCAATGGAATAGGTAGTTTAATCATTTGTAAGGAAGACAAAAAGAATAAAATTGTCACTATCAGTGAAAAAATTGCACAAATAAGTTATTTTTTGTTTTTTAATGGCGAAATGAGGATGTAGGCAATAAGTACTCCTCTACCTAAGTCTTCGGGTATTTTAGGCATTTTTTTTGGGAGCATATAGGTACAAGATATTTGTGTGAGAAATGAGATAGGACAGTAAGGATAAAAAAATCTCTTATTTTTTTTACTGAAATGGGCGTATACTCTGTATAAAGTTTAATTACTAATGTAATAAAATATTGCTAGTTTATTGAAATGAAATGAAATTTTTGTTCTGTAATAGGATATCGGAATCACTTTTACACGTCATATTAAAAAAAAATAAGCTACATAGAGTTGACGTTCCCTATCTACCCCTCCGTGTCTTGGAAAGCACGTTAAATCGTTGGTCTCGGCTGTCATTCGTGGATCTTTGACAGTCGTTACGGGTCGTCAGAAGCCCGAAAGTCTGACAACCGGTCTTACCAAGGAGTATCGTATTTCCCAATAACTGGGTTGTGGAGGTCAGATGGGTAGTCGCTCTATGTAAAATAGGTACTGTTATTCAGCTGCATCCGGTTAGACTGGAAGCCAACCCCAACATAGTTGGGAAAAGGCTACGCAGATGATGATGATATTAAATATAAAAAAATATCATATTTATTCACTTTTCAACATAATCCAATTATCCCAAGAAATATGATACATTTGTACAGGTCTAAAAATATAACATCCTAACCTAACTAAAACTATAGATAACTGAAAAGTGAATAAATCTATACTAATATATAATCTATATCTATACTAATATATAAAGCTGAAGAGTTTGTTTGTTTGTTTGCTTGAACGCGCTAATCTCAGAAACTACAGATCCGATTTGAAAAATTCTTTCAGTGTTAGATAGCCCATTTATCGAGGAAGGCTATAGGCTATATATCATCACGCTAAGACCAATAGGAGCGGAGCACTAATGAAGAATGTTTCAAAATCGGGATTAATTTTTTCCTTTTGAGAGCTTCCGCTGCGTGCGCTGCGTAAACAGTTAAAGTTTCGCAAAAATCATGTATGACAGAATTGTTCCCCTTTAAAAGTTCTAAAAAAAAGTCCGCGACAGCATATGTCTATCTTTTAAGGTTGGCTCACTCTAACCTTTTTTATGCTAACCAAATTTGTTCAAAAGTAATGCGTTATTTACGAAGGTGTTTTTATAAACATGACATTAATCCTTATCCAAATAAATACGTTATTCATCACAAGTATTTAATTTAAAACAAAATTGCCGTTTACATCATTCGATTTCAATAAATATCTTAGGAGATATCGCAGTTTTAAAATAACATCGCAGCAAAATAATGATCAAGTACTGCGCGCGATTTCCGGTGAAGGTATCGTTTGGGGTAACAATTAATAAGGCCCAGAGGCAAACATTTAAGCACGTAGGAATAGATTTACGCCTAGAGTGTTTTTCGCACGGGAAACTATATGTTGCCCTATCGAGATCTGGTTCTTCTTTTCGTGCTCTTGATTTACAACGCTCTGTTTAGCGCCGAGAGTTGAAAATCCAATAGTGTGTTTTTTCAACGAGCTGGGACGAGAGTGCGTTCCAGCGCGTTGGATTCTCAACGCTCGGCTTAACACCGAGAGTTGAAAATACAGTGCGCGATGAAATCCCGCTGCGATTTTATTACGTCCGTGCGAACGTCGGCTTACTGATTAAAGCGTGATGTAGGTACCTAAAATAGCTAACATAGGTACGCATTATTAAAAAAAAAAAACACCTTTATTTAAACGAAGTCGCGGATTAAAGATAGCGTTAGCCCAAAGTAGCTACTCCACGCGGACGAAGTCGCGGGCAGAAGCTAGTATAATAATAAAAATAAATACGAAAAACAAGTTTTTTATATTTTTAAATGTTTGTTAATAATTTTTTATAAGAATATTTAAAAATGTAATTATTATGTTTAAAAATGAAATAAAATAAAAATAAACAGTAAAAAAATATCATGTAAAAATGTAGGGTAGTATCCAGACTGGCCTTTTGAGGAAAGTAAAAGAAACAGTTTGAGTAAACCTGTACACCGCACGCATGCATCAGCCATCATGAATTCAAACCTTATCTTAGAACTCGACGAACCGACACACTACACTACCAGTGAGAGCGTAAAAATAGGCATAAAAGTTACTAAAACCGCCGAATAATTGTAAACAATCTTCTAAATCGGTGGTTATTCAGAAGCAGATTGTACTGTAATCAAACGATATGAATAGGTACATTAAAAAACTATTTACAAAAGGCAGTTGTTTTTTTTTTTGTAAAAAGTTTTTATTTTTCACTTTTTAGTTATGGTACACACGGCTACACATCAAGCTATACATTTCCAGTATAAGCTGACCTCGCATTGTACGGAAATCCTTAACAATGCGAGATCAGCATAAACTGGAAATGTATAGCTTGGTGTGTAGCCGTGTGTACCTACCCCACACAAATTTGAATACCACTACCTGCTATGTAAATAACAGTGACAGGAACTTATCATATCCACAAACTAAGTGGAAAAAAATACGTATTATTGAAGCTACCTCAAAAACTACCAAAGCAAAGTTAATAAAATTTCTATGGGATCACCTCTAAGGTATGACCTACCACACAAAAAAGAATCATCAAGATCAATTCATAATTCGCGGAGTAATCGCGTAACAAACACACAAAAAATGAAAGACCTTTAAAAGCCTGTTAAAAAATAAAATTAAAAAAAAATTCGCTGAGGACAGGATTCGAACCTGCGCGGGTATAATCCATTGGATTTCAAGTCCAACTCCTTAACCACTCGGACACCTCAGCTATATGATTCATTGCTAAAATTCTTGAATAAAAGGCATTCATTTTTATTTATATGGTAAATAATGGATTTGTTTGCACAAGTGTAGATAACAATAAAGCTAACAGTACTAAAATCTTTATGATAAACGTTATAATTATGTGTTCTTTCATTAGTGTATTGTAGATAATTATGTAACAGTCGACTTCCAAAAAATAAGAAAGTCTTCCGACTTCGGAAGTCAGTGGCAAAAATCAAAATTCAAAACCAAAGTCACCGACTTCCAAAATTAGGAGTTATTTTTTTCTTTGTGTATTTTTTGGAAGTCGGTTATTTTTTTTTGTAAAAAGTTTGTTTTTTAAATTCGAATACCTCTACCTGAAATGTAAATAACAGTGACTGGAAGTTATTATAACATCATCCACATAGACTAAGTGGGAAAAATGCGTATTATTGAAGCTAACTCAAAAATAACCCAAGCAAAGTAAATAAAATTAATATGGGACTACCGCGCAAGCTTCTTCTACCAAATGAAAAAAATATTTTCAAAATCGGCCCACAATTGACGAAAACTTTGATAAAAAAAAAAAACTTAAATTCGAACATAGAAGAACTTCCTCTTTTTTGGAAGTCGATTAAAAATTTGACACCCCTCATAACATATCTAGCGTTTTTTACAATGCAACATTGCCAATTGCAGTAGAAAGAAACCCGGTTACAGTTTTTGGTCCTGCGTCTATCCGTTTAGTTATTTACTATAAATATTATTATAAATAAGCATTATTCTTTCTTTCCTTTTTCATAGTGAATACTATAGTTTTTTTTTAAATTATAGTGAAGCTACGTTTTTAACTATCTTTTAAATAAAAATATTCACGTTTTGAATTGAGATACCTACCTACTTACTAATTAAATTCGTACATTTGACCTTTGGTCTTTTGGTCACGTTAAAAAAAATACGAAATTAATTTTATCTACTCTCATAGCATAATATTCGAATTATAAACTTCAAAACGAGTTTATATTGGCATACTTTATAAACACAATACCGAAATTTAAAAATAGAATCATATTATAACACTTTTTCTCGAACAAAATAATGCTATAAAACAATTTATTACGATACAGGGCTAATCCAAGAAGTTAATATCACTAAGAAGTTTCCATCAATTATTGTAATGGAACGTTTAAGCAGGGGACAGCAGCACCCGCTGCACGCGTGTGCGATGATGTGCTAGTGCAGGCGTCAGTCATTTGTTTTGTAGTACTGAATTTCGTAGGATTTTTAAATTAACTTCTTTTATTTAGTATTAGGTTAAATACCAATGTATGAGAGTAGATAAAGTAGTGTATGAAACTGCACATAACTAGGTATTAAAACATTCGTGTGATACTATTAAAAACCTCGCCTACGGCTCGGTTCTTAAACACACACTCATGTTTTAATACCCCTCATTATGTTACCTCAACAGTTTCATAAACTACTATTAATACATACATACATGCTTATACTCACGCCCTCTTCCCATGAGGGTAGACAGAAACTACAGAACGCCACCTGCTACGATCCTTACATAGTCCTTTTGCCTCGTTTACGTTCATACATCTAGTCATACACGCACGCCGGTTGCGAGTACTACGCACCTGGCCTTTCTGAAGAACATCACCAATAAGGTCACTAATGTCCTTCTAGTTCGTCTCCTCCTGACGTTTCGACTCACATCTGCCTTGTAATTAGCTTTTGTTAATCGCCTTTCATTCATCCTCTCAACTTGACCAAACCATCTGAGCATACTCTTTTAAATTTTGTCTCTACATCTTACAATTAGATATTTAAATATGAATTACATACGACACAACTAATTATAAATGTGGTTGCGTATGAATACCCAGCTGTAATCATTCCCATAATCGTATGTCTCGAATCATCCAGAATCATACGGCGACATTATTGGAGTCGTTGAGTCATTTGGCGACAAACGTCAGTGAGTGCGAACCCTATATGAGAGTGTGGACAATTTACATTGCTAAGTGTTTGGAATTGATTGATTTCAATGTGATTGTTGTCTACGCACGACGATGTATCAAGATTCCTTTTAATGGTAAGTTTGGTAGTAGATATCGTAAAGAAGTAAGAGGTGTATAAAATATAATAGTTGAAATGCCCTATATCTTGTGAGTAAAAGGAGTGAAGTGAGGAAAGAAGTGAGGAAAGGCTGGAACGGCGCCCTTTTAAGAAAATTCGTGACAAAATAAAACTATGTTCTTTCTTTTTCGTGTGGTTAGTGACTAACCTGGTGTCAGAGTTTTAAAGCCGCCCATGGGCCTCTGACTTGGCTTCACATGCCGTCGAGAAATATCTCTCAGGCGCGATCAGTACAACGATCGCGGTCAAACTATAATAGTCAAATCAATTTCGAACAAAACATTGTAACATACAACAAGAGAAGCAATAAATCTGAAATCGCAATTTTTTTTAGCAATGGAGCGAGTTGAGGCTATCAACTAAACTCGCTTTTGATTTCCGTACCGATGGTTTCGTAAATGTCCATGAGCGCATTTTGGTAGAAAAATTGGTAAAAGATCGGGAGTATTTTCAAGTTGTAGGTAAATAAAAATTAATGTAGGTACAGTATTATTTTTTAATTTCGTTGCCGCCGATTGCCGCCCCCTAATACGAGCGCCCTAGGCCGTCGCCTAGTTCGCCTATATGAACGGGCCAGCCCTGCCTATACAATACGAGATCAGCAGAAACTGGAAAAATATAGCTTGATGTGTAGCCGTGTGTACAACTTAGTGGGGTAAAGTGGAATAATCCCAAAAAAAGGCCTTTTGTGACCTCGCACAGGAATTGCAATAGGGACTGCGCTGCTGTCGGGGTCGCTGTCATGTCAACTGTCTACCTATTACCGTCCATGAGATACATCCCGCTGACAAACAGACGGAGGGACGGGAAGGACGGACAGCGGAGACTTAGGCCGCATTCCGAGTTACGATAAAAGTGATTATATCGCGAATCCGACCAAATTTAATAGTCACAAAATATAAGGGTTATTGAGTAATAATTGTGACTTTGGACTTTGGTCGGATTCGCGATATTATCACTTTTAGTGTAACTCGGAACGCGGCCTTAGTAATAGGGTTCCGAACCCTAATAAAAGAACAATTCTGAGACCAGACAAGTGCGTTAATGGGGCTATTCTAACATTCTTTTAGAGATTATCGTAGACAAACGGCTATAGGAGATCGCAAAATGGTGTTATTATAGTTATGTTATAATTATATAATGATGTTACGCATACATTATATACGTTTATGATCTATCGGTCGTAATATCGTGTCGCTGGACTGTGGGCGAAAATTGTAAATATTGTAGAGTTTAGCTGGTGGGTAATAGAGGTCGTCATTTTCTGGGTCAACACATGGATAGTTTAGTGCAGCTGCTATGGAAATAATGTTAAAATTGCTACCTTTGTCAAAATTGTTGGTGATCGTAGAACGGAAGTAATGTCGTATTCTTGCCTCAAGGAAGAGCGAGGTGGTTCCCAGGTATCATGCGCGTTTTATGTATGGATTTTAAAGACTACGGTATTTTCATTTTTTGAAGTGAAAACTTCTATAGGCGCGTTGGTCATTTTTGAGATGCGAAAAAATAATTGAACTCGCGACACCGTTACCGACACCTCATTTTTGTAAACGCAATTGTGCTCTTTATTAATATTACGTTATGGATCAATGTTCTATGCATGTATTTTTACTTTAAAGGTTTTGGGAAAAAAAAAATTTAGTTTTCATTTCTGGGGGGATTGGAAAATTTCTTAATTACCTACCAACCAATTTACCCTAAATAACAAGTTCCGTTTTGTGACTAATCTATGTGGGGTATAAGACATGGGTCAGGTCACATTTTCTTTGCAGGAAATCTCTGCAGAAACGAGTCCCAAATTGGACCATGACAAACATTAAATGTCGCCGCAAAAAAAGTAAAATGCGGAACCTACATTTTATTTCACTATAATAATTTTAATAAAACAATCATCGTCTATGCAGGTTCGGTGACGGAAACGGGGTCGTATCCATAGTTAGGCGTTCAAACCTGTTGGGCTGACCCACTGAACTCTTTCGGCGTTCGCACACAGACGCGGCCGTATGTGAACACGTGCGCCGAGCCTTTATTTAATGAACGTGCGTGTGTGAGTGAGATTGATGCGCTTGTCCAATGCCACACGTGTTTTTAGGGTTCCGTTAAAAAACGGAACCCTTATAGATTCGTCATGTCTGTCTGTCTGTCTGTCTGTCTGTCTATCTGTCTGTCTGTCTGTCTGTCTGTCTGTCTGTCTGTCTGTCCGTCCGTATGTCACAGCCACTTTTTTCCGAAACTATAAGAGCTATGCTGTTGAAATTTGGTAAGTAGATGTATTCTGTAAACCGCATTAAGATTTTCACACAAAAATAGAAAAAAAACAAATAATTTTGGAGTTCCCCATACTTAGAACTGAAACTCAAAATTTTTTTTTCATCAATCCCATACGTGTGGGGTATCTATGGATAGGTCTTCAAAAATGATATTGAGGTTTCTAATATCATTTTTTTCTAAACTGAATAGTTTGTGCGAGAGACACTTCCAAAGTGGTAAAATGTGTGTCCCCCCCCCTGTAACTTCTAAAATAAGAGAATGATAAAACTAAAAAAAATATATAATGTACATTACTATGTAAACTTCCACCGAAAATTGGTTTGAACGAGATCTAGCAAGTAGTTTTTTTTTAATACGTCATAAATCGTAAACTTATCGTTACTTGCTGCTACGGAACCCTTCATGGGCGAGTACGACTCGCACTTGGCCGCTTTTTTTTTTTGATGATATGTCGATTTTTTTTGTAGGATTTTTTGTTTGTTTTTTGAAGTCATTGATGAAGTGAAGTAAGTACTATGTTGTTTTTGTTGGTTGATGTTATTTACACAGTATTTAGGTAAGAGAGAGTGCACTTGTGTCGGCGCACACAATTGTACACTATAATATTTTCTGCGTTGATGGGCAGTCTCCGTTGAGAATTTGAGATAGGCATTCTTTTTTCTATTTAGGTTAAAAAGATACATAAGATTTCACAGTAAATTAAATTGATTTTAGTTACTACAGGCTTCTGATTTGGAGAATAGTAAGGATGATTTACAATAGATTTAAAGTTTTATAGATGAAGTTGATAATTTACATCCTTAATATTATAAATGCGAAAGTAAGTTTGTTTGTTACGCCTTCACGCTAAAACGGCTGAACGGATTTGGATGAAATTTGGCACATATATAGATGATGCCCTGGAAAAGAACATAGGACATTTTTTTTTCCCCTCGGGATCGAGACTTATGTGGGTGAAACCGCGGGGCGCAGCTAGTATTTAATAATTTACTAGAAGATTTCAAGCCACGATCTTGATAAAAGCGCAACTAGAGAAAAATATAGTCATGTGACATTAATAAAATAAATTAATTAGTATTTCAAAGTCAGACAATTAATGCCTCGATGACGTCTTAAGAAACGTGTTGCGAATTATTCAAGAAGTGTTTGGTCAAAGAACAAAAATGAGCATTTGTGTAACATATTAATGAGTAATGTTAGCTGGTTGTGGGTAATTTAATTGTAAAGTTTAAACTATGAACGTAATTTCATGTGTTTTTTTTTACAGAAACGTTAAAAAAAAAAGTTAAAACCTAAAACCCAACTACCACAAAAACGCCAACCAAAAAGTTATAAACAATTTATCATAGGCAAACATATAAAAAATCCGGAGTCACACACACGTCATGTAATTGGGTATCAATCGAACAGATTACGTGTGACTGAATTTTTCGGTGACGTTAAATAGCCTATAACCCACGGAACAACTTGACGCTTCCAATGACACCTCTTTTTTTCAAATTACGACGAGTAGTTTAGGAGTTATGAGAGAACAGATGAATATACATACATAAATAGCCTGTTAATATCATAACCCTCCTTTGGCTTTGCCGTAGTCGGATAAAAAACCTGTTACTGTCCTGTGGGATTATTATCGCATAAAATAACAAGTCCTCTCACTGATGTATATTTTTTTACGAGTCTTTTACTTTTGCGTGGACTAAGATCATAGACCCACGCCATTGCCTATTGTATTTTTATTACAAAAAATATGTATTTTTCTTAGTCTTAATGTGCCGTATTCCGTGACATTTGTAAAAATAAATATAAAAATCATAACAACCTACACCATTTTCTATATTCGTGAAGTCAAGAGAACATTAATTCTTGAAATATACCATCATAGAACCACATAACAATAGTATCTCTCTGCAATATAATATATTCAAAACACGTTCTTTTAACATAAAGAGGACAAAAACACCAATAAAAAATAAATACTCATGTGATAAAAACATGGTTATATCTAATATCTTAGTATTATGTAACCGAAAACGCAGATTCCGTTGTTTGAGCAAAATAAACTACATTCGTTTTTCCTTTTTTTTTCAAACCAACACGGTCAATCATCAGTGAAATTATACTTGAACTTGAACAAAATTCATCTGTCATTGCCAAAAAAAATATTCGGTGTATTTTTTTTAGTAGGTATACAAGCCTATGATCATTTAATTAATTCTTTTCGGCAATGAGATTGTAAAGTCATATTAATTCTTAATATTTTTCCAAATTTAAATAAATCCGAGCCTTCATTCAAAAGCCGTTTTGGGTAAGTAATACTATTGTCGACAGATTAAGTGTTAATTGAGAAAAAAAAAAGTCTGGCACTCGGGGACTGCCGCGGTAAAGCTATTGCATAGCATTTTGAAACCTCCATACTTCCTACGGATGATGACATTTTAGGCGGAGTAGGGGGTGTTAGTTTTTTTTCGTTCCGGAATTTCTTGATTCGGTCGCCGCGCTCAGAGCACGCGATAAAAGCTATGCAATAGCTTAAAAATTAATCCGAGTCACTGCCTTCATAAAATATCTGGTTTGGGTTAGTAAATCATTCGGGATCCGGATCCGAGAATATTGTCGACACATCCAATTTCTGAGTTAGGCTGCATATCAGTGGTAACAAAACCAAGCTTTTGATAAGATTGACGTGCGGACGTTTCTATTGAAACTCCTTACTACATAAGCTAGGCTAGCTAAAGATCAAAGTGTTACAACCGTGGTACGGTCTACTATACAGTGTAAGAAAACTTGTGTCGTCAAAACCGTGTCGGCGGCAATGGACACAAGCGCTCTCGTAGATACTTGATGCAATGCGTTACGTGTGATCTCGGATGACCGGAACACAGTGAGCCAACCTTAGTTATGTCATCGACCTCGTATCTTAGCGAAATTGTCGACTCAAGTGGATAACGACATTTTTGTTAATCAGTGTCCTAGTGGTTAGTGTCGAGGTTCTTGGTCTCAGTTGGAGTCTAAAGTGAAAACCAGGAAGTCAAAGGCAATCAGCTGTTGCTAAAGGTCGACATAAACAAATTGTATATTTGCGAAAAGAGAGTTGCTATCCTCAGCAAATGAAGAGTTGTAGGTATTTCGATATGCAAGAGCACATATTGAGCTCTCCTCTACAGCTGCACCAAAGTGCACCGCAACCGACTTTTGACTAATAATAAATAAAAAAAAATAAAAATATCTTTATTTCAGACCAAAATTAGTCCATAAGTTGTTAGTGGTTAGTAACAGATTGTGCTGACATGCTATATTAGTATTGTTAGTAGTAATATAATTAATAAGTTAGCACAAACCTAATGCTATTTTTATCCGACTTCCAAAAGGAGGAGGTTCTCAATTCGACTGTATGTTTTTTTTTTGTATGTTTGTTACGCGATTACTCCGCCAATTATGAATTGATTTTGATGAATTTTTGTTTGGTAGGTCATAGTTCAGAGGTGGTCCCATATAAATTTTATTAAGTTTGCTTGGGTAGTTTTTGAGTTAGCTTCAATAATACCTATTTTTTCCCACTTAGTATGTGGATGATATGATAAGTTCCTGTCACTGTTATTTACATAGCAGGTAGTGGTATTCGAATTTGTGTGGGGTAGGTACCAACTAAAAGTGAAAACAAAAAAAATACAACCGACTTCCAAAAAAAACACTACAAAGTGAGAAATAATTTCGGAAGTCGGTGTCTTTGGTTTAGAATTTTCGTTTTTTGCCACCGACTTCCGAAATTATTTTTCACTTTGTAGTGTTTTTTTTAGAAGTCGGTTGTATTTTTTTGAAAAAAGTTTTTATTACCCAGTGTCTTTGGATGGCGCAGTCCGGTCTGCTAGTAATCATTTTCAGGATATTGTTATGAGTGTTAAGGAAGCCGCTAATTCCGATAATTCCACTTCCTAACTGGTATAATTCCGAGCTTGGTTCCGAGATTGGTTCGCGAGTACATTCATAACAAGCTATCAGTATCATCTCATCAGCTGTCATATTTTATATTTTCCCATTGTTTGTTTTAAGTAGGTATACAGTATAGTATAGTATTTATGTGTATTTATTTGTTCTTATATTTATTTAGGTATATTCTATTATATATATATTGTTTTAATAGGTATATATATCCATATATTTAAATAAATATTTTTTCCATAATTTTCGTAATGCACCTACCACTGTTTGTCTCTGCATCACCCGAAGGTTGACTGGTAGAAAATCCCTACGGCATTTTTATGTGCTTAGTATTAAATAAATAAATATAATTCAATTAAAAGATTACAAGGAAAATGGGTATCTAACATAAAGACTACTGCCCATCTCAATTGTAAATGAGGAATAAATATTACAGTGTGACAGTATTAGTAAAGAAAAAAAAAACATGATTTTTTTTCAAAAAAAGGCGGTTATTCGGCTATTTAAAATCAGCCATTAATTACATAGCATCAATGGGTTTGGGTTTCAAAATGTCTCCGGGAGATGTCTGTCAAATCTAGGTTATTATGTTGACTCAACTCTCGGAGATGACTTTGAATTAATAATCTGTATTTTTTATGCTCAAACTGTACGGAATAAAACAAGGATGCCATACAACTGACAATAATTTCGCGCCGAAATGTTTAATTTTTTAAAGTCAGTATTGACTACGCTTAAAGGTACGTATTTAAATGCGGAAAAAAAGAAAAAAATAACAACAGAAGATCATCTGTCGCAACTCAATTAACAAAAGACTGACGTATTCATTATAATATTGATAACTTACATAAATAATTGAAATGTCACAGTTACATCGTGTGATGAGTGAAAGTGACAGCTATGGTGGCTCGTTACGGTGTGATAGGCAGCCAGTGAACAGGGACGAGTCAATACGTGATTAGAGGATTGATCGTTTAGGTGTAAGTGTCTTCCTATGTTTTTAGATTATGCATGTGGGTACCGGAACCCTCCACCTCAGGGCTTAGCCGACAAGGTTTTTTAAACTATATTAAACGACTCTATAGCTAACAAGGTTTCGTTCGTTAACCATACGAGGAAAAAATGATGGTCCGGAGTGGATGATATGTCTTTTCATTGAGAAGGAGCCTCCAAACTGAACCCATCAAATATTTATTTTTTATTTATTTTATTTTACTTATTTAATTTAATTTTACTTATTTTATTTATTTATTTTATTTTATTTATTTATTTTACTTATTTATTTTCTTTTACTTACTTTATTTTATTTTACTTACTTTATTTATTTATTTTATTTTACTTATTTTATTTATTTATACAGTAAAATACATAGAGATACGACATAATTATAATTTAGAGTACAAAGGTACAAGGTTTTAATTAAAATAGGTCGAGTTATTACGAAAGGCATATGGGGTAAGCCATTCAATTCAATTATTTTTTTGTTTACATAGGGTAGAAATTATATGGATGTAGGTATTACAAATAAATGTTTGTTCATACTACGTCCCGCCAGAAGGCATACAAAATTGTTAAGGTAATCAAATGTCACATTACCAAAATTAAAATTAAAAAAATTTAGGCAAGGTAAATGTCACAATTTCACGTCAAACACTAATGGTTAATAATAATATGTCAATAAATTAAGACGGCACCTAAACAAATAGGCAGTATTTAGTCACAATTTCGTATAAAATAATAAATGAAATAGAAATGTCATTAAGAATATAATTATCTAATGGGAGCAACATTTTAATAATGCAGATATAAAATTATTTTAATTTGTAATAAAGATATTCATTAACAGAATAATATGCCTTGTCATTCAATAATTTAAAAAGCTTACGTTTAAACTCATTCATACGTAATTTTGCAGTGGCCGCCCGTAATATAGGGATGTGGCAGTGTCCCAGCAGGCTAGTTTTTATCGATAGCCTTTTTTGTTTTGTTTGCTTGTTATAATGAGATAGAGAAAGTCAACGATGGTGCGCACATTTGCCCAAAAGTAACCTATTCAAAGTCAAAGTGAAATCATTTATTTCAAATAGGCACTTATAAGTCACTTTTGACCGTCTAAAATTTACAAGAAAATAGAATTGATTCTAGTCGCCTCTTCCAAAAGGTAGTTTCGTACGGAGAAGAATGGGCAAGAAACACCACCGTTACTCTTTTAAAATGTTTTAGAATATTAATTAATCATATAATTATGAGAAGACGATGCACCTAGAATAAAATTACAATGCCACAATAGGTAAAAACAATTTAAAATAAAACAATGACAGATAAATTAAATAAGTGATAGATACATAGTGCTCAAATATTTACAAACATTGTAAAAGTATACGATATTCCTAAAATTTTGTAACTAAATAAGTCAGTGTGTGAGTTAAAGTAATCTCAGTTTTTTTTTTTTAATAATTTATAATTTTTATGACATTGATTTTGTAAATCAATGTCATAAAATTATAAATTATACAATTAAATTAGCAACCAGCTTGATTTTGTCTATTCACCGCGTGACTTGAAGACTTCAACTTACAACTGTTGGACAGCCGGAAAACAGACTAAACTCTTTTAAGAAGCTTCATAGAGAACATCAGCAGTATTTTTTAATTTTATTTAGGGCTATTCTCGTTCAAGACAAATTTTTCAAAACATTTTAATAATAATAAATACCTATTAAATTCAGGCAACACAGGCCCATAAACAAATACCTTAACCTAATCATATTTTTTTTTAAAGTGAAACTTTTATTACATTGTCTCAAACTTTTTCGTCTGTGTGTTGCATGTAGCGTGACGGTCGGCTGCGGAGTAGGGATAAAGTGAAAAGTTTCACTTTTACCGTGGTTTCATATTCTTTTGTAATGTATAGCGTCGTTTATGAAAAATTTCGTATGCGCTTCTTGAGTTGCTACAAGCAAAGATTATATTTCGAAGCCAACAAGCAAATTAATGGAATATCTACCAAAGTACTTTACTAACAGAAATGTCGAAAGCATCAAAAGTTGGTAACCATAGCCCGAGGTGGCAATAGAAGGGTAAAAACACCATTTACTGTAACTACTTTAATACCCTTGAAAAAAAATATAGACGAAATTATTTGCATATACACCGTGTTGCATGACATGCATTTTAAATATTTTTAGACGGTTAGAGAGAGGCTAGTCGACCTTATAGTAAGGTTATGATAGATAATAAATTCGAATAAGATTAGTTGTACTTACTACCGCTCAGGGATGGACAAAAAAAAAGTTTTTTTTTTTTAATTTTAATTCACCATGAATTAAAATTGCTCTACATTGCTCTACTAACTTTAAAATTGTAACTATATAACTATTGACCGCGTTGACCATCAATATTGTTCTTGATTTTCTTCAAAACAAATGTTAAAATAGTATCTTTTTATATTTTTTTAATAAATAAACTTTCCGATTTGAAGCATTGATCAACCAACCCTGCTTCTGCCGGATAGTCGTAGTGGCTTACAAAGGTCACTCTCAAAAACGACCAGTTATGTGCAACGACTGTTACTTAATAGGTACGTATTATGTATGTAGATATATGTGTGTTGTGGGGAGGCCCGAAAGTTCAAATGCTGACATAAAGATTTTTCAATGTCATTCTGGTGCAAGTGAACTAAAGAGCAGTGGAAACGGCGGCAGTTTACTTTGTGTAAATTATTTCATCACCACTGCTCTCAAAATGGTAAAGGAAAACATCGTGAGGAAACTACTACTATATTCAAAAATTCGGACATGTGACATCTATCAACTCGCACTGTGCCCGCGTGGTTATTACGGCCCACTCCCTGTCACAGAGAGGAGGCCTGTGTCCCAGCAGTGAGAACATTATAGGCTGGTTATGCTGATGCTGATAATGCTAAATTAAAGAAAAGATTTTGGCCCTCACTAGAAATTAGTTCTGTATCGTGGACCGTAGTATCGCGGCCCTGCGTTACCTTCACAAATATAACCACCCACCTGCCACTAACAGAGCAAAGGAGAAAAAAAAAGTGGAGAAAACTCAAGTCCAAAATATGTCTAAAATCTTTGTGGGACAAGACTGGCTGTTGTTAACTTCCTCTTAGAAAGCAAAGGTTAAGAAAATTAGCTGCTACTATCGGAAATATAAGCTGTTTGTTGTTGACGATGTGCAATGTTTTAAGCCTATTGGTCGTAATGTCGGAAATATTTTCCCAACTTATTCATTTTTATAATAAAACCTGAGAAAATAGAAAATAAAGACTAACGCCAGTTTACACCAACACCGTAATAACGCCCAAGGCCCAATAAGTAGTAAGGCCCAATTGGAAACCTAAGCTTTACAGGTAGGCAAGAATGAATGTTGACGCTTTGCGTTATTCAAATAGATTTAATACGTGCCTTCGACAAGATTATCATCTAGGTAGGTCTAAGTAATTCACACACTATCACATCGTGACACTATTTAATTTGATCACCAAATTATATTTAGCATTGAAATAATTTGTAACAACCGTACTTCCTTCCTGAAATCCAATATGGCGCCTGTTTACATTCGGCTCACGTTAACATGCAAAGGAAGCGTTCATGTTCGATTGTTAGTATCGTATTGTCAAATAAGAAACTAAAAATTGAAAAGGAAATGTAAAATAATATTTCGAACATGACAAAAAGGAAAAAAAAGTGGATGTGTCATTATGCCCAGAAGAAAGAAAGAAGATAGAAGTGAAAAGTTACGACTGGTGGAGCCGAGTATACCCGATTCAGCGTCACCGATCCGAGCGTCACCGATCCGAGCGTGACGTTTCAATTTCATTCACTGTTCAGAAAGAGCGCAGTGCGCTTAAAGAAACTCAAACACATAATATGAATCTTTATTTCTTTTGCAGAATAGCCAAAACAGTTTTGCCAATGTCACGTATTATAATTGACCCACATTTAATCTTGTTAGTGTCTCCAATAAAATAACATAAATTTACTTAATAGTTAATTAAAACAGTGAAGCACCAATAAAATAATTAAT
Organism: Agrochola lychnidis; assembly: GCA_963680765.1. NCBI lineage: Eukaryota > Metazoa > Arthropoda > Insecta > Lepidoptera > Noctuidae > Agrochola > Agrochola lychnidis. The sequence goes on along the minus strand of OY796869.1, from coordinate 6,404,249 downwards.
CTTTACTTATCCCTGAAATAAACTGCAAATATTTGTGATTTTATAGATTTAGTAATTAATCATTAATATAATCTACAAAATGCCATCTAAGACCATCTAAGGACGTCCGGAATGAAGTAGCAAAACTAGCGTATGCTGAGGTCAAAAAACATACGATAAAAACGGGGTCACATCACTATTTTATTAATTTATCAATTATTCATGAGAAAATTTAGATTGCCACTCTAATTGGGCAATGCACTGGCCTTAGAGTGCTGGTTCATATATGTTTGTAAAACTTTCAAATGTTGCAACTATTTTTAAACTAATATTTTGAATTATTGATTGAGAACGGTTATCGGGACATTCACCTTTGTTTTTGCGTATTCTTCCGTTTTCTTTGAAGGATATCTCAATTCCGATTTTGAAATATTTTATTTTTTACAAAATAGAGATGCTTGGAAGGAAAAAGGGCCTTTGCTTAGCAGTAGGACAAAAAATAGGCCAATAAAAAGTTTTGACGTCTATCGTATACAGGGTGATAAATAAAATAATATCGGCGCTACTGCCCTGTATAGTATACGTCATACAGGATAAAAAAGGAAACTGTAGGTATAATAGTTGTATGCGGTTGAAATTTCCTAAATTCTATCATACTACTCGAAAATGTATACGAGTAAGAGCAAGGTTTTTTAAAACGGGTTAATATTAAAGCTAAACAAAAAATATGAAAAAATGTCTGAAAAGTTTTCGAAATAAACGATTTATTTGTAACTGTGACTTTATAAACGGTCAAAAAAGGACAAAAGATTTAAAAAAATTATGTGACCGGTGGTTACCAATCATAAGACAAGAAAGAGTAAAATAAATCTGCCTAGCCTTTTCCCAACTATGTTGGGGTCGGCGTCAGTCTAACCGGATGCAGCTGAATACCAGCATTTTACATGGAACGACTGCCCGTCTGACCTCCACAACCCAGTTACTGGGTATCACGATACCCCTTGGTAAGACTGGTTGTCAGACTTTTGGGCTTCCACATTAGTGCTATTATATTAATTTAAGCTATTAATGAGCCATCAGCTACTATCTATTTGCCTATTATTCTATGCTCGCGTGTTCACCATACTTAACCTCACTTAGATCTGTCATTGTGCCACGCTAGCTCTGCTCCTTCTCTCTCTGCCTGTAAGCCGCTGCGATGTGTTAGCTACCACCTACTCTGCTTTCCCCGTACCGTACCTTGGTCACTAAAAGGGGGAAGAAGCTGACACATCGCATGCGGCCTGCTACTGCTCGCACCCACCTGACATGCGCTTCCTACCGCGCCTTTCAGGGCTCTCTGTACGGGCTCAGGCTGCACGCGGACAAAGGCCTGCCTACCTGCGGCCTACCGCCGCGCGCCTGTGCTGACAGGCGACCTTCCACGTGTGGCCAATGCCTGCCTACCTGCGGCCTTCCGCCGCGCGCCTGTGCTGACAGGCGATCTCCACACAGTCGCGGCTACTGACGTGTACTACCACGTGCTAGGGCCGGCGACCTACTACGGTGCCTGTGCTGACCAGGCGCCCATATCTACCATGTGCTACCAAGGACGGTACCCTTCCTGTCTATCCTAAGTGTGTGAGTGCTCAGACTCAGGTCAGGATCTTACCCACGACTTAGCCGTGTTCTTCTTACTATCTATATTATATCTATAAACCTATCTAACTGTTTTATTACCTACAACTACTACCTAACCGTTAACGGCCTGCGCAGCCTACCCTGCGCAGCCCTAGCCGTTACAGTGGCACAGTAAGGACTGTCAAAGATAACTAATGACAGCCGGAAAAATATTTGATTTGGGATACGCACAGAAATGCAACAATAATAAAAAGAACATTAAAACTAACAAAATTATGAAAACAATAATAATAGAGAAAAAAAAAAAAAAACAGTGGCTCTCCAAACGGAGTGCTGACAGAAGTGAAAACTTGAACAATTTTACTGTACAGGAAATACTTTTAATGAGGTGTCGGTAACAGTGTCGCGAGTTCAATTGTTTTTCCCATCTCAAAAATTCCCAACGCGCCTAAAGAAATTTTCACTTAAAAAAAGAACAGTAAAACGAACAAAATAGTGATGTAATGGAAATATGTAGGTAATGGATGGTCACCTATCTACGAATCGACCGCGATCGTGCGACTGTTATTATTAAGCTACGAGCCCCTATGACTAAAATAAAAAGATTACATCATCTTAATAAAAAACCCTTAATTTTATTCACATTAAAATCAGCGTAAACAATAGCGGACAGATACTTAGTAGAGAGCACTTAAAAAGTCTATGATCAAAACAGAACGATTTGCTTGAGGATCTTTAATGATCGTTTTTACACATTCTTAACTTAATTTTCCGCGGTTTTTTCCCACGTAGGTAATTTTTTTTTTTTTAAATGGTGACTATGATGAGCTGGCAATTTGCTATGGGATGTAGATTAATGAAACTATTCGTGACGAGTACTCTAAAATAAATGTATTATAAATGCTCCCGCAGATAGGCGGAACTTGTCGCACGACATTAGTTTTGTGGTTTTTAATCAAAATGGATTACCGTGCCATCATGGATGCAAAAAATAGACATTAATGTCAGAAATTAAAATAACCAATTATAACCAAAATAATAATTATTCGCGTTTTACGTTATGCCGCCGAATTAGTTTTTCAGGAAGTAAAAAACTATAATGCCAATAAAGTTTTTGTGACAGATTTTTCGATAAATGTCAAATCAAAATCTGCCTAGCCTTTTCCCAACTATGTTTGGGTCGGCTTTCAGTCTAACCGGATGCAGCTGAATACCAATATTTTACATGGAGCGACTGCCTATCGGACCTCCACAACCCAGTAACTGGGTAATACGATACCCCTTGGTAAGACTTTCGGCCTCGATAATTCGACAAGTGTAAGGTTCTTAATTCAAAATTGACAACGTGGATTCGGACTTAATGTCAGTTTTTGTAATTAGAACTTAAAAAACGTTGTCGGAATGAAGTTTGAAATTGAAAAATGGTTGGATGGTTTAAATCTGGGTATAAAGATAAACCTTGTTTTGTGGTTAATTGATTCAGGCGTGACTTTGCGGAAATCCATTATAAAATACAATAGACGTGGATATATTTAATAACATATTCCGCTTAGCTATTTCTAAAGAGCCATAAAAACCGTGAAAGAAATCTTCTTGTTTTGTAATAAAGCAGTTGAATTGTAATAAATGCTTTGCCGATCCTTGTGCCACCCATAAGGAGCTGACCAGGCTCTATAATGGACCTTTACAGGCCGATACGATGACTCAATCCATCGACAAACTGTGGGTGTGACGTAATTGTCATGGCGCATCTGATTGTTTATTGCCAGGCCACAGAATAAAAAACTTCTGCGAGTTTCTCGTTGTTTGATTGTGAAACTCCTTGTTGGTTATGCTTAGTTCCTTGTCTGTGGCCGGCTTTCTAGAACATCGAAGTTCGAATCGAAGAAAATTATAACATAATATCATGCCTTTTACCCCCGAAGGGTTGGGCAGAGATGTACCTATAGCACAACCATATTTCGCCAGTCATGTTTAAGTCCCATGTAATAGGGAGCAAGCCTCATGCCATCAACCGGACACAAAGCCAAACTCCGGCCTGCTACATAGAAATTCTTAAGGGAAAATCCAATAACACTTTGCCCGACCCGGGAATCGAACCCAGGACCTCGTGCTCAGCAATAGCGCTTGCGACTACTAGACCGACGAGGCAATCAGTCCAGAAAACAATAAATTATAAAATTAAGATTTAAGTAAAAATTTGTATGCAAGTGAGTATGATCCGTCAATTTAGAATAGATTCAAGCTTGATAATTTGATCATCGTTTTAAATTACGGTCGTAATAACCTATACTCCATTCGAAATGATTCCTCACTGGCCGATTTTGAGGTACCGTGCCTGACCGATGCGTTGAACGCTTGGAAAATGGCTTGTCCCAATACGGACCTGCCCGACAACCCCTCTTCCCAGAGACGATGGGACGTGCCGCTCTGCAGTATTATACGGAACACTCTGTTAAACACGTCACCTAATACTGTTGAGCGCGCCCGTCTGCTGGCTGTGGGAGAATGGGAGTCAGGCTTGTGGCTTCAGGCGCTCCCGTCATCCACCATAGGCACTATGATGGATGACTCATCGTTTCGGCTCGCTACGTGTCTCCGCTTGGGTGCACCTTGTGTTGCTCCGCATCGGTGTCATTGCGGTGAAGCTGTCGACAGTCTCGGGCGCCATGGCCTGTCCTGCTGCAGGAGCGCAGGGCGCATAGCATCAACGACATTATTCGTCGAGCCTTTGTCACCGCCGGCGTACCAGCGGTATTAGAACCAAACGGCTTGGTACGTGACGATGGGAAGAGACCAGACGGGATGACGTTGTTGCCTTGGAAGATGGGTAGGCCTCTGGTGTGGGATGCGACCTGTGTCGACACCCTTGCGCCATCTCATGTTCCTAGCACGGCGGGCTGTGCTGGCGCCGCTGCTGCGGCTGCTGAGACCCTCAAGCGGCGACAATACTGTAACCTTATTGGTAACTACAGTTTTGAGCCGTTTGGGGTCGAAACGCTCGGATCATGGGGCCCGAGTGCGCGTCTCCTTTTTAAGGATATTTCTCGTCGACTGGTCGACACTTCACGTGACCAGAGGGCTGGCTCGTTCTTTGGCTAAAGAATTAGCATTGCCATTCAACGTGGCAATGCTGCCAGTCTTCTGGGCACGTTTCCGGATGACAGCGATGCGGACGAATACTTCGACGCCTAAGTGTCGTTTTGTTTTTATTATTTTTATTTATACAGATAGTTAGTTAGTCTTTTAATTTAGTACTTAATGTAATTAGTTAGCTATGTTAAAACTGTAAAATAAACTTCTAAAAACTGTTTTTAAATAAAATCTGATTTAAATAAATAAATTCGAAATAAGATTAGACATTTAAATAAACATTTTTTACAGTCCGTTCAACCGATTTTGATTTCTATTGCGTTGGTGGCATGACAAATAGCAGCTGCAGTGAACAGTTGGTATTGTAACCACTTTTTTGCTTTTAATGCCATTCTTATGCCTACGGTATAGGAGTTAAAATCGGTTGAACGGACTGTAAAAAGGTTTGTTTAAATGTCTAATCTTATTTCAAATGGAGTATAAAAAAATTTAAAAGTTGAAAGACCAGCCCGGCAGACCTATTTTAAGAGCTAAAACAGGATTAGTTAGTATTTTAATAGCTTACATTAATTTTGTTACAACTAATGGTCGCCTAGTGGTTGAAATTCGACCATAATTCATTTAGATTTTAAGTTTGATAGGATAGTTTATACAAATTCCATGTATATTATACATACTAATTCCATGCTGCCATGTCATTATTCTAAGGTAGCCATCTTTAGCCATAAACAAAAGAGTGTGTGTGTGTCAAACGCATGGTAGTGTGTGTAATGTTTTTTTATTAATTTAATTTATTTCTAATGCATATTATATAAAATATTGGCTTTCTGCACTCCTTCTCCACAACGTTAACTGTGCCAAATTTCATACTCCTCAGTCCGCGTAATTTTCGTAAAAGTTTATATTTTTTATCCATCCCGGAAAAGTCAAGTAGATAGACTAGTGACCAATCTGTCAAAATAAATGACAAAACGGCACTACGCGGTTTACGATTTTCCATGTGGTTGCAGCATTAACATAACCTCAATAAACTGTCTCTAATAAGACTCTTGTTACTAATGTTTACAAAGGCAACACTTGCGCGTTCGCATCTAATTTCTAATGTATACTCAATATACTGTTAGAGGATCGGGGTCATTGTACAGGTGACAGTTAGCTAGGACAACAGGCATTAGTAATCTGTGGTCGAAAAGTCACAGAGAAAATGCATAATCATTGGTAGTCTAGGATTTTCAAAAGTTAGGAAACAAATTAGTATTTGCTGATCAACATTGATACTTTGGAAAATGTCAAAGGGTATCTCGATTGCTTCTGATTTTATAATTATGCGTGATAAGGTTAGATGCATAAGATGGACCGATGACCTGGTATTCATTCCAACAGGTTGGTAGAGGGTACATTCGTTGCCCCCATCTCACAGGACCCGAGATGGCGGCGCCTAGTGTTCCACGCGCGCTTCGGGTCGGGGCCCGCGGATCGTAGGCCGTCACCAGTCCAGGGCAGCGGAAGTCGCATTTGTACTCGCAGCTCTCGACGCAAGTGTGACAGGGAACACCGGGGTAGTTTTAGTCAGTAAAAGTCTGATAGACCCCTCTGCCCACCCTAGGGTGGAGGACTTTCATGAGGATTACCACCCCGATAAAAAAAAAACAGTGGCACTCCGGGAGTGCCGACAGAATTGAAAACTTGAAAAAAATTGGCACCGCGGTAATCAACGCGTTGATGTCTTTTTAATGGTCAAAAGCTGGTGTTGTAACAGTGTCGCAAAATCAATGTTACTATTGATTTTGCGACACTGTTACGACACTTAAAAAAAGGTTCGCTTTACGTAGGTCATCTTGGAGCTCTACAGTCTACAAAAATGTAATAATAACTCTGGAAAAACCTTTATCTATGCCACTATTTATAACGTAAAACGTTTTTTGTGGATGACATTCTCGTAACATAGAATAAAGTATGTCTATTTATTTTTTATCTTTTTATATCTATTTAGTATATTGCACCACATTTTAATTTTTTAATAAATTAATTTTCTTTAAGTTCGCTATACTGGTACAGCGTCTTACTATTTGTTTGCTGCACCGGTTGACGTCATTACGTCGGCGCCGGCTGCCGCTGAAAACCAGCGCTGGGGCTCTGTCTTGCATAAGGTCGTGGTATAATGCTGAGTGTGTATATAGCCGATTTGTGTGGATGTGACGCATGCTTCCCCCAACCTTTTTTCATTTTTGTATTTTAATAGTAGTTTATGAAACTGTTGCATAATAACGGGTATTAAAACAGGCGAGGTTTTTAATAGTATCACACGAATGTTTTAATACCTAGCTATGTGCAGTTTCATACACTACTTTATCTACTCTCAAACATTGGGATTGAAACAAATACTAAATAAAAGATCAAAGTTAAAGATCAAGAATAAATTTAAAAATCCCACGAAATTCAGTAAGTACTACAAAACAAATGAATGTCGCCTGCACCAGCACATCACCGCCCATGCGCTACAGCGGGTGCTGCTGTCCCCCGCCAAAAGTTGATGGAAACTCTTTGGTGATATTAACTTCTTAGATTAGCGCTGTATCGTAATAGAAAAAAATAATGTTTTATAGCATTATTTTGTTAGAGAAAAAATGTTATAATATGATTCTATTTTTAAATTTCGGTATTCTGTTTATAAAGTATGTCAATATAAACTCGTTTTGAAGTTCATAATTCGAATATTACGCTATGAGAGTAGATAAACTATTTTTTGCGTCATGTTTACCGCAAATAAACGTTTTTTCTTTCTTTCTTTCTTTTCTATTATTGCATTAAGGATCCCGAAGACAGGCGCAACGCGACTCTGGTGGAACAATTTCTATGAAAACTTCACGGAAATTGTTCTACCGCTGTCGCGTCGCATCTGTCTGCAGGAGCCTTAATATGGACTATTATGAATATTTTAAAATAAAAATAGCCAAATCGGTCCAGCCGTTCTCTAGTGATGCGCATAGCAACGAACAGCATCAATGCGATAAACACCTTTAAGATAATAATTTAAATAATCCCCATTCTCAGATCATTAAGATTTAACCTCACTCTTGACTGCATGCGATGTTTGGCTATAAAGACAAGTATAAGCTGTCAACAAAAACTATGATTTGTATCCGTGTGATAAGCAGCACTTATCTCTATTAAAATTGCAGTTGTGATCATTTTTTGCCACTTAATAATACCAAGTGGTTTTATTTTAATAAGTTACGAATATTTTACTTAGCCGTTTGACGTCAATCGTTTAAAGTAGGTTTCCATTCACCTTTCAATGATGATAAGTTTTTAAAACGACGTGGTTTTAAATACTAGAAGCAGACGGTACCTAAATTCAAGGGTTTAGGAGACAGTAATGAAAAATTATATCTTTTACCCACGTGGTAGGTAGCTTCGATTCCCAGGTCGGGCAGTGTTATTGGAGTTTTCCATCAGGAATTTCTCAGTAGCAGCCCGGAGTCTGGATCTGTGCCCGGTTGATGGTAAAAGGCTCGCTACTTATTACATCCTACTATTCTACTAATAATATTATATATTAATTAATAACATTATATATTAATTAATAATATTACATTAATTAATAATATTATATATTAATGAATAATATTACATTAATTAATAATATTATATATTAATGAATAATATTACATTAATTAATAATATTATATATTAATTTATAATATTATAAATGCGAAAGCTAAAAGAGGAGCTCGTGGCTAAATAATAACAGCCGCACGGGTCGATCCATCAGGTTAAGCTACTCTTGCCGAGGTTGGTCCGTGGATGTCCGTTATTTTCTATTTTACCAAGTACCTGGTACTTCTTGATAGGCCTGCACTGTCCTCCCATACCTATTAACACTGTAATTTGAAAACATTGTAGAAACCACTTATTTTGAAAAGAGTAACCGTGGAGTTTCTTGCCGGCTCTTCTCCGTAGGAAGCGACCAATTGGAACCGTGCACCTAGCTTCTGACGTTTCATAAGTGCCCTTGTAGGTTTATATGAAATAAAATATTTTGAATTTTGATGGGTGACCATTCCTACATACCGAGACTCCTCCGTGCCACGGAAAGCACGTTAAGCCGTTGGTCCTGGCTGTCATTCTCAAAGTCTGACAACCAGTCTTACCAAGGGGTATCGTATTACCTAGTTACTGCGTTGTGGAGGTCAGATAGGCACTCGCTCCATGTAAAATACTGGTATTCAGCTGCATCCGGATAGACTGGAAGCCGACCCCAACATAGTTGGGAAAAGGCTACGCAGATTGATTGATAAATGCGAAAGTTTGTGAGGGTGGATAGATGTTTGTTACTCTTTCATGCAAAACCTACTGAACGGATTTGGATTAAATTTGTCACACAGATAGTTTATAACCTGGATTAACACATAGGATACTTTTTATCCCGATATTCCCACGGGATTGAGACTTATGCGGGTGAAACCGCGGGGCGTTGCTAGTGGGACATAAACATAACTGGTGAAATGTGGGTGTACTATAGGTAGGTACACTTCTGCCTTACCCATTGGGGAAAACAGGCGTGATGTTCTGTCATGTGTTAAAAGCACAAAGTCCAATCACCACCACGATTAAAACCAGTTGTAGCATTCATAATGGCTGATTTTACAGTCAGCATGCAAGACTATGGTTTGAACGCAGTCGACCATGCCGCCATGCTGCCGAAACGGGCACATCTGCCGTTTAATTAACACGCAATCTTTTTGCTTTAGGTACGTTGTTTTTGCGGAGGTAATTATATAAGACATGTACAGAAGATTATTTTAAGATTTTGGGAAACTATTTTTGTTGTTACGATTATGATAAAGATCTGCAGCCTAATTGCGTAACATATTTTATTTTTGATTGCAATTCTGAATCGAAAGCAAGTCCAATCTTAATCGCATGCCATAATTGGAATTGCGATGTACATTTTTTACCATACGACTGAAATTGTATAGGGATGTTCAATACAATTGTCTATAATTGTTAAATTTATATGTTTAGTTACAGCATCTATGAATGGTTAATATTCAAATTATTGTGCTATAATGTAATTTTGTTTTAATTACAACTGATGATCTACTAGTGCTTATAAATAAAAATGTACAATGATTGCCGAAAAATGAAAAACCAATTTTTAAAATACTTTCTACCACAATTGAACTACGTAATAAAACGTTTTTCTTTTCACGTCTTTGCTATCTGTGGCCTATGACAAAATCGTAGAAAAGCAGTGTTGTCAACTTAGAGGGATTTCCACTAAACCTGGGAGTTTTTATCCCAAAAACAAACAACTTTGTAGTTGAAAAACATCTTCCCTATATTGATATATGTCACGGTCAATTCTCCAACTGCAAATGTAAGTTTGTAATGGTTTTTTCTTTTTGTATGTGATAAAACTGAAAATTTACAATTTTCTGTCATTTTCCTTTACTTGTGCAATGAGACGGGCTTTGTGCCAAATTTTATGAGTCTAGGTCAACGGGAAGTACCCTGTAGTTTTTGATTTATTTGCGAGTACCAAAATATGTCGCTTAAATAGCCGTAATTTTTTATTGTGTTGACTTAGAAGCTTGATTTTTTAGAGCTCTAAGGGACCACAGACGTATTTGATATTAATTTCAACTTGATACCTCCGTACGTTCCTGAGAAAAAGGGTCTTGACAGACTGATAACGAAGTGATCCTGTAAGGGTTCCGTTTTTCCTTTTGAGGTACGGAACCCTAAAAATACTATGATTACATAAGTTATGTTTTATTTTCATACTCAAATCTTCAAATGGACTCCCAAAACAGCGACCGAATGTCGGTAACAGAAAACCGATTTCAGGAGAGGCTCCGGCTCGCAGTTTCGATCGTCTCTAGTAATATTATTCGGTTGTAAGTGCATCGATCAAAACTATTCAAATATAAACAAAAACTTGCTTAGGCAAAACCACACTTCCGTGGTTTTGTGAAATCGGTTTGTCTAGTTCGGATTATCGATACGATTCCGTTTCTGATTGAAATCGGATTTTTGATTCGTTTTGATGTATCTAGACGCAAGTCTATAGTGGACTTAGGGGAAAAAAATTGCAACACTGAGAGTAAAAGTTGAATGATCTGCCCTCATTGCGTTATGCGTTGACGATTTAATGCAAACTACTGCCTGTCTAAAGTATACCTTTGCTGCTCTAACTTTATCAGAGTGTAGGGAAAAGAAAAGGAAAGGCATATGACATCACATGTTAAACCTTTGACAATAATTTGGGCTGGAATGAATATTCTTTGAAGTCTGTGGAGAATACGATATCAATCATGGCGACGTATCTGTTTACATTTTATTTTTGTTGATTTCGGTAAAGTTTTTGTTTGTTGTTTTATATTTTTCAACATACAAAATTATATTTACTATTCACGTACAGAAACATGGGCCTGTAATAAGCAGTTTTGGAACATTATTCTTGTGGCTTGTGGAAGTCTGAAGAACTTTGGAAAATTCTCTCGTTCGAGACACCGCCTTCGTTTTGTACTAGCTTCACCAAGATCACAGACTACAATTAAGTACATGGACTAAGACTTAGGCTGTTTTGCTCCATAGCGAAAAGTATCTAAGTCGATATTATCACTACAAGTAAGTAAACCAATATAAATAGGAATAACGTGTGTGAGAGTACCTTCAGAGTCTCATTAGATTATTGTAGCTGTAGGTACATTATTGGTGAGTCTACGTATACGGACAATCATTCTTTTGTTGCGTAGACACAGGCATCTTACGCGAGGTTAACTATTTATTGTGGTTAAAATAATAGTTAAGTACTATGTCTCACATTCTAACTAAAATTGTTAATTGATATTTTTGTACATAAGTAGATGCTGAAATAAACTATAATATCCACTACCTAACCAAATAACAGATAACTACAAAACATATTCATAATATTTTCACAGACGTGCTGAAAATACAAGAATGGAACACTACCAAATATCAATATTGTTGACTTCCTAACAAAGCAGTTGGTGGCAAGGTGGCAAACATGGATTGAATTAAGAATCATATGTATTAATCATTGAAGGTAAGCTTTTTGACACATCATTAAGAATTTATGCTTAATTCTTAATGATGTGTCAAAAAGCTAGCAACTCAATTATGAATATATTTCCTTGGCTGAACTTTTGACAGACACATCATAATATATATTTTATGTTTATCCAATTACCATTATAATTCAGTATTATAAAATATCTGGAGACTGAAAAATCAGCCCTAAATAAAGAAGAAATTATACAACCAGCATGACGATGATGATCACAGATGGCTTTCATCTAGCCATGGGCCTAGTTGATATGCCTACTTTGCCACATGAGTACTTTATTTGAGCAGAAAATAATATGACTTTGTTTTAAAATGTAGAGTTCCTGGGGAATTTCACCTACGAAGACATGAAGGCAGCATGAATGATACTGCCCCTGCTGTGCTGCACTGCTGCTCTGCTACTTCAGATTTCAAGCTTCTTAAGTACAAAAGTAGAAACTGAAGATCCTTCATGAAATTTTTTTTTTAGAAAACTTGATTATAGTCTTGTACGACAGTGATATAAACTATTGTGTTAATTGATAACAGTGTAAACTTTAATAAAGTGTTTTAATTATGAACTATAGAGGGACAAATAAAAATAACTTTAAATGAAATAATTAAGAATGGCATACTATTTGTTTTATACAAACACAGACAATTTTATAATTATAATGATACTATTTAAAGGTGTTTACCTAAATTAACTGTCATTCATTAGATTTAAAGGAAATAGAGAGAAATAAATTATGGTAAACAAATAAAACTGTTTTATTAAATTGTTACAACCTTAACTCAACACTGGACAAGAGAATCGGCACCATTACCATCTATTCACATTAATATGAAATATTTGGGCATAGAGCAAAAAGGAATTGGAATAAACATACTGTAAGGATTAGTGGAATTTGGAATCTAATGTCTTCCTGTGGAAATCATCATGGATTATGTATGTACTGCTTGTTGTAAGTGAATGAGAGACAGTTAAAAAAATCTTGAATAATGTAGTTGAGCCTGACACCTGAAAAAAAAAGAATAGTAAATCTTCAATATATTCCACCATCCATTACATCCATCCACAGTCACTTTATAGAATAGCAATATTCTGCTATAAACAACAATTGGGTTAATTATAAGCAACAATTGACTTAAATATTCTTACCTACTAATAATATTAATAGGCTAAGTACTAACAGCCGCACGGGGCAATCCATCAGGTTAAGCTACGCTTGCCGGGGTTGGTCCGTGGATGGGTGACCATTTCTACATACCGAAACTCCTTCATGCCTCGGAAAGCATGTTAAACCGTTGGTCCCAGATGTCATTTGTGGATCTTTGACAGTCGTTATAGGTCATCAGAAGCCCGAAAGTGACAATTAGTCTTACCAAGGGGTATCGTATTACCTAGTTATTGGGTTGTGGAGGTTAGATAGGCAGTCACTCCATGTAAAATACTTGTATTCAGCTGCATCCAGTTAGACTGAAAGCCGACCCCAACATAGTTGGGTAAAGGCTGGGCAGATCGATTTTTTTAATAATATTAACAATAAGTGAAAAACATTTAAGATAGGTACTTAGATATATTTTCAGTTGCCTACCTACTTTCTTTACTTTGTTGTTATAATTGCTAAGTAAATATTCATATAAGTAGTAGGTTAGGCAACTGAAAATATATGTATGGTATTTAAATGTATGGTAAGTTTACGTTTGATGGTGCATTTCGTATTCACCAATAAACAATATGGGTGTTAGCGACGCGCTCAATAGATTTTAGGAATTGTAAAATAAAGTAGCATCACTAGTTTTAGTTAGTTAGTAATAAACAACCCTAGTTAAGAGGCGGGACACGCTGACATGCTTGTCACACTATGGACCCCCCGCCAGTCTGCCTCCGAACGTTAATCGATGCGCACACCTGAATATGTAAATTTTTGCGCACGCGGCCATCTTTTTCTTGTTTAAAGTTCATTAAACGTGTTTTCAAAAGTTCATTCGTATTTTCGTTGCGACAAACCACAAACCAGTTGCTCTCTGCAGCACCACCCCTAACAAAGTGGTCATTCGAGCGGATCTAAGATGATCCACACTCCAGGCGTCCAAACACGGCGAGCAAAAATGCTGCAGGAGCAACGTGCTTCGCAACAGAACAAAGCTGCACAAAATACTCAATCTGAGCAGCTCGAGCATGTTGTGTCGCAACGCCTGTTTACCGATGTACCGGGAAGCAGCATAAAGTCTGAACCACTGCCTCACGTTGCGAAAACGCCGGTAAAATCTGTTGCGTCATCGAGCAAATCGCGAGAAAGCAAGAAAAAGCTGTTGCAGCTGGAAGCCGCTAAACAAAAAGCTGCTATTCAAATCGCGCTCATCGATCAGAACCTGGATGCCCAATTGGCAGCACTCGACGACGAGGAGGAACAGTTGGAATACAGTTCACTAATTGATGGAAAGGAACCTCCTCGCACCGACCTTGAGAATTGGGTAATCCACCAAAGTAACCACGAAGAACCCCTACAGGAGCAGCAAGCCCCCGAGAAAGGATTTGTAACGGGCGAGCTGCATGCACGAGTACAGTCGCCATGCGCCGAGCACGTGGCTGGCCGGCCGCGCGCCGCAGCGCTGCCACCGGCGCCGCCTGACGACTCCGTGACTGTACTTAACAACGCGGTTCATATGTTGGCAAGTACGTTGAAGGACATTTCTACAAACTGTACAAACAACGTGCCTCAAGCTAGTTTTCTCAGCCGCATGAGCACACCGAGGGATTTACCAGAATTTTCTGGTGACCAGTTGGATTGGCTTCAGTTTAAACAAGCCTACGATGAGTCAACAGAATTGTGTAAATTCACGCCTAAGGAGAACCTATGGAGGCTTCGAAAATGCTTACGAGGGCAAGCGAAAGATGCAGTAGCAGCGTTGTTCATTAGCGCCACGTCGCCTGACAAAGTAATATCAACATTGGAGCTACGGTTTGGTAACCCCGACTGCATCATTTCAAGAATACTCCAAGACATAAGGAAGCTTCAGTCCCTACAACTGGAATATCACAAGGATATCGTCGCGTTTTCCGTGAAAGTGCAAAATGTAGTGGAAGCAGTACGAGCAGTCGGACGTGAGGAGTACCTGTACGGTACCAATATCGTTTCAATGATTTTATCCAAGCTCCCCGCAGTGCTTATCTCCAAGTGGTCCGACTACAGCTACAAAATGATTACCGAAGGAAGGAAACCAAGGTTGGTGATTTTATCAGATTTTTTGTATGAAGAAGCTGTAAAGATTTCCACCACTGCAAGTGTGTTTACTACCTTTCGAAGTGATCAGCATTTGAAAAATAAGGCTAATGCATGCACACGTACACAGACCGTGCTAGTTCAAGACGAAGAACGTAACGCTAATTGTTTGTTTTGTCGTACAGCGGTACATAATCTCAGCGATTGCAAACAATTTAAGAAAGCACTACGTAAAGTACGGTGGCAATATGTGAAAAAACACGGCCTGTGCTACAAGTGTTTAATATCCAAACACGATAGAAAAACGTGTTCAGCTCCTGTGTGCGACAAGGACGGCTGTAATGAAGAACATCATCGTCTCCTGCATTATTCTATGAATAAACAACGTGAGCGTACCAGCGCTGATAATAACAATCTGTCGACCGCAAGTACTACGACGTCGGCGGACGCGCAACGAGCCGAGCCGTCTTCGGAAACGATTACGTACATTAACACGAGTGGCAATAAAGTGTTATTGAAAGTTTTACCTATTCGTGTGCATGGCCCTAACGGTATCGTAAACGCCACCGCGCTACTCGATGACGGATCGAGTGTGTCGCTGATAAGCGCCGGCCTCGCCGAGCGCGTCGGGCTGCGCGGCCGGCGCGAGACGCTGTCAGTGCGCGGAGCGTGGAATAATGACACGATGGTATGCGAATCTACGGTTGTGAATGTGAACATTGCTGGATATAATGACAGGTTACATAATAATATAAGAATGCGTTGTGTTAAGGAATTAAGTTTGCCTATTCAAAAGTTATCTGTTATAGATTGCAATAAGTATTCCCACTTAGAGAATATTAAAGATAAATTGTGTACCTCAGATTCAAAACCTGATTTATTAATTGGTCAAGATAATTATGACTTAATTGTACCTTTGGAAATAAAGTTAGGTAGTTTAAATGAGCCGTCTGCTACACTTACCCCCCTAGGTTGGTGTGTACATGGTAAAGTGCGCGTGGCGCGGAGTGGCGCCGCCGCCCGGGCCGCCACCGCCGGCGCTCGCTCCGCGTGCGCTGAGGCCGCCCTGACCATCGCGGAGAACAAGGAGGTAAGTGACATTTCATCGCATGATAGTCTACTTCAAGAGATTCATGATGAGGTTCGACGTTCATTTGCATTGGATGCCATGGGTGTATCCGGTAAGCCGCGCCAGAATGTTGACGACTTGCGCGCCATCGATCAGCTGGAGCGATCAGCGGTGCTCGTTGACGGACGTTGGCATGTCAGCTTACCTTGGAAGGAGCCGCCAGGTCGCGCGATGCCGAACTCGTACCCCAACGCACTAAGAAGGTTAAAAGGTATCGAAAAGAAAATGGGAAAGGATACAGGTTTTGCTAAACGGTACGAGGAACGCGTTCGTCATTTGTTAGAAAATGATTACGCGCGGGAACTGGTGGTCGATGATGTCACATCGAATACGTGGTACCTACCTCATTTCGGTGTTGACAACCCAAACAAAGGCAAGCTTCGGCTGGTCTTTGACGCTGCAGGTAAGGTAGGTGGTTCCTGCCTTAATGACTATTTACTCACAGGGCCTGATCTCTTGTCATCACTGCTTGGTATAATGCTGCGCTTCAGGGAAAATAAAGTCGCAGTAACAGGTGACATTAAAGACATGTTTCTGAGGGTTAAAATACACGCCGAGGATCAGCATGCACTAAGGTTTCTGTGGAGAAACAGCACTACAGAAAAGATCAAATCGTATGTTATGACATCCTTAATTTTTGGAGCTAATTGTTCACCATTTGTAGCTCAATTTATTAAAAACAAAAATGCACGCCGCTGTGAAACATCATTGCCGACCGCAGTCGATGCTATTTGCCATTCACATTACATGGATGACTATATAGATAGTTTGCCGGACGAAAGTACTGCTATAGATATGGTGAGTAATGTCAGTGATATTCACAGGGCCGGTGGGTTTGAAATCCGAAACTGGACTAGCAACAGCGTCGCGGTTTTAAACAGCGTACCAAAGGAGACCTTAGGTTCTGCCGCAGTAAAGTTCAAAGTCGGTCAGCAATATGGAGGTGAGCGAACACTGGGACTTATTTGGTTTCCTGGAGATGATATGCTTGGGTTTGACGTGTCACTAAAGCGCATCCCAAAAGATATCACTCAGGGCAACGAACGACCCACAAAAAGGATTATGCTTAGGGTTATTATGTCTATTTTTGATGTCTTAGGATTTCTCGCCCCCTTCACTATTCAGGGGAAGATCCTGCTTCAAGATACCTGGCGCCTGAATATTGGATGGGACGATTATGTTCCTGATAACATTTACGAAAGGTGGGTAAAATGGATTGATCTAATTAACGTGATCAGTACAATTCGCATTCCCAGGTGGCACGCGATGTCTGCATGCGCTACGACAGTAGCGTGTGCGAGCGAGACGGAAGTCCCCACTCCACCACAAGCGCGGCTCGCATCTCACAGTGCTACGCAGCCTTGTGCTACGAGCTACGAAAGAGTAGCGGCCGAGAGCAGTGCTACGAGTTCGGCTACAAACGAGTTTATTTATAGCAACTTACATCTTCATGTATTTAGTGACGCATCCACTAAAGCGCTGTGTGCGGCCGCATATTGGCGCTGGGAAGTGCAAGGTAAAATACATGTTTCTTTTATTGCGAGTAAATGCAGAGTGGTACCGGTGAAACCTATGACAGTACCTAGATACGAGCTACAAGCGGCATTACTAGCAGCAAGGCTAGCGAACACTATCGGTAAGGAACATAGATTATCTCCAGTGCGTCGATTCTTTTGGTGCGACTCCACTACGGTTCTCCATTGGATTCGTAACAATAAACGTACCTATAAAGCGTTCGAAGCGAACCGTCTCGGGGAAATCGACGAATTGACATGTATTGATGAATGGAGATACGTTCCTACGAAACTGAATATAGCTGACTTAGCTACACGGGAAACCTTTAATCCTGCTTTGTATTCTGAGTGGTTAGCCGGTCCAACTTTCCTGCGCTTCGATGATGCGTCATGGCCTAGGGATGTCATCCAACAGGAAACGAACACAGCATGCGAGGAAGTAACAGCTGTTGTTCAAGAACACTTGGCTTATTCACCGGTTCCAGATCCGGTTCGATTTTCTTGTTGGCTGCGCCTTCTACGGGCGTCAGCCGCTGTTTTCAAATTTATTGACAGGTTAAAGGGTCTTCCTGGCAGTGGCTATAGTGTGCAGATGATGGAGCGTGCAGAGCGGCAGCTACTGAAACACGCACAAGGGGAGGCGTTTGCTGAGGATTTAGCTGCGATTAACAATAGTAAGGCATTATCCAAGAATAGTCGGTTACTTACTCTCTCACCATTTTTAGACGAGCATGGCTTGCTTCGTGTGGGCGGTCGGATCGATGCTGCTGCAGATGTCGCTATGGAGATAAAAAGGCCTGTAATATTGGACGGCCGGCATCCTGTGGCTCGGTTGATCGTTCGGCACTACCACGTGAAGGCGGCCCATGGAAACCAGGAAACAGTAGTCAACCTGCTCAGAGAAAAATATTGGTTAGTGAGACTTAGACCTACCGTCAAGACTGTAGTGTCGCAATGCATGCTGTGCCGCATCAAGAAGTGCAGGCCACTGGTTCCTCGCATGGGTGACTTACCTCAGTGTCGTGTGGCACATCATCAGCGACCCTTCTCTCACTGTGGGCTGGACCTGTTCGGACCAATGGAGGTAACAGTCGGCAGACGCAGAGAAAAAAGGTATGGAGTCCTTTTTACCTGCTTAACGTTGCGTGCTATTCACGTTGAGATTGTTGCTTCTCTCACGACGGACTCGTTGATCATGGCACTGCGTCGGATGGCAGCTAGGCGTGGCTGGCCACGACACTTGTACTCCGACAATGGCACAAACCTGAGAGGCGCTGAAAAGGAACTCCAACGGTCCATGCAGGACCTGGATCAAGAAGTCCTGAAAGACGTAGGTGTCAACAATGGGATGGACTGGACTTTCATCCCTCCAGCCAGTCCCCATTGGGGTGGGGCATGGGAGCGACTGATTCGCAGCGTCAAGTCGTCACTCAAAGTTGTTTTGCTCGAACGGGCACCAAGGGACGAAGTGTTGAGCACACTCCTAGCAGAAGTTGAAAATATAGTGAACAGTCGTCCCTTGATGCATGTTTCGGTAGACCCGGAAGGCGTAGAATCCCTCACCCCCAACCACTTTTTGCTAGGTACGTCGTCGAACTTACCTGTAGTCGGAGCTTTTGACAGTTCTGACCTGTACTTACGTAAGCATTGGCGCACGGGTCAACGATTGACCGATATGTTCTGGCACAGGTGGGTAAAGGAAATTTTACCTGACCTTCTACCTAGGCGAAAATGGAAGACAGAGCAGCCACCGCTTCGAGTGGGCGACCTGGTATTAGTTGTGGACCCGAACTCTCCCCGCAATTCGTGGCCAAAGGGACTCATCACTGAGGTGTTCCCAGGTAAGGACGGTCGTATCAGACTCGTAGAAGTGAAGGTGGGCTCCCGGGCCTGGCGCCGCTCCGCGGCACGCGTCGCTCCTATCACTCTGGTTAATGAGTGCTGTGACAGCACTGGGGTGGGGAATGTTAGCGACGCGCTCAATAGATTTTAGGAATTGTAAAATAAAGTAGCATCACTAGTTTTAGTTAGTTAGTAATAAACAACCCTAGTTAAGAGGCGGGACACGCTGACATGCTTGTCACACTATGGACCCCCCGCCAGTCTGCCTCCGAACGTTAATCGATGCGCACACCTGAATATGTAAATTTTTGCGCACGCGGCCATCTTTTTCTTGTTTAAAGTTCATTAAACGTGTTTTCAAAAGTTCATTCGTATTTTCGTTGCG
The DNA here is from genome assembly GCA_963680765.1 of Agrochola lychnidis. Classification (NCBI taxonomy): domain Eukaryota; kingdom Metazoa; phylum Arthropoda; class Insecta; order Lepidoptera; family Noctuidae; genus Agrochola; species Agrochola lychnidis. The sequence goes on along the minus strand of OY796869.1, from coordinate 6,384,380 downwards.
ACAAACCACAAACCAGTTGCTCTCTGCAGCACCACCCCTAACAATGGGGTTTATTTATAAACGTTGCATAAAGTTATGTAATGATTAGCAACTGTTTAATCATACATTTTTGAGGTTTTAACGTCACTTAACTATAAGCAATGTTTATAAATACATCCCTATGTGTGTAACATTGTTGCTGTACTTAACACACATTCAATGTTCAACACTTAGAAAGAAAATAATAAGTAAGTACATACCTTAAACAGACAATGATGTGGCAATAGTGGTATGTTCATCAATGTCCTTACATAATCCATTAATATAAAATGTTTCAAACTGCTTTTTTTTGTTCTTCCTCAATTATAAGTTTTTGCTTTTCCAATGTATTACAAGCTCGACTGGGTTGCTAAGCTTGTGGCTCAAGTTTGTTACGGTATGAGGTACGAATTTGTCTTTCGTTAAAATGCCACCAAAATACCTCGTTTCTGGAATATCATAATATTTGTTTTTAGTTTAGGTTGTAGGCACTAAACTCACAAGAAAACTTTCACAATTATTATTAAAAATCGACCTCGCTGCTTTGATATTTAACATACCAATAAAATTGATTTATCATTGAGGTTTTACATAAAAACACATTCACAATTTATCAGGAAGACTATTACTTAATTTTTTTCTTAATAATTATGGAGATTTCATGAGTTAATCCCAAAAAGATTGCTAAGTAAAATCTATTGCGACCACTACAGTGCCTTCTGTTTGATTTGACAGACAAAACAAATTACTATATAGTATGAAACAAAATTACAACTGTCAAAATGGTTACGCAATTCGATTAATAGCCTTTTTAGACGCATTTCGTTCACTCAATGGAGTATCAAACAGACCGCAGTTTGTTTAAAAAATATTGGAGTTTTGCAATTCCAAAGTCGTAAAATAAAAGCAATTCGATTCAAATTGAAATAAATTCTACTTGAATGGTAATCAAAATACGTTGCGCAATTAGGTAGCTGTTGTTTAGCAGGAAATTTTTGAGAGATCTGGCGCCATCTATATTGTAAAGAGGTAAAATTTGTTTGTTTGTTTGTTTGTATGTAGGGGGTAATCTTTGGAACTACTAGTCGGATTTGAAAAACTCTTTTTGCATTGGATAGCCCAATTCTTAAGGAAGGTTATAGGCTCGCGGATGAAGTCGCGGGCATATAACCTTTTTAGAAGCTAGTTTAAAAATAAAGTAAAAACTAAATTAAAGGGCACTGCCATGAGCATCTTTTCTCAAAGGGACGCAGCTTATTTTTGAATCCTTCTTGTGTTCATAATTTGAAGGTATACATAAGGTTTTTACAAGTAGCTGTTTAGTTTTTTTTTTGTGAGATTAGGACTACCAACTTAAAGTGTCCGTATGTTCAAATAACAACTGTCATTCTTTGACAGTTGTGATAGTATGAAATGGTTATTCGCGGGAATATTATGCCTGAACGCCTCTAAGGCCAAAGCCAGTCTAGCCGAATCCGGCAACGATATGCTCACGAAGGAGCATCGAGAGTCGGGGAGGCTCTAAACAATGTGACTTTACCATACTCTATTTGAAATAAGATTAGACATTTAAATAAACCTTTTTACAGTCCGTTCAACCGATTCTGACTTCTATACCGTAGGCATAAGGATGGTATTAAAAGCAAAAAGTGATTACAATACCAATTGTTTACTGCAGCTGCCATTTGTCATGCCACCAAAGCAATAGAAGTCAAAATCGGTTGAACAGACTGTAAAAGGGATTAGTTAAATGTCTAATATTATTTCAAATGGAGTATAGTCGCGCTTCACCACGTGAGGTGCGATGTCGAAACCCATTTGGATCGCGGAGATTTATGCATTCCGTAGAATGCATCATGGCTCCGAAGGTCCGAATTTGCCTCAGGTCCAAAATAGGTCAGTTTTAAAACACCCTATCCTATACTTCAGAATTTTGGGATTTCGAATGAAACTTTTTCGTTTTTTTCTCTCTTAATTATCTAAAGAACTTTTGTTTGTTATTTTTATCACACTTCGAGAAGTGATAGCCTAGTGGTGTGACCGTCAGACTGTCAAGTCAAAGGTCTCGAGTTCGAACCCAAGGCACGCTCCTCTGACTTTTCGGAATCATGTGCATATTGCATAATTATCATTTATCATTTGCTTCAAAAGCGGTGAAGGAAAACATTGTGCCTGAGAGATATCGACGGCATGTGAAGCCAAGTCAGAGGCCCATGGGTGGCTTTAAAACTCTGACACTAGGTAAGGCACTAACCACACGAAAAGATCACACTTTGTGTAAATTATGACGTTAATGAAACTGTTGGAAAAAATCTTTTTTTTAATCCTTAGACCACGTAAGCGTTCTTAATGTAACTAGGATGTATTTTTTACTGTAATGTCTATTGTTAACTTTAATTTGAGTTAAGTTGAATAACCCATTAGTGTGTGAATTACGCACATTAAGTTGAAGCAAAGAAGTTCAAGTGATTGATAATATAGAGTAACACAAACAAAAAGGCCAACTAAATGACAGAACAGGCACAAAAAATAGGATAAAATCACGAGTCATTACGTCTTTATTGTAATTTAGATCGACATCCGGCAGTTATCATTATTAAAGGTATTTATTTTTCAATAGAATGGCTGAAGCCAGTTACACTACTTAAACATTTTTAATTTATTTAACATAATAATGCATTCTTCTCACAAAAATTCAAACATTCTGACAGTATTACCTTCCATTAATTCGCAAACATATCAAGATCTATGTTTCAAAGTCAAAGTCAAATCATTTATTTCAAATAGGCCCATTTATGGCACTTTTGAACGTCAAAAATTACAAAATAATAAAATTGATTCTAGTCGCCCCTTCCAAAAGGTAGTTTTCGTATGGAGAAGAATGGGCAAGAAACTCCACCGTTACTCTTTTAAAATGTTTTACAATTGTTTGTATATGTACGTACATTCGTTAAATAATTATTATATGTGAAGACGATGCACCTAGAATAAAATTACTATACCACAATAAGTAAAAAGAATTAAAAATGAAGCAACGATAGATAATTTAATATGTGATAGATACATGGTGCTCACATATTTACAAACATTGTAAAAGTAGATGATTTTCCTAAAATTTTACAATTAATAAGTCAGTGTGTGAGGAAGTAATCACAGAATGTAAAATCAATGTCATAAAACACAAAGTAATAAATTTTACAATTAAATTAGCAACCAGTTTGATTTTGTCTTGATTCTAAATTGTCCTATGGAGCAGGACCAGCATGTTTCCAAGCACTCTTATCTTGGATATAATCCTCTGATTTGTAATATGCTTGTTTACAAAGTGTATTTTTAATATGAGTTTTAAATTTTCTTTCATTTAATTGCAATATGTCACAAGGTATTTTGTTGTAACGTTTGAGTTCAGGAGAGCGTTAATAGCGGCTAATGTCCGAGGAATAGGTGACTTGGAGTGTGCAACAGTACGGCAAGTTAGAACAGCCATATTAAGCGGTGTTTTCTGCCACGAAAGTAATTGTCCTGGACAAATAGTTTGCAGATTTCATTTTGCAAATCAGGAACATCTACATATAATCCCCCTAAGAATTTTAAATATTACCGTCATCTGATTGCGCGACCGTCTTACTTCTAGAGAATTATAACTTAAGCAACCCAACAGGAATTTAGTGGGATACAAGAGAGGATAAAACCCGTACAAGTGCTTGTAAAGATATCTGAGGAATGCTTTTTGAACTTTTTTTTAAGCTAACGTATACTGCTTCTCAAAAGGATAGAAGAGGAAGGTATATTATAGAAAACATGGAATGAGTACATAGTTGGAAAAAGCATCAACCTCCAAAGTCATCGTCATCTACCTAGCCTTTTTCCAACTATGTTGGGGTCAGCTTCCAGTCTAACCGGATGCAGCTGAATACCAGTATTTTACATGGACCAACTGCCTATGGGATCTTTACAAATTAGAAACCAAATACCAATAATTTGCACTTTAAAGCTTAATGTTTCGCAAACGGATCCCTGAATCCAAAAATGGTTTTCACATACTCACAATGTTTTTGAAGGACCGTTCCAATGATACCCCACACCATGAGATAGAAAAAAAAAAACATCACCACTTTTCGTGTAGGGGAGGCACAGTAAAAAAAATTTTTTTCATAATTTTGTTTTACCACTTTGTCGGCGTAATTAATATGTATACCCATGCTAAATGACAGCTTTCTAGTACTAAGAGCCTCGGAGCTAGACCGCGGACAGACAGACAGACGGACCTTGTTTACTACGGAACCCTAAAAACCTCCAAAGCACGAACAACAAATGAAGACCTCAAAATTCTCTACCGGTAAACATTACGGTAACCTCATTGGCTGACACAGTGCTCCCTACCAACCGGTTGGTCGACCTACAGACAAGACGTAACGCATTACATCACGGAATGCATTCAATTATACCTGTTAATGTTTGTGTAGGTTACGGCAGATGGATGGAATGTCTTGGTTGGATTTAAAATAGTGAATTTTGTGCCCTTGACGCCTGTAACAGAAGCGTTTCAGATGAAGCCGAAGACCTAATAGATTATTTTAAAACCATCAATGTTACTTGGAAAATTTATGCCTGTCCAGCTGGCTTGGCAAAATTCCACTGCTTTAATGAGAGTGATTACGATCAATCACTATGCTTGCTTACTGCTACTAGCGAGAACAAAAGAAACAACTGTTTTCTGTTCGATAATATTGCGGTTTCCGCCAACTATAAGGTACATTGTCTCCGTCACTACTCAATAGTAACGTGTTACAATCTCTGGTTACCAATGAATAGCCAAAATGTCACAGCTATAGTATATCAATGGTGGTTTGAACATGACACGACTTACTAACGCTGATTTATGATTTGTTGCGGACGATGAGCTAAAATTAGTTGTGATTAGTGATGCAACGAATACGAATACGAATATTCGTATTCGCCGAATAGTAGACATTTACCGAATATTCGTATTCGGCGAATACTAATACGAATACTAATACGAATATTTAAAAATTAATATGTTTGTACGCAAATCTAATTACTGGCAGACTTGGAAAACGCGCGTCGTCGGCACGTAAAAATACGACGTGTGCAAGGGCCTTAACCGCAACGACGACGCGACGGGGGACTCCCCGGCCATAGTTTATACAGTGCTGTGGCCCGGGAGTTTTTCTTTCATTACGAACCATGGACTGATTGATTCATTCATTCCTTTCATTTCATTTGTCAGTCGAAAGCACAAGTCAAGCAAGAGAGTATGGTTTTATTTATTTTCTGAGGTTGCTGCGAAGTGAAAGGAGTTGAAGTTGAATAGAAAATGTCTTCTCGTAAACGAGATCAAAGTGACATATGAAAACACTTCGATAAATTACCAAATAAGTAGTTATATGGTCTGTATTTCTTTTGTATGAACAAAAGGTAGGATAGTAAGTCCTAAGTAACTTAGACGAACGTTAGTAATAGCTGCGTCTATGTAGTACTAGACTATTAGTCTTTTATTACCATGGCGAGATATTCGTATTCGTATTCGAATTCGCCGAATAGTAGGTTTGATATTCGTATTCGTATTCGTAAAAGTAGTATTCGTTGCATCACTAGTTGTGATTACTGTGGGTGACATAGCAGAATTAAAAAAATACATACATAGTTGTCGGTTTTTTTTTAGTTTCAAAACTTTTTAAAACAACATTTACGTTTTAATGTCACTTTTTTTTTTAAATGACATTAAAAAGTAAATTTTGACCCTGTGAGCCCAAAGTAATTCTTCAATGTGTGTGTATTGAACCCAAAATTCAATGCTTAAGAAGTGGTTCCATAAATCCTCGGACCACCATAACTTCTGAATAACTTAAATCGGTACAAAAGTTATAACATCTGCCGACATTACAGCCAAACATTGCAAAAGACCAAACAAATAAAACTAGTTTGTAATAAATCGAGCATCTGATTCAGAATAAGAGTATATCAACTTTCACTAAGAGGAATTCCGGTTGCGTTCGTAATACTTGATCATCTCACGCGAAATCTTAACGTTTTGCTAACTCATAACGTGAGATAGTGTGGTGATAAACGTTTTTTATCTTGGTGAATATTTTTTTGACACGTTTTTGTATGCTTTTTTGTAGAAGTAAGGTTCTTTGTCATCCGGGGAAGTACTTCCTACTACCATGCCGATTTCTGCTGTCAAGCATCGTTGTTGAGTTTCAATTTCACGTGTCGTTAATAAGGGTGAAAATTCACATCACCAGTAGTGCTATTCTGTAAAAATCTCACCGTGATAACTTAGGTGAAGTGAGCTGCCAATAGTGTCAATCCTTAGCAACTGACAGCTCACTCCACGCTCACTTCACCTAAGATAACACGGTGAGATGGTTACAGAATAGCACTACAGTTCACGCCACTTTGACATGAGGTCTTCCATTTCGACGATTTTGTTGATAGGCCTACACTGTCCTCTCATACCTATTAACGCTGTAATTTGAAAACATTGTAGAAACCATTTATTTTTAAAAGAGTAACCGTGGAGTTTCTTGCCGGCTCTTCTCCATACGAAGCGACCAATTGGAACCGTGCACCTAGCTTCTGACGTTTCATAAGTGCCCTTGTAGGTTTATGAGAAATAAAATATTATGAATAGTCTTTTCCACTAAACTGTGCTGTATCGGGAGCTCTACGTTTTGTCTACACTGTGGACATTTTCGGGCTTTTGCAAATTCAGTACACGTTGAAATTACAATGGCAGATAATTTGGCAATTCCAAGCCCTATCTATGACTAAGCGTCACGATAGGACCACAGACAAAGCTATCATGAATAGTCCCATTTATATGATAATATTTTTTTAACAGTCACTTTACTGGTGTGTGGTCGCCGGCAGACTTTTAAATCCCGGGTTTTCCCAAGTCATACAAAAAGTATATTCCGTTTTTCCATGTAGTGATGGAACTAGGGATTCGGCTTGTGCTCTGAATTTCAATAGGATTATTCCTTGTTAGAATTTTGATCTCATGCCGTCATCGAAGAATTTTAGTTATTACTTTATGACAGTAGATATGTAGTCTTAGAATTGATCATTTCATGAAATGATCGACGATTTCATGAAATAGTTGCATTTCATGAAATAGAACATCGACCGCTGGCCACATCATGATGTTGTCTGGCCAGATCATTGAATACTCAACGTTTGACGAAATGTACAGTTAAACGCACGACTACTTCATGATGTGGCCAAACATTAGTGATCATATCGTAAAATAGTTAGATTATTCACCGGTAGAGGCGTTGATGTCGCTTTGTTTTTGTTGTGCATCATGGCGGCGAACGATAATTCGATTGAAAAAGCAATTATAGATATGCAAATGGAAGATAACAGTGCAGTGAAGTATCTTTATTATACCAAGTTACGTGACATTTAAGAGTCACTCGAAAAACGAGCGCAACGTTAAAAAACCATGGAGTTTGGAACGTATTTCACAGGTTAGTATTTAACTATTCAAATCTTATTAATTATTAATTTTTTTCTGGAAAGAAAGCTATTTAAAATCTTTATTTATCCATTGACCCAGATTACTAAAAGTTAATGAATGCCAGTAATATTTGCATGGATACCCTACATAATGATATGGCCAAACGTCGACTGAAATTTTAGCTGGCCATTTCATGAAACAACTATTTCATGAAATGGTCGATCATTTCATGAAACGATCAATTCGAAGATCTGGTCACGATAGATATATTTCTAAAGCCATCGTTGTAATTGTAATGCCTCATTTACACTCTCGCGCGAGACGAGCCGCGAGGCGAACCACAAGACGCGTATGTAATGGGTGCGCTCGTGGCTCGCCTTGCAGCTTGTCTCGTCATTCGCTGCGTTCGCGTTGGAAGCGGTTTTTTGGGCACGACTCAAATGGGCTCGCGGATTCTTCGACGTCCTCCATAGTTGATAGTTCGAAAACAACTGAACGCACCGCGAGAGTGTGAACATACATTGATTAGGGGATCGGACACTATCAGTAATAATGTTATTACATTCAACTAATGTCATTACTACTGATAGTGTGGTGGTTGAAATGATGATGTGATCTGAATAGTTTAATAATTTAACGTCAACATTGGAAGGAATGACAGTAATATTAATGTTGACAGAAATATAAACTTGTGGACCTGAGCCTACCGTATTACAAGTAGGGATGTTAAAAAATAATCGATTTTTTATTGTCGATTTTTATATTAATCGATTTTTAGTAAATCGATTATATAAATTTCGTGTTTAAATCGATTTTCAGGAACAGCTTGTATCTATGAGATGGATGAAAACATCTAGTAGTAAGTTTCAATTTTATAAACAGCGCTGTCTATGCGTTGGATGAAAAATCTCTAATTAAATTCATATGTATAAGTTGATTAAATAAAAACGGCGCCATCTGTAGGCATTTATTTTTTATTTGATTTATATTTTAGTTTTTAAGACAATAAGTTTGTTATTTCGTTGGGATGCTCATCATTTAATTTTTATCATAATAAATAAAACGTTTAATAGAACTAAAATTTGTTTCAATAATGCTATTTGGTTTCCTAATTCCTTACCTTGAAATTTTAAAGGAACCTTTGATTTTTAGTTTTGAATTGGTTATTTTTTTATTCATATAATTTTATTTGATTTTTTATCTGAAAAATTGTTAATATGAACCTCTTAGGTTTATTATTGGAATTTGAAAAGCATGTCTTTTAAAATAATACAAAAAAAAACGTTTTTTCGCAGAAATCGATTATTTATTTTTAATAAATCGATTTTTGACAAAACGATTAATTTTGAATAAAGAAGAATCGATTTTTATTTAATCGATTTTTTTCCATTAATCTCACATCCCTAATTACAAGTATGTGTCCGACCCAGTTCTCGAAAATGACCACGTCACGTTGTACTGGGATCGGTCTATCATTACTATTATAGCAAATAAGCTTGATATAGTAGTGATAGATCGATTAGCGCGCCGCGCAATGATAGTCGATGTTACCATTCCACATGACGAGGACCTCGTGAAAGCTGAGAAAGAGAAATAAATAAAAAATCTCGACTTAGCACACGAGGTTGTTGACATGTGGAATGTGAGCTCGGCTATCATTGTGCCGATTGTCGTAACGGCAAATGGCCTAATAGCCGATAATATTAATGTCATTATTACTGATAGTGTCTGGATTAACTTGACGAGCGAACGAGCACACGAGAACACGAGACGAGCCGCGAGATGAGCCGCGAGGCGTAAGTATAATGAGCTTTAAGGAATACACAGTAGTTTCCGCGCCATCACTGAAGTCTTTGCGGCGCTACTGTCTGTCATTGCATCATATAGTTCCACAATTTTCTGCGGGCCTGCTTTCGTGGCGCACTCTCTAGGTACATTTTCAGAGTACTTTGGACCGAGGCAATAATATTTTCAATTGCTTTTGATTATTTTTTGTACATTGTTCTCACATAGAAGCAACAAGAATAATGTACCCAGTATGTTGTAATATCTATATTTAAAAGAGTTTCCTTGGAGTTTCTTGCCCGTTCTTCTCCATAGAGATATACGTTTTGGAATGGGCAACTAGCTTCAATGTTTTGACTGACCGACTCTTTGATAATTCAAAAGTGCCTGTAAATGGTTTAATTGAAATAAATGCTTTGAGTTTGAGTCACTTGGAAAATATTTTCGTGATATAATTCAACAAGAAGTTGAAGTTTGTCTGTTGCACATCGGTAACCTAAACACTACGTTTTTCTATTTTAGTTATGATTGCAATAAAGCTAATTATAATGCAATATATAAACAGCTAATTGTTAATGTACGTGCAATAGTATAAACAATATTATGCCAACGATTGTTTTAAAAGAACAATTGAATTGCATCTGATCATGTTTATAGTGTGTATGGTTTTTTTTCTGCATAATGTTATCATTGATTTCATCAGTTGGCGTAATACTGTTGTGTCATTCCTGATCAATTAATTGCATATTACTATATATATATTTATTATATTTCAGACTAAATTATACGATCCATAAGTTGTTAGTAAAGGTCTTAACCTAATGTTAGTAAAAACCACACTATATACAAAATTGAAACGAATGACACCTACGTGTGCAGTCGTATCCAGTGAGCCAGCATGTTGTCTTTGGATCAGATCAGTATTTTAGTTTTTTGACACCGACTTCCGAAATTAAAGTTATTTTTCACTTTGTAGTTTGGAAGTCGGTTGTGTTTTTTGTAAAAAGTTTTTTTTTTCATTTTTTAGTGGGTTGGTTTGTAATTTATCTAAGTTACAATAGTCTTATGTCAACTGCTCATCAAAAATACCCAAATCGCTATAGATGTGCCTTTAATATTTGAAGAGTTCCTTCCATTTCTCCAAGATCCCATCATCAGATCGTAACCAAATGACAATGGGACCAACTTGAAAGTATACCCTTTTTTTTTTGGGTGGGAAATTATCAAATAACTTCTCCCGCTCTGGGCAGAGCGGGAGGGCGTGTCAGACTCTTACGTACTCTCTTAAGTATACCCTTTCGAACAAAAAAAGAATTTTTCAAATCGGTCCAGCCGTCTTCCAGTAATCGGGGAACATAAATAAAAAAATAAAAAATCCCGACGAATTGAGAACCTCCTCCTTTTTTTTGAAGTGGGTTAATAAATTATACGATCCATAAGTTGTTAGTAAAGGTTTTAAACCTAATGTTAGTAAAAAAAACACACTATATACAAAATTGAAACGACTGACACCTACGTGTGCAGTCGTATCCAGTGAGCCAGCATGGGGCTGTCCCACTTATCACACAGTACACTCAGGATGCTGTGGGAGCTAGCACGTATTCTACCGAGAATAGAAGCGCACCGTGTCCGTATAATGGCATGAAAACCATCAACCCTGGCCTCGGTGAACATCCCGGAAGCGCTACAAAAGCGTGGTAGACCCAACAGCATCCTGAATACATTGTTATACTGGACACGCAGGGCGTTGTATGCCCTCAGCGTATACCTGACCCACAGACTGCACGTGTAAAAAGACTGGCAGTATGCTCTGAAAAGGGTTATTTTGACTTGCGTCGTGCAACAACTATAAGTGCTACAAGAATCTTTTGACCCTTGAATGACATTGAAAGGGGGGTTGTTTGTTAGAGTCTGGCAAAGGAAAGTAGACACTCGAATTATTTGCAAACTTTTTATAGGACAACGCTATACTAATGTCAACCTCAATTTGCCTCAAATGCCTGTTCCTAGGATTGAACTATTCCGACGCAGTTGCGTGTATATGGCGCCACTTATTTATAATTCAATTCCAAATTTTATAACTGATCTTCCTTACAGAAAATTCTGCGTAGTACTAAAAAAATGGCTCATTTCACATAGTTATTATTCAATAGGTGAATTTCTAAAAAAAACTTCTTGTCGGTCCTATCATTACAGGAATGCATTGTAGAACAGACTAGTAGAATATATTCAAATCTATGATTGTAGTATTTTTATCCTGTTATTTTGTGTTGTCCCAAACATGGACATAGTCCCAAATGTATCATATGTATTTTTTTTTTAACTAGTTGTGTTGTGTAAATTGAGGATTAATTTACTTTAATTCGTGTCTAAACAACATTTTCAACTTTAGTTGAAGATAATTGCTTTTTAGCCTCACCATAATATTTGCATGCCAAAATATGGCGAAATGTGTCATCGCACAAGAATACTTAAATAACATCTTTGTAACCGCATTTAAAGCAAATAAATTACTTTGACTTTGACTTTGACTTTGCCAAAACAAGGATCTTGATACAGCTTTTTACTAAATCAAAAATGGCAAAACAGTGACTCTAATGAATCTTTTTCACATGGAAGTGTTTAAGTTTTTTAGTTTTAGATTTAGATTGTGGTTGTGAACACCAAAATAATCATAGAATATTGTTGTTTTTTTTTATTCGAATTGCTGCATAATACCTTTTTTTGGGTGAGAAATTATAAAATAACTTTTCCCGTTCTTCGTGTCAGACTCTTACTGACTAAAACACACCCGTGTTCCTTCGGTTGCCAAGTTGCCGGGGGCCACGATCTCCCTTTCGGACTTCTTCGCAGCCCCGGCAGGGCTGCATAATATCTAAAGACTATTTTAATTCAGACGAAGTAAACTGATTTTTCGAAATATCTCTTTGATTTTGGATCATAATAGGTAGCATGATTTTAAACAAATAATTCTAAAGTATCAAATTAGGTTATTCCAAGTATATCATACTAATTTTAGGGTTGCTATAAGTAGTGATAGTTTTTAAGTTTGCCGCGCTTTTTCAGTCTCTACTTTTGTTTGCCAGACTCTAACATTTGTAAAATTGTCACAGAAATTGTATTGAGAAAACAAGATGGCGGCTTTAGTTCCGATTTTGGCCCCGCGCCGAAAAATGTACAGTTTTATTTCTTGGTTACGAATGGCGACAACGCCTACGACAATCTTTGCGAATTTTCGAAAACCATGCACCCTAATTGCGTAATTACACGATCAATAACAATCTAAATCATTTTGAAACAGATTGCTAATTCAATGCGTCATAAGTACGAAAAAAAAATCTGCTCAGCAACGTAAATAACGCAATGAATGTTGTTGAACTGTCAAAATAAAACAGATTAGTCTTGATCATTTACGAAAATGTGTTACGCAGTTATATAGCTGGTTACAGACCATGGTTTTAGGTAGTGTTAAAATAACACAGGAATAAATAAGTTTGTGTGCAGAATCAGTTATACAGGGAAATTGACGCGAAAACTGTTATCATAGATTCAGTACATAATTGTGAACCCCTGCGTTGAAATTTTTCATCGATTATTTTTTTAATCAGCTGTTTTATACTTTTTGACCGCGTAGGTATTACACTTTTCTATGAAACTGCAGATTTTTTTTTAAATAACCAACGAAAAATTTCAACGCAGGGGGGTTTCAGCATAATTGGCGGGGTCCGATAGGGCCAATGCCTGCCGGGGCTGCGAATATGGGCCGAAAAGGAAATCGTGGCCCCCGGCAACATGGCAACCGAAGGAACACGGGTGGGGTTTAGTCAGTAAGAGTCTGACACGCCCTCCCGCTCCACCCAGAGCGGGAGAAGTTATTTGATAATTTCCAACCCAAAAAAAGGGGGGTTCAGAATCATGTATTATATATGAATCCATGGTAACAGTTTTTGCGTCGAATTCGTGCCACCCTGTACTAGTACCCTTAAACAAGTCTTTCACAAAAAGATCATTTATGTATGTAATTCTGAATAAAACATTATTTAATTCAAAAAATTTAAACCTACTTTTTCATAACATGCAATTCATCATCATCATTTCAGCCGACAGACGTCCACTGCTGGACATAGGCCTCCCCCAAGCACCGCCACTTCGACCGATTCTGTGCTTTCCGCATCCAGCGGATTCCTGCGGCCTTCACAAGGTCATCGGTCCATCTTGTGGGAGGCCTTCCAACGCTACGCCTTCCGGTACGTGGTCGTCACTCCAGAACCTTTCAACCCCATCGGCCATCCGTTCTGCGAGCAATGTGCACTGCCCATTGCCACTTAAGTTTGGCAATTCTTCGGGCTATGTCGGTTACCTTAGTTCTCCTGCGGATTTCTTCATTTCTGATTCGATCACGTAGGGAAATTCCAAGCATAGCCCTCTCCATTGCCTTTTGGGTGACTTTTAGCCTTCTGATAAGGCCCATTGTGAGCGACCACGTTTCAGTACCATAGGTCATCACTGGCAACACGCACTGGTCAAAGACTTTCGTTTTGAGACACTGTAGTATGTGGGACGAAAAGATGCAATTATATAATATTAATCAAATTACCATGTGAAAACCATTACACGTTCTGCAACATTATTGCAAGCAACTTATGGTTGAATTAAATTATATAATTAATAAGATAGTTTCTTAGTTTTTATTGGTTTGTCGACCCAGAAATAATTATCTTGACGTTACAGGAAAATCATCATAATTGTAACACCTTGTGCATTGCATGTTATATTATGATCATGTTACCCTTTCTTGGCGTATCTTTTCTACCTTAACTTTGCAGTCAGCGGCTAATCAAACCACTAAGTAGCTTGAGAAATGTGTTCTGCATGTGTAGCTGACCACCGTAGAAACGTAAGACAAAATTACAAATTGTATGTTTTCCACGGCGCCATGTTGAAAATGACGATTAGAAATGCCACTAACCGAATTTAATAAAAATAATAATTATTGTAATTGGGTCTTTCAAAATTTTATTTTTTGGCAGAGTCCGGATTTGTGCCCGGTTGAAGGCAATAGGCTCGCCCCCTATTACATGGGACTTAAACATAACTGGCGAAATGTAGGTGTACTATAGGTACACCTCTGTCTAACCCTTCGGGGGAACAAGGCGTGATGTTATGTTAAAAAGAATTTTATTATGATAAAATTCTTCGAAGGATAAACAACTAACATAAACGAGTTCCTACGTAAATATCACAAATTACTACTAAATATTTCTCACTAATTAACAAAATCAACTCTAAACTACAATTGATATTTGTTTTATACAAAAACTAATCAGGTTTACAAACAGTCCTTGAAAAACCAGACTCTTGTGCTAAGGGTTCCGTACTACGAAAACTATAGTTTATCTTATTTTTAACCGACTTCCAAAAAGGAGGAGGTTATATGTTAGTAGCGTGTTTTTTTATGTATGTCCACCGAAATCTCCGTCAATTGAGGACTGAGTTCGAAAATTCTTTTTTTGTTCCAAAGGGTGTTTAAAAAAAAAACAACCTACTTCCAAAAAAAACATTACACAGTGAAAAATAACTTTAATTTCTGAAGTCGGTGGCAAAAAACGAAAGTTCAAAACCAAAGACACTGACTTCCGAAATTAAAGTTATTTTTCACTTTGTTGTGTTTTTTTTGGAAGCCGGTTGTTTTTTTAAATTATTATTTATTCTGTAAAAATATTCGTATTCTGTGAAAATTTCAATTGACTACCAAAACTTCACCATAAAAACATTTCAAAAGTTACAGCCGTATGACAGACAGACGAACATGCAGGACGGGGCTTGCGGACGGTGAGCAATGGGTAGCTCGCCGTCCGATAAGGACCAAGCCCGGATCGACGGCGCGTTGTGTTCCACGCGCGCCTCAAAGAGATGTCAGCAGAATCGACGGGGTCCGCTAGGGCCAATGCCTGCGATGGCTGCGAATATGGGCCGAAAGGGAAATCGTGGCCCCCGGCAACAGGGCAACCGAAGGAACACGGGTGGGTTTTATTTCGGAAGTCAGTGACTTCCGAAATTAAAGTTATTTTTCACTTTGTTGTGTTTTTTTTGGAAGCCGGTTGTTTTTTTTAATTATTATTTATTCTGTAAAAATATTCGTATTCTGTGAAAATTTCAATTGACTACCAAAACTTCACCATAAAAATGTTTCAAAAGTTACAGCCGTATGACAGACAGACGAACATGCAGGTAGGGGCTTGCGGACGGTGAGCAATGGGTAGCTCGCCGTCCGATAAGGACCAAGCCCGGGTCGACGGCACGTTGTGTTCCACGCGCGCCTCAAAGAGATGTCAGCAGAATTGACGGGGTCTGCTAGGGCCGATGCCTGCCGGGCTGCGAATATGGGCCGAAAGGGAAATCGTGGCCCCCGGCAACATGGCAACTGAAGGAACACGGGTGGGTTTTTAGTCAGTAAGAGTCTGACACGCCCTCTCGCTCCACCCAGAGCGGGAGAAGTTATTTGATGATTTCCCACCCAAAAAAAAGAAAGAAAAAAAAGGTATTCAGACAAACTGACGGCGGACGTAGGCTTAATAGGGTCCCATTGGCAGTTACGACGACCTTTTGATAAGGAACCCTGAAACGTGCTGTTCTCAACGGCCTTGATAAAAGATGTTAATTGTTTAAATACATATTATGGTAAATTAAAAACGGTGAAGGAAAACATCGTGAGGAAACCTGAGAGATATTTCTCGACGGCATGTGAAGTCAAGTCAGAGGCCCTTGGGCGGCTTTAAAACTCTGACACCAGGTTAGTCACCAACCACACGAGAGATTGGTAGAATACAGTACAGTACAGGTTAGTATATTTATTTACTTAGTTGATAGTAAATGAGTTTGCTCTTGCTAGTGTTAGGTTTCAATTTATTAATACGTAATTGTTGGATATTGTACTGGCAACACCCAAAGATTTGTTATGTAAAAATGGGGGTAACAACGCCCTTCTGGGTCGGGCGCTCGTGACAGTAAGATGTGCTTAATGGCTGTGTCGGTAAAAAGATAGATTGGCATAGTATTGGTTGGAGATCTACTTATTCGTTTTATGGTAAATATTAGAATACGGATTGAATTGTGATATTATGTGGGGAATAGGAGATGTGATGGTATGGTGTAGAATATTGAATTTGATGTTGGCAAAGAAATATAGATGACTGACAAAATATCTCGGTGTTTCATATTATTTTCCTTATCCTTGAAATATTGTAAATATGTAGTTTATTAAACAGTTTTAGATTATGATATTGGGGTAACGACTTTAATATTTATTTGGGGATTAGTATCTATTTTGAGGTTAAATAATTATATTCGGAATTAAATTAGTTATTCTAGAGTAAGGATGGTTCTCATTTCACTAGGTACACACGGCTACACATCAAACTGTTTACTCTGAATAACTACAGGCAGAACTCATTCCTTGTGCGTGCAAGCAGAAACTTTAATTGGGTATGTACAGCACACTGCTGCCAACTAGTCTTAGCGAAAACGCGCTGTCAGCGCTGTAAAAAGCGCTAGAAAGCGCTAAAATGGCTTTTTAATAAAAAGCGCTATATTTCGCGCCAATCAATAAGGGAAATTTATTAATTTATTGATTCGAAATAATATATTTGTATATCGAATCAAGAGATTATCAAATTTACCTCATTCAGTTCGAGTATTAATCGAGTTTTCGATTTGCGTTACCGATCATCGACAACTTACAAAATTATTGCCCCACAGATAAAATAAATTTTATGATAGCATGAAATGAAACAAATAATATACGTGAAATCAATATTTTTAATAATGAAATCAATGATTTATGGAAACAATATGTCGGTAATAAGTAGTAAATATATAATTTTATTTAGCACTAGTAATTTGTTATGTTTTACGCTGTATTAAGCAATATAGTTTTATATAATTTAAAAAAGCGCTAGATATAGCGCTAGGCGCTAAAACGCGCTTCGAGACAAAAAAAGCGCTAGATCTGGCGCGAAAAGCGCTAAGTTGGTAGCACTGGCACAGCATGACTTCGATCCGTTTACAACAGGTGTATCTGTGGCCAGAAAGAGCTTGAGGCTTAACTTTTTCACCTGATGCATGATATTGCTCAGATTATGTTAGCGTCAGTAGCCTAATTTTACCACATAGGTATATTGTATAGTATTTATATGTATAGTTTTGTATAGCTTTGGCGGTTTATTGTTTTCATTGGCAGTACTGTATTGTTCACAGATTTCTTTTATTATAATTCTGTTAATTATATGTGAAGACTTGTAATTGGCTGTCAGTCACATTTTCAAAATCTTAGTCTGTTTTGTTTAGCTGTAAGTCTTCCAAAGGAAATAAATAAATTTTATATATAAAATTCTCGTGTCACAATGTTAGTTACCTTACTCCTCCGAAACGGCTTTACTGATTTTTACCAAATTTTATATGCATATTTAGTAGGTTTGAGAATCGGCTACTATCTATTTTTCATACCCCTAAGTGATAAGGGTTGTCCACCCCAAACAAATAATTGGCAAAACAACGTTTGCCGGGGTCAGCTAGTAAAATATATATATCCAGTAAAAGCTAACCCCGCATTGTACGGAAATCCTATACAATGTGAGATTAGCATAAACTGGAACTGTATAGC
The DNA here is from genome assembly GCA_963680765.1 of Agrochola lychnidis. NCBI lineage: Eukaryota > Metazoa > Arthropoda > Insecta > Lepidoptera > Noctuidae > Agrochola > Agrochola lychnidis. The sequence continues at coordinate 6,366,429 of OY796869.1, read as the reverse complement.
TTGATGTGTAGCCGTGTGTACAAGAAAATAATATAATGCTGATATAAGAGCAGTTTTCCGTTTCCTATGCGTTTACGTTTTGCTCGGCAGATGATTTCCGCCAATCCGCCATACTGTGGAGAAAGCGCGTTGAATCATTTAAAGAGGATGCTCTAGATTACTGTGTGTTGCTTTTATCTTTTATACTTTTGAGTTTGAATCTTTCTACCACATAACATCACGACTGTATTCCCTGAAGGGTTAGGCAGAGATGGGCTGCATCAATTCGGTACCTCAATTGTATAAAAATTTTAATACAATTGGGGTACCCAATTGATGCAGCCCACTGTACTATAGTACACCCACATTTCGCCAGTTATGTATAAGTCCCATGTAACCGGGCACAAATCCAGACTCCGGACTGCCACTGAGAAATTCCAGATATAGAAAAATCCAATAACAATTTGCGTGACCTGGAAATTGAACGCAGGACCTCATGCTCAGCAGTAGCGCATTGTTTCTAATAAGTAGGTATTGAATATTTTAAGGCTCCCACAGACAGAAATTGTTCTACCAGAATCGCGTCGCGCCTGTCTGCGTGGATTCAATGGAAATAAAATTAAAAAATGTCTCCCGATAATTGGTGATATCATAAAGACCAAATACCGTCGTCGTCACACGATTTCGTCCTCGTGTGTTGTTGTTGATGTAGCCACTAGCCACGTCTGGCTACACACTGGATGGCTGTCGTTGTCGCAACCATCTTTATGCTAGTCACGTTCAGCAGTAGCGCTCGTTTGGATCTTTCTAATGTGTACATATATTATTTGGTCTAGAAAGACAATCATTTTCTTAAAACGCAAGACTGATTCAGCGGGAAGTAGCTCTAAAGAACGGAAAAACTGATGATAACTGAGCAAACCCAAATCACTGTATCCCGAATAGCTTTGGCCCAAAACATTGATAACTGAGAAAACCAAAATCTCTATATTTCGAATTCCCGAATAGCTTTGGCCCAAAAAACTGATAACAGCAAAACCCAAATCACTGAATCCCGAATTCCCGAATAGCTTTGGCCCAAAAAACTGATACTGAGTAAACCCAAAACACTGTATTTCGAATTCCCGAATAGCTTTGGCCCAAAAAACTGATACTGAGTAAACCCAAAACACTGTATTTCGAATTCCCGAATAACTTTAGCCCAAAAAACTGATAACAGCAAAACCCAAATCACTGAATCCCGAATTCCCGAATAGCTTTGGCCCAAAAAACTGATACTGAGTAAACCCAAAACACTGTATTTCGAATTCCCGAATAACTTTAGCCCAAAAAACTGATAACAGCAAAACCCAAATCACTGAATCCCGAATTCCCGAATAGCTTTAGCCCAAAAAACTGATAAATGAGTAAACTCAAATCACTGTATCTCGATTTCCCGAATAGCTTTGGCCCAGAAAACTGATAACTGAACAAACCCAAATCACAGTATTTCGAATTCCCAAATAGATTTGGCCCAAAAAACTGATAACTGAGTAAACCTAAATCACTGTATCCCGAATTCCCGAATAGCTTTGGCCCAAAAAACTGATAACTAAACAAACCCAAATCACTGTATCCCGAATTCCAAAATAGCTAATACCATTACCTACAGTAAAACCTTTGCAGTTTGACTTGTCGTTAACCCAATCTATTATAGTAATAACAGAGCAGAGCCTTATGATTATCTAGTCATCAGAATTAATTAAGCTACATTCTTTGGCCCAGAATTAGCATTGCCATTCGACGTGGCAATGCTGTCAGTCTTCTGGACACGTTTCCGAATGACAGCGATGCGGACGAATACTTCGACGCCTAATTGTCCTTTTTTTTTGTATTTATTTCTATAGTTAGTTAGTCATTTAATTTAGTACCTAGTGTTAATAATAGTTAGTTGTGTTAAATATTGTAAGAATATGGTTTTTGATCCTTAATACAATTAAGCTTCGAATTTCATTGACATTGACAGTTGCCGTGCTTGGTCCGTGGATGAGTGACCATCTTTACCAAGACCCCTCCGTGCCTCGGAAAGCACGTTAAGCCGTTGGTCTCGGCTGTCATTCGTGGATCTTTGACAGTCGTTACGGGTCCCCAGAAACCCGAAAGTCTGTATCGTATTACCCAGTTACTAGGTTGTGGAGGTCAGATAGGCAGTCGTGGCATGTAAAATACTATTATCCAGCTGCATCCGGTTAGACTGGAAGCCGACCCCAACATAGTTGGGAAAAGGCTAGGAAGATTGAAGATTGATTGAGTGTGTGCTCTTGGTAACCCCAAAATTCAAATTATGTAAGCTGAAAATCAAGACTTAGTAAAGGTTCAAAATTACAAAAGAAAACGCTTGCCCTTCACCATTTTTAAGGCCCGCTTACACCACAAATAATTAATTAAATATACGTTTAGCGCTAAACGAATTAAAAACATCGTTTTGTTTCTGTCAATCGTTTGAAGTTGATAGAGACAGAATTATGTTTTAAATATGTTAAGGGTTTTAACTAAATGCCTTGCATTTAGTGATTTGTTGTGCAGTTTGGCCCTAGTGTTTAAGGTGTATTCGCAGTTGTAGCCCGCGAAATTCAAATTTTCTTAGGTTTTTTGCAGGTCAGTGTCAGGTTGTATCTAGATCAAAATATGATACGAGACTATAACAGATTTCTTACGGAACAAATCTTACTTATTAATAATTCTAATGATTATAATTCTGTAAATACATTTCTGTTATAGTCGCGAATCAGATTTTGATCCAGATACAACCTGACACTGACCTGCAAATTGTTAAAAAAGGAAGAAAATTTTAATTTCGCCGCTACAACTGCGGATTCACCTTAGGCTGGGAAGAAGTGGCGCAACAAACTCCTCTTTTAGGACACTACAAACTGTCCCAAAGAGGATTAAAGACTGACGTAGATTTTTTATAGTCCCACAGACTTATCATTGTATATCATTGTCGTCACTGTTTCACATTTTCACAAAGCAAAACAAACAATAGATGCACCTTACGTCCTACAGACGTGCGAAGAATATTAACTAGTTCACACGCTTTAATTAATTAAAGTTTGATGAATGCGGTCTTCAATGCAAGGAAGATGAAACATGGCCAATACGGAAATGTAGGTGACCTTTATGTTCAAAACAATTGTTTAAAATTGATGAGGAATACTGAAAATGGGTTTAACTGAGCAAGGAATTCTAGGTGTCCATTTAAATCTTTAATTATTTTTAAACCTAATTGTATCACATCGATTTTATTATTAATTGCTACACATATCATATTTTTATTATTAATGTGATGTAATTTATTTATTTATTATTAATGTGATGTAATTAATTAATTATTATTTATTAATATGATGTAATTATTTATGGTACTCATTATCATATTTTCTTTTGTTAATATGCAGATAATGTAGTGGGCTGCAATATTGTTAATATTTTGTGTTATAATTTCTCTGGTCCAACACATATTGTAGCTGTTTATTGTCCCTGAATAAATAAAAATAAAATAAAAAAACATCTATTATTTTTTTAATTTAAATATTTACATACATTATAAAACTGATTTACATCCGTAAGACGTTATGAGTACGTCTTACGGATGTAGGTTAGGATAAGGTTCAGTTGAAAACCAGCGTCAAGCAATAGTTGTCTGGCATTTATGCTGAACAGGGGGCCTACCACCAGCTCATGAAGTTATTTTAATATTACTTCAGTGTGGGAAAGAGATGAAACTCTACAGGACGTATAGCTCCATCTCTTTCTCCCACTGAAGTAATATTAAAATAATACTGTTTTATAAGCTGGTGGTAGGCCCACTGGGCCTTTTTGTCGCAGCCGTGAGGCACACAATACTGTTTTAAGTTTTCTCTGTTTTTTTATTTGTTTTTCCTGGGTCAAATAAATTTATTTTCTTTCTATTTGAGTAGGTACGTAAAGTCAAATTGTTTCAGAGAAAACCGTTTGTGATAGACAGACATCGAAGATATTTCAATATTGCGATAGTGGATAGTGTTAAGTAGTTACAATAATACAGGGTGGTATTTTATAGCAAAAAAATCAGGTTCCTGGTTAAACAATAAGCTTTTTCAAGTAACTAAAAATGTTGTTTGTCTTCTCTAAAATCGAGCTTAAGGTTCCGTTGGCCACTTTGCCCTATTCACCATAAAACCGGGTATAGCCGAGACCCGATTTCAGAAATTTACCGTGGATTCCTAGGGGTCAGCACATAACAAAAGGGTCAGGGACACCGGTATTGTTATGCTAGACTTGTTATTATTGTTACACGCGTAAATATAGTAATAAAAGTCAAGTGCAACAATTCAATTGACTATAAATTAAATATTACCATGTTTTTCAAGAGATAACTAAAAGATGTATGAATGCAAAAGGAGTATGTAAGGGAACGTAGTAGGTGGCGTTGTGTAGTTTCTAACTACCCCCATGGGAAGAATGCGTGAGTTTGTTTGTATGTACAACAAAATGGCGTCGCAAATCAGCTGTGATTTAAAAAAGACGTGTCTGTTAGCAGACGAACGCTGTTGGCCATAATTATAAATTCAACCTATAATGTTCCCACTGCTGGGACACAGGCCTTCTCTCTGTGAGAGGGAGTGGGCCGTAATCCACCACGCGGTTAGGTTAGTCGTCGTTTGTTCGAAGCTAATCTAAGATTAGCTAATCTAAGATTAACTTCGAACCTTAGCTTAATGTTGTAAAGAAAGAAAGAAAAATAGGTTTATTTGTCACAGTCACACGTGCATACATAAAAGACAAGAATAATCAGAGAACAACACAATGTATATAACAAATCACGAGCTTAGAACAGAAATTACTTAGGCGGCAGCTGCACGACATGACTGTGACAAGAAGGCTTCCACTCAGCATGATGCAGTGCTATGGGGGACCCACAGCACAGCGCTGATTTTCAGTGGTCACCCGAAAAAAACAGATGTACGGAAATCAAGTCAAGTTCAGTGATTTTTCTATTAAACACGTAACAAAATAAAATAAACAGTGCTTAGAATAAAAGACAATTATACAATGAATTATAAGAATAAATAACATAAAAATTAATCCGCAGGCATCACCACTATAACATATTATTACTACACGAGGATATAGAAGTGTTTTGAAGAGGTTATGTACTAACTTTTCTAGCAAAGGCTGGTACTTTTAGGCCTGAAACTGCGTTAAGCGGACGTCCGCGCGGTTCCATACAAAAGTGCCCCGTTACGGGGACACGCGCGGGCGTCCGTCGCGGGGTAGCGGGTCCCGCGCTCGCGCCACGTGACCCGCCTAATATATTAAGTTCTTTATCAACACAGCTGTGCATGCACATCGTTAAAATGGAACTTGCGACACTGCGTAAATAAAATAATCCGTTCTCCGGAACGGCGGCCGTCGCGTTCCCACGGAGTTCATAAGCGTGTCCACGCGCGTAGACACGCGACGGGTGCCCGTCGCGGGCACCCGCTTAACGCAGTTTCAGGCCTTAGAAGCTATGCCCATTTGCCCAGTAATGCAGACTGTCAGCATATAGTCCCCTCCTTGGTGCTCTAAATCAGGTCCAAACTCATAGCACCTAGCTCACCCGTTCACCTTTTCCAAACTGACCATCTTACACACAATCTCAGTTGGCACATCATCTACAATTACTCTTTTGCACAAGAATCGAACCGCACACATACATATCCGCAGTTTAGCTGGCTCAAGGGCGGGTTACACCGTGCGACGTGAGCTGCATCAGTTAAACCAAGGTTAATTTCACTGGCGGTGGTCGTAGAATACCGTATGTAACATTTTTGTGGGCAGTCAAACGGTTTAATGACACTTCTGTGCTCGTGGTATGCATGGTTAAGTTGGAGTGTTCTGTTTATTGTCTCTAGGTCGGATCTTAGACTATTACGTTTTTTTACAATTTGCGGTTCAGTATCAGGTTGTATGTTGATCTAAATATAAATCGCGGCCTAATGATCGCAAGCGCTATGTCCGATTCCCAGGTCTGGCAAAGCATTGGGTTTTTCGACTTTTGGTTTAAAAACAATTCTATTTTAATTCCACTGTATGATATATGTTTTAATGTTGATGGATAGAGAAGGAGAGGAAGACCAAAAAAAAGATGGAAAGATTGTGTGAGGGGGGGATATAAAAGAAATGAGAATTATAGAGTGACGGCAGACATGGGACAATGGAAAAAAAAACGTGTTAAATTTCTCGCAAACAGGCGCGACGCGACACCGGTAAAAGAGTTTCCGTGAAATTTTTATAGAAATTGTTCCACCAGAGTCGCGACGCGCCTGTCTGCGGGAGCCTTAACACTAAATTAAAAAATTAAAATTCATTTATTTCAGGTACCACATAACCCATATAAGAAAACATCTTTTAAATTAAATTAATCAATAATAAATACAAACTCGCTTACACATAAATAAAAAGAAACGAATAAATACAACATCAACACACAAATTAGATACGTTAAATTCAAATTACATTCAATCATAATTAATTAATTCGCTCTTAATCATTTCAATAGTTTTTTACGTACGACACTATATGTAACTTGTCTGTCACAGCAGTGTCGCACATACACTGACCCCACGTAACAATTTTTATGTTCTTCTGAGAATGATTAATTTAAAAAGATTTATTCGTAAAAGCGGAATCGTCGCGATCTACTTTAAAATCGAATTTGGGTCAGCGATATGTCGGTGACTGCGCATAACTGCACTGCTGTGACGCTAAAAATAAATAGATATAACTTGTAGTCTATTCTGTCACAGAATTTGTTACTGCTAATAAAATTATCGGACTACTTAATTTCGTCTGAGAATTTAGATAATAATTAGGTACCTAAATGTATTTCAAAATAAAACCCTAATTACGTAATACACGATCAATCACAATTTGATTCGATTTGAAACAGATTGCTAATCCATTGCTTCATAAGTTGGACAAAAAATCTGCTCAACAACGTAAATAACGCAATGAATGTTGTTGAACTGTCAAAATGAAACAAATTTATCATAATCGTTTACGAAAATAAGTTACGCAATAAAATACTTAAATCGAATATACAAAACGATGTTTAAAATATGTTTAGAGCTAAACGGATTAAGTGACTTTATGGTGCAAGTGGACCTTAATATGAAGTAACTTTGTTTAAAAACTTGATTTTAATAACACAATTCAATATTTTAATATTTAATCTACACTAATATTATAGTTGAAGAGTTTGTTTTTTTGTTTGAACGCGCTAATCTCGGGAACTGCCAGTCGGATTTGAAAAAATATTTTTGTGTTTGATAGCCGCATTCTTGAGGAAGGTTATAGGCGCATAATATCGCGCTACGACCGTAAGGAGACGAGTAAAAAGATAAAAAAATCAGCAAGAATGCCAAATGAAAAGGAAGTAATAGCAGGAGCAAACGATGCGATGCGATGCGGTGGGTCGGGGGAGCAAGAAATTTCGCGAAAGTCGCGGGCAGAAGCTAGTATAATCATAATTTTAAATATAATGTCCCTGTCACACACTCGTCGAGTGGCATGAGAAGTAGCGAGGAAAGTAGGTAGAGACGTAGTGTGGCAACGTTACTCGTCATGCCGCACGTCATGCTCTTCGTCATGCCCACTGGTCCCTCTTTTGTCGGTTATTGGGCGCGAGTCGAAGGACGTAGTGCGAAGCGTTGCGATTAATTACGCGAGTAGAGCAGTGTGTGGGCAGAGAGTGCAACATTGCGCGAGGAGCAGAGCGATGAGCAGCGTGAGGAGCGTAGTGTGGCAGGGGCATTAGATAGTCAAGAAGATGATAGGATGCCTGACGTACATTTTAGTATCGCCACTAGTGTGGCCTATTTCATAGGCCACATCTATGCTCAAAACGGCAAAAGAAATTATCGTGAGGAAACGGGCATTATTGGGCAATTGGCCTCTAAAAGTTTAGCCGTTGCAAGAAATTTTAGTACATAAACTCTTTCCAAAATTAAACTAAGATTTAGAGCAAACCAGCATATTCCATAGCCTATCATTCGAAGACATGTGACATTCAGCAACTCGCACTGGGCAAGCGTGGTGGGTTACGTTACGGCCCACGTCCTCTGACAGAGAGGAGGCCTGTGTCCCAGCAGTGGGAACATTATATAGCTAATTATGCTGAAGGCTACTTTATTGCAGAAACTCAGAAGTTGTGATAGGTTGATGTAAATGATAATGATCAAGAAGGCTTGTTGATGAGTTTCGTAACAAAGGGATTGCCTTTGTTATAATTAATTATATCTACTGTATCTAATTTTAATTACTAGCCAGCTTGATTAATTCAAGCCGGTTTGTAATTAAAATACTTTGTCAGTTGTATTTTTTTTTATAATTATTCTGATAATAATCTGGGAAATTATATTGTAAGGTAGTGGAAAATTTGTATAATTTGTTGTTTGTAAGTAAACTGTAGTATCAGTTTATTCATGATGTGTAGGAAATGTTACACGCAACATTAATTATAATAATAATAAATTCAAATATAAGGATACACATATACTTATTACAAACTATAAATATAATATATAGGCCTAATTACATATATAAAATAAGCACAAATAAATACATATAAATACATGAATATACTAAATAAAATAATAAGACAAACAGTGGGAAAACATTAGCGTTGTGATGATACTGCCAGCTTCTTACGAATGTGCTCACGAACTTTAACTTTAAAGGATAATCTGTTGATGATGACGATGACGTTTATATCATATAAACGTCAGCCAAGATGTCAAATGTTACAAAATTATATACGACTACTGTAAAGCTTGCTCGTTTTTTTGTTATCATCACACACATCACCGTTTTCCTGTCTGATACCAAAACCTAAGTTATGCTACCTCAGTACACCCATCCGTGATAGACATACTAACAAGACGACTTCCTTTACGAAACAGACAGATGTTTGGTGGAGATAATACTTGGGACGAATAATAAATGGATGAATACTGTACTGTTGATACATGGGGATCAAGACTTTTGTACTTTGTTGTATCCTTATTTTCAAATATAATATTAAAGTTAATTAATTATTAATTATTTACAAAATAAAAATAGATATTATATACTAACTTAACTAGAACTATTTACAAAATAAAATATAGCGTCGAAAAATTCATCCGCATCGCTGTCGACTGGTGATGTACCCAAGAGACTGGCCGCATTGCCACGTTGTATGGCAATGCTTAGCCTCTGGCCAAGGTAAAAACCAGCCCTTGGGTCACGGGAAGTATCAAATAGCCGTTTTGAGATGTCACGGAAGAGGCCATGGGCATTCGGACCCCACGGCCCGAGGGTTTCAACCCCAAACGGCTCGAAAGTATAGTTACCAATGAGGTTATTATACTTACGCCGCTTGAGGTTTTCTGCAGCCGCAGCAGCAGCACCAGCACAGCACGCAGAGCTAGGAAGATGGGATGGCGCAAGAGTGTCGACACAGGTTGCGTCCCACACTAAAGGCCTACCCACCTTAGAACAACATGGAGCTCCTAGTCGTAGGGAAGCGAGGCGGAAAGTGGTGTCGTCGAGCAAAGTGCCTATATTCGACGACGGTAGTGTATGAAGCCACAATTATTCTTACTTTACATACTAAAACACGCAACGTCTGTTTGTCTGTCTGGCCGTTACTGTTTAGAGAGGTAGGTAAATTCAAATTCAATCATTTTATTTCGGACTAAGGGATCCATATAGTGTTAGTAAAAACTTAGCCTATGTTAGTAAACTCAATAATTAAAAAAAACATTAATCATTAATTGGCTACATGGACATGTGCACGCACATGTCTGCTAGCCCAGAGCCTGATAAATGGTCCATCAACCTTGTCCGCCAGTGTAGCTAAAATACTGTTAGGGCTACCCCTGAATCGCCGCAACATCGATGCACACCGCTTGCGCATGATGGCATCAAAGTCATCTATTCGCGCTTTCGCAAACATGCCCGATGCACTGCAAAACCGAGGCAGCCCCAACAATATCCTCAGCGCATTATTATATTGCACGCGCAGAGCGTTGTAAGCCTTCTGCGTATACCTAACCCACAAGCTATAAGAGTAAAACGACTGGCAAAAGGCTCTGAAGAGCGTCAGTTTTACCTCTAACCAGAACCAAAAATTTTCACACACCACCCTGCACTTGGCCCGCGTAGTGGATTACGGCCCACTCCCTATTACAGAGAAGAGTCCTGAGTCCCAGCTGTGGGAACATTATAGTCTGATTGTAATGTATGGATGTAGGACCTCCTTAAATATTATCATCACTAGATAGTGATGATAATATTTAAGGGGGTTACCAACCTTCCTGACAGATCCATTAAAGGAACCTCCACAAATGATATATCTACCTACATCTGACACAACCTGGACTCGGCTTCGTTACAAACCCTGTAGAATGGATAATCTTTTTACTACGAAAGAAGTAGTCTTCGCATCTTATTTCTAATCAGCTTATAATGTTCCCACTGCTGGGACACAGGCCTCCTCTCTTCGAAAGGGAGTGGACCGTAAGCTACCATGCGGACCCAGTGCGGGTTGGTAGATGTCACATGTTTTCAAATTTTTGGTTCTAGGATATGCCGGTTTCCTCACGATGTTTTCCTTCACCGTTTTGAGAGTAGTGGTGATGAAATCACGAACTACAACTCGGTAAGTCGGGTCGTTACCTCTTTCGCATAAATGATGCGATCCCTCGGGTCACCCAGATCTTTCACTGACGTTCTGAACAGACCAGGAGTTTTAATTAACTTCTGGAGGGAGGTGGGCTGGTTGGAATAACCACCAAACGGACGCCATGGACCACGCACAATGGTCCACCTGACGGACTAAGTGCGGAAACCAAACCCCATAATATGTTATGGGGTTTGGTCCCATAGATAGAACATGCCGGTTTCCTCACGATGTTTTCCTTTACCGTTTTGAGAGTAGTGGTGACGAAATCACGAACTACAACTCGGTAAGTCGGGTCGTTACCTCTTTCGCATAAATGATGCCAATGTAACAAAAGTCAGAAGAAGTCTGTCGATTTTCATTTGTCATGTGGCTGTGCAGTATAGATATTCGAACAGCAATGTTGATCTGCTGTTTCAACCTCTCTACTGCATACCCACGTAACAAATGAAGATCAACACATAGACATAGCCTATCCGCTATTAAAAATAGGCAAACCCTTTAGGTAAAGTTTTTACAATGTGACACGAACTTCCGTTTTTACCAACATCGTGAATTCGTGAAAGTTGCATGCTGATTGCATGTTGTTAGAACACTACTGCCTAAACTACTATCGCAATAATTTAGAAGCATCTTACGACACGAACATGAGGAGAGGGAGAAGTCATTATGTAGCCATCTGCTACTTAAAATCAAGGTGAAGTGACCACAGGTGGTTGACTGTGTGGTTACCGGAACAAAGTCAACCACTCACTTACTTTTCGTGGGAGTTTATAAAGAAACCAACGCGCGGCCATGATGGGATTATGTTGATCAGAATTATATTTCTGAGTTCACACCAACACCTCACCATTACCAATTCGGTGTTCAAATATGGTTATTATGAAAACATGACGATCTCATGCCATAGTTTACTACAACCGGTTTATTCATGAAATTCGAAATCAGAATAGGTCAGACTGCAATATAATTATGGTCACAGAAACAAATGCTTCAAAAAAAAAAAACGATAACTCGAATTATGATACTGGTAACAGTGGAAAGTCCACACAACCGCGATATGAGCACAATTGATGACATTCTCGTATAGCATGTGCCAATACGAGAGAAGAAGTAGACCATAAGAGTATATCTGAGTTCTATAGTTCATATACGGTAGAAGGAGTAGACCACAAGAGTATACCTGAGTTCTATAGTTCATATACGATAGAAGTAGTAGACCACAAGAGTATACCTGAGTTGTATAGTTCATATGCGATAGAAGGAGTAGACCATAAGAGTATACCTGAGTTCTATAGTTCATATACGAGACGAGAAGTAGACCATAAGTGTATAGTAACCCTAGTTCTATAGTCAGCCCCGGATCTAGGGGGGCAAGCCGGGGCCCGCGCCCCGGGCGCCAACTTCAGGGGGCGACAAATTCAAGCGTAGCAGACAAGTGCACCACACAGTACACAGCAATTTTGCAATAAATGAGACGCGCAGCTCATTTGTAATCTTTCAATTTTTTTTCTTTTTTACAATAGTTTTGGCGCCCCTGTTGAATTGGTGCATTATCGATCGATACAATTGCCAAAATGATACATCCCCATAAAAGATTGGCGGGGGGCGGCAGACGGCAGTTTTTGCCACGCATCAAAAAAAATCTAGATCCGGGACTGTCTAAGTTCAGTAGTGGAAAACTGGCTATTGCTCTCAGAGGTTGCAAATCTCAGATTACATAACATTTCCGATAAAAAAATAGTTCCCTTACAAATACTAAATATTAAACTAACATAAAACAAGATCAACCATATTTGCGATGGAAAAACAATGGACAATGCTCTTAACGGGAACGACAGATAATTAGCAAAGAAGTGCGAACCTCTTTTGTTTATTAATTTATTGTTTACATAAGTAGTTTATATAGAGGAAAATGGAAGCATTGTCTTCGATGTATTATTGCCTTCGTGATATTCTATAGGACATTGTCACGTAATATTTTATAATAGCCATCGAATCGGTGATATGAATAAATGAGTCAGGTATGTGGAAATATTGATGGTGACTGTATTAGAAGTCTGTAAAGTGTAAATAACCTATGCAGAACTGAAAGGAAGACTTGAAGGTAGGGACTTTGGAAATGCCGAAATCCAGCAGTTGGCTAAGGACAGTAAACAGACAGATTGAGGTGGATAATGATGTCACTTCTTATCTTAGATTTTTAACCGACTTCCAAAAGGAGGAGGTTCTCAATTCGACTGTATGTTGTTTTTTTTTTTTTTGTATGTTTGTTACGCGATTACTCCGTCAATTATGAATTGATTTTGATGATTCTTTTTTTGTTTGGTAGATCATACTTCAGAAGTGGTCCCATATAAATTTTATTAACTTTACTTGGGTAGTTTTTGAGTTAGCTTCAATAATACGTATTTTTACCTCACTTAGTATGTGGATGATATTATGATAACTTCCTGTCACTGTTATTTACATAGCAGGTAGTGGTATTCGAACTTGTGTGGGGTAGGTATCACAACTAAAAAGTGAAAAATAAAAACATTTTACAAAAAAAAAACAACCGACTTCAAAGAAAACACTACAAAGTGAAAAATTACTTTAATTTCGGAAGTCGGTGACAAAGAACGAAAATTCAAAACCAAAGACACCGACTTCCGAAATTAAAGTAATTTTTCACTTTGTAGTGTTTTCTTTGAAGTCGGTTGTTTTTTTTTGTAAAAAGTTTTTCTTAGACAATGATGAAGGATACGTCATTGTTCTTACATGTTTTGATATGTTGTGGGTGAGGTATATTTAAAGAAATTGATGGATGGGTTAAAGTGGCCAAAGATGATGCTTAATAACATGCCATTGGGAACGCCAATATGCAACAGTTAGCTGCTATAGGTTGATCCAAATAACGAACAATGGTTGCTGAATACGATGAGGGGCTTGTGGCTAAGTTACAACAGCTGCACGGGTCGATCGATCAGGTTAAGCCTCGCTTGCCGCGGTTGGTCTGTGGATGGGTGACCATCTTTACATACCAAGACCCTCCGTGCCTCGGAAAGCACGTTAAGCCGTTGGTCCTGGCTGTCATTTGTAGATCTTTGACAGTCGTTACGGATAGTTAGAAGCCCATAAAGTCTGACAACCAGTCTTACCAAGGGGTATCGTGTTACCTAGTAACTAGGTTGTGGAGGTCAGATAGGCAGTCGCTCCATGTAAAATACTGATATTCAGCTGCATCCGGTTAGACTGGAAGCCGACCCCAACATAGTTGGGAAAAGGCTAGGCAGATGATGATGGTTGCTGAATACGATAAGGTTAACAGGCGAATTTGAGCAATGAAAATGTACGCGATTAACAGATCTAAAGTGCGTTCAAGAACCGTCAATGTCATCATTGTTGTGTAATATTGACACTAACAGCTGTTGAACGCGGTTAAGACTTCCTGATCGCGTTCAATTTCAATAGTGTTTGTTCTATGGTTGATAAAACAATGATGAAAGGTGAGTGAGTAAAGAAAATAGCACAAGTATCAACTCGGAAAGGGATCGTCACCGTATCAACTCGAGCCGTTCAGTATTCTTTGTATGAAACTCCCTACTGCAACGCACATTCATCGGAATCGTAACGTAATCGCCTCGCCTCGGGACAAGCTCACGAACCGCTGCGATACGGAGCGATCCATTTCCGAGTAGATATGTGTGCTATGTATGACTTTTATACTGAGTATAAATAGCAGCTCTTGCAGTTTGTTGGAGTAAATATTTTTTTACATAAATGTATGTATATATACCTAAACAATTTCACATATAACATAACAACACGCCTTGTTTCCCCAAAGGGTTAGGCAGAGATGTCCCTGTAGCAGGTACACCCACAATTCCCCAGTTATGTTTAGGTACCATATAATAGGGGGCGAGACTATTGCCATCAACCGAGCACAAATCCAGACTTTGGCTGCTACTAAAAACTCCTTGAATTAATGAATGAATGAAATGCACTGATCTCAGCGTGGTTTAACCAGACTCGATAAATCGAATGAACCCCAAGATTTGCACTAGCCCTGGAGCCTCATGCTTCATGGTGCTACACAGGCCATTGCATATCAAGGAGTAGACCGGGTGGCGAGGTAATGGTAGGGAAGACGTGCCCTCAGGATAAGGAAGGATTTGCGAGCCGTACCGGATATGCATCTTTGAGTAGGCAATAGATTAGTGGAGAGACGGGTGATATTTATCTATGGATGGGCATAAGGAAAAACCCAATAACACTTTGCCCGACCTGGGAATCGAAGCCAGAACCTCATGCGAGACCAACGAGGTATTAAAAAGAAAAAGATCGCCTTGGTGAAAGAAAAATACTTTTATAGCACATTGGTTCGTAACCATAACTAAATAAAGAGCACAATCGCGAAAATAAAAAAAAATAAAACTTCCGAAACCTTTAAAGTAATTGCATAGAACATTGATCCGTAACGTAATATAAATAAAGAGCACAATCGCGTTTACAAAAATGAGGTGTCGTCATGGTGTCGCGAAATCAATTGTTTAGTCCCATCTCAAAAATGCCCTTCGCGCCTAAAGAAGTTTTCACTTAAAAAAAAAAATCTGCAAATTGCAAAATCATATTCAAGAAATTATATTCACATTTCTAGCTCATTACTGTAAGATCTTTAACTTGACCTCAATGCTACACGAAGCCTAAATCGGTGTGAGAAAGTTTTTACTAGAAATATCATAGAAAGTATAGTACGACGTTTTTGGTATATTAAAGCAATTTCGGTAATTTTCTGTTTATGATTTTAGCTTTCACCCCTTACATCATCATTTCAGCCAAAAGACGTCCACTGCTGAACATAGGCCTTCCTCAAGTACCGCCACTTCGACCGATTCTATACTTCCCGCATCAAGCGGATTCCTGCGGCCTTCACAAGGTCATCGGTCCACCTTGTGGGAGTTACATACTATTTTTAAAGTAAAACTCTTATTACATCGTCTCAAACTTTTTCGTCTGTGTGTTGCATGTCGCGTGACGGTCGGCCGCGGAGTAGGGATAAAGTGAAAGGCACTCGTCAGAGCAGCCAAGGCCAATATGATGGCGCCTATAGAAGTTTCACTTTTACCGTGGTTTCATAAAACCACATAATCCTTTTTTTTATATGTTAGACAAATAGGTACTGAGGCAAACAGAAAGCGTTGCGGCAAACCCCGTAGAAGATGGAGGGTCGAGCTGAACCAAAACAAACGACCAGTAATCCACATAAGCCCTGGATCGCAAGCACTGGAAGTCATGGGGGAGGCTTTCGCCCAGCAGTGGAATGAAAAAGGCTAACAGTATATTTTGTATTTATTCATTTGGTAAGCTGGAGGAACTCGTGGCTAGGTCATAACAGCCTCACGGGTCGATTCATCCGGTTAAGCTACGCTGGCCGGGGTTGGTCTGTGGATGGGTGACCATCTTTACATACCAAGACCCCTCCGTGCCTCGGAAAACACGTTAAGCCGTTGGTCCCGGCTGTCATTCGTGGATCTTTGACGGTCGTTACGGGTTGTCAGAAGCCCGAAAGTCTGACAACCAGTCTTACCAAGGGGTATCGTATTACCCAGTTACTGGGTTGTGGAGGTCAGATTGGCAGTCGCTGCATCCGGTTAGACTGGAAGCCGACCCTAATATAATTGGGAAAAGGCTTATCAGATTGAATTTTATTCGTTTGGTAAGCTGTCACGAAGACTCAATTCCCAAGAAATCTTTCAAGTCAATACTTCGTAATATTAGTAATATTTAATTCGTTTATAAGGCTTAGGCCATTCGTCATGCATAATGTAGTTATCAGATAACCGTAATCGTTAATCTAGTGAGACAAGATTACGTGATAATTGTTTTTGTCACGCACGTAACAAAGAAGGCTGAATCAGAGGCAGTTGTTATAAATACAGTACCTGAGCGACCGAGCTCTGCTCTGGTGAAAATAGAGAATGCTCGTTTACTAGTATAGGATAGTACCTACTAATTCCATACTGCCATGATAGTAGGTACTTACTAATTCCATGCTGCCATGTCATTATTCTAATGTCAATAATCTCATGTCATTATTAATTATCTTGATCTAAATTTTGAGCGAAAATACGGAGAAAACGAATTTTTCCAGATATGAGACCTAGCTAGATCGAATTTTCGCCCCGTAAACCCCTATAATGCAACTTTAAGTGAATCGTTAGAGCCGATTTCGAGAACGTTAGTACAAAATATTTATACAAATATTGTTCGTTTTGTGGTATAGGATATGACTAGAGATTGGATATTCGGATGCATATTTACCTAAAATTAATATTCTGCTAATAAATTATGGAAGTGGCTTTTAAATAAATAAAAAAATTAACATAAATCCCGGAATTCCATAACATCCGCGAATGCACAACTAATCAGATACATGGTATGGAAATGACTTATCAGCCCTCTTATGAAGGTTACTTTTGAGGTATTAACACAAAAATTGATATACTCACTAAACATTTTTTTACGAAACTCAAGACACCGAGTTGTTTGTCGCTATGTGCTATGCCAATTTGGCAACCTACTTTACAACATTAGCTATCATTTCTATAAATAAAAAGTACTAAATTAATCAATTCCAGAGTCGCGAGATTTTTGCGATCGAAACAAAAGTGCATTCCATATTAGCCAATACCTGAACGTTAGTAAATATAATACATTCGATTCTTTAATCACAACTCTTAAAGTCGATCCGGGAATCCCGGGATTTTTTCGATACAAAAGTGCATTCTATAATAGCCAACACCTACACTTTAGGTAAATATGCATCCGATTATCCGATCACTGTATGACTCACAAATGATTAATAAAATCTTACAACTATATTAGCAAGAACTGACACAAATAGTAGTGGATCACCGTTGTGGTAACCCATGTGAGATGGCACAACAGCGACCCACGAAAACACAGTCTGGGCGATTTGAAATCATGCTTAGGATACTGTTGGAGCTGCTCCACACCCTGCGCACCATGGAACCGCACCTTTTGCGCATAGTGGTGTAGAAATAATCTACATGTGCATCCGCGAACATCCCGGACGCACTACAAAGCGGGGCAGCCCCACCAGCATTCAAATACATATATTTTTAAATATAAATACATATTGCTCGTTGAATAGTATGAATAGGGTATGATTAATAGTATAGGATATCTAATGTTGATAGGATTTTTTGTGCTAGAAATTTAATGGATTGAGTAGATTTCCACTGATTATTCCCATATAAATATATATCATAATATCACGCCTGTATTCCTCAAAAGGTTAGGCAGAGGTGTACCTATAGTACACCCACATTTCGCCAGTTATATTTAAGTCCCATGTAATAGGGGGCGAGCCTATTGCCATCAACCGGGCACAAATCCAGACTCCGGGCTGCTACTGAGAAATTCCGAGAAAACTCCAATAACATTTTGCCCGATCCGGGAATCGAACCCAGTACCTCATGCTCAGCAGTAGCGGTTGCGGCCTCTACGCCAGTGAGGCAGAGGTAGTTCTTTATTTTGTAAAAACTAAATCTCCATAACATGCGTACAAGAATTAGGTACTTTTTAGGGTTCCGTAGTCAACAAGGAACCCTAACAGTTTCGTCATATTCGTCTGTCTGTCTGTCTGTCTGTCCGCGGTCTAGCTCCGAGACTGTTAGTACTAGAAAGTTGCAATTTGGCATGGGTATACATATTAATCATGCCAACAAAGTGGTAAAATAAAATTATGAAAAATATATTTTTTTTTAGGGTACCTCCCCTACACGTAAAGTGGAGATGTTTTATTTTTTTTCTCTATTCCTTGGTGTGGGGTATCGTTGGAAAGATCTTTCAAAAACATTGTGAGTATGAACACACCATTTTTGAATTCAGAGATCCGTTTGCGAAATATTAAGCTTTAAAGTGCAAATTTTTTTTAGAGTCAAGTGTCCCCCCCTGCCAGCTAAATGGTTGGTTTTAGATATGTGAAAAAAATTCACGGCAGTAGCTTATGTAACGAATTTAAAAGGAAAACTATCACAGCTGAGTAAGCTTTACAAGTTAACGAGTAATAATTGATCAACTTAGATTTGCGGTTGTAAAAACATGTTCACCCATACATTCCGTATGAAAGATTTTTTTTTCAACTACAAAGTTTAGTTTGTTCTTGGGATAAATTCATCCCAACTACGGAACCCTACATTGTGCGTGGTCTGACATGCACTTGGCCGGTTTTTACTCTTCTTTTTCTAAAGAAGACTAAAAACAGAAATTCACTCCTTATAAAAGAGAGTAGGTATATAGTAATTCCTCTGTATATAGTTAGTTCAATTATTACTTATAAAAGAGGTATATAAAAGTATCTAATTTTGATTCGATTTTTTGTGCTGAAAATTAATTGGTAGATTTCCACTGAAACGAAGCAAAAGGAGTATGTAAGGATCGTAGCTGGGAGCGTTCTGGAAATAGTTTTTGCCTACCCCCATGGGAAGAAGGCGTGAGTTTATGTATGTATGTGTATTTCTACTGAAGAAAACGAAGAATTCTCGTACAAAAACATCAAATTAAATTGTTTTTCTTTCTCAATTTTTATTGAAAAATATTTATGACATAGTTATATAATACCTACAATATGTAGTTTAGAAGTAAAAACGGCTGTTCGAACTATAAAATTAGTAGGTTTCTCGATATTATTATTTCTATCAAAATGTCTCTTAAATAAAGTCCACATAGTGCAATTATCATCATCATCATCAGCCTATAAATGTTCCGTTATAAGTGACCCGTTAGGTGTCATTACATTATGTCATTAGAAAAAATAATATTCATAATTATTAATATTATTTTTAAACGACATCGCGGCAGGCCCAGACGGAGATGGCGGGATGGGCTGGACTCTTTCAATAAATATTGATCCTTGGCAGCTTTGGACAGAGGACAGAAAGAGGTAGAAAGAGAGTACCTACAGTGAGTAATACTACCACGCACACATTGACAATTATTGCTTGACGCGATAGCACTACGAGCTTTCGAAAATTTATGATAAATTTGGATGTGTTCCGTAATAAAAAATGATGAATGAAAACTTAATATTTTTCCATTTTTTTTCGATAATTTGTAACTTGATAATATAAGCTATACTTCTGCAGAAACAATATTATAAATATTGTTGTTAATAATACAGAAAAACAATATGAAGACATGTCATTTACGCTGTAAAAATGTGCAAAATTAAATTCGTTTAAACTTCATTTTAGAAAAGTTTTTTGGAAAAAAAAGATGTAGGAGCCTAGATAAACACTGTCTAAATCCGAATAACAACATAATATGGTGGTAATATGTCCAAATTGCAAATGATTTAGGTATTACGTTTGTATGGA
Organism: Agrochola lychnidis; assembly: GCA_963680765.1. Lineage (NCBI taxonomy): Eukaryota > Metazoa > Arthropoda > Insecta > Lepidoptera > Noctuidae > Agrochola > Agrochola lychnidis. Next base: position 6,346,338 of record OY796869.1, on the reverse strand, counting down.
CAATTCATCCGTCGCCGTGTTCTTAACACATGACGTTTGAAATGCAATTTGTTTGCTAAACACGGTATTTTGTCTAAAAAAAATTAGTTTTCATTGAAAAATAGCGATTAATTTTAACCTTTACCTTATCAATTCATTTACTGACCTTCAAGAATATTAGATTATATTTTTTTAAACTTTTAATACTTTTGACCTTTTAAATCAAATCAAATCAAATGTTTATTTGCCAGTACTGACCTTCGTTATCTGGTGTCAGTTATTTATCAATATGTCTGACAGACTCTATAAAGGTCTTTAACTCTTCAATGACATTCGATATTAATGTCTTGGAAAGCACGTTAAGCCGTTGGTCCCGGCTGTCATTCCTAGGGTCAGTGACAACACGACCCGAGTCAACTCAACCCGAATAACAACACCAGATATTTCACTCCCGATTAAGGTGATTTGTACGGTCAGGCAGAAAACCGATATTTTTAACCGACTTCTAAAAAGGAGGAGGTTATACGTTCGTAGCGTATGTTTGTTTTTTTTATGTATGTCCGCCAATTTCTCCGTCATTTGTGGACCGATTTTGAAAATTCTTTTTTGTTTGAAAGGGTTTGCTCTCAAATTGGTCCCATATAAATTTTATTAACTTTGCTTGGGCAATTTTTGAGTTAGGTCAAAATACTTATTTTTTTTCCACTTAGTATGTAGATGATATGATAAGTTCTCTGTCACTGGTAGCAGGTAGTGGTATTCGAATGTGTGTGGGGTAGGTACCACAACTAAAAAGTGAAAAATAAAAACTTTTTACAAAAAAGAAAAAAAAACAGACTTCCAAAAAAAAAAAACACTACAAAGTGAAAAATAACTTTAATTTCGGAAGTCGGTGTCTTGGGTTTTGTATTTTCGTTTTTTCCACCGACTTCTGAAATTAAAGTTATTTTTCACTTTGTAGTGTTTTTTTTTTTTGGAAGTCTGTTTTTTTTTCTTTTTTGTAAAAAGTTTTTATTTTTCACTTTTTAGTTGTGGTACCTACCCCACACACATTCGAATACCACTACCTGGAAGTCTTTTGGAAGTCGTTTGTTTTTTTTTTTTTGTAAAAAGTTTTTAAAATAAATTATTACGTATATCTTTGACAGTCGTTACGAGTAGTTAGAAGCCTAAAAGTCTGTCAACCAGTCTTACCAAGGGATATCGTGTTACCCAGTAACTGGGTCCGTTACTCCTTGTAAAATACTGTTATTCAGTTGGATCTGGTTAGACTGGAAGCCAACCCCAACATATTTGGGAAAAGGCTTAACGTACTTTTTATTATGACTGTCGGAATATTCCTAATACTCTTACTTAACTACTACAAAAACAAAACAGTATTTTTTTACAGTTTATGGGTACCTATTGCTTCACTGCTGTGCAAGCCTGTGCAAAGGTTTTTGCATTTTCTTTTTCTTAAAAAAAAAAGATATCATGAATTTTATTACATTCGCAACTTACAAAAAATTTGTTTCATAATGTTTGTGTTTAAAAATATTCTTATCTGAATAATCGGTGTGAGACAAAAATAAAATAAATTAGTATGCAATACTATAAATAGTGTTGCAACTAATAATTTAATTTTTGTTTAAAATCATTTTGCTACTATTTTACTTTATTTTTGATTTCCAAGTGCATTTTGATTCGGGATTAGGTATCTAAAATCTCATATTCCGGGTCCGTAAGATTGAGGTCGATAAAATAATATTTACAAGAAGTAAAACAATTAAAACATTGTATTCGTAGATAAGAAAGAATTCCAATCTTATTATCAATTACTGATAATTGATAAATCGTAATAATCGGTTTTTCGGTTTTGTCTTTATCAATAACTTTATTAATTATCTCTTTTAAATTCGAGATTTTTTTTCTTATTTTTTTTTTTTTTTTAACTGATACTCAAGAAACACCAAATTAAAATTATGCAACATAATTTTGATTTTAAATGAAAAATGCCTCCATTCTTTAAACCTGGCTTAAAGATAAACCTTGTTTTGTAATAAGACGTTAGATCAGGAAACTTATTAACATGACACTTAGCAAGTAACACGGATACGTTACCTACTTTTATGTCTTGTTATTTCAATTTCACGTTGTTTGCAAATTATTAAATGAGAACAGATAGTCATGGCCTCATGGGAATATTTTTTAATGCATAAGCGACTTTTGTTGCTAACTGTACATTGAATAAACTGCCAGGAACATGTAAATCCGTGTTATCTCAGAAGTTAATTTAGTTAATTGGACAATTATGTATTTAGATATATTTGCGAAAGTGTGGAAATTTCTACAGACAACTGAAAACGAGTACCTGGTGGAGTAATTAAGAAGGCATGTAATGGTTAATTAAAAATGAAATAAAAAAAATTCAAATTGGATTTAATTTTTTCTAATTATGAAATGAAAAGTGAGTTTGTGTTTTTGCGACGTTTGTCGGCTCTGCTAAACTTTACATTCTCATTTTTATTGTCTAAAACTAAATAATTAATTATTTAATATACTCAAACATATTTACAACTAACTAATATATATGTCGTGGCCAGATCTTAGAATTGATCAGTTCATGAAATGAACAACCATTTCATGAAATAGTTGCATTTCATGAAATAGAACATCGACCGCTGGCCACATCATGATGTGGTCTGGCCAGATCATTGAATACTCAACGTTTGACGATATGAACAGTTAAACGCACGACTACTTCATGATATGGTCAAACATTAGTGATCATATAGTAAAATAGTTAGATTATCCACCGGTAGAGGCGTTGCTGTCGCTTTGTTTTTGTGGTGCTTCATGGCGGCGAATGATTATTCGATTGGAAAAGCAATTATAAATATGCAAACGGAAGATGAAAGTTCAGTGAAGTATCATTATTATATCAAGCTACGTGACTTTTATGAAATTCACTCGAAAAACGAGCGCAATCTTAAAAAACCATGGAGTTTGGAACGTATTTCACAGGTTAGTATTTAACTATTCAAATCTTATTAATTGTTATATTTCTTCTGAAATGAAAGCTATTTAAAATGTATTATTTATCCATTGACCCAGATTACTAAAAGTTAATGAATACCCTACTTATTGATATGGCCAAACGTCGACTGACATATCATTAAACTTTGACGTTTGAACGATATGGTCAATTTTAGCTGGCCATTTCATGAAACACAACCATTTCATGATATGGTCGATCATTTCATGAAATGATCAATTCTAAGATCTGGCCACGACATATATATTATGTACAAGTATGTAAAGGAAAAAGTTAAAAATAAAGGGAAGAGCTCATTGGGCGTCAAAAAATTCGTCTGCATCGCTGTCAGCGGGAAAACTTTATATTGCGTCATCAAATTAAGTTAAATATATTTTAAAAAAATACATCCTTCTTTTAAAAACTTGGAAAATGAAATAGTAAAATATATTTTCAAAGGAGCGTTGGCAGACCAAAAGCCAGGACGACCGTCCATAGGTGAACGACCTATGGACGACGATAAGAGCTGGATGAGACTCGCATAGACCAGGAAAGCATGGCACACTAGGGAGAAGGTGTGTACTCAACTGAGGGTGGAACAAGGCTGCCAATTAATGAATGAAGTGACTCTTCCGCTTCGTTGAAAAGTTGGTAGGAAGAACTGATAATAATCTATTTAAATAAAATCCATCTGAAACTGACTTACTGACTGACATATCAACGCAGAGCCGAAACTACTGGGAGTAGGAACGTAAAATTTTGCACACAGCTTCCTTTTATAATGTAGGGGAGCACTAAGAAGGGGTTTTTGAAAATTCCACCTTTAAGGGGGCGAAAAGGGGAGATTCCGTTTGTATGAAAAATCTTATTTCTTGAGCTAATAAACTTGAAACTTAGCACAAAAAGTACTAGGCTTGCATGAATTCACGATGGTATTCAATCATTATGTTATGCTACTAATAGGATTTGGACGAGGCAGAAAGATAGTTTATAACCTGGATACTGTTTGTCCCGGATAATTTCCGACTTGAAAAGGCTAGTATTGAAATGAATATGTAATTACTTTCTTGAGAACAAAGCCGTTTTTTGTATTTAACGATGACAAAAAGAGCATTCGATATTTAAAAATGTGTCAATGAAAGCTACATGTTTCAAATGAGTCACTTCTTAAAAGTAGGCAACGACAAACAACCATTCAGCCTGATATAAAGAAATTATTCATACTGAAAGATTTGTAATTGCTCTAGCAAAGCTTATTAAATTCATTATTAATGCAGATAACGAATCTAATTGCTGGAAAATAAGGTTTCATAACCATGTCATAAGAAGTAGGCAATGATTATTTTTTTAATTAATACAAAACTGTACTTAATTTTTGGTTAAATTTTTTCTCGAAATAGAAATATTAAATTCGAAATACCTATTACATTCAATTCAATTTCATTTATTTCGGACAACGGTGATCCATAAATGTGTTAGTATTTCAAAACAATTTATATTCTAGTGTTAGTAAAACTAAAAAAAATTAAAGGTGTAACTTTCAGTTTATAATCGAATGCCTAAATGCTAAAGTATCGGTGTACATAATAAAATAATATTACATAAAAAATGAGAATGTTCAAACACAACTCACCGAAAAAGTAACAAACGTTTCACCTCCTTTTACTTTCGTACAACACACTCACACAAAAATTAATTTAAATACCACGTTAACTTAAATTCCAATACAAAAACACTTATGTCTAAATCAAAATATAAAAAGATGGTGATTTAAAAAAATATTTACGAAAACGGCGCGCGTTTTGACGGCGATTCGGAAATGGAATACGTTTATTTTTTAAACGTCGCGCGGGAACCGAGACCGAGAACGCACTGCCAGTCAGCCAGCAGATCGCTCTCTCCGAAGTCGTAATGTAGTGTCATAAAGTATAAGAGGGGACGTCTTTACGTGTTTTTTTAATGGCATAATAAATTTTCATGTTTAGATAATAATATTATGATCCGTTTACTCACTTGGAACTGAGAACAACCTTTTGTGACTGTTGACTTCATAGAACGGTAATCTGTAAGATGCAGTTTTTTTTTGCAAAAATATTTTCAGCGGCCTTCAGATAAATGCACCATTGTATTTTCGTAAAGGGCTTGCTACACGGCTGCCAACCGTGTCCCCGACAAAAGTGATCTTGGTTGGCGACAGGCAGTTGTTTGAAATTTGGTTGTAAACCGCCAAGGTCACCTCTGTTGCAATGCGGTTGGCAGCCGTGTAGCAAGCCCTTAAATCGAAATTAGTTGCTACCGCGTAGGATCCTTTGCATTATTTTGTCTAAACATCCGAAAATGGTTATCAATTTTTTTAATCATAAATAATGATTATGGATTATGCATTTTTAAATTAAATAAATTAACCTTTGGTAGTATTAATTGATAACCTTCATTATTAACAAAAAAAGGAAGATCATCGTAATAACCTCAGAACACGGATATAAAAAATAGTTATTCGCACGAATTTATTATAAATTGATTATTGCAATAATCAATTTATTCATTCATTCATTCATTCGTATGAGGCTTAATTAAAAGAATAGACAAAATTTAATTTAAAAATCAAAACGGCATAAGATATGATATATTTATTTTCTGAAACATGTGTACAAATACAAGAGTAAAAACGTGCATGCAGGATAACTTGAAGTAAAATGTAGAGTTGACTGAGTGAATAAAAAAATTCACTGAAAAAGGAGATAAGTATGATGGATGAAATATAATTAGTTTTTTTGAAGTGAAAACTTCTTCAGGCGCGTTGGGCATTTTTGAAATGGGACTAGATCATTCATTTCGCGACACCATGACGACACCTCATTTTTGTAAACGCGATTGTGCTCTTTATTTATGTTTTGTTACGGATCAATGTTCTATGCAAGTATTTATACTTTAAAGGTTTTGTAAACGCGATTATGCTCTTTGTTTATATTAAATTACGGATCAATGTTCAATGCAAGTATTTTTACTTTAAAGGTTTTGTAAACGCAATTATGCTCTTTGTTTATATTACATTACGGATCAATGTTCTATGCAAGTATTTTTCTTCCACCAAGGCGGTCTTGTTTGAAAACTTGATTCACTTCTATCGGCACTCCCGGAGTGCCATCACTTTTTTTCCTTTTTGTAGGTATCCGATATCTGACCAAGATTATGTCTAGACTTTAAAAGAGACTTTGACCCTTGAGTTTATTTCTCCATTTCTTCTCAGCGGTAGTCAGATAGGAAATGTCGACTCCATCTAGCGTATTTTTTTAAATGCTACTTTTTTAAAGTGTTTCCGATATCCTATTTATAGAATAAACAAAGTTTATTTTTTTTATTTAAACTAACATTCTTAGCAAATAAATTACCTAGGTTCTTTAAAATTTATTCACAGTTAATAATAAAATCAAATAGATAATAATAAAATAAATTCGTTAGGTCACCTCTAACAGCGCATAGTTCTATGTGCACCGTGACAACGAAAGTGACGTCACGAGAAATGAAACACCTTTCTCTGTAGGTGCAACACGAACGTACCGATACTAGGGAATCATCATCATCAGCCTATAAATGTTCCCACTTCTGGGACACAGGCCTCCTCTCTGTGAGAGGGAGTGGGCCGTAATCCACCACGCGGGCCCAGTGCGGGTTGGTAGATGTCACATGTCTTCGAATTTTCGGTCCTAGGACATGCCGGTTTCCTCACGATGTTTTCCTTCACCGTTTTTGAGAGCAGTGGTGATGAAATAATTTACACAAAGTAAAACGCCTGTCTGGGTTCGAACCTACGACCTACAACTCGTAACTAGGGAATGCAACTAACCAATTATTATTGTTGTAATTCTTATGACACACTTTCCGGTCCTTTACCTTGGGTGACCTAGTTTAAAAAAACCGACCAAGTGTGAGTCGGACTCGCTCACGAAGTCACGAATGGTTCCGTACCGTATTAAGATCGAGCAAAAAACGCCAAAAAAACACGTTTCTTGTATGGAGACGTCCTTTAATTAATAACTTTATTTAATTTTTATTATTTGTTGTTATGGTGGCAATAGAAATACACGATCTCTGATAATTTATATCTGATAATTTCAACTGTCTACCTATCACGGTTCATGAGATACAGCCCACTGACAGACAGACGGACAGCGGAGGCTTAGTAATAGGGTTCCGTTTGGCACCCTTCAGGTACGGAACCCTAAAAAAGAGATAGAAAGAGAGGCCTCCTTAAAATCTCTTCTTAAAAGTCACTATTAATGATGACGATTTCCAAAAGTACTTATTTATAAAACAAAAACTTCATCCAAAGTTTTATTTTTTATTTAAAGTAACATTTTTACTAACATAAAATACGTTTACGTAGGTTCTTTAAAATTTATTCACAGTTAATAATAAAATCAAATAGATAATAATAAAATAGATTCGTTATGGTCACCTCTAACAGCTCATAGCTCTATGTGCACCGTGACAACGAAAGTGACGTCACGAGAAATGAAACACCTTTCTCTGTAGGTGCAACACAAACGTACCGATACTAGGGAATGCAACTAACCAATTATTATTATTGTAAGTCTTATGACACACTTTCCGGTCCTTTACCTTGGGGTGACCTAATTTTAAACCTCAGACCAAACACACAGTGAAATTTGAATCACAGTTTTGTTAGAACAAACGTTGTTCAGACCATGGTCTACTACCATACTACAGCATCCAATAAAAAAAAAAAAACATACTAGGTTTTTGAAAAAACACAAAAAAGACAAAGTTTAAAATGTCAAGATTATCTACAGCTTACAAATTTTCGTTTATGGAGGTAAATTTCCCTGTAGACATTGCTGTGTCCCATGCGTGGTGTCTGTGTTGTAGGGAGTTGTAGGGACTTAGTGAGGTGTAGTTTGATTGTAGTTTTTCTGTCATTGCTTCATTTTTAATTATTTTTACCTATTATGGTATAGTAATGTTATTCCAGGTGCATCGTCTTCACATATAATTTATATTTAATGTATACAAAATATTGTAAAACATTTTAAAAGAGTAACGGTGGAGTTTCTTGCCCATTCTTCTCCATATGAAAACTACCTTTTGGAAGGGGAGACTAGAATTAATTCTATTTTTTGTAAATTTTGACGTTCAAAAGTGCGTTTTAAGTGTCTAATTGAAATAAATTATCTGAATTTGACTTTGTAATTTCATTGTAAATGTGTGCGTGTGAGCGGAGGTGTAGTTTTGGCATGCTTCACTGTATTGTTCGCAGCGCTCTGTCTTAGTTTTTATTTGGTTTATAGTAATAGTAATTTATTTATCTCAAAAAAGGTACAAATTTGGTATGGTATTTAGGTTACAAGCAGATTCAAACCTTTGTGAGAGCTGGAGTCTATACTGGGTTCGGGACCTGTATGACAGATCTCCAGGCTCACACCCTTAAAATTACAACATTAAATTGCACTTACGTACTACATACAACATTGTAAAAGCTGCAAGTACTGAGAGGAATGGAAATTAATTTACAAAACAAAAGGAGATGTGCTATGTGTGTCTTTGGAGAGTGTTGTGTGTCCGTGGTTGCAATATAAGTCCTCGCGCCCAGCACCCACGAAGGGCACTGGGCGCGAGCACCTACTTGCCCGAGACTGTGTCTGTGTGTGTTTAACAAGGTGAAACACGATTAAAGATTAATTTGAGTAGGTGCATATTCCCGGTAGTCGAAATTATTTTAAAATATTTAGTAAATGTCGAAGTTTAAACATGCATAAACCAACGCCTTCTTCCCATGGGGGTAGGCAGCAATTACAGAACGCCACCTGCTACGATCCTTACATACTCCTTTTGCTTCATTTACGTTCAATCAATCAATTTGCCTAGCCTTTTCCCAACTATATCGGTGTCGGCTTTCAGTCAAACCGGATGCAGCTGAATACCAGTATTTTACATGGAGCGACTGCCTGTCTGATCTCCACAACCCAGTAACTGGGTAATACGATACCACTTGGTAAGACTGGTTGTCAAATTTTCAGGCTTCTGACGACCCGTAACGACTGTTAAAGATCCACGAATGACAGCCGGGACCAACAGCTTAACGTGCTTTCCAAGGCACTGAGGAGTCTCGGTATGTAAAGATGGTCACCCATCTACGGACCAACTCCGGCAAGCGTAGCTTAACCTGATGGATCGACCCGTGCGGGTGTATTTAATTAATTACGTTTACGTTCATGCATCTGGTCATACACGCGCGCCGGTTGCGGGTGGCTTTAAGATTTAAGTAAAAAAAGAAGGGGCAATTATTTTGGTTGCTGGTAATCGTAGCATATGTGGTCTAATTGACCCTACTCTCCTCAGAAGCGTCTTTGGAAGACCGAAAAGGATTGCATCTGGAACAATCTGAAGAGTAGGCAAAAATTCACGCACGCGTGGAATGCGGAAAATATCCCACGGGAATGCCGGGATTCAAAGTACCATATGTGGTATGTAAACAATGTATCTGCCGCGTATTTCCAATCTATACAAAGCCAGAACGCAGTCATAGGAAACTGCTCGCGTATACATTGTAGTACTATTTTTAAATCTATGATTACAATGTACACACAAATTTTGCTTACTGCTCGTGTATAGTTTGTAACGTGGACGAGCGCGTCCTGGTTCCAAACTATACTACATCACTTACGCCTGATAAGAGTTTTAAAGATGTAATATATAAAAAAAGAAAAAAACAAGAAAAGTGTGAACTGGTGTCAACAGTAGTATCTGCCACGCGGTGGAGCATACGGTGCAGGTCTGCCCGGCTTGGGCGGAGCATCGCCGTGTCCTCGTGGAGGCGATCGGCGGCGGTCATCTCTCGCGTCCGGCCCTGGTCCAGGCCATGATACGGAGTGAGAGGGCGTGGGCGGCCGTCACCTCCTTCTGCGAAGCAGTAATGCTTGCGAAGGAGGACGCGGAACGCGTGAGGGAGAGGCAAATTTCGCGCCCTCACGTCCCTAACCGCCACAGGAGACGCCCTAGGCGTCGGGATCGGGAGTCGCAGTCCGATTCCCGGCAACCGTAGGCGCGGGCTTGCGGACGGTGAGCAATGGGTAGTTCGTCGTCCGATAAGGACCAAGCCCGGGTCGACGGCGCGTTGTGTTCCACGCGTGGCTCAAAGAGATGTCAGCAGAACTGACGGGGATGGGGCCGATGCCTGCCGGGGTTGCGGTTTTATCCGAAAGGGTTACCGCGGCCCCTGGCAACATATAGGCAACTGAAGGAACACGGTGGGTTTTTGTCAGTAAGAGTATTGACAATATCCCACCCAAAAAAGTTAATTCCATAATACATTGTTTTCATATACCTAACTCTATTGGTTTACGCGGCGCACGCCGGTAAAGCTACCAGTCGACATGATTTTTTCCGACACCTTCAACAATCATCGTCATATTTCAGCCAATACACAAAACTGTAATACACTTAAACCTTCCTCATGAATCATTCCGTACATTGGTGAAAACCGTATGAAAATCCGTTTGGTGGTTTTTGAGTTTATCTCGTTCAGAAAGACAGACGCGGCGGGGGATTTTGTTATATAATGGTGCCGATTCCCTTGTTCACAAACTAAACTAAATTTAAGTTCAGTGCATCTTTTTCTTTCTATTGCATTAAGAAACGGACAGAAGATAAATTTTAGTTTAGTCCTGTCAAATTAATCAGCGCTTGACGTAAATTGACGTAATTTTAGTCGGCAAGTTTTTAATCACGTCTAAACTTGTATGGAAAGTGACAGGCGCTGATTAATTTGACAGGACTAAACTAAAATTTATCCTCTGTCCTTTTCTTAATGAAATAGAAAGAAAAAGATGCACTGAACTTAAATTTAGTTTAGTTTGTGAAGAAGAGAATCGGCACCAATATGTTGTAGGCACTTAGTGATTATTCAGGGTTTCAGTCAACCACATTTCATGTAGAAGCAGTAAGGTCGGTTTTCGTTTCTATTGGGATTTTGAATAAAACTACATAGGTAGTAATTATAATATCTTGACGCCTGTAATACCAGAAGGGTTAAGCAGCGACCCAAGGCCCGCTTTCTCACTGGCCAGGAAGTCTATTCCATAAGCACGAAATCCGTAGTTTCGGCCGAATTTACGGGCGGTTACTACTCAATATCACCAATGGAAATAAGATTAGTTTGGGGTTGGGGGGGGGGGGGAGCTCGTGGCTAAGTAATAACAGCCGCACGGGTCGATCCATCGGGTTAAGCTACGCTTGCCGGGGTTGGTCCGTGGATGGGTGACCATCTTTACGTACTGAGACTCCTCCGTGCCTCGGAAAGCACGTTAAGCCGTTTGTCCCGGCTCTCATTCGTAAATCTTTGACATTCGTTACGAGTCGTCAGAAGCCCGAAAGTCTGACAATCAGTCTTACCAAGAGGTATCGTATTACCCGGTTACTGGGTTGTGGAGGTCAGATAGGCAGTCGCTCCATGTAAAATACTGGTATTCAGCTGCATCCGGTTAGATTGGAAGCCGACCCCAAAATAGTTGGGAAAAGGCTGGGCAGATTGATTGGGGTCCGACCTAAGAATGTATGACTCTACGATTTGACAGTTGTTCCTACCCCCGATGTGTTTAAAGGCACTCTCAGACAGGCGCGACACGACACCATTAGAAAAATTTCCGTGAAGTTTTCTTAGAATGTTTCACCAGAATTGCGTTGCGCCTGTCTGCAGGAGCTTTTAGTTATTCTTCAGAAAAAGTTTATTAACCAATGTAATAGAGGGAGAGCCTGTTGTCATCAACCGGGCACAAATCCAGACTACAAATAACATTTCTGCTCGACCTGGGACTTGAACCCAGGACCTCATGTTTAACAGTACCGTTTGCGATCACATATGAACATAAAAGAAAAGAAAGAAAGAAAGAAAAACATTTATTTGGACACAGTTCGTGAAATACAAAACACAAATAACACAGTGAAAATAACGGATAATTATTTCAACTTAGGGAGATTTTTTATTATTTACACACGTATTTACATTATTTAAAAACTATCATACTTAAAATAATAATTATGTACAAGTATATAAAAAAGGGGGGGAAATAATCATAGGGCATCAAAAAATTCGTCCGCATCGCTGTCAGTAGGAAAAGTGCCCAAAAGGCTGGCAGCATTGCCACGTTGTATGGCAATGCTGATTCTTTGACCAAAGAATAGGCCAGCCCTCTGGTCACGTGAAGAATCGACCAGCCACTTGGCGATGTCTTGAAAGACAAGGTGGGCACTCGGACGCCATGGCCCTAGTGTTTCAACCCCAAACGGCTCAAACATATAAGTCCCAATAAGATTGGAGTATTTGCGCCGTTTGAGGTTTTCCGCACCTGCAGCAGCAGCCCCAGCACAGCTCGCCGAGCTAGGAAGATGGGATGGCGCAAGGGTGTCGACACACGTTGCATCCCACACCAAAGGCCTACCTACCTTCCAAGGCATTATGGTCATTCCGTCTGGTCTCTTCCCATCGTCGCGTGCCAAGCCATTAGGTTCTAAAACAGCTGGCACTCCGGCGGTGACAAGATAACGGATAATGTTTTTAAAAAAAATAGTGTGTGCCTTACGGCTGCGCGAAAAAGGTTCATTTCAGCATTACTGCCAGACAGATACTGTCTGACGCTGGTTTTCTAATGAACTCTTAAGGACAAGTGATGCAGAGTACAAACAGTTCCAACATACCTAATACATAAGTTGTATACTTAAAAACTAAATAAATAAATAAGCACGTAATCAAATATAATATAAAACAAAAAAAACATACGAATACAACAAAAACTACATATGAAGCAATGGATTAGCAATGTCCTTCAAAAATGATTCAGATTGTGATTGAAAGTGTGTTACGCAATTTAGGGTGCAAGTTGGGATGCCGGGGGTGCGAAGAAAACCGATAGGGAAATCGTGGCCCCCGGCAACATGGCAACTGAAGAAACACGGGTGGGCTTTAGTCAGTAAGAGTCTGACACGCCCTTCCGCTCCGCCCAGAGCGGGAGAAGTTATTTAATAATTTCCCACCCAAAAAAAAGGGTGCATAAGTTTCTCTTACTCTAAGTTCGGTCTACCAACTCATATCTACTTAGTTTTTTATTTGGAACTTAAAGAAATGACGAAACCGCAGGTTCCGAAGTTGGAGATAGGTACAAAAATTATATATCTATAGGCATTTTTGGAGTTTTTCTAAGCATTAAACATAATAACCTAACAAGTCATTACCATTGATTTCGATTTTTTATAAATTTTGACAGCTTTAATAAATATGTTAGTATTAAAATTATTTATTGCCTTGTCATATCATCATCTGCCTAGCCTTTTTCCCAACTATGTTGGGGTCGGCTTCCAGTCTAACCGGATGCAGCTGGATACCAGTATTTGACATGGAGCGACTGCCTATCTGACCTCCACAACCTAGTTACTAGGTAACACGATACCCCTTGGTAAGACTGGTTGTCAGACTTTTTTGGGCTTCTAACTACCCGTAACGACTGTCAAAGATCCACAAATGACAGCCGGGACCAACGGCTTAACGTGCTTTCCGAGGCACGGAGGGGTATTGGTATGTAAAGATGGTCACCCATCCACAAACCAACCGCGGCAAGCGTAGCTTAACCTGATCGATCGACCCGTGCAGCTGTTGTTACTTAGCCACAAGCCCCTTGCATTGCCTTAAAAGTCTGAGTTAATAAAAGTCTGATTTAATTGTTAGGATTCCTTATTTAGTATTTATTGGTATTCAGCCCAATGGTTCCAAATGGTGGTATCACCTAAATAAATCAACAAAAAATCAATAGAATATGTGAAGGAATATGTAAATCTAGGGAAAATAATCTCCTCAAACGACGCATAGGGCAAGCATGCAAACGATACTGGAGCCTAAAGGAGATAATGAAAAATACAGAAATGAGTATGGCTATCAAACGCAAACTCTATAGTACTTGTGTCTTGCTAGCCCTTTTTTTTTTTTGGGTGGGAAATTATCAAATAACTTCTCCCGCTCTGGGTGGAGCGGGAGGGCGTGTCAGACTCTTACTGACTAAAACCCACCCGTGTTCCTTCGGTTGCCCTATTGCCGGAGGCCACGATTTCCCTATCGGTTTTCTTCGAACCCCCGGCAGGCATTGGCCCTAACGGACCCTATCAATTCTGCTGACATCTCTTTGAGGCGCGCGTGGAACACAACGCGCCGTCGACCCGGGCTTGGTCGTCTTGCCAGCCCTCACATACCACCAATACCAAAGCCCACACAAGGAAATAAGTGATTATGTCAAAACGCGATAGAGAGGAGTATGCTGGGGAAGAAGAAATCTGACAAGATAAGAAAAACTACGATAAAGGAACATACCAGACTAAACGATGTCACAACAATAGTCAGAAAGCTAAAATGGAAGTGGAAAGGACACATGATTAGAGGAATAGACAAATGGAGCAAATCAATTGTTCATTGGTATCCTAAAAGTAAAATAAGGAAACGAGGTAGACCATCTAAGCGTTGGGCCGATGAAATCAAGACAATGGCAGGAAGTTTGTGGACTAGGAGACAACCCGAAGAGGCCTTTGCTGGACAAGCAGACTACAGTGCAGAAACAGGTTAAGCAAATAATGGTGCCGATTCCCTTGTTCACAAACTAAACTAAATTTAAGTTTAGTGCATCTTTTTCTTTCTATTTCATTAAGAAAAGGACAGAAGATAAATTTTAGTTTAGTCCTGTCAAATTAATCAGCGCCTGTCACTACTCCATACAAGTTTAGACGTGATTAAAAACTTGTCTACTAAAATTACATCAATTTACGTCAAGCGCTGATTAATTTGACAGGACTAAACTAAAAATTTATCTTCTGTCCTTTTCTTAATGAAATAGAAAGAAAAAGATGCACTGAACTTAAATTTAGTTTAGTTTGTGAACAAGGGAATCGGCACCATTGTAACAACATTCTGAATAAAGGCTATTATTATTAGTATAAGTATAATTTAATTGTTAGGATTCCTTACTTAGTATTTATTGGTATTCAGCCCAATGGTTCCAAATCTAATCATTGCCTGACCGTTATTCTACGTGGCAATGCTGCTAGCCTTTTGGGCACTTTTCCCCCTGACATTGATGAGGACGAAATTTTTGGATGCCCAATGAGCCCTTTCCCTTTTTAAATACTTACTTGTATTTAATACTATTAATTTTTTTGTTAGTTTATGTATTTGTGTAGGTGATCAATTAAATATTTCCCGAATAGGATATGGGATTGAATCACATACGTACGTACTTTTGGTAGATATAAAATGTGTTACAAAATAAACCTGTTCGATCCGAAAAAGTACTGCAATAAAATTACCAAAAAGTTTATTTTTCATAAGATAGTTTTTGAGTTAGCTACAAAACACGTATTTTTTTCCCACTTAGTATGTAGATGATATGATAAGTTTCTGTCATTGGTAGCAGGTAGTGGTATTCGAATGTGTGTGGGGTAGGTACCACAACTATAAAGTGAAAAATAAAAACTTTTTACAAAAAAAAACAACCGACCTCCAAAAAAAACACTACAAAGTGAAAAATAATTTTAATTTCGGAAATCGGTGGCAAAAAACGAAAATACAAAACCCAAGACACCGACTTCCGAAATTAAAGTTATTTTTCACTTTGTAGTGTTTTTTTTGGAGGTCGGTTGTTTTTTTAACCTGTGCTGTCCCACTGCTGGGCAAAGGTCTCCCCTATACTTCGCCGTGCGTCTTTGTCTGCTGCCTGTTCTGGCCAATAAGTCAAGAAAAAGTTTAGGTCGTCGCGCCAGCGTTTCTTGTAAAGTAATAAAAAAACTTATTTTTATTGAAAAAAAAAAAACTATTTAAAATTCATGTTTACTACTTACCATAATTATCCCAATTCCATAAAATATTGGTAAATTTTCAACAGGGGTCATAAATTATGACTTGTAGATACCCGCTAAACGACGGCAACCCGCGCCCCATGTAAATAACCCGGTAAAATTACTCATTGAAAAACAAAACAGCGGCGATTTTTTTTCTTTTTTCCAGAAAATTACCACATAAATAGACTCTCAGTATGATTTTTAACAAGTTCAGGGATCGGACAGGGTTTTTGTTATTCGCTGTATAGAGGGTGGCAGGGACATCGATGCGAATACTGTTACTATGGATTCAGTACGTGATTTTGAACCCCGGGGCGTCGTAATTTTTCGTCGGTTATTTAAAAAAAATCTGTTGTTCCATACATTTTGACCGCGTGGGTATTGCACTTTTCTATGAAACAGCAGATTTTTTTTTAATCACCGACGAAAAATTTCAACGCAGGGGAGTTCAAAATCATGTACTGAATCCATGGTAAAAGTTTTCGCGTCGATGTCTCTGCCACCTTTTTTTTTTTTTTGGTTGGGAAATTATCAAATAACTTCTCCCGCTCTGGGCGGAGCCACCCGTGTTCCTTCGGTTGCCCTGTTGCCGGGGGCCACGATTTCCCTATCGGTTTTCTTCGCACCCCCGGCAGGCATTGGCCCGAGCGGACCCCGTCAATTCTGCTGACATCTCTTTGAGGCGCGCGTGGAACACAATGCGCCGTCGTCCCGGGCTTGGTCCTTATCGGACGGCAAGCTACCCATTGCTCACCGTCCGCAAGCCCGCGCTTACGGTGGCCGGAAATCGGCTCTCAATTCACGACGCCCAGAGCGTCTCCTCCTGCGGCGGTTAGGTGCGTGAGGGCGCGAAGTTTGCCCCTCCCTCACGCATTCCGCCTCCTCCTTCGCGAGCATTACCGCTTGAGTTGGTTGTCACTGTTATCATTATAACAGTAGCGATGTAGCAATCATGAAGACTTTTCACTCGTGAATTTGGGTAGAAGGATATGCAACGGTCTGTTGAGTATTTACGCAGTAGGCATAGATCACAGCATGTACTTGTAAGAACTTGTGTTTATGTAAATAGGCACATGTATGTACATGATAATAAGCAGTACATTAACTTGTACGTTTACATTAAGTGCTCATTCTAAGTTCTTTGTAAATAGTTTACATAATATGGCAAAGCTCAAGTTTATGTTACTCTTAAATTCGCTTTTTTTGTAGAAATGCTTGAATTATATTTTTGGCTGCCTTACTTTTTCAAAGTTTAGTTTTGCCTTCGTTTTAGTTAATTCTCTACTTGACCAGCTAAAAAAGGTTTTTATACACGATTATAAACCAATGTTAAAATTACCAAACTACCTATATACAGGTTATAAGGGACATCGAAGCGAAGGCTTATTCGTGATTCACCCGAATCTACTCCCCCGAAACGAGCGAATCGACACTTTTAAATATTATTATTTTTTCTTGAGGCGATTCGCATGAAGTTAATTTATTTGTAGGCTTATCGATTTCTGAAGTTGTCGATTCGCCTATAAGTAAATTAATTTTGTGCGAATCGTCCGGCATTTCCGATTTCCGGTAAGCGCGGGCTTGCGAAAGGTGAGTAATGGGTAGCTCGCCGCCCGATAAAAAAAAAAAAAAAAAATTGTTTATTTCTGAACCAAAAAACATGACAACAGGTAGGTGATTGGAGCCACCTTTTAAGCAAAAAATGCCTGTATTAGGAGACTCCGCTCTTCCACAGCAAAATAATTTTAACATAAAAGAACAGAAATAGGATTATTCACGTGATAGTAAATATGTGTATGGGGATGGGGATGGGGAGGGTTTGTGTGTATTTTGTGCGTGAGTGTGCGTGTAGGTGAGTGTGTAGGTGAGTGTGTGTGTAGAGAGAAATGGGTTAGTTTAACCTACGTATTATAATATTATCTGAGGTTAAACTATGTGTTGCAAGAGCGCCTCAGTGTCTTCATAAGTAAAAGGTTTTATCCAATTTGTTAGCATTTTTTTACAATCATGTGGTATTTTTGTGTATATGTATATCTCCTTGTTTACCCTATTATAAAGCTGGGCAGAACGTGTTTTGTATTGCATAGCAGCGAATTAACAAGAACCAGGCCCGGGTCGACGGCGCGTTGTGTTCCACGCGCGCCTCAAAGAGATGTCAGCAGAATTGACGGGGTCCGCTAGGGCCGATGCCTGCCGGGGTTGCGAATAAGGCCGAAAGGGAAATTGTGGCCCCCGGCAATATGGCAACTGAAGGAACACGGGTAGGTTTTAGTCAGTAAGAGTCTGACACGCCCTCCCGCTCCATCCAGAGCGGGAGAAGTTATTTGATAATTTCCCACCCAAAAAAAAGGGGTGTCCAGAATCATGTACGGAATCCATGGTAACAAGTTGCGTATCGATGTCCCTGCCACCACAATAACAATAAAAAAAAAAACAATAATGCTTCAATTCTACAAGAAAAACAAAATGTCCATCATAACAACAATGAGGTCTTGTTTAAAAATATTATAAAATTAAGGTTTCATTTACGTACCTGTAAAATATATTGTGTCTTATAAATTATGTTTTTTTAGATTTTGTTTTATGGAGATCAAGACAGACACTGGAAATAACAAAATAATGACAGCAATAAACTATGAAATGTAAATGGGAAAACTTAGGTGCAAAAGTCGAAAACTCCATTTTGTTTTCAAGTTTTCATAGTATTTCAAATCGACCATCATAATTATGTAATAGAGAGCTGTAGCGAGTTTTAGGTCATGGGTTCGAATCCAGGCAAGCTCTTTACTTTGTGTAAATAATTTCATCATCACTGCTCTCAAAACGGTGAAGGGAAACATCGTGAGTAAACCGGTATGTCCTAGAACCAAAAATTCGAAGACATGTGACATCTAGTAACACGCACTGGGCCCGCGTGATAGACCACGCGAGCCCAGTGCAGGTTGGGATAATTTATTACAGCCCACTCCCTATCGAGAGGAGGCCTGTGTCCCAGCAGTGGGAAAATTATAGGCTGATTATGATAAATGTATGTAATATATATTTTCCTCTAAGTGTATAAACCACGTCATTTTCGATCAATATTTTAGTAGAAAACTTCAATAATTCGTGTTTCCAAGTAACTGGGTCGTGCAGGTCTCAGAGGCAGTCGCTCCGTGTAAAATACTGGTACCTATTCAGCTGCATCCGATTAAACTGGCCGACCCCAACATCGTTTAAAAAAATAAAACCCTTCATTGTGCGTGTCGGACCACGCACAATGAAGGGTTCCTAGTTGAGATGAATTTATCCCAAAAACATACTTAACTTTGCAGTAAAAAAACATGTTCCCCCATACAGAATGTATGGGAGAGCATGTTTTTGCAACCGCAGACGTAAGTTGGTCGATTATTACTCGTTAACTTGTAAAGCCTACTTAGCTGTAATAGTTTTCCTTTTAATTTCGTTATAATAATCCACGACAGTAGTATATACTGCCGTGGATTTTTTCACATAAAACCAACCATTTAGCTGGCAGGGAGGGACACACTTCACTCTAACAAAAATTTGCACTTTAAAGCTTAATATTTCGAAAACGGATTCCTGAATCCAAAAACTCACAATATTTTTGAACAACCTTTCTAACGACACCCCAATCTATGGGACAGATGAGAAAAAATCATCCCCACTTTACGTGTCCCCTACACGTAAAGTGGGGATGATTTTTGTTAATCATGGTTTTATTTTACCACTTTGTCGGCGTGATTAATATTACAGCTTTCTAGTACTAAGAGTCTCTGAGCTAAGCCGCGGACAGACAGACAGACGGACATGGCGAAACTATAAGTGTTCCTTGTTTACTACGGAACCCTAAAAAAAGCTAGCCGGATGATTTAAGTGGAAAAATCGTTAAAAAGTTTTGCAATAGCATATGACATAACATAATATAATTTCACGCCTGTAATCCCCGAAGGGTTAGGCAGAGGTGTACCTATACTACACCCACATGTCGCCAGTTATGTTCAAGTCCCATGTAATAGGGGCAAGCCTATTGCCATCAACCGGGCACAAAGCCAAACTTCGGGCCGCTACTGAGAAATTTCAGATGGAAAAACCTAATAACACTTTGCCTGACCCGGGAATCGAACCCATCATGCTCAGCCGTAGCTTTTGCGTCGATTGGACCAACGAGCCAGTAAATTCAGTCAGTTTTGCAATCATCATCTGCCTAGCCTTTTCCCAACTACGAGTATGTTGGGGTCGGCTTCCAGTCTAACTGGATGCAGCTGAATACCAGTATTTTATATGGAGCGACTGCCTATCTGACCTCTACAACCCAGTAACTGGGTAATACGATACCCCTTGGTAAGACTGGTTGTCAGACTTTCGGGCTTCTGACGACCCGTAACGACTGTCAAAGATCCACGAATGACAGACGGGACCAACGGCTTAGCGTGCTTTCCGAGGCACGGAGGAGTCTCGGTATGTAAAGATGGTCACCCATCCACTGACCAACCCTGGCAAGCGTAGCTTAACCTGATGGATCGACCAGTGCGGTTGTTATTACTTAGCCACGAGCTCCTCTCTCTCAGTCAGTTTTGCAATAGGTACCTAAATATTATTTTTACAAGTGACTAGGTACTTAATTACGTATTTTATTTACAGTCCTTGTACAGGACTTAACTATTAAAATGCTTTGACAATGAAATATATAAGTTTTATGTACAATAAATAAATGTACATATTATTAGTGGCTTTACCTTTGATCGACCTTGGTGTCTGATGTTGTGGCAGGTTTTGTTCGAATCAACGTCATTTGAAGACTGGAGGAACTTTTTACCAAATCGCTTCTTGTGTACCATGCAACACCCCGACGTCATACAAATTCTACAGCGTGTAGTTATACGCGCGATCAACATTATACAACATGTAAAAAAAAATCTGTCCAATCCGTGAGGGTGTTGTCAGGTATCGTACTGAGAGTCCGAAAAAATTACACATTTTTCTTCAATGGGGAATTTTACCAGGTGTGATAAGGGGCGCGGGCGGCCGTCGCCGTTGGGCAGTTGCCCGCCAGACACAACACCCGTCTGGAGGATCCTCCCTTTTCTATGGTGGATGAGTGAACTTTACACCCTGTTCCTCTTACCACCAAACCTGCGTAACAAAAATCTGTCAAATCACTGGCACTACTCATGCGCATAAAAGTTGAACATAAAGTATGTACACTGCTCAGTTGGCATTATATAATTATTTTTCGCAATAGTCTGTTGAAATTGAGACTTCCGCAACCATAAGTAGTTTCGTTTGACATTCATATTGTTGATATTCGGAATTTGAACCGAACTCCATTATTATTGAAATGTTAATAAGTAATTTCGTGGTCGTGTGGTGGCCCACCGTTTTCCCCATAATTGCCCACGGATGATAAATGATAATAAAATTTATTTATTTATTTCAGAGAAACTCTATAAAGGTCTTTTCTCAACATACCTTATACTGCGGCCCAGCTCAGCCAGGTCAAAGAATCTGCATTGTCATTCAACGTGGCAAACTGGCAACGTTACCTGCCAGCCTTTTGGGCTGTTTTTCCACTGCCAGCGATGCGGACGAATTTTTTTATGCCCAATGAGCTCTTCCCTTTATTTTTTCCTTTACATAGGTACTTGTACAATAATATATACAGGGTGTTTGGCAGAACGTTGAACATACGAAAACGGTGGATAGGTGGGGTCATCTGCTACTTACTCAGCCCTAATTTATTTGGCCCTGGCCCCCTGGATATCTAAAAAAAAATTTTTGTTTTTTCACCACTTTCTTAACTTTAAAGTGTAATTTTTACTAAAAATGGGTAAAACAGGCAATTTTTTTTTTTTTTAGTCTTTAATGTTGGCAGATTCTTATGAAATTATTGCTTTATTCAGATGTTAGCTAGAAAAAAAGTTATGAGTCCTCAAACTTACAGAAAGATGTAAAAAATACTTAAATCTTAATTTTAACTTGCATTAAAAAAAAAAATATCCATGGAGCCAGGGCCAAATAAATTAGGGCTGAGTAAGTAGCAGATGACCCCACCTATCCACCATTTTCGTATGTTCAACGTTCTGCCAAACACCCTGTATATTTAGATTGTACATTATATTTAAGATTAATTTGTCGATATTGGTTACATAATAATCAAAATATCACTAAAATATAAATTATTTGTGTAGAGCGCTATCACACTGATGATTTGCTAGCGTGTTTCCAGCGAGGCGTTTTGTGAACGCGTTCCCTGCGGGTGCCAAGCGAGCAAGCCGCGACTACGCGACGTCTTCTCCGCGTTTTCACAATTATTGTACTCTCGCTTGTCTCACGCTCTCTTTTACACTAACGTCAATCGCTCTCGTTCCGCGAACGCAGCGAACACGTTGATCACACGTGGCGTACTCGCTACGCACACGCAGCTAGAGCGTTAAACAATCGCCTCCCTGGAACACGCTTGCCAACCACTAAACCAATGACGCAGTCAGTTAGATGAGTAATTCTGCTTTCATATTTACGGAGTATTTAATAATCCCCGAAAAGCGGGACTGAGCCTGTCCCACGCGGGAAATTTAATTTTGTGCTAAAAATCGCGACGTCCTGCCTAAATCATGACGTCTGGCAACGCTGGACTCCATACATACCCGTCCAACTGGAGCTCAGCAACACAAACACGATATCAATGTATCGTTTTGAGATTTTATGGTATTGTGGATGTCCATAGGCGGTGGTCACCTGTTACCATCATGTGGGCAATAGGTTTGTCTGCCATTCAATAACTTTTGGATTTTGGAACACAGCAATCAAAATTGAAAAAAAAAAACAAAATTTAAAAGTTATTTATTCAAACTAGGCTGATAATCAGCACTTTTCGAATGTCAAAATTACATGAGACAGTCTCGCAAAACGTTCACCCTTCACCATTTCCTAGTGCCTTTCGCTGGGAAGAAGAAGTGACGACACAAACTCCCCAGCAGCACAGCTGTCTGTTCAAGTTAGAAAAAAAACATTCTATACAATAGTACGCAAAATAATTTACATTGCGCAACACAAATCATAATTTAAATGATAAATTATTGGCCATATGTTAGCTAGCACGCATTTATTTATTTAAACTTTTCACACACAAAAAGGTACAAAGGCGGACTTAATGCCTTAGGCATTCTCTACCAGTCAACCAAGGGTGGTGAAGAGATTGGATGGCAGGTGCTCTGTTTGAGAGGAACAAAGAAAAAAAAATTATTAAAAATATATCATTAGAAATAAAATAACAGTACATAAATAGGTTATAACTTATAATACACATACATACATATTTTATATAATATACATATATTTATTATATATATACATATATACAAATTCAAGGGAGAGTGGTATTGAGATGACTACTCTATTTATTTTGAAAAAAAAACTCTGCAATTTCCGCTTAAATGCATACCGACTGGTGGCCGTCCTGATATCAAGAGGAAGCGCATTCCATAGAAGAATGGACTTAATATGAAAGGAAGAATGAACAAAGTCAGAAGTATGAGAAGGACAAAGTAGGAGAAGATTGTTAGAAGATCGCAGATTTTTTGTGTGTGAAGAACATAGATATTGGAAGTGAGATAAAAGATAAGAAGGAGGAGTGGGAGAGTTGAGAAGAGAAAAAAGCGTGGTCAAAGCGCGCAAACTTCTTCTTTGTCGAATGGACATCCATTTGAGCTCAGACCTATAGCTCGACACATGATCATATTTTCTGAGGTTGAATATGAACCGGATACAATTGTTGAGCAGTCTGTCGAGCTTATCTAGCAAAACCGAATTCAAGTCAAAGTAGCACACGTCACCATAGTCGATGATAGGGAAAATCAAAGTCTGCACAAGCATAGTTTTCGTCTTAGCGGGTAAAAAGTTTCTCAGACGATACAGGGATCGCAGAGTACTGTTGACCCTTTGACTAACACTAAAGACCTGGCGTTGCCAGCTAAGCGTCGAGTCAAGATGCAAACCGAGATCTTTCACAGTGGAGGTAACGGGTATAACGGTACCATTGAAAATAAGAGGAGGAAGAGAGCTAAGCGTTACCCTACTCATCATGCGTGAGCTTCCAATCACAATGGCCTGACACTTTGAGGGGTTTACTGACACGCCAAAACTATCAGACCACTTTTTGATGGCATCTAAATCTCGGTTTACATCTGCTATAGCATCCGACAAACTTTCAACCCGCTCAGCTGCATATAATTGAAGATCATCGGCATAAAGATGATACGAACACCATTGAGACCATGACGCATTGCTGTTTGCAGAAGGAGCGTTGGCAGGCGAATAGCCAGAGGTGGACGGCCTACAGAAGATCGTGGAGAAGAGCTGGATGAGACTCACAAGGGAGGCATGGCTCAAAAAGGAGGTGACCTATCAGTGGCGGATCCAGGACTGTCGTTTGGGAGGGACTTGACCCCGCTGAGGGTAGGTTTTAGCAAAGTGAACACAAAAAAACCGGCCAAGTGCGTGTCGGACTACGCACAATGAAGGGTTCCGTAGTTGGGATGAATATATCCCAAATACAAACTTAACATTGTAGTTGAAATACATGTTCTGCCATACATTCCAACTGCAAATGTAAGTTTGTACGCATAATATTGAGAGATTTACCGTGTTATTTTAAGACCATAGACTTGTTATAGGTTTTCCTGTAATCTATGAGCAAAGAGCCATATTGTGTATTTTCTTTCAATATTTTTGGTTCCGTAGTTTCGGAGATAAGGGGGGAATGGTAAATTTTCATCGAATTTCTTAAATATCTTTGAAAGTATTTATTTTAAAATTATATAAAAAATACATTTAAGATCCTCGCAACAAGCCCTTTCTTTCATTTGAAATGTCACACGTTACTGTTAGCAAAAAAAATTTTTTTTTAATTTTCTTGTTTGGCCCCTATAAGTAACCCTTATATTTAAAATTTATTTATTTACGTTACACGTTCGTGTTTGGGTCACAGAAATACATACATATACCAAATTTCAACTTAATCGGTCCATTAGATTCGGAGCAAATAGGGTAGTTTCCTAGGTAAAATAAATGAAATTCTATTTAGTCCGTCTTTCAGATAATAAAAAAATATTAGACACGTATTTTTTGCTTTATCATATTAATCAAAAATAACTGAGAAAACACGCATTAAAGTATGGGAGTGGGAGCTCGCTACGTCACAACGTCGTATAAAATCTAGCAAGGCGTGACGTCATGCCACATTTTAACTCAATGTATCGCCGTAATCTTTTGATTACGTCAAAAAAGAAAAAATACGTGTCCAATATTTTTTTATTATCTGAAAGACGGACTAAAAAACAAAAATTTGGACACAAGCCTATTAGCTGTGACAGACGGACAGACAGACAAACACACGAGTGATCCTATAAGGGTTCCGTTTTTTTCTTTTGAGGTACGGAACCCTAAAAAGCATACACTTGAAATGGGTATCACATCGACGCGATCGCGGCGAGGCGACGCGCGGACGATAGGTTGGCGGTGGGGGCAGCGTGACTGCCAGAAAAATTCGTCACGTAAACAAAACACTTTAAATAAATTTTTACTTGAAAACATAATACCTAAAGTCCCCGTCACGAGAAGCTATAATTTTTGTAAATAAATAACTTCTACCAAGTTACGTAGCGACAATTTAATCAACAACGAATAATCCCAAATTCAATGAAGTCAAAGTAACGTACGTGTTATACGAAACTAATGAGCAATTTCACTTGATCGGGTTATATTTTAGCGATATAAAGCGCTGTCGTCTAAGGTTTTGTGGTACTGGAACGCATCTGATTCATGGAACGTAAACATTTGAGCCACGATTTTGAAGTAAGTTCACGCTGACGTTGTCTCTGCTGTCTTTCGAGTTTCGAATGCGTCTGTTTGTTTGTGGTGTTTTCGCGGATTAGGTTATATTGTTTGTTTGTAATTAGATGTGTGTGTTAATATAATTATATCCCTGTAAAAAATAGTACAAAACTGTTTTTATTTTATTTTAAGTACCCAAAGACTGCAAACCCCTGAATGTGTGTTTACAAAATTTATAGCTTCTCGTGACGGGGACTTTATTAAGTTAAGGATAATCAATGATAATTGTAGCTTAGGTAGTGTAAATGCTTGCTAAAAAGTTTAATCATAATAATATCGAGTTCACTATAATATTTGTCACAGAAGAACTCAGCTGCTTTTGGGAAGGGGGGCATGAGCCCCTTAGTTCCCCCCCCCTGGATCCGCAACTGAGGCCGCTACTCAGCAGTGGGTGGATCAAGGCTGCCGATAATGATTGCTGTTTGGCGACTAATGGTGAAAAAAATATGTCAGTGTTGGAGCTGGCAGTACCCACCTCCCAGGAAAATCTTTGTCACAAAGAACTCTCCCAATTCTGTTTTTTTGAAGTCAAAACTTCTTTAGGCGCGTTGGGCATTTTTGAGATGGGACTAAACCATTGATTTCGCGACACTAACGCAATTTACCGACACCGTGGAGTAAAACATTGGGAGCAGTGGTGGCCCTGTGGTAACGGCCGCGACTTACGAGTTGTAGGTCGTGGGTTCGAACCCAGACAGGCGTTTTACTTTGTGTAAATTATTTCATCACCACTGCTCTCAAAACGGTGAAGGAAAACATCGTGAGGAAACCGGCATGTCCTAGAACCGAAAATTCGATGTCATGTGACATCTACCAACCCGCACTGGGCCTGCGTGGTGGATTACGGCCCACTCCCTCTCACAGAGAGGAGGCCTGTGTCCCAGCAGTGGGATCATTTTTAGGCTGATGATGATGATGATGATGTGGAGTAAAAGACATCAACGCGTTGATTACTGCGGTGCCGAATTTTTTTCAAGTTTTCCCTTCTGTCGGCACTCCCGGAATGCCACTGTTATTTTTTATGTGTAACATCTTTTCTCTCATTTTCCTGCAATCTGTGGGAGTGATTTCGTGAAAAGGGACGGAAGTGTGTAACAGGAAGCCGGGAAAGCGCGCGCTATTTGATTTGAGCAATGAGCGCGCTCGGTGCTAGAGTTGGCCGTCAGATGGTATAGACCCATTTTCCGAGAGGTTGGTACTGTTGAGATGTTAGATGTTACACATCATAAGCGACTACTATAAGGATCGCTTGTTTTTTAACCGACTTCAAAAAGGAGGAGGTTCTCAACATTTGGTCACGATCTGATGATGGAATCTTAGAGAAATCGAGGGAACTCTTCAAATATTAAAGGCACATCTATAGCGATTTGCGTATTTTTGATGAGCAGTTGACATAAGGGTCATACACATATGGGTGTTCAAACAAAATAACTTAAAAATTGACGACAGTAACTGAAAACTTTTGTTTTTTAGCTAAATCATTGTTACTTTTCTGTTTACTCATAATATTTCAAGCTATGAAATGATATTTCTTTATTTAAAAAAAAAACAAAATGTTTCAAAAGTCTCTTCGTGTGGACTGTTCAGATTCGGGGTATGAGTGATTGGATAGATGTAATTAATTATTTTGTACATATTTATCAAAACATCATTGTCGCATTTACGTGATATATAATGAATATTATTTTTATTAGATAGTTGTTAATAATTGCACAAGATATTTTTTTTTATTTCCAATAAACATGCTGTTATACGGATTTAGGTGTTTTTGGTGGACCTAAAAGTCAACCAAATTTTAATTTCTACTAAAGCTATCATGTATCGAATATTTTTTAAATTGAAGACACTGGATAGCCGCCATTTGTTGGAGTCCTTGTCAGTACAGCTACGTGCCATTTTCTAATTTACGAAGTTTTAAAATAAAATTAAGTGTTTTTGTCAAAGTTCAGTGCGTCTTTCCTGCTTGGGTTGTAATTTGGTAAGTTATTATTTTATATTTTAATAAATATTGTGCCGAAATGACTTTTGAGGAGTATTTTCAAAATATTCTTTTGTTATTTTTCTAACCTTAAATAATAAAATGGCTGCTTTGATTTTAGATTGATATATCTCTCCTGTGGACATCTTTCCTGTGAACATAAATGTCCACAGGAAAGATGCATGTCCACAAAAATAACATTTTAACGGTTTTCTATGCTAATAAAGCTACAATGTTTGTCAAACAAACGGGCAGGCTGAGATAGCATGATTTAAATACTGCATCATTGGTATCGGCACCCGAAAAAGGAGCTTGATTTATTTTTTGCTAAATGTGGGGTGCTTAGCATGGTTGGGTTTGTTTCAGGTACAATGCTTCGATCCAGTCGGTCTAGAACCCAATTAACTGACGAAGAGAAGAAAAAACTTAGCATGCGAAGAGCTAAAACTAAATTAGATGCTACTGCCATAGAAGAAAGACGTAGAAAAGAACGCGAAAGATATCATCTAAAGAAACAAAATGGGTTATTGAAGACAATTAAAGAAATCACACCCAGACAGCAGTGACAGATGAGAAAAATGTGGCGTGAAAAAGCCAAGCTAAGACGTGAAAGAGATCGACTAAGAAAACGAACGGAAGAAATAGTACGCGTGGATACACCACTTTCTTCTCCCAGTTCTTCTCGCTCATCACACTCACGTGTAGAGGTGGGTAAAGCACGATTACAAAATCGCCGGATATTGAAGGTTCAAAATCAGTTTTTAATAGAAAGATTAAATATTTTAGAACGAAAGCTCTCTAAATATAGGATGCGAATAATAAGATTTAAAAAAAGTAAAGGACAGGAGATTATCATAAATATTGGCTTAAGAAAAAGGATACATGATTTTTTAATCAATGATGAAAATAACAGACTAACAGCTGGTAAAAAGGAAACGATCACGCGCAGAAAAGTCAAAAAGCAAATACGTCTTTTAAATGATACACTTCTAAACCTTCACAAAAAAATTAATAATACGACTGGTTTGAATGTCTCATACGAAACATTCCGCCGACATCGTCCATTTTGGGTAAAGTTCCCTAAAGCCGCGTCAAGAAATACTTGCCTGTGTGCCGTTCATACGAATAATGATTATATTGTTCGAGCCTTACACCAAAATAAGATATTAAATCATTATTCTGCCACTGATTTAGCAAAATCTCTTTGCTATAATAATGGCTTTAGTGTTCCTTGCTTGGAACGGAAATGTTCACAATGTTCTGAGAGAGTTCCAAAGTATACTTTGTTAAATGACAATGATACAATAATTTACCAAAGATGGGCAGACAAATTCATATTGAATGTGTCTCAGATCCTGTAGAAGATTCATCAGTAGGCTCTTCAAGGCCTTCGTCAAGTATTTCTATGACTAGTTCGCCATCTTCTCATAGAACAGCATCTGTATCAACTATCACTGGACCAAGAACTCCTTCGCCATTGTTGTTAACACCTTTTAAATAATGTGACTACCGAAACCGTGTACTCCGCGAAAGAGGATTCTCTTTGAGAATAACTATTCTGATGACTCAGTTACACCACCTAAAAACCTAAAGTACGACCTTCGTTCTTTGAAAATGATGATAGGGATGAAAACATTTTTTGAAAGCTTATTTTATGTTCATTTTTAATTAATTTGACGTTTTATTAATCAAGATGAGAGGCTAGAATGAAAAATAATCAAAATATTTGGTATAATTTCAATATTTGAACCCTTGAAAAATTACATTTTATTACTAATATTATCTAAGAAAAAGATTGTTGGTAAGATTTTTTTGTTTATATTTTCCAAAGTACCTATAATTGGCTGGATAATTTTTGTTAATTATTACGAGTTTAAATGGCAAGTAAATGTCAATATGACAGTGACTATATTATATTAATAGTAATTAGAAATTAATCAAAAACCAGATCGTTATTCAGATTTCAGCAAGTTATTATTAGGTTAATCAATGATTAACCTCTCTTCTGTGGAAAGGGGTCTTTTCTGTGGACGTAAAAAAAAATTAAAGTTAAATAACTTGCTGAAATCTGAATAACGATCTGGTTTTTGATTAATTTCTAGTTACTTGTAAGATTACCTAGTAAATGAGACTGATTTGAAAAAAAATCAACGACTTTTTATTTCGAATATTTTTATAACCCGTTTTGTGTATGACCCATAAGGCTATTGTAACTTAGATAAATTACAAATCAATCCACTAAAAAGAGAAAAAAAAAAAAAACTTTTTTTATAAAAAAAGTACAACCGACTTCCAAACTACAAAGTGAAAAATGACTTTAATTTCGGAAGTCGGTGTCAAAAAACTTAAATGCTGATCCAAAGACACCGACTTCCGAAATTAAAGTTATTTTTCACTTTGTAGTTTGGAAGTCGGTTGTTTTTTTGTAAAAAAGTTTTTTAAATAATAATTTCGGTTTCCTTATTCGACTGTTAATTGGCTTTTGAAGAGGAATGAAAAACGAGTTATGTGAGGTAATCAACCACGTATTCAAAACGTGTCGGTGGACCTTTTTAGAGAGCATCTTCAAAATATTTATTTAGGTGCATAGGTATCGAATGATTTTGTACATTACAAAACATTGAATTCTGGTCATGAAACAAGTTCTTCGAAACGAGCATTTATTCTGAAAGTGGGCAAAACGTCGCAAATAGATGTCAAATATTTCGCTGTTTTGATTAATTTGGCATTATTACTGTATGAAAATAAAAAATTTGGCTAATAAGGGAACTAGAATATTAATAATGAATTGCAATTATAACACTGAATTTGATGTTGTAACAGTTTTAGGTGTAAAAAAGGCATTTGGAAACTAAATACTTTTTTTACATCTAAAACTAAATATTCGGTGTTACGATATTAATTATTGCATTTCATAATCAATATTTTAGTTCCCTAGTTAGCCACATTTCTTCATTTCTTAGTACCATACAGTAATATTGCTAAAGTAATCAAAACAGGTAAATATTTGACAGCTATTTACGACGTTGCCAACTTTTAGGATAAACCCTCTTAAACTTGAAACCCTACTAATTAAAAAAATCAAAACAACTGCAATCGGGTTTTTTTTCAATTATGATCTAAACAGGTTCATCACAAAACCGTGATTTAAACATTTTGTATATCAAACTTATTTTTGCACATTATGCAAAAATGACTTTTATTATGGAGTGAAAAATTAATGTTTGAGACACAGAATTTTAAATATGCTTATGGCATAGATTAATGCGGACGAAGAATCGCTTTTTATTTATATGATTTTGCTGAGTGTCCCCTCAGCAAAATCATGTAAATAAAAAGCGATTCTTGTCACGACACAATAAAGTGCAATTCAGATCGCACAGCGCTAATCACCTACAGTTAAATTCACCTAGAAGTTGCGTCTCTTTCTATCACGTTATTCTTAGATCTTCTGACTACGTTACACTCACTGAATTGGCCCGACAAGACGGGCCCGCCCTTGTAGCTTTATACCTGAACTGCAGTGTCCCATCTGTATTCATCTGTGCTAATGGGTTCATGTAACGGTGCAGAGGTCGTCGGGATGCAAGAAGTGCCAAAAAGTATTGATATTATATCGTGTTGAAATTTAAAAAAAAAATATCGAAAAAAGTAATCGATATTTTTTGGCACTTCTTGCATCCCTACCTTAAAATCACATTGAATATGGAAAATGAAAAAAAAAGAAACTGCCACTCCGGGAGTGTCGACAGATGTGAAAACTTGAAAAAAAAATCGGCACTGCGGTACCTAATCAACGCGTTGATGTCTTTTACTCTACGCACCGCGGTAATCAACGCGTTCATGTCTTTTACTCCACGGTTTCGGTAAATTGCGTTACAGTGTCGCGAAATCAATGGTTTAGTTCCATCTCAAAAATGCCCAACGCGCCTAAAGAAGTTTTCACTTCAAAAAATCTTTTCTTTCTTTATGAACTTCTATTGTTTGTGTTTACTATGTTAGCAAAAAAAACAAGTTAGTAAGCATGCATAAATAAATAAGGCTTATTTATTTAAGGCTTATTTGTTTTTTTTTCTTTCCGAGCAAATTCAAATTCAAATTCCTTATTGCGAACTAAGTGTACAACATTTTGAAGATGTTAACAATAGGTAGGTTCTTAGAACTTAGTTGCCTGTTAAGAGGATACTAAGCTTTTTATTCACACAAACATGTTTCTATTAAGCTTATTTGAAGTAGTAAACAATTAAATTAAAATGTAGGAAAATAAATTGGTATTATTGGGTATATATACTGGACATCATCCGCGATGGAAACACGATTTGATAAAGTTGGCTCGATAGAATAAATTCGCAGTTACCTCTTATCGAGTATTTTTTAACCGACTTCCAAAAAGGAGGAGGTTATATGTTCGTCGCGTATGTTTTTTTTTTATGTATGTCCACCGATTTTGTAAATTCTTTTTTTGTTTGAAAGGGTGTGCTCTCGAATTGGTCCCATATAAATTTTATTAACTTTGCTTGGATAGTTTTTGAGTTAGCTACAAAATACGTATTTTTTTCCCACTTAGTATGTAGATGATATGATAAGTTTCTGTCACTGGTAGCAGGTAGTGGTATTCGAATGTGTATGGGGTAGGTACCACAACTAAAAAGTGAAAAATAAAAACTTTTTACAAAAAAAAACAACCGACCCCAAAAAAACACTACAAAGTGAAAAATAACTTTAATTTCGGAAGTCGGTGGCAAAAAACGAAAATAAAAACCCAAGACACCGACTTCCGAAATTAAAGTTATTTTTCACTTTGTAGTGTTTTTTTTCCTCTATTTTGCTACCTACTTTTTATATAAATAAGTAAATTTATGTTTTGATTCATTTACTAAAATAAAGTTCATAGATGACTCCAGCGTTTATCCGCGTTAGTTTTTTATTTAAGAGCAATATGATGAAAATAACAACGAAAAACATTGAAAAAGTGCAAAAGTGTGGTTATTTTCTTTACTCTTTACACGTAAAGAAAAAGACAGAGACAAAGGCAAATGGTCGGTACGCTCTTAAGGCATTGCAATTAAATGGTTATAAAAACTTAATAAAAAAATAAAATAAAACATAAACAAAGCAAGCAAAGTCACGCCACAAGTAATAATAAAAAAAGGCTGATTCCCAGCGGTTTTAGTCAGTGGCGATGTTGCTATTGGAAATAGGTATATCGAATTTGATACATTTTCAATACTTGATATTTTATATCGATATTTTTTAGGAGCTCGTGGCTAAGTAATAACAGCCGCACGGATCGATTCATCAGGTTAAGCTATGCTTACCGGGGTTGGTCTGTGGATAGGT
The DNA here is from genome assembly GCA_963680765.1 of Agrochola lychnidis. Lineage (NCBI taxonomy): Eukaryota > Metazoa > Arthropoda > Insecta > Lepidoptera > Noctuidae > Agrochola > Agrochola lychnidis. Next base: position 6,313,243 of record OY796869.1, on the reverse strand, counting down.
GACCATCTTTACTGAGCCTCGTCCGTGCCTCGGAAAGCACGTTAAGTCGTTGGTCCCGGCTGTCATTCGTAGATCTTTGATCGGCGTTACGGATCGTCAGAAGCCCGAAAGTCTGACAACCAGTCTTACCAAGTGGTATTGTGTTACCCAGTTACTGGGTTGTGGAGGTTAGATAGGCAGTTGCTCCAGGTGAAATACTGGTATTTAGCTGCATCCGGTCAGACTGGAAGCCGACCCCAATTAGTTGGGAAAAAGCTAGGCAGATTGATTTTGATATCGATATTTTTTCTGCAAGCCTAGGTCGTCGGGGTTCCTAAGTTCCTAGAAAAAATTTAAAAAAGTTTTGTTATCTCTTAGAAAAGTCTTTTCCCATCGTCATGGGCGTAGGTACCCACGCAGGGTAAGGTGGGGTGTCTGCCCCACCTTGGTCCCTAATTGGAAGCTAAAAAATTTGGTTTGAACAACAAAATTAATTATCCATTTGTTAATATTCAAAACTACATCGCGAAACAATGAGTATCGAATCGAGCGCGCATGCCTAGTTATCGAGTTTTATCGAGAGAAATTCCTACTACTTATCGAGTTTATTAACTTCTGCTTCACCCCTAAAAAATGCTGGGTACGCTCATGCCCATCGTACCTATACTATTTCTACAAAAGTTTTCCTAAATTATGTATTAACAAATATTACGTAATATAGGTGAGTCGTGTTCAAAAAGTGTTTAAATAAATAAATTAAAATAAGCAGGTAAATTAAAATAAATTTAAAATTGGTACCAGATTTAAGGCTCCCGCAGACAGGTGCGACGCGACACCGCCGGTAGAACAATTACCGTGAAGTTTTCATAGAAATTGTTACGCCAGAGTCGCGTCGCGCCTGTCTGCGGGAGCCTTTACTCTGTTTAGTTGATTAGGTATAATAAAAACGAACCATCAAGATTGAGCCTAGGGCCTCTATATATGGGCACGCTACAATTGAGGCGATAAGGCCACTCTTTGAGGAGTGGCTAGAGAGGCGCCACGGCGTGCTCACCTTCCGCCTGACGCAGGTCCTCACCGGATACGGTTGTTTTTGGAGGTACCTGTTCCGGATAAGGTGGTAGGAAACGTCCGGGTGTCACCATTGTGTAGATCGCCCGGAGGACACGGTGGAGCATACGGTGGAGGTCTGCCCGGCTTGGGCGGAGCACCGCCGTATCCTCGTGGAAGCAATCGGCGGCGGTGATCTCTCGCGTCCGGCCCTGGGCCAGGCCATGGTACACCTTCACCTCCAGCAAAACAGTAATGCTCGCGAAGGAGGAGGCGGAACGCTTGAGGGAGAGGCAAACTTCGTGTCCTCACGCCCCTAGCCGCCGCAGGAGACGCCCTGGGTGTCGGGAAACCCAGGCCGATTCCCGGCCACCATAGGCGCGGGCTTGCGGACAGTGAGCAATAGGTAGCTCGCAGTCCGATAAGGACCAGGCCCGGGTCGACGACGCGTTGTGTGCCACGTGCGCCTCAAAGAGGCCTCTATGTAAATTCTCACCAAAACAACCTGTATTTATCATTTTATTGAATCCACCTTTTAAATTAAACATTTGATACCTACCTGACGCGCCCCACCAGTGTTGCCAACTCCAAAAGTTCAAATTATCGAGATCCCACGTCGAAATGATCGTTTTTTGGGCAAAATCCAAAAAATATAAAAAACCTAAGTCATTAATTCAAATTGCTTTCAAAAGACGACGAATAATTTTATACTAGAGTCAAAGAGGAAGTAAATGCCAAGTTTCATCACTAATGGTGCTGGCAACACAAACCGTAAACATGTTTTGTCATAGTTTTTAGTTGATATTTTTGTGATTGCACTGTAAAATTTAATAAAAAACTAGAGAGGGAAAGAGAGACAGATACTTGTTGTGTTAGACAATTGACATTTTTTTGTTTTTTTTCGGCGTTTAATTTTGTGACATAAAGTCAAAGTCAAAGTCAAATCATTTATTTCAAATAGGCCCATGTATGGCACTTTTGAACGTCAAAAATTACAAAATAATAAAATTGATTCTAGTCGCCCCTTCCAAAAGGTAGTTTTCGTATGGAGAAGAATGGGCAAGAAACTCCACCGTTACTCTTTTAAAATGTTTTACAATTGTTTGTATATGTACATACATTTGTTAAATAATTATTATATGTGAAGACAATGCACCTAGAATAAAATTACTATACCACAATAGGTAAAAAGAATTAAAAATGAAGCAACGGCAGATAGTTTAATATGTGATACATACATGGTGCTCACATATTCACAAAGATTGTAAAAGTAGACGATTTTCCTAAAATTTTACAGTTAATAAGTCAGTGTGTGAGGAAGTAATCCCAGAATGTAAAATCAATGTCATAAAACACAAAGTAATAAATTTTACAATTAAATTAGCAACCAGTTTGATTTTGTCTTGACTGACTTCATATACATTTTCTAATGGAACTTGTTTTTTCAGCAAATCGCAAAATTATCGTACATTAGACATTCATTATCGTACATCGTACCATTGGACAAATTATCGTACGCCCCCATAATTATCGTACGGGTTGGCAACACTGCACCCCACTATCGCGTATGCGTATTATGCGGTAGTGGGGTACGTCATTTCGGAGTGGACAAGCTTTACCAACCATATCATATGGTTTATCTCTTACCAAGACATGAGATTTCTCATAACCTCCAAAAGGTTTGATGGTTCCATAGAAATTAATGCATGCTAGAAGCACAAGATCGTTAGCTGTGGTAAAGAGTAGGCAGTAAAGGGCTTGAAGGATTTCAAGTGTCCAGCAGAGAACATCTTTTGAGTTGAGGTTCAGATGGGTTTCTCGTATAGCTGGTGACGATATACTTTAAAACTATTGAAGACAATCGTCATCATCATCATTACAGAGCTCTACTCGTTCGGGTGAAAATAGATAAACATATCGTCCAGAAGGTCAATTCTACTAATTAACGTGCAAAGTGAAAAACAGTAGACTGGAATGCGATGACATTGTGAATAGACCACAAAATGGTATTCTACTAATCTTATGACTCCAGCAAATAAAATGAGAAATATGAAACTGCAGAAGCTAAAATTTTCTGTCACAGTTCAGTCAAAAAATAATCAATAATGGTGCCGATTCTCTTGTACACCGAACTAAACTAACTAAACTATCACTAAAATTCCTTACTTTTGACTATGAGAATCTCAAAGCTATTCTGCAAAATAAATACTCTAAATTTAAAATAATTTTGACACATCTAAATCGAATTTGACAACCGCGACTCCACACGTGATACCTAACCACGTGAATCTTTTTAGAGCCGGAGGCGCGCAGGGCAGCGCAGCCTCGACGTGTTTTATATGGATTTTTCACTTTTTGTGTGGAAAATAAAAAAAAATATTACCTACTTGTAGAGTGTTAGGGGTTTAAGGGCATTGTAAAGGGTGTCGAAATTTTCATTATTTTTGCGATTGGATACACCGTTTTCGAGATATAAGCAAAAGAAAAAAAAAATCAGTACTGTTTTTTCATCTGAAGTCGAGGTGTTGGTGTGAATTTTAGTTCATGACAACCAATTTTAATCCACATGTTTTAAGTCGCGATTAAAAATAGTCATATTTAGTTAGAAAATCTAAATTTTAGGTTAAAAACGTCAAATTCAGAATAGCAAAATTGCCATTTTCACTAAACTAATATCTCAGTGCCATCTTAGTGCTGTCAAACTAAAATATAGTTAAGTTGTGTCACTTTAGTCTATTTTAGAATGGGAAATCGTCGTTTGACAGGAATAAACTAAATTTTGGTGATTTTTAGTCTAGTTTAGAGGCATTTGTGACAAGAGAATCGGCACCATTATCATGCTTACGTCAGTTTTGACGTTCTTATAATAACGGGAATACCAATTTTATTTTCTTTGTCAAGTCAAAACTCTAGCAGAATACCGTTTTAGTACATTTCTTATTTTGATTCTAGTCATAATCTCATCGCACTTTACTTTACTTTTGTGACATTTTGAAACTTCTGGGGCACTGCGACTTGAATGTGAACGTTTTTTCCAAGTACGAGAATTGACTTTCAGCACGCGTAGCATGACCACCGTAGAAACGAGTTTTGTCGACGGAAGAATAGACAAAATGACATATGGTGATTGTTTATCTGTCATTTTCTCTATTCTTCCGTCGACAAAACTCGTTTCTATGGTGTTCATGCTACGCGTGCAGGTATATCAACGTTGTATCACATTCCCGAAGCTGTGAAAACAAATTTTCCCAGATATGAGACCTAGCTAGATCGATATATTATATTGCAACTTTCATCGAAATCCTTAGAACCGTTTTCGATGTATATAAAAGTATTATATATACAAATTTTGCTCAATTGTATAGGATTTATTACAAGGAAAAGTTTTAAATAAATTTGTATTTTGACCTTCCAATACCTAGATTAAAAATACCCGTCAAAATCATTAAACCTATGTAAAAAATGTAAGTCGCGCAACGCAGTGCTTCTAACGCAAAAAGTTGTGAGATCTAATGTATCTATCTATAGGAGCAACTATCCAACAACTTTGTCATAAATTATTACTTAATTAGTCAACTAATAAAATTTTATATTGACCGTTTCAATACTAGATATCTTTATTTCTCTAAATGTAATGACTTGATAATCGCATACGCAGTGGCGTAGCTATACTCCGTTTGAAATAAGATTAGACATTTACACAAATCTTTTTACAGTCCGTTCAACCGATTTTGACTTCTATACCGTAGGCATAAGGATGGCATTAAAAGCAAAAAAAGTGGGTACAAACCAACTGTTTACTGCAGCTGTCATTTGTCATGCCGCCATCGCAATAGAAGTCAAAATCGGTTGAACGGACTGTAAAAAAGGTTTAGTTAAATGTCTAATCTTATTTCAAACGGAGTATAGTAGTAAAGGGGCCCTGTATCAAAATATGTTGGGGGCCCTTTTTATCCAACTGTAGCGAAGCTCAAAAGGAGGGTATTTGTTTTCTTACAAAATAAATAAAATAGCATCCTGAGTTGAGAGCTTAAGCTGTAATTGTGATCTTACTAAGAGAATCCAAGAGCAAGCGAGACGAGCTAGAAAACTAACTCTGATTATGTCTTCCTTAAAGAGCGAGCGAAGCGAGCTCGAAAATAGAAGCATTCTTAACCTAGATTGTTGAAGATTTTATTGGAATTTTACTAAGACAATGCAAGAGCGAGCGAAGCTATAAATTTGAAGAACTCTGACTCAGATATGGTAAGCTGTCATTGTCAATTGACTAAGAGAATGTAAGAGCGAGCGGAGCGAGCTCAAAAATTGAAGCATCCGACTCGTTAGTCGCATGCTACAATTTTTGTCGTTAGACTCGTAGGTTAGATTTTCTCTGTGATTTTACTGTAAGAGCTTGAGAGTTGGACAGTGCCTTTAGCTTGAAGCCTCAGTAAGCCATTACCAAATTACGCTAAGTTTAATTTTATTAAACCGTATTCATTCATTACGGGCTCCTCATCAATAAGAATTTGAAGTTTTGGATAATATTTTACGAATTTTTGCTTACATACCTTGGGCCCCTGTAGCTTGGGGGCCCCGTGTAATTGATACGGCTGATACGGCGGTAGCTACGCCTCTGCGCATATGGCAATAGAATCTTAACTTTGTCATTAAAATTGTTACATAATTAGTCATCATTAGGATAGCTTTCTTAATAAATAAACACTTTTTACAAAAAATACAGCCAACTTCCAAACTACAAAGTGAAAAATAACTTTAATTTCGGAAGTCGGTGTCTTTGGATCATTATTTTAGTTTTTTGACACCGACTTTAAAATTAAAGTTATTTTTCACTTTGTAGTTTGGAAGTCGGTTGTATTTTTTATAATAAAGTTATTTTTCACTTTTGAGTGGGTTGGTTTGTAATTTATCTAAGTTACAATAACCTAATGTCAGCTGCTCATTTCTCCAAGATCCCATCATCAAATCGTGACCAAATGACAATGGGACCAACTTGAAAGTATACCCTTTCAAACAAAAAAATATTTTTTCAAATCGGTCCAGCCGTGACCCGAGTAGACGGGGAACATACATAAAAAAAATATTCCGATGAACTGAGAACCTTCTCCTTTTTTGAAGTGGTTAAAAATATCATAATTTACGTGAAAATGTCTTTTTAATTATTTTTTACGTTCTTTAAAGGAATATAAATCTTCGCGAACGAAGTCGCGGGTAAAGTGCTAGTAAGTTTAAAAAAACGTGTGTTTGTCTTCGGAATCGTAGGTAGATCCCAAAGGTTTTTATACCTAATTATTATTGCTTCTTCATTCAATTTCAATGCAGTTTAATTGAAAACTGACGTTGCCAACTTTTTTTCCTTTTTTCTGTATTCATAAGTAACTAAAGTTCTTAGTAATTGATTACAATATAGCCTAATAGCCATGTGTGTGTGTTTTCCCATTGTTTGTCTTATCTGTTTTATAAGTACTTATATTCGTGTATTTTTGTGTATTTATTTGATCATACATTTAGGTAAAGAGCCATAAAAAACTCCTGAAAGAAAAAATCGACACGTGTTTCACTTCTCAACGAGGCATCCTAAGGATGACGATGGACTTGTTGCCAACCCGAACATGGCGTGTTGCCACACCGAGCGACTAATATTTGTAAATGGCGCTGAGCGCAGACTGAACACACACACAGCGCTCGGTGTGGCAACACGCCATCCATCGTCATCCAGGATGCCTCGTTGAGAGGTGAAACACGTGTCGATTTCTTTCAGGAGTTTTTTATGGCTCTTTAGAAATAGCCAAGCGGAACAGGTTACTAAATATATCCACGTCTATTGTATTTTATTATGGATTTCCGCAAGGTCACGCCTGAATCAATTAACTATCTTAGGTATATTTTATTATACATATTGTTTTAATAGGTAAATTAATGTCCTTATATTTAAATAAATATTTATTCCACAATTTTCGATATTACACTGGCTACGGCCCACCCCCTGTGCATGCGGTGCAGACGTTACAGTGATAAACCCCGGTAAATCAAATAATCAATATCGCGCGATGCGTCGACCACTTGAGTGAGGATCTGCTACGCTTTTCCCACCATGGTAAATGCTTTGACTCTGTAAAGTCGATGACTAAAAAAAACATACAAATTGTAGATTTCTGTGTCTATTTTTTTGGGGTCTGTTAATTGATTATTATTATTATTTGCTACACATATCTATTACCTTAACATGTATTACTCTCATGAAGGAAGTGACTGCATGAGATTTTTTATACTATTTGTACTATAACTTGTTTCCATTTTTACCTTTTTGTGTTTCTATTTTTACCTAAAACGGATTTTTCTCATCCGAAGAGTAGGTAAAGGACCCCTTTAGCAACACGTCATAAGAAAGATAGGTAGGTATATATACTGCGAAGGTATATGCCTACTCATAAATAGTGATGCAACGAATACTACTTTTACGAATACGAATACGAATATCAAACCTACTATTCGGCGAATACGAATACGAATATCTCGCCATGAAATCTAATAGTCTAGTACTACATAGACGCAGCCATTACTAACGTTCGTCTAAGTTACTTAGGACTTACTATCCTACCTTTTGTTCATACATAAGAAATACAGACCATATAACTACTTGGTAATTTATCAAAGTGTTTCCATATGTCACTTTGATCTCGTTTACGAGAAGACATTTTCTATTCAACTTTAACTTCTTTCACTTCGCAGCAACCTCAGAAAATAAATAAAACAATACTCTCTTGCTTGACTTGTTCTTTCGACTGACAAATGAAATGAAAGGAATGAATGAATCAATCAATCCATGGTTCGTAATGATAGGAAAACTCCCGGGCCGCGGCACTGTATAAACTATGGCCGGGGAGTCCCCCGTCGCGTCGTCGTTGCGGTTTAAGGCAAGGGCCTTGGAAAACGCGCGTCGTCGTCACGTAAAAATACGACGTGTGCAAGGGCACACGTCGTATACTGACTGCCAGTAATTAGATTTGCGTACAAACATATAAATTTTTAAATATTCGTATTAGTATTCGCCGAATACGAATATTCGGTAAATGTCTACTTTTTTTTTTTTTTTTTTTTTTTTTTTTTTTTTTTTTTTTTTTTTTTTTTTAATCTATTTAATTTATAGAGGGTTTAATCAAAAACTGATTATGCCACCCTCATCGGTACAAACAATTGTTCCTTATAATCTAAATCCTAGTTTTGCCAACTTATACAAGTATCTTGCGTCCGTCGACAATGGGGACGCAAGCATGCTATTACACCTTCCAACATCCAGTGACTTTGATAACAGTGCGATTCTTTCGGACTCGTTCCGGACGCATTCCATCAGTATATGGTAAGTGTCTTCCACTATATTACACTCCGGACAATTTGGAGAAGTAACTTTACCCATAAGAAATCAAAAACAATAACTACTACTCATAAATAATGAGCAAAATCTTTAACAATTTTAACGACATCAGGTGGTCAAAATAAATCTCTAATCAGCAATTAATACTTCACTTAAGAGAGGTAAAAGCTATAAAATTTGCGAAACAAAACCAGTTTAATCAAATCGTCAAGTTAATCACCCATCGTTATCTACGAATACCTTCTAGGGCAATAATACAGACGATTAAAACATTATTTAGATGGACGGACTTTCAAGTATGAATAATTTTTCATTTTTGTAGCCACGTAATAATAGAGGCCCAAATATAATTATGTAAGGAAGTAGAAGACATGATGACCTTGCCCTAAGTAAATTGGAATAGGGAAATATTTGTCTGATCCTCTAAAAAATGTTTTGCATTTCTAATGATGCATACTTTTTTAAATGATTGAGCCTCTTTTTAACTTTCGCCTTTCCTCACAGTTCGTGTTAGGTGGTGTTAGGTTAGAACTGTGACTGTTTTTTATTTAAAAAATTGTTTTAATTTTTGAATTGGTTTTGTTTTTATTTTTTATTACGGACGCTTTTAACGTGCACGTCTTTCTACATTGTTCTCACATGTATAATTTCAACATGAATGATGCAACCAATATTTTTTAACAATATTTTGATTTAAAAGAGTTTCTTGCCCGTTCTTCTCCATAGAGATCTACGTTTTGGAATGGGCAACTAGCTTCAACTTTCTGACTAACTGACCGACTTTTGACAGTTAAAAAGTGCCTCTAATTGGTTTAATTGAAATAAATGCTTTGAGTTTGAGTTTATCATACATGTCTACTACATGGCAGTAGGTATGTAGTTACGAGGATGTACTGTATGAAACTTTACATAACATGAAGAAGAAAAGTTAACTTAAAAAGAACTTGTTTTGCCATCTGTTGGATTCTAAAAGAACCATTTAAGCTAGAACCAGGCTTTCATCATTGCTAAATTTGACCAGCCTCGTGTCTACTTAGTTTATTCTGTTGAAGATAGATGGCGCTAAATTAAACTATTGCTAAAACAAAATCTTTTCAGTGACACCTTGCCATGCTGTCAACTTATATAATTAATTTTGTTACTCGATAATAGATGGCGCTGATTTAAGCAATTATTGTTATTTTGTATTTATTGATAAGTCTTAGGGTAGGCCCAATACAAGGGCAAAGGGCAATGATCCGCCTATGCTATAAATCATAAGTACGTGATCTGACTAGAAGATCTTTAATGATGAAAAACGATGTTATTTATGGTCTTTAAAGGATAAGAGTTTGAAATATTATGATAACAAACTGTCTTCAGCAAAAAATTGTTTAACTTGAAGATTCCAATTTAGTTGATAATAATCAACTAAATTGGAAATTAATGGCATAGTAAGTTGTTTTACTAACTTTTGCAACGCTGAATTATTCATGTTCCTACCTAATTTAATAAATAAGGCTCACAATAAAATATTAGATATTTAAGAGTTTCTCCACTTTGCCAGGATGTCGGTACCTAACCTACATCCATTATGATAATAATTGTGATAGAGTCTGGTCATGCTAAGTCTGCATAAGTAAAAAAAAAGGTGGAATTTGAAAATCTATAGTCGGCAATACCATCCTGTCCTACGAAAAAAGAATTTGATACTTTGTTTGTCTTTTTGTTTTTGATAGGCTATTTTTTTATATTCCTGGTATAGAATAGTCACTTTAGCACGATGCAGTGTGAATTTGTTACAGTTTTGTCATCGTATGGAAGTGAAATATCGATATAGTCTATTAATTTGACAGGACTAAACTAAAATTTATCTTCTTTCCTTTTCTTAATGAAATAGAAAGAAAAAGATGCACTGAACTTAAATTTAGTTTAGTTTGTGAACAAGGGAATCGGCACCATTGTATTATTATCACAACTCACAACTACTTGAACCACTAGTTTCATAAAAGGTAGGTATGTATTATTAGCGCTGGGTGCAGTATCAGCCTATAATGTTCCAACTGCTGGGACACAGGCCTCCTCTCTGTGAAAGGGAGCGGGCCGTAATCCACCACGCGGGCCCAGTGCGGGTTAGTAGATGCCACATGTCTTCGAATATTTGCTTTTAGGACATGCCGGTTTCCCCACGATGTTTTCCTTCACCGTTTTGAGAACAGTGGCGAAAAAATAATTTACACAAAGTAAAACGCTTGTCAGGGTTCGAACTCGTAAGTCGTGACCTTTACCACTGGGCCACCACTGCTCTGGAGCACTGCACTGCGCTGGGTGCGCTGAGGCTAAATCCTCTAGAAATAAAGAAAGAAAAATTAAGTTTAATTGTCACAGAAACACATGCATAAAAAAAGATAATCATTCGAGTAGAATAATAAAATAAAACACATCATCTGCCTAGCCTTTTCCCAACTATGTTGGGGTCAGCTTCCAGTCTAACCGGATGCAGCTAAATACCAGTATTTTACATGGAGAGACTGCCTATCTGACCTCCACAACCTAGTTACTAGGTAACACGATACCCCTTGGTAAGACTGGTTGTCAGACTTTTTGGGCTTCTAACTACCCGTAACAACTGTCAAAGATCTACAAATGACAGTCGGGACCAACGGCTTAACGTGCTTTCTGAGGCACGGAGGGGTCTTGGTATGTAAAGATGGTCACCCATCCCAGCATGAGGTCCTGGGTTCGATTCACAGGTCGCGCAAAGAGTTATTGGGTTTTTCCATCAGGGATTTCCCAGTAGCAGCCCGGAGTCTGGATTTGTGCCCGGTTGATGGCAATAGGCTCGCCCCCTATTACATGGGACTTAAACATAACTGGTGAAATGTGGGTGTACTATAGATAAATAGGTACACCTCTGCCTAACCCTTCGGGGAAACAAGGCGTGATGTTATGTTATATTATTATGTATTTATATAAATTGTTCAATGATACGTGCACCTTCCGCATGTCATTTAAGAGATGCATCCTTGAGTATGTTTACAAGAATGAGTCATTATTTAAATATAAAATCAATATTGAAGCTGCTTGACCAGAATATGGGCCTTCCCCGGATACCGCTTCAAATAAATCATCAATATAATATCAATAATTACCTAGCCTTTTCCCAACCATGTTGGGGTCGGCTTCCATTTACATAGAGCGACCGAAAAAGCAGCATAGAGCACGTTCCTGGCATATTAGCCACTAGCCGTTTGGTGATGTTGAGTTCCTACAGTATGATCTGACCAAGATTATGTCTGGACTTTAAAAGAGACTGTGACTTCTGAGTTTGTTTCGGCCTTTCTTCTCAGAGTAGTCAGATAGGAAACGCCGACCTCATCTAGCTTTAAAATATGATTGACGTGTAAAAGTGTTTGTACAAACCTACTTACAGAAATAAAATCATTTATCATTTATGGATGCATTCTGTCCATGGTATACGAATCATCGTCGCATAAGAACATGTGCAATACTACAGACTTTGCAAAGGGGTTGCCACACCAGATAGAAAGTTAAAATGTCGTAGATATTTTATTACTCCGATGTTATTGGCTCGATTTGGATTCTGTTTATTATTTCTAAAAGCTTATGAGTTATTTAATCGGATTAACTAACTTTTTTTATAAAAATTTGTCGACTATGCAAAAAAAAAAACCGGCCAAGTGCGTGTCGGATCACGCACAATGAAGGGTTCCGTAGTTGGGATGAATAAAATTTTTCTCAAAAACAAACTTAATTTTGTTGTTGATAAATATGTTCTCCCATACGGAATGTATGGGAAAACATGTTTTTGCAACTGCAAAGTTAAGTTGGTCGATTATTACTCGATAACTTGTAGAGCCTACTTAGCTGTGATAGTTTTCCTTTTAATTTCGTTATATAAACTACTGCTGTGATTTTTTTCACACATCTAAAACCAACCATTTAGCTGGCAGGGGGGGGGGGACACTTGACTCTAACAAAAATGAGCACTTTAAAGCTTAATATTTCGCAAACAGATCCCTGAATCCAAAAATAGTTTCGCAAACTCACAATGTTTTTGAAGGACCTTTCCAATGATACCCCACACTATGGGTTAAACATCACCACTTTACGTGTAGGAGAGATACCCTAAAAAAAATGTTTTTCATAATTTTGTTTTACCACTTTGTCGGCGTAATTAATATGTATACCTATGCCAAATTACAGCTTTCTAGTATTAAGGGTCTCGGAGCTAGACCGCGGACAGACAGACGGACAGACAGACAGACGGACATGATGAAACTATAAGGGTTCGATAATTTTTCATAAATATTCAGAAAAATGCGGGTACATGACAATGGGAGACATTGTATTTATATACCTTGTGAAGGCCGCTTTGTGAAGGCTTGTGGCTAAGTAACAACAGCTGCACGGGTCGATCGATCAGGTTAAGCTACGCTTGCCGGGGTTGGTCTGTGGATGGGTGACCATCTTTACATACCGAGACCCCTCCGTGCCTCGGAAAGCACGTTAAGCCGTTAGTTCCGGCTGTCATTCGTGGATCTTCTGTCAGAAGCCCGAAAGTCTGACAACCAGTCTTACCAAGGGGTATCGTATTACCTAGTTACTGGGTTGTGGAGGTCAGACAGGCAGTCGCTCCATGAAAAATACTGGTATTCAGCTGCATCCGGTTAGACTGGAAGCCGACCCCAATATTGTTGGGAAAAGGCTAGACAGATTGAATGATTTATGAATAATGTTCTATTATATTTATATACCTTGTGAAGGCCGCAGGAATCCGCGTGATGCGAGAAGCATAGAAAAGAAAGAAAAATAAGTTTAATTGTCACAGACACACGTGCATAAAAAAACCGGCCAAGTGCGTGTCGGACTACGCACAATGAAGGGTTCCGTAGTTGAGATGAATTTATTTATCCCAAGAACAAACTTAACATTGTAGTTGAAAAACATGTTCTCCCATACATTCCAACTACAAATCGTCGCTCGGCATCCAATACCGCGAATGTGACATTTTTTTACGTTTTTTTTTTTAATTGCAAGATCACTTATTTGATTGTGTAGAATGAAATAAAACAAAAATCTGATGTTCGTTAAAAATTTCACATTCGCGGTATTAATATAAAATAATATAAATCTAACACCTTTAAACGAGCAATTCTTGTATATATATAATCTGAATCTCGGAAAAGGCTCAAAGAATTTTTATGAACTTTAGTACGCAGGGCGTTTCGGGAGCGATAAATCGATCTAGCTAGGTTTAATTTTTAGAAAACGTCGTTGAAAAAGAAAAATGGTCACGATATTTTTCTTTATTCAAGTAACAAGGACTCATTGTGTTAGTAAACTTATGAACTATGTTAGCTTATTTTACCAGGTCACTCAGAAAGTTTTGCGACTAACAGTTTTTGTCTATGGGATACTGGCTGGTTTTGATATCGATAAAAAATATAACTATTTATTACAAAAAAAAACAACATTCTAAATTCCCTCCACATTTTTTTACGAGCAAAATCAAAATACTCTGTCTTACTGAAAAGTGGATTTACAACGAGAACATTTTCGCGCGATGATTTTGTACGATTTCAAATGTCGACTTAAACCAGAAGAATTGTTTGAAAGACTTCAAATGGTGTTCATAGAAAAAAGTCCTTCTAAAGCGACTGTTTTCCGCTGGTTCAACGAATTTATGCGTGGTCGAGTAATTTTGGCGGACGAAGAAAGAAGTGGCCGCCCTATGACGGCTATTACATAACAAAACGTGCTGGCTGTGAACATTTAATTCAAGAGAATATGCGAATTACATTTAAAATGGTTCACCATATACTGCAAATTTGACCGGGAAGTGTGCATGAAATTCTACATGGACATCTTCGGGTAAGGAAGATAGTTTCACGCTGGTAACGCAAAATCCAACGCAGGCTCAGAAGGAGGTTCGGATAGAATGGTGCCGAGACATGATAAAAATTTGAAGCAGGCTCATCTCGGCACGTTTAAGATATCATTACGGCTGACGAATCTTGGTTTTATCAGAATGATCCAGAAATGAAGCGTCAGTCGACCATGTGGCTGTTTCAATTTGAACCAACGCCTACCTAAGTGAAGCGAGCCAGTGTGCAACCAAGTGCAGGCAAAATTTTGATCGCAAGTTTTTTTTCTTTGACGGTTTATCTGGTGTCAGTACCCTTTCGAGATCAAAGGAGCATCAATACTAAATGGTATGTTACCAAATTTTTGCCAGAAGTTTTAACTGCTGCAAGCAGCAAGCGACCGAAAACTGGCCTCCGTGGGCTACTGCTTCACCATGACAACGCGCTGACTCACTCGGCGCTCAAAACGAGGGAATTTTTGGACAGCTCACCGGTCAAATTTATAGGTCATCCTCCTTACAGTCCCGATTTGGCTCCGTGCGACTATTTCTTGTTCCCCAAAATAAAAAACCAACTCAAAGGAAAACAGTTTTCATCACCGGAAGCTGCACTGGCTGCATTTGAGAAGGAGATTGAAGAGGTGTTTGATGTGGACTGGAAAATGTGTTATGAAAATTGGTTTAGACGTATGAAAGTGTGTATTAAAGATATAATAAAAAAATATATAACCTGTAGTTCATTTTTTTCTAGTATCGCAAAACTTTCCGAGTGCCCCACGTAATCTAGTTTCAATTTATTTCACCCCATGGGAGATGGCACTGCAGTGATTGATGTACATGCAATCCAGCCTGCTAGTGATCATTTTTAGGATATTGTTGGAGCTGGCCCGCACTCTGCGCACCAGGGATGCACACCTCATTCGCATCGTTGCGTAAAAGTAATTAATATGTGCGTCTGCGAACATTCCCGATGCGCAACAAAAACGGGGCAGCCCCACCAATAGGTACCCTGAAAGCGTGGTTGTATTGGACACGAAGGGTGTTGCACGACCTTTGGGTATATCTAGCCCATAGGCTGCACGTGTAAAACGTTGTACAATAAGTTCAAAACAGAGTAATTTTGACTTTTTAAGTGAGCAGCGTGCAAACCTGCGAGCCAGCATGTTCGCCCTTACCGACAACACCCTTCGTTCCCGCTAATATCGAGTCCGTCATTGAGGTCAGGGGTCAATATATGACCAAGATATTTAAACGTAAATACTATTTGTACTGGAGTCTCATTGAGTAATACAGGTGGTACATAACCTGGTCTACCCCAAGCCTCAAAGACCATGATCTCCGACTTATTGGAGTTATACATCAAACCATGTATTTTGGCATACTGCTCACATTTGGCGACCAACTTTCTGAGACCACGGATTGACGCGCTCAGAAGCACCATATCGTCTGCATAGCTAATATTATTTACACAAATACCATCTATATAGTTACCTACTCTGGTGCTGTTGAGCTCGCCAATCAGCTCGCTCTAAAAGCGAGGGTGAGCTCAACCCTCCCTGCCTCACCCCGCATTCCAACCTGTATGGCCTGGAAAAAGTTCCAGCCCATCATACACTATTGATCTTGTTACCATACCAATATTTAAAGATGTTTATAAGCTCCGTTGGCAATCTATCCTTCTCCATCTTTCTCCGCAATACGTCATAAGCAACCAGATCGAAAGCCTTGAATAAGTCGAGGAAGCTAACATAAATCTGCGTCCCACGCTGTGTATAGTATGTGACAGTATGCTTAAGACACAACACTGCACTTTCTGTTGACAAACCACGCCGAAACCCGAATTGGTTGTCATGAACATTTACAGTTTTATTTTTTAGTTGTGTATTAAGCAGACTATCAAACACTTTTGATATTTTGTTGTTGATTTTATAATAGCTAGAGAGATGGGCCTATTGGATGCCGACCGACGAAATGTAAGTTTGCGCGCACAATATTGAGAGATTTACCATGTTATTTTAAGACCATGGACTTCTTATAGGTTTTCCTGTTATCTATGAGTAAAGAGCCATACTATGTATTTTTTTCAAAATTTTTGCTCCAGTAGTTTCGGAGATAAGGGGGGGGGAATGGTCAATTTTCATTGAATTTCTTAAATATCTTTAAAAGTGTTTATTTTAAAATGATATAAAAAATATGTTTAAGATCCTCATAACAAGTCCTTTCATTTGATATGTCACACGGTACTGTTAGTAAAACTTTTTTTTTAAATTTTCTTGTTTGCCCCCTAAAAGTGACCCCTATATTCAAAATTCATTTATTTACGTTACACATTCGTGTTTGGGTTACAGAAATACATATGTGTACCAAATTTCAACTTAATCGGTCCATTATATTCGGAGTAAATTGGCTGTGACAGACGGACAGACAGACAGACAGACAGACAGACAGACAGCCAGACAGACACACGAGTGATCCTATAAGGGTTCCTTTTTTCCTTTTGAGGTACGGAACCCTAAAAAGAGAACAAAACAATAAAAAAAAAATAGATTTAAATGTAATCACGAGCACAAACAGAAATATGCGGCAGCTGCTGGCACGTCATGTACTCGTTGTGTCGTCGTGTACTGTTTAATGTGGTTACGCTTGGGGAGGCCCAATTCCAGTAAAGGATGTCTTTCGACTGTAATTATGACATTTAGAGAAATTATTTAATTAATGATTTTTCTCATTTAAGATGTGACCTCCAAGTTTCTATTTTAATTACCTACTGTCAACCGTTAAATGTAAAAAAAAAACCTGGGGTCAGGGAGGTCAAATATCTTATCTAAGAATAGATTTATGCGTGTTAAAGGTAGAATAATTTAATAAAAATTTAGCTGTCGTTTATTAAAATACAAAATTATGTATTTTAATAATACAGATGAGTTGATGAGAGTGATTGTGTGTGAGTGAGTTATGTATATTGATCTGTGATGAGTTGGTGATTTTGCTAATTCTCTAATATTTTTACCACGACATGAACTACCCTTAGGCTCAATTTACATTGCCACGGAACGGAATGGAAGAGAATTTTTCGAACAAAAATATGTAAACCATAATAAACTTTATGTCAATTGTGTAAAGTACCCGTACAAAGAGAGCCATACACACACACACAAACCCACCAGCGCACACAAACATACACACACATATACATACCTATAGCTCTGCCTATTCGAGAGAAGAAGAGGAAGTGCAGGTTAGTAGCCATGAATTTTGCTAACATGTCTCCAGCACCGTAGTTTCGACGACCTAAGCGACCGTGACTGGATATGAAAAGTGGAGAACCGGATAATGTGGCTCAACTTGGAAGAAACCTGTATTCAGGAGTGGACTGCGGCAGAGCTGATGTGGTCTCCATAAGTTCTTAGATAGAAAAATATTTATTTATTTATTTAAATAACAATTATAACACCTTTACAGATTCATCCAAGGCGATGTTATAAGTCACAAAATATACACAATTTTCCAAAAAATAATTAAATGAATAACCTATAAGAAGAATTATAATGAATTATGTAATATAACAATTTCTACATACCGAGACTCCTCCGTGCCTCGGAAAGCACGCTAACCCGTTGGTCCCAGCTGTCATTCGTGGATCTTTGACAGTCGTTACGGGTCGTCAGAAGCCCGAAAGTCTGACAACCAGTCTTACCAAGGGGTATCATATTACCCTGTTACTGGGTTGTGGAGGTCAGATAGGCAGTCGCTCCATGTAAAATACTGGTATTCAGCTGCATCCGGTTAGACTGGAAGCCGACCCCAATATAGTTGGGAAAAAGGCTAGGCAGATTGATGTAATATAACAATTATTCTAAACATGACCAGCGCGACGTTCTTACGGCCAGCCTGGTTTACCCGACCATGCCCAGGACGAACAGACTCGGGTACATCAGGGGATAAAAGGGATAAACCCCGTACTGTTTATGGTATCGAAACCTTATGAATTTGTTCTGGATTTTTTCCAACATGAGGCTGTATTTCCCTTCATGCGGGTTCCAAATGATTGCACTTGTTTCGAGATAATAACCAGCATGTCCCAGAACCAAAAACTTAAGGGGACGATAGCTGACTTTTAATGATTTTATACTGAAGATGACGTCTAAACGGGTAGTGTTAGTGATTTGAAAAAATATATGTTAAATTAGAGCATTTTCTTAATATTTTAATATAGGCATATTTTTGATTATGTTTATATTACATAGTGAAATTAATTTGCAAAGTTATGTCTAACGCGGATAAAAAACTGAGAATGACGCAAAATCTATCAGGCGTATTTTTCTGAAACTTCACGATTTTAAAGATAATTAAATTAATGATCTTTTAGTATACGTGTTTTATTAAAATACCTTTTGTTTTATGTGTAATAAATTAATAATGCGTCTAATTTGGGACAGCGCTCCTTGATGGGCGAGTCCTATTACTGGCTGGACGTACGACGCGTTGCGTGAGCTCAGTACAGAACACGCAAGCTAACCATTCAAGGTTACTGTCATATATCTGTGTCTTAAAAGACATCCACCAATCCGCGCTGCGCCAGCGTAGTGGACCGGCTACTTCCCTCTCACAGAGAGGAGAGACCTGTGTCCCAGCAATGAGAACATTATGAGCTGATTAAATCAGCTTAGCTGATCACCTTCAAACAAGGGTTCAAAGCATTTGAACCGAACAACTTCAATAAGAATATCAGCATAAAAACTCGATTATGTATGCGGAAATAAGATTGTGGCGACCTTGTGACATCGTGGAGGGAGCACGTATTATAGTTATCTATGTGATATTTAGAAACATCACGTTAGATTAGATGTGTGCTCTATTATGTAAACTAAGTAATATAGTACAAATTATTGTGTCATTTTTAATTCATACCTACTTTCTGAGTTTTTCTTGGACAGAAACCAAGATTTATAATGAATTATTAAAATCAAAATATAATATTCTAACCTAACTAAAAGTATTATTAAATACATTTATGTATACAGGAAAAAAAAACTACATGTATTACGTTCGCATAATTCGTCAAAATGTAGGGGAACAGTTGATTTTTTTTCACGATTTGCGACAAGAGCGCAAATTTAAATTCAAATTCGAATTCAAATAATTTATTTCGGAAAAATATCCATATTGTGTTAGTATAAGAACTTACAAAAATATGTTAGTAGAACTAAAATTGAAAAACAACATTACAATAAAAAACCAATTTTTTTTAAATTAAAATCAAAATTAAAATAAAAATTAAATTAAATTATAATCAAAATTAAATCAAATCAGAATTAAAATAACATTAAATTACAGTCAAAACCAAATTAAAACAACACCAAATCAAAATTTAAATTACATTGAAATAAAATAAATCAAAATAAAATTAAAGATATATCAAAATTATGTCAAAATTAAATTTAAACTGAAACATGAACATAACTTATCTTCTATATCAAAATCAATTAAAATATCTTTCCTCAGCACCGGGCCCGCAGCTATGTCTACGGGACCAGTGCATCAGAAAAGGGCAGTCGGGCCTCTCCACAATAACCTTCAGGATGCTATTGGAGCTTTCACGTATCCTACGCATTAGGGATGCCGTTCTTTTGCGCATGATAGCCTCAAAACTATCTTTACCAGCTTCGGTAAACATGCCCGACGCACTACAGAACCGCGGAAGCCCCAGCAACACCCGAAAAGCATTATTGTACTGAACACGGAGGGCGTTGTAGGCTCTCTGCGTATACCTGACCCACAGGCTGCAGGTGTAAAACGTCTGGCAGTATGCCTTAAATACGTGACTTTTGTTCATTATGAACAACTCTTACTAAAGGACCAAACCTGAAATTGTGAATAAAAATCTGCCATTCCCTACATATTGACGAGTTATGCGAATATAAATGTAGGGAACAGCAGATTTTTTTTCGCGTTTTCGGGTTTGGTCCCTTAATAAAAGTTGTACATAATGATGAGTATGGTCACGCGTTAAAGTGTCGGTCACTAATTACCCGTATACAGTGTGTCCGGACATGGACTAGCGATATTCTAAATACTTAAATATAAACTATTTTAAAGTACGATTACACTCTAAGCTTGGGTCCACTACACTTGCCCGTTTTTGTGAAAATTAACAATTACTGGTTGAATTGCATTATTTTTTGTTTTTATTTTTCAACTTTCACTTTTTTTTTAAGTTTTGGAATTGTGAATACATTTTTTTATAATACATATGGTAGACAATATTATTGTCTTTCGAATAAGCCTATTTTTATCTCAGTATGACTAAAACTTTGAAAGATATGATTTTTTTTGTACTCGCACAGAGAATATTTCAACAAAAAAAGCAAAATGGCTGCCACATAGCGGAGAAATGTATTGGACTCAAGCTTAGAGTGTAATTGTACTTTTAAATAGTTTAGATTTAAGTATTTAGAATATCGCTAGTCCATGTCCGGACACATTGTATATTATGAGCGGAGCCCTTCAGTAGAACAATAGTAGGCTGGTATTAATTTAATTGTTTCAATGAACATTTGTATCAAAAATAATAATTTTCATTTTCATTTCAAAAATCCTTACTAATATGAGATGAGCCCCCAGTTCTTTAGTAGCTCTATAGGATCACATAGAGTTTCTTAGGGTATTCACCCAAGAATAATTGGCTCTACAGAGTCCTATAGAACTAATTATGTGAAGTGTGTTGCCACCAAGGTCCATTTGAAGTGAAGGTCAAATCCTTCTAGCTGATTTGAAAAACGTCCTGTAGTTAAATTCCATGTGACTTTTGAGGAGCAACTTCTTAATTTGTAGATAACGCCACGTTATTAATTGATTATTGGCTGACCCTATGATCCTCGAATTTAAACCAGGATTTACAGGGTATAATTTAATTCATGGGCATCCTCTCAAGGAGTCATTGTACTCATCATTATGAACAACTTTCACTATGGGACCAAACCTGAAATCGCGAAAAAAAGTACCATTGTTCCCTAAATTTATTTTCGCATAGCTCGTCCAAATGTAGGGAGCAGCTGATTTGTTTTTCCCTTAAGAGGATGCCCATGAATTAAATTTCACCCTGTATATGAATAGGGCTAACGGCTAAATTACCTACGAACGGTTTGAAATCCAGCACACTGTTCCATGATAATCTCAAAGTAGACACTATACTATAAGATAATGTTTTTTTTTACTTTACCGGAACATAAATAAATCTTTTACACCAGACTATATTTACAGTCCATATTAGTATCTATAGTTTAAAAAAAAAAAGATTGTGTGGTTTTATGAAACCACGGTAAAAGTGAAACTTTTAAACGAACTATACGCGCCGCCATATTGGCCTTGGCTGCTCTGACGAGCGCCTTTCACTTTATCCCTACTCTGCGGCCGATCGTCACGCGACATGCAACACACAGACGAAAAAGTTTGAGACGATGTAATAAAAGTTTCAATTTAAAAACAATTTTATAGCACTAATTAACCGTTTATATACATAGTGCAATCCACGACGACGCGCCCCACTCCGCGATTACTTTACTGTAAGGGCCGGCGCCCACTGGCGGCACGGCATGGCAAGGGATTTTTAGGTGACGAATAGAAATATAATTGAATAGCATGACAATAAAATTTAAATTCCAACGGCAACGATGCCGCGATATCCTTAAGCATGCCGCGACGTCCTTAGGCATCATCATTGAAATTTCAATTTGACTGTCATACATATAAGTTTTATTTCTATTCGTTGCATAAAAATCCCTTGCCATGCCGTGCCGCTTCTGGGCGCCGGCCCTAAGCTAAACTCTAGTACGGCGCGGTGCGGAGTGGGGCGCGTCTTCGTGGATTGCACTATCTATAATAGTTTATTGCTTACTTTTTGTGTATTAGTATTAGTTTTATTGGCTTTTATATTGGAATTTTGGAAGTTTTCGACAGCTTGGGATTACATCCCTTCTATTCTGGAAGGGGTGTCTTCCACGACCAATTTACTACAGCAATTTTTGCAGAAGAACATCTTCTCCAACAATTCAATTTCTGAACTCCAAGACTACACTACAATCAATATTGCCAATGTTTTAGTCACACAATACCTTGACACGCTTGGATAGACCTTGAGGGATGTCCAAAAGTTCTCTAGCTGCATGTCGTAAAGGCTAACGAGTCGGCAAGGATGTCCAAGAAAGGACAACAGTGCTAGATTAGGTGAGCAGGGCATCCTATGAAGGATTGGAGAAATAGAAATGACTATAAAAGGATTGGGTGTTCTAGTTTTGCCAATTTGATTTATTATGGTAAGATTCCGAGGCAATCGACAAGTTTAGAAGTTGTAATGTATCCTGAGAGTTATTGCTGACAGGCTGGACTGCTGTACTGTAAGTCGTTGCTCCAGTATCTCAGCTGGAATACTGAAGCAGTGACTACTTTGTTGAGTGTGTTTGTGTAGATAATTTTTGTTGTAATTGTATCACTAACATAGTTGTAAGTTTATTTTACTATTACTAACATTGTATGAGTCTCATTGTTACTCGTAATAAAGAATTTAATTAATATAATGTTCCCACTGCTGTAACACGGGCCTCCTCTCTGTGAGAGGGAGTGGGCCGTAATCCACCACGCGGGCCCAGTGCGGGTTGGTGGATGTCACATGTCTTCGAATTTTTTGTTCTAGAACATGCCGGTTTTCTCACGATTCCTTTCCTTATTGATTAACACCAATAACCAACTTCAAAAAAGGAGGAGGTTATACAGTGTGATTCTTTATAATATGCGCATATCGAAATGATCCTGAATCTATACTTAATTTTATCGACGGAAAAAATATTAAAAAAAAATCGAAATATTTTTTACAATTATTGTAAAAATTTAAGTAAAAAAAAAGATTTTTGCTAAAAAATTATGTTTATTTTCAATTGAGTGTAGTTTTTTTTCCTCAATTTTCATTTTATGAGGACGCGTAATTACTTCCAGTCATTATGGAGTTTGTTTCATCGCCATAGATCATTTAGTTTAAAAGTTACACCGTTTTGTTTAAAAATTCCATAAAAAAATAAAATTTAGATTTTTAAAATATTTTTTCCGTCGATAAAATCAAGCATAGATTCCCCATTTCGATATGTGCATATTATAAAGACTCGAACTGTATTATGTTCGTTTGTATGTTTTTCCTTTTTGTTTGTTATATGGTCATCGATGTTTTCGTCAGTTGTGGGACCGATTTTGAAAATTATTTATTATTTTATTTAGTAGAGGAAGCTTGTGCGGTGGTCTCAAAAATTTTATTAACTTTGCTTGGGTAGTTTTTGAGTTAGCTTTGATAATACGTATTTAAAATTCACTTTGTGTATCTTGATGATGTTATAATACTTCGTGTGACTGTTGTTCACATAGCAAGTAGTGGTATACGAATTGGTGTGTAGGTACTAAAATGTGATATATGAACAACTTTTTACAAAAAAATACAACCGACTTAAAAAAAAAAAAAACACTATTTACTCTTTATTTTTAGAGCATATTTGTTTGCTAAAACAGGCCTTCAGTGAACATAGAGTAAATTACCATAATTCTAGCTAAGTTATCCTTTGTGAATAATTATGTAAAATTAATAATGTCGACGGTCAAAGTCTAGCTGGATTAAAAAAAACCGTGGCAGAATCTTAACAAAGAGCATCCAGTATATTGACCAAGCTTGTTGGCTTAAGTGGAAAATCCGCAAAATATATAAATTACAAGACAAGCTTCTGATCATTACCATCTGTTATATGAGCGATTATCTACTCTATATTCTAGGCCTAAAGGTAGGCTTTTGAAAGGATCTTCTTGAAGGTGATCAAGGCGCTAACCTGCGCGGGAGTTGCACGATTCTTATTTCAAGTTCAGTGTTATACCAACGTTCGAACCACTCGGACGTGGAGGCTTTTTGAAATAAGAACGCGGATTTTATTAATTTATTTACGAATTAAGAATTTCGTAGTGTTTGTGTTGTGTTGTGCAGTTAATTGTTTTTTGTAAAGTTAATGTTTTCGGTGTCTTCGAGGCTTCGAAGTTTAAACGTGAGTTTTTTTTAAATTCTTTTAACGATAATAGTGTGGGAATATACGAATTTTGAGGTAAACATTGTTGTCTACCTTCTAGTCTTCGAGTGACCATCAGGTTTTTTTTTTAATCGTAATCAGTTAATATCTAATGTTAGTGCTAATCGACAAATCTCGTAATTTACACAAATGACCGGACATTAAAGACACAGATACGATAATGATAATTGTGGTCGTTTCCACAATTATTGTGATGTAATAAAAAAATACAAGCAATGTTTATGATTGATAATTATCAGTCCTATTTAAAGAAAAACCATCGTGTCTTTCCTTAGAAAGCGGTGAACGGCTGTCCAAAATACAGGGCGTTTTTTGACACTATTGACAGCCGTTATAATATGGCAGAATTATCCTTCGCACTTAGGCCGCATTCCGACTTACGCCAAAAGTGATAATATCGCGAATCCGACCAAAGTCCAAAGTCACAATTAATACTCAATAACCCATATATTTTGTGACTATTAAATTTGGTTGGATTCGCGATAATATCACTTTTAGCGTAACTCGGAATGCGGCCTTATTCTCATAACACATTGTCGACATCGTCACCATAGAGAAAAATTGAATCGAATATTACGGAATGTCTTTCTTAGGAGACCTTAGGCCTAGACAAGTTATATGATATCATTAGAAGATCATTATGAGTTTTTTCGAAATATAATTGGCAATAACATATTGCATATTAGGAAAAGATTCGAACGTGTGACCTCTAGGACGCAATCCAGCCACGTTACTACTGAGCGACTATGATTGCGACATGAATTAAAAATAAATTAATTCGTAACTAAGTTTGATTATGAGCTAACCGGTTGGATGTTTAAGAAAAAGAAGAAAAAAGCGGCCACGTGTGAGTTGGACTTGCACACGAAGGGTTCCGTACCACCGTACAATATTTAATAAGTTAGTAAAAATTACGCCGAAAAAATACATTACTTGTATGTCACTTTAATTTCCAATTTTATTTTATTTTTATTATTTGTTGTTATAGCGATCGTAGTAGCACATATTTTGTGAAAATTGCAAGTGCCTACGTATTACGGTTTAAAAGAAACAGACAGCTCTGTGACAGACAGACGTCATGAAGAGCCTTACTAATAGGATCCAGTTACGGAACCCTAAAAATAACTTTACTATTTGTCAAGTTATGTTTAAGTAGTAGAGTATTTTAAATAAGGTAAATATAATGTACAAGGTCAATATGATAATAATCATGACAACTGTAGTCTGTAGTTTAAGTAGTGTCTAAGTACATAGATCGTCATTCCTCACAATTACAACACATGAACAAAGTGTTTTTATTATTTTATCCGACTCTATGAAAGTGGAAAATAAATATCACGTAAAAATTTAAGTTAGAAAGAAAGAATGAAAGAAATGAAGAAAGAAAGAAAGTAAGATAGAAAAAAGAGAGAAAAAGTATTTATTGAGACTCGCACAGGAAATCAAAAATTAAAATAAAACACACAAAAACATATATGAAAAAATAAAAAACAAAGTAAAATTAAAATAAAAGCAGAAAGTCCTGTACGAGGCCAAAAAGCTCCTTTCTCAGCATAATGCTGCGACATTTAAAAATAAATGTCGCAGCGACAGATATTCTGATAGGGCCCGAAGTTAGATTAAAATTGCTTAACAGTCTTAAAGGCTAAATTGTAATTAATTATTAAGAACCTATAATTCTCAGCAATACTGTAGCTTCTCTTTAGTGAAAGAATTTTCAGAATCAGTACCCTAATTGCGTAACTTATTTTCGTAAACAATTTTGCCTAATTTGTTTCATTTTGACAGTTCAACAACATTCATTGCGTTATTTACGTTGCTGAGCAGATTTTTTTTTTCCAACTTATGTAGCAATGGATTAGCAATCTGTTTCAAATCAAAGCAAATTGTGATTGTGTTGCATTACGCAATTAGGGTATAGGTTCTTTCTACTATAGCCTTTAAAAATAACCTCCCAATTTTAAATCAGTATGAAATTTTAATGAAACTATCTATTCTTAATCCAGCAAGTTTTTTAAATCAATCTGCCTAGGCAGCCCTTTCCCAACTATGTTGGGATCGACTTCTACCGACGTCTAACCGGATGCAGCGTAATACCAGTATTTTACATGGAGCGACTGACCTCGACAACCCAGTAACTGGGTAATACAATACCCCTTAGTAAGACTTTCAGGGCTCTGACAACACGTAACGACTGTCAAAGATCCATCTGGAGATGACAGCCGGGACCAACGACCAACTTAACGTGCTTTCCGAGGCACGGAGGAGTTTCGGTATATAAAGATAGTAACCCATCCACGGATCAACTTCGGCAAGCGTAGCTTAACCTGATGGTTCGACCCGTGCAGCTGTTATTACTTAGCCGAGCTCCTTCAGCCGGTTTTAAAAGCTTTAAAAAAAATCTGACTGTTCGGATTTTATTTGGACTTTTCGGTTCACTTTTGGCTTTTTAAACTAAGGATAAATCCGGGAACCCGGGTAGGCTTATTTTAAAGGATAACTCCTGGACTAACCTCTTATAAAATTTTCGATCCCTTACATTACTTATTTTCTTCTTCACTCTAAGGTAAGTTGGTAGACAAGAACTAAAACAAAAAAAGAATAACTAAAATTGGTGGCACTCCGGGAGTGCCGACAGCAGTGAAAACTTCAACAAGATCGCCTTGGTGGAAGAAAAATACTTGTATAGAACATTGGTCCGTAACCTTATCTAAATAAAGAGCACAATCGCGTTTACAAAAAAGAATACTTCCGAAACCTTTAATGTAAAAATACTTGCATAGAACATTGATCCATAACTTAATATAAATTAAGAACACAATCGCGTTTACAAAACCTTCAAAGTAAAAATATTTGCATAGAACATTAATCCGTAACTTAATATAAATAAAGAGCACAATCGTGTTTACAAAAATGAGGTGTCGTCATTGTGTCGCGAAATCAATGGTTTAGTCCCATCTCAAAAATGCCCAACGCACCTAAAGAAGTTTTCACTTCAAAAACTCACAGAATATATTTCTATAAACCTTACCAAAGAGGGTTTTCTTGAAAATTCAGGCCACCAGTTGGTGACACTTTGACAAGAGGTCTTCCACAATGAATAAAAAATATATTATATGACGACGTTCATCATTCGGTCATGTTTAAAGAAAATAAGAAAATATAGGCGTTTTGACACTTTTGACAGGTCCATTGGGTTTCAAGGAGTCAGTCATTCAGAATGATGAAGCTAGTTGCCCATTCCAAAGCGTAGGAGGTTACTCCTATGGAGAAGAACGGGCAAGAAATTCTATGGTCACTCTTTTAAATCAAAATATTGAGCGATCAATAAATCGATTGAAACTTTACAGAAATCTATTTAAAGATCAAGCCACGTCGTAACCCTTACGACCACACTCAGAGTCGTCACTTAAAAATAAATCAATCTTTAATTTTATTCACCAGTACTCTAATTGCGAAATATAACATAATCACAATCTGTTTCGATATGAAACAGATTGCTAATTCATTGCTTCATAAGTTGGAAAACAATTCTGCTCAATAACATAAATAACGCAATGAATGTTGTTGAACTGTCAAAATGAAACAAATTAGGCAAAATTGTTTATGAAAATAAGTTACGCAATTAGGGTACAGGTTTGTATTGGAACGACAGCGTTCCAATACAAACCTGTACCGTAATTGCGTAACAGTCAAAAAGATGGCAGGTTGAGAACATTTAAATTGTGAAAACATGTGCTTCGTTAACATAAACATCACACTTGTTTTCCCTGAAGGATTAGGCAGAGATGTACCTAAGATAAGCTGGTCAATAAAAGTTATGATGATTAACTATTATTACGTGTCGACTGAAACCTGGAGTAATAGTTAAATAGCTTTTGCCCGCGTCTTTGCCCGCTTGGAAGGCAGAAATTATCCCACGGGAACATACTACCTGGATAAATAGTATCCTATGTCCTAACTATGCCAAATTTCATCCAAATCCGTTCAGCCATTTTAGCGTGAAAGCGTAACAAACTCACTTTCGCGATACAATTCTGAGATCACCTACCCGTTTCGAGCAAGTGTGGTGATCAATGCTCGTGCCTACTCTGTATGAGAAGAGGCGTTGCAGTAGGACAATAATAGGCTAGTTTTAAGTGCCGACTTTGAGTGCGGCAGTAAGCCATTTAAACACAGTAATCAATCCAAAGATGTGCTAAGATTGCCATTGTTTCTGACTCACTGTGTGGTGTCGAAACAAAGGTACACACAGCTAGACATCAAGCTATACATTTCCAGTATAAGCTAACCTCGCATTGTATGGAAATCCTATACGATGTGAGATCAGCATAAATTGGAATTGTATAGCTTGTCTAGCCGTGTGTACAAAGAAACTGGAAGAGACCTATCACGAATGCACGACGCAAAGTCGTGCATTCCGAGTAGGGCAAATAGTGTAATTTGGAATAGTAGTATTTACTTCACACAGCAGTCCAGCAGTCAGTCAGACTATGCGTCTCCAATTGCATGCCATTCAGCTCCATTCTCGGCAACTCTCATCTAACTGCTGCCAGCCACCCTGCGTAGATCGTCGCTCCACCTAGCCTGAGGGCGTCCTACTTTACGTTTGCCGATTCGCGGTCTCGAAGAACACGTCTACCCCATCGGTCATCGGTTCTACGGCTAAAATGGCCAGCTCATAGCCACTCCAGCTTGCTTATTCTGTGAGCTATGCCGACAACTTCGGTTCTCTGCCGGATCACCTCGTTCCGGATTAGATCCCTCAGAGAGACCCCAAGCATAGCCCGTTCTATAGCTCGCTGAGTGACCTTGAATTTATGGACCAGCCGTACCGTAAATATTCAGCTTAGTACATGTTATATTACTTCACGACGAGCACGAGGAGGAGCTCGTGGCTAAGTTACAACAGCCGCACTGGTCGATCCATTAGGTTAAGTTACGCTTGCCGGGGTTGGTCAGTGGATGGGTGACCATCTTTACATACCGAGACTCCTCCGTGCCTCAAAAAGCACGTTAAGCCGTTGGTCCCGGCTGTCATTCGTGGATCTTTGACAGTCGTTACCGGTTGTCAGAAGCCCGAAAGTCTGACAACCAGTCTTACCAAGGGCTATCGTATTACCCAGTTACTGGGTTGTGGAGGTCAGATAGGCAGTCGCTCTATGTAAAATACTGGTATTCAGCTGCGTCCGGTTAGACTGGAAGCCGACCTCAACATAGTTGGGAAAAGGCTAGGCAGATGATGATGATGACAGTATTTATTAAACGGGCAGGAAGAGGTGTATTGTACAGAAAAGCCTGATTTACATGTTGCGATTTCATTGTCTGTGGTATACCATACGTTGAAGCTACAAAAAAACTTAGCGTATGCTGAGACGCAGGTGATGCAGCACAGCACAGTACAGATTTTGCAGGGTAGGGCAGGCGAGGCAGACATAGGCCGCGAGCGCATGCTGCGACGCAGCTACACAGACACATTCGCGTCCTAGCTAGTACAAACAATCTGTCATTGAAACAAAAGGTGAAAAACAAGTGACGATCTGCATGCGTCGCGCAGAAATCTGTGCCGGCTCTACAACGAGACGCAGAGCAGGACAGACACATGTCTGCGTCGTACGTGCCTGCGCCGCAGCGTACGCAGCTGTCAGTACGTTCATGTATTACAAAATCTGCTCTGCCCTGCGCTGCGTGGACCTGCGTCACCTGCGTCTCAGCATACGCTTAGCCTAAAATTTGTACTGTCTAAACGGTGTTTAGATGATGCAAGTCAAATGTACAGACGCCAGCACATCAAGCCACCCGAAACTGTCAAATTTTCCCAATCAACTTTGAACCTTACACTTCAGCGATAAAGTTGAAAATCTATTAAATAAATTTGACAGATTGAAGTAGCTTGAAGTGCTGGCGTCTGTACATGTGAGTTAAATCAAAACCAAAATATTTTACTCCACATAAACCTACAAGGGCACTTATGAAACGTCAGAAGCTAGGTGCACGGTTCCAATTGATCGTTTCCTTTGGAGAAGAGCCGGAGAGAAACTCCACAGATTAAAAATAAATGGCTTTTACAAATAAAGTCTTTCAATTAAATAGTTCTAAAAATACAACTACATGTGTCATTTAAAAGTCACGTGTATTTATTTCTAAAATTCATTATTATTACTCATTTATGCATCAAACGATTTTTATGACTGGTTTGAAAAAAAAAGTTAATTTGCATCTTTAATAAAAGCTTAGGTGTAGGGTATTTATAGATATTTCATTATCTGAATGACAACGGTTTTTTTTGGGATTAGATGAAGGCTTCCGTGGACAGGCGCAACGTGACTCTAATAGAACAAGTTCTATGATTTCATGGAACTTGTTCTACCAGAATCGCGTCGAATCGTCGATTCTTGAATAAGGAATTGACATAAAATGTCCTTTTAAAGTCCTTTGCAAAGGAAATTACTAACATAACCGTTTTGATTATTTAAGTAGCCGGCTTAAAAAACCTGTATTTGTTGCCAAACGAACAAAAAACTTTAATTAATTAAATAAACTCCGACAAACGGGCGCCATTTTGGACAATTATTATTATCTGATAAAACACGACACGATTTGTTATTTTGCCGGAAAACTATCTGCTAGTATTTGCAATTTTTTAACAGTGTGTTATTTTTTTGAAGTAGTCCACTTAGAGCACCCGTTCGAATAGCACCTGCGAATAAACAGCCTACTGCTGGGATGTATTTGTTTTACAGGACGTTATTAAATGAAAGATATCGATAAAACAAATTTCGTATGTAAGTACGTAAGTATGTGTAATTAATAAACATTCTAGTGATTTTTATCGATATTTTTCATATAATAACGTCCTGTAAAACAAATACATCCCAGCAGTAGGCTGCTGAGTCGCAGGTGCTATTCGGACGGGTGCTCCAAGTGGACTACTTAATTTTTTTACTTATTTATAAAAAAATTGCAAACGTACCTATTACAAGACTGCCTGTGCGAGACAGAGCCCCAGCGCTGGTCATAGTTATCTGATAGAATTCCACTTTATCTATACTCCATTTGAAATAGGATTAGACATTTAAACAAACCTTTTTTACAGTCCGTTCAACCGATTCTGATTTCTATACCGTAAGTGTAAGGATGGCATTAAAAGCAAACAAGTGGTTACAATACCAACTGTTTATTGCAGCTGCTATTTGTCATGCCACCAACGCATTAAAAGTCAAAATCGGTTGAACGGACTGTAAAAAGGGTTTAGTTAAATGTCTAATCTTATTTCAAACGGAGTATAGGTCCTCTGGTCTCTGGTGGTGGTGAAAGATAGTCAAAAAAGTGGTAATATTTTTTATTAAAAGTTACGGAACTTGCAAAATAACGTCAGAACTAAACGACATCAAATTAGGTGTATTTAATTTGGTGTAGGATAATAACTTAATAAAATAACCAAAACTTCACGTTCGACGCGGATAATGATATATGATAACCTAGAATTCGTCTGCAATTAAAAGTAATTGCAACCAGGATGTGCTAAACAATTTGTTTTGTTTAAAACAAAAACAGTGTGTGAATAATCTCTTAAGCCTGATTTACATGGTGTGATTTAATTGCTAGTAGCATGCCTTAAGGTGGAACTGCAAAAATTCAAATTTTCTTACGTTTTTTTTGCAATTTACAGGTCAGTGTCAGGTTGAATCTTGGTCAAAGTATGATTACAGTTTTATTTTTATTTTATGCAAGCATACGAATGATAAAGAAAAACATAAAGAAAATACGTTTATTTGCTGTAAACATGACGCAAAAAAAGAACAAATACACGAAAAGAACAATTTGCGGGAAAATATGCGTCACATCCATGCAAAACGGTCATCGCTCAGCATAATGCTGCGACAGTGGCTCTATGCGAGACAGAGCCCCAGCGCTGGTTTTCAGCAACTGCGTAAACGTAAGACGTCTACGCTGGTTGACGTCTTACGTTTATGTCTTTAGTAGGTTAAGTACGCACGATATTTCTACCAATTCCACAAAAACTCATCTTGTAATTATTCGTCTGATGATGTGACGACCGCGCAATCATCTCATGATTATTATGATGTAAGTATACCAGATTTAACCCGCGAAATTACGCGGATTTATATAAAACACTTTTTTTAAATTCATATTCTTTATGGCACCTGTTTAGGTCATGAGCTATCCGAATATCAAAAAGTATTTCGCCGAGGTCTTAAGGGGGAGGCGTGAAAATTTATTTACTGTTACAATGTATAATAGATATTTATATCTGTAATAATGATGTAGGTAGGACCATTTAAATCTATATGTATACTAATATTATAAAGAGGAAAGATTTGTATTTTTTTATGTAACGAATAAACTCAAAAACTACTGGACCGATTTGAAAAATTCTTTCAACAATGGATAGCTACATTATCAACGAGTAACATAAGCTATATTTTGTCCCCTTATTCCCACGGGAACAGGAACTACGCGGGTGAAACCGCGTGACGTCCGCTAATTATGAATAATAACCTGTGCTGCAGAAAAATTGCAGAATTTCAGTGGATGTTAAACTATCTCTAAACTATCAACTTTTGTCCACGTTAATATAGGCATGTATTTAATTAAACTAACAAATAATTCCCAATTTTTTTTCCTAAAAATATTATTGAACACAAAAGATTGTGAACCTTAAATATTTCCTATTTTGGGATGTAAAAAAGAGGATCAATTATTTAAATAAATATGTATCATTAGAAGCACAAAAATGTTTTTAGATGTTCATTCATTTAAAAAAAGCGTCAATAATTAGAAAATTAATAAATTTTTTGAGGATCAGTGAAATATTTCTCGATTTAAATTAACAAGTAGCAATACCAAGCTAGTTTTGTCTATGAGAATGACTACATTGTAGTCAGTTGTTTAAAATAATATGATGTCATTGTTAATTCTTTAATAACATCAAATACTAAGAGAGCATCGATGAGAACAATGAAAAACATTGTCAGTCAGTGAGAGTGAGAAAAATAAACTTCATTCTTTGATACTTCACAGAATTATAATTATGATATCTCTATCATAATAAATTATGATAAAGCAGCAGTGGCGAATGGTTTATAAATAAAATACGTTGTCGATCAGACGAATTTTTTAAACATGTGTATGTTTAAAAAAATCGTCGGGTTTATTTATAAACATTGCTTAAAGTCAGGGTTGGCATAAAACAAACAAGTTGTTTTAAAACACGTATTTTAAACAGTGTTTAAAACAGTTTGAAATAAAACAGTGTTTTTAAAAATTAAAAAGGTTAAGTAGTTTCATTCACTTCGTTGCCGGTCGAAATGAACTAATTCCCGCAACTATTTTGGGGATTCTCCTTATTTGAATATAGTCCATCCTACCTATGTACCGATATCTATAATACTTCGTTACTTGTCCCAAAAATGTATTTCCCCGTTCAGTATCTGTGTTACATACCTACTTAGATTGATTACAAAAAAAAAAGTAAGTATGTTCACGGATTAGATTAGTTAATCTTCTTTTTCTTCTTCCAACTATAACTATTCTCCGTTTGAAATAAGATTAGACATTTAAACAGACCTTTTTTACAGTCCGTTCAACTGATTTTGACTTCTATTGCGTAGGCATAAGGATGGCATTAAAAGCAAAAAAGTGGTTACAAACCAACTGTTTACTGCAGCTGCGATTTGTCATGCCACCAACGCAATAGAAGTCAAAATCGGTTGAACGGAATGTAAAAAAGGTTTAGTTAAATGTCTAATCTTATTTCAAATGGAGTATACGTTGTTGTGATTATTATGTTATTCTGATCGTTTTTTGTACATGTTTCCTTAGGTAAATTTTAAAATTGTTTAGAAATTAATTATACTAGGCCGGATCGATTAATGTTGATAATAAATTTGATAAATCACTCAATGAAAAAAAAAAAAAACTCTTGTTTAAAACATTTTGAACTGTTTGTTTTATAAAATTTAAATAAAACAGTTTTTTTTCCAATCCTGCTTAAAGTGACGTCTTTGACTTTGACTTTGTTCCTCTCAAACAGAGCACCTGCCATCCAATCTCTTCACCACCCTTGGTTGACTGGTAGAGAATGCCGAAAGCATTAAGTCCGCCTTTGTACCTTTTTGAGTGTGAAAAGTTTAAATAAATAAATCCACCTGTAGAGAGGTGACTTTGTAATTTTTCTTAATGTTACCTATTTGATGTGTATTTACCTACCTACTTATTAGTTCAATTTTGAGGGCACCCCCAAAAATCATTGAATAAGGTTGTTCTTTTTGTCACAAACAAGAGTTGAAGGAAAATCAATGTTTTTATTATAGAACAGAATATCATTTATTGTTACCGCATATAAACTATACGTTGTAACAGCGAATCAATTTTCACGCCTCCCCCTTAAGAATGCGGCGACGCATGAATTGTCCATACAAACGTAATACATAAATCATTTGCAATTTGAGCATATTTCCACCATATTATGTTGATATTCGGATTGAGACAGTATTTATCTAGGCTCTTACGTCTTTTTATTTCCAAAAATTTCCTTTAAATGAAGTGTAAGCGAATTGCATTTCGTACATTTTTACAGCATGAATGACATGTTTTCGTATTGTTTTTTCTGTATTGTAAACAACAATATTTGTAATATTGTTTCCACAGAAGCATAGTTTATATTATCAAGTAACAAATTATCGAAAAAAAAAAATGGAAATACATTAAGTTTTCATTCATATTTTTTGTGTTACGGAACACATCCAAATTTATAATAAATTTTCGAAAGTTAGTAGTGCTATCGCGTCAAGCAATAATTGTCAATGTGTGCGTGGTAGTATTGCTCACTGTAGGTGTATATCCCTCCGACAGGCACTCACACTAGCTTGGAATTGAATTTTGCAAACATCTCGATTTGTAGTTGCGAGCCTCTTAAGACCTTGGCCAAATGTTTTTTGATATTCAGACAGCTCATGACTTAAAGAGGTGCCATAAATAATACGTCTAGCCCGTCCCATCCTTGATGTCCTCCCTCCGGTTAAGCCGAGGTTCGTACCCCACAGGGGGTGCCCTTAGCGAGCGTTTAGCATAGTTGAATAACCATAACCCCTGGCTGGTAGTTTTAAGTGTAGTAGCTTAAGGCACCCACAGGAAAGCCTGGTTATGTAGTCATGATCCCAGAGGTCAACTACGATGCCCTACCTAAAAAATAAAAAAAACCTTTCGTTTCGGGTTTTACATTTAAAAAATACCTCTTCTGCATACCTCTAGGGTGAAAAATAGTAAGAAAATAAATAAAACTAATGTTTAGTTACATGGGACATAAAAAAATATAACTATGATATGCTTAAACTATCAAAAGCATGCCTTAGTCTTAAAGCAAGTAATTAGTACATTGTTAATTTGTAGTTATAAAACACTTTAATTAGTTTGATTTTGTATGTACTTTGTAGCATTGAAATAATAATTGGTCTTCTCATTATTTCTGTGTTCATCCGGTCTGAGAAACAGAGCCTAAAGATAAGAGTTTATTTAGTTCAAGATAAAACTAGATTAATGCTCATTTTCACTAACACTAAGCGACACCTAAAGGGATTCCTAACCAGAGCGCGTTGTTCGATTTACAACGCTCAGCTCAGCATCGAAAGTTGAAAATTCAACGTGTAATGTTAAGGTATCTAGATATTTAGAAGGTATTTAGATATCGCCTAGTGATTTTAAAATCTTGATTGGCTTTATACGGAGAGTTGGGAGAAACTGAAAGTTTAACTTAATGATGTTCAATTTTATTTTATAAAATTTAATTAAGTAGTCAAATGGTCAGATAACTGGTTTATAATTTTACCTCGACGTAAGCTCGCTCGTGCTGACACTTGAAATGCATTATTTAAAACAAATAATAACTTCCGAAATTAAAGTTATTTTTCACTTTGTAGTGTTTTTTTTTTGGAAGTCGGTTGTTTTTTTTGTAAAAAGTTTTTATTTTTCACTTTTTAGTTGTGGTACCTATCCCACACACATTCGAATACCACTATCTGCTACCAGTGACAGGAACTTATCATATCATCCACATACTATGTGGGAAAAAATACGTATTTTGTAGGAAACTTAAAAACTACCCAATCAAAGTTAATAAAATTTATATGGGACCAATTTGAGAGCATACCCTTTCAAACAAAAAAAGAATTTTCAAAATAGGTCCACAAATGACGGAGAAATCGGTGGACATACATAAAAAAAACACGCTACGAACATATAACCTCCTCCTTTTTGGAAGTCGGTTAAAAATATGGGAGACGAATAGTTTATTATATTCTTTCATTTAGATATATTCCAATTAGTTAAAATAAAAAATAAATAAATTGTTGAAATTAGTCCTTTCACAATTATTTTAGCTCTGGAAGCAACCCAAACAGCAACTCACTAAATCCCAGAGACTAATTTGACATTTCAAGCGATTGTCGTTTGTTTTTTTTCAATTTGGAGTTTGACATTTGCATCTATCAGATTAGTCTCTGGGATTAAAAAAACGAACTATAGCAACCTTATTGCAATGAAAATAAAGATCACTTTAATTTTGACAGGGATGCAAAATCAGAGGTAGAATTTGTACGAAGTAAAAAGAGTATTTAAGAATCTTAGCAGGATTAGCAGGTGGCGTTCCATAGTTTCTGCCTACCCCCATGGGAAGAATTAAGGCGTGAGTTTATGTATGTGTACTAACTATAAAAGAACTGCAAAGAAAGAATAATACATCTTTAATCCGATCCAGCCTGTCCCTTCCTTTCCTCCCCCAGCGACGCCCTAAGCCGAGATCCGTATCTCACAGGGGGTACCCTTAGCGTGTAGTCGCTTAGTTTCTAAGTTTTATAACCTGGATGGAGGTCTTAATTTATTGAGGTACCCACAGGAGAGTCTGGTTAAGCAACCGACAACCTCCAAGGTTGACAAGCAAATGTCATAAAAAAAATTACAGGGGGGAATTACACTTCGGGAGTGCCGACAGAAGTGAAAACTTGAAAAAAAATCGGCACTGCGGTAATCAACGCGTTGATGTCTTTTACTCCACGGTGTCGGTAAATTGCGTTACAGTGTCGCGAAATCAAGGTTTAGTCCCATCTCAAAAATGCCCAACGGACCTAAAGAAGTTTTACTTCAAAAAAAACAACCGACCTCCAAACAAAACACTACAAAGTGAAAAATAACTTTAATTTCGGAAGTCGGTGTCTTGGGTTTTGTATTTTCGTTTTTTGTCACCGACTTCCGAAATTAAAGTTATTTTTCACTTTGTAGTGTTTTTTTTGGAGGTCGGTTGTTAAAAGTTTTTATTTTTCACTTGTTAGTTGTGATACCTACCCCACACACATTCGAATACCACTACCTGCTACCAATGACAGAAACTTAACATATCATCTACATACTAAGTGGGAAAAAAATACGTATTTTGTAGCTAACTCAAAAACTATCCAAGCAAAGTTAATAAAATTTAAATGGGACCAATTCGAAAGCACACCCTTTCAAACAAAAAAAGAATTTTCAAAATCGGTCCACAATTGACGGAGAAATCGGTGGACATACATAAAAAAAAATAAAAATAAAAAAAACATACGCGACGAACATATAACCTCCTCCTCTTTGGAAGTCGGTTAAACAAGAATACATCTTTTGTCGTAACTTGTTGCATCAAAAACTGCTAATAAAGCAGTCACAAAAATGGCCGCCTAACGTGCTCCATTGTTACAATATTAACGACTCGACTCATCAACCTAAATGTTAGCGGACGTGTTATTAATAAGATATTTAGATGCGTACGTGATTAAATGTATAATGTAATTAATAGATTGCTAATTACACTGGTTTTAAAAACATTATCCTAATTACAAAATTAGCCTATAATGTTTCCACTGCTGGGACTCAGGCTTGCTCACTTGTGAGGGAGTGGGCCATAGTCTACGGCCGCGCGCACTTTGGATGCATTTGGATGATTCGTTTTCTCCTCTACCTATCGTTATTTCTCATGACTAAGTTTATTTTGTTTATATGTATGTGTGTATCATTTATTCTTATTCGAGTTATCTATCAATTATGTTGCACCTGCCATGTTTTGTCTCTGCATCACCCTAAGGTTGACTGGTAGAAAATCCTCAGGCATTAAGTCCGCCTTTGTACAGTATTTTTTTTTACTTGTGCATAAAGTTTTAATAAATAAACACGCAAGCTAACCATTCAAGGTCACTGTCATATATCTGCGTCTTAAACGTGGCTTATGTGCTGATCGCGTTCAGTTTTATTCGCCCTGAGTCTAGATTCTCTCAAGATCAATAATAATTATCGACCGGAATATTTAGTTTCAACTACATTAATGATAAAAAAAGGTTCTCTTACTGTAGAGTGTAGTGTCTCAAAAAAACAAAGAAATAAATGAATCGTTAAAGTTTAGTCTTGGTAGGACATGCTAAGCAGGAGACAATCAATTTGCCTAGCCTTTTCCCAACTATGTTGGGGTCGGCTTCCAGTTTAACCGAATGCAGTTGAATACCGTTTTTTACATGGAGCGACTGCCTATCTGACTCCCGCAACCCAGTAACTGTGTAATACAATACCCCTTGGTAAGACTGGTTGTCAGACTTTCAGGCTTCTGACGACCCGTAACAAATGTCATAGATCCACGAATGACAGCCAGGACCAACGGCTTAACTAAGCAGGAGATATTAAATTATAAAAACTGCTCAGAAAAATTTTACCTTCCTAAGTAAAGGCTTATGAAATCCAACTCGGTGTTTGTGTATTAGGTAATTACATTTTGTAACTTACTTAACTAAGTAACTTAACTTGAGTTCAAGATCACGTCACTCAAAGTGTCACGACCACTCTTGTCACAGTTTATCTAGGAATTATTGTTTGTCAAAACTTTAACCCTTACCCTAAGTTGTCTGTTTAAGACCTTGGAGTTTTCAGTAGCTTCCTAAAAACAGCATTTAGAGGTCATTTTTTATATGACAACCACCTTGACTCCATACCAAAACTTGTTACATGCACCTACATAATTATGTCGCACAGAAGTATCTTTGCTGTCACTCAAATATTTTCAAAACCCCGCTAGATATCAAAACAAAATAAAGTGATTAAAGTTCGTCATAATTTATACTTTAAATAAACCCAAGTCTTATTCAGTTTCAACTCGATTTACCCTGGGCCCGAAACCCAATACAAATTGCTCCACGTGCTTTACAACTCTGACCTAGGTCACTGTCACTTAAGACACACACACTTAAGTCACAGAGATCAATGTTTATAAATAGCAGAAATTTATTACCTTGACTTACACTACAAAGTCTTCTCCGTAATAACATAGAACAAATAGTTTCGAAACTTTTCGCACAAACGTATCTTCGCTGTCAGTCAAATGTCAATTTTTTGCATGAAACCTTATCGGTAGTTCTTTTGGGCATGCGGGTTTGAAAACTGAATTGTAGGCGGCTTTGTAAGAGTTGGGGTCGAGGCAATAGTGATAATATTTATGGTAAACTTTATGTTTGTTTAAAAATGGGTTAGAACAAAATAAAGTCGTAGACAAAGGAATGCCTGTTTTGTTTTTAAATCTTCCGTTATTGTGAGTAGGTCTATGATTCGCTCTATATTGTTTTTGTCTGGTATAATTGGTTATAGTCATTATGGATTTACCCTAATAATGATGTCGGCCACTGACCTTAAAAGTAGCTATTTGCCATCAATCTGCCTAGCCTTTTTGTTGGGGCCGGCTTCCAGTCTCCTGGATATAGTTCAATACTAGTATTTTACATGGAGCGACTGGCTATCTGACCTCCACCACCCTGTTACTGGGTAACATGATACCCCTTGGTAAGACTGGTTGTCAGACTTTTGGGCTTCTGATCTACCCTTAACGACTATCAAAATGTCTACGAATAACAGCGGGGACCAACAGCTTAATGTACGAAGGCACGTCCGAGGCACGAAGGGGTTTCGATATGTAATGGATGTTCACCCATCCACAGACCGACCGCGCCAAGTATAGCTTAACCCTCGATGGGCCCGTGTGGCTGTTAACATTTAGCCACCCCACTCTTAGACCTTAATATATCTTCCAAGTTTTAATGCAAAAATATTCTATTCTATTTGGGCCTGTGAATCTACATTGCCACATGCGAACGCATCAAAGACATGACGTCACACAAAATCCTACATCGCGCAAACAGAGTTTACCGCGCGATCAACATAAATATAATTTCCCGGCATTAATCGTTGGGTAGTTGCCCACCAGAAACGACACCCGTCTGGTCGGAGGATCCTCCTTTTTCTATGGCGGATGAGTGAACTTTACACCGTTCCTCAGGCCCACCTTGATTGCGTTTTAATAGCAATATTTATGGCAGCAGAAATGGAGTTTTGAATTCTAGCCGATTCCTATAATAACCAAGCCGATTAATATTTCTATAATGTTAGAAGCTCTGTCAGTTTATCTATTTAAACCGAAGTGGTTAGCCTTGAAAACAACTGTTCATTTTGGAAGATAAGAATAACTTAACAAAAAAGCGAAACATGAGTTTAGCTTTTTTTAGATCCGCTTGCAACACAAATCGCTAAATACATTTAACACTAAACGAATGTACAACATCGTTGTTTCTGACAATCGTTTGAAAATGACAGAGACAGAGTTATGTTCAAATAAGTGGTGCACGCGGGTCTGAAGGAGCACATTCACGATAAACTAACAGGGAAGATGCCTGGGTAAAAAAAGAAATTTTATTTAGTCCGTCAGTCAAATAATATAAAATTATTAGACACGTATTTTTTGCATTATCATATTAATAAAAAATTACTTAGATAAAACGCATTAAAATTGGGGAGTTGGGGTCGCTACGTCACAAGTAAGTATAAAATCTATATACTCGTGACGTCATGGCACATTTTAATTCATTGTATGTCCCAGCAATGAGAACATTATAGGCTGACTAAAACTCCCCTAGACTCGCACAGTATCAAAACAGACACGTGAAACTGACATTTGTAAAATAACCTCCATCAAAATGATGATCGGTTTATAATAACTAAGTTCTAAGCTTGCTTGATCATCATGACACTGCACTAAATACTGTTTTTCTTAGTTCTTGGAACTAATGAGTCATTGTGGAACATCATAATATCTATATTTCATAACTCAATTCACCAATATGTGACCATACAGGACGTGAATTTTGTATCCTTGTATAATTAGTGTCCTCCGTGCGACCAAAGGAATTCTCATCTTTTGGCTTGAATGTCGGATGAGACGTTGAAAGAATGTCGAATAAAGGTTGGGGGGCAGCAGTTCATTTATATTGCCAATAACAATATTAAAGCTGTTTAAAAACCAGTTGGACCAGTTTCTTTTTACACCAATAGGTAGGTATATTACTGTGAAATGATAGCTCATGGAGCTTAAACTATGCAAGGTTGACAGCATTTTGGCAATAGGGATAATGATAAAAAATATTTTTTGTTCGTCAGTTAGATTATTTAAAAAATATTGGACACATATTTTTCTTTTTTTACGTTATCAAAAGATTACGGCGATACATTGAGTTAAAATGTGCCATGACGTCACGAGTATGTAGATTTTATACT
Organism: Agrochola lychnidis; assembly: GCA_963680765.1. Taxonomy (NCBI): domain Eukaryota; kingdom Metazoa; phylum Arthropoda; class Insecta; order Lepidoptera; family Noctuidae; genus Agrochola; species Agrochola lychnidis. Next base: position 6,271,227 of record OY796869.1, on the reverse strand, counting down.
TACTTGTGACGTAGTGACCCTCACTCCCCAACTTTAATGCGTTTTATCTAAGTAATTTTTAGGGTTCCGTAGTAAACAAGGAACCCTTATAGTTTCGTCATGTCCGTCTGTCTGTCTGTCTGTCTGTCCGCGGTCTAGCTCCGAGACCCTTAGTACTAGAAAACTGTAATTTGGCATGGGTATATATTTTAATTACGCCGACAAAGTGGTAAAATAAAATTATGAAAAACTTTTTTTTTTAGGGTACCTCTCATACACGTAAAGTGGTGATGTAATTTTTTTTCATTTTTTAACCCATAGTGAGGGGTATCATTGGAAAGGTCCTTTAAAAACATTGCGAGTTTGTGAAAACCATTTTTAGATTCAGGGATTCGTTTGCGAAATATTAAGCTTTAAAGTGCAAATTTTTGTTAGAGTCAAGTGTCCCCCCCCTGCCGGCTAAATGGTTGGTTTTAGACATGTGAAAAAATTCACGGCAGTAGCTTATATAACGAATTTAAAAGGAAAACTATCACAGCTGTGTAGGCTGTACAAGTTAATGAGTATAAGTCGACCAACTTAGATTTGCGGTTGTAAAAACATTTTCTCCCATACATTCTGTATGAAAATTTTTTTTTTCAACTACAAAGTTAAGTTTGTTCTTCGAATAAATTCATCCCAACTGCACATGCACTTGGCCAGTATTTTCTTTCATTGATATGTTGAAACAAAAAATACGAGTTTAATATTTTTTTATTATTGACTGACGGACTAAATAGAATTTCTTTTTTTAGGGTTCCGTACCTCAAAAGGAAAAAAGGAACCCTTATAGGATCACTCGTGTGTCTGTCTGGCTGTCTGTCTGTCTGTCTGTCTGTCCGTCTGTCACAGCCAATTTACTCCGAATATAATGGACCGATTAAGTTGAAATTTGGTACACATATGTATTTCTGTAACCCAAACACGAATGTGTAACGTAAATAAATGAATTTTGAATATAGGGGTCACTTTTAGGGGGCAAACAAGAAAATTTAAAAAAAAAGTTTTACTAACAGTACCGTGTGACATATCAAATGAAAGGACTTGTTATGAGGATCTTAAACATATTTTTTATATCATTTTAAAATAAACACTTTTAAAGATATTTAAGAAATTCAATGAAAATTGACCATTCCCCCCCCCTTATCTCCGAAACTACTGGAGCAAAAATTTTGAAAAAAATACATAGTATGGCTCTTTACTCATAGATAACAGGAAAACCTATAAGAAGTCCATGGTCTTAAAATAACATGGTAAATCTCTCAATATTGTGCGCGCAAACTTACATTTCGTCGGTCGGCATCCAATAGGCCCATCTCTCTAGCTATTATAAAATCAACAACAAAATATCAAAAGTGTTTGATAGTCTGCTTAATACACAACTAAAAAATAAAACTGTAAATGTTCATGACAACCAATTCGGGTTTCGGCGTGGTTTGTCAACAGAAAGTGCAGTGTTGTGTCTTAAGCATACTGTCACATACTATACACAGCGTGGGACGCAGATTTATGTTAGCTTCCTCGACTTATTCAAGGCTTTCGATCTGGTTGCTTATGACGTATTGCGGAGAAAGATGGAGAAGGATAGATTGCCAACGGAGCTTATAAACATCTTTAAATATTGGTATGGTAACAAGATCAATAGTGTATGATGGGCTGGAACTTTTTCCAGGCCATACAGGTTGGAATGCGGGGTGAGGCAGGGAGGGTTGAGCTCACCCTCGCTTTTAGAGCGAGCTGATTGGCGAGCTCAACAGCACCAGAGTAGGTAACTATATAGATGGTATTTGTGTAAATAATATTAGCTATGCAGACGATATGGTGCTTCTGAGCGCGTCAATCCGTGGTCTCAGAAAGTTGGTCGCCAAATGTGAGCAGTATGCCAAAATACATGGTTTGATGTATAACTCCAATAAGTCGGAGATCATGGTCTTTGAGGCTTGGGGTAGACCAGGTTATGTACCACCTGTATTACTCAATGAGACTCCAGTACAAATAGTATTTACGTTTAAATATCTTGGTCATATATTGACCCCTGACCTCAATGACGGACTCGATATTAGCGGGAACGAAGGGTGTTGTCGGTAAGGGCGAACATGCTGGCTCGCAGGTTTGCACGCTGCTCACTTAAAAAGTCAAAATTACTCTGTTTTGAACTTATTGTACAACGTTTTACACGTGCAGCCTATGGGCTAGATATACCCAAAGGTCGTGCAACACCCTTCGTGTCCAATACAACCACGCTTTCAGGGTACCTATTGGTGGGGCTGCCCCGTTTTTGTTGCGCATCGGGAATGTTCGCAGACGCACATATTAATTACTTTTACGCAACGATGCGAATGAGGTGTGCATCCCTGGTGCGCAGAGTGCGGGCCAGCTCCAACAATATCCTAAAAATGATCACTAGCAGGCTGGATTGCATGTACATCAATCACTGCAGTGCCATCTCCCATGGGGTGAAATAAATTGAAACTAGATTACGTGGGGCACTCGGAAAGTTTTGCGATACTAGAAAAAAATAAACTACAGGTTATATATTTTTTTATTATATCTTTAATACACACTTTCATACGTCTAAACCAATTTTCATAACACATTTTCCAGTCCACATCAAACACCTCTTCAATCTCCTTCTCAAATGCAGCCAGTGCAGCTTCCGGTGATGAAAACTGTTTTCCTTTGAGTTGGTTTTTTATTTTGGGGAACAAGAAATAGTCGCACGGAGCCAAATCGGGACTGTAAGGAGGATGACCTATAAATTTGACCGGTGAGCTGTCCAAAAATTCCCTCGTTTTGAGCGCCGAGTGAGTCAGCGCGTTGTCATGGTGAAGCAGTAGCCCACGGAGGCCAGTTTTCGGTCGCTTGCTGCTTGCAGCAGTTAAAACTTCTGGCAAAAATTTGGTAACATACCATTTAGTATTGATGCTCCTTTGATCTCGAAAGGGTACTGACACCAGATAAACCGTCAAAGAAAAAAAACTTGCGATCAAAATTTTGCCTGCACTTGGTTGCACACTGGCTCGCTTCACTTAGGTAGGCGTTGGTTCAAATTGAAACAGCCACATGGTCGACTGACGCTTCATTTCTGGATCATTCTGATAAAACCAAGATTCGTCAGCCGTAATGATATCTTAAACGTGCCGAGATGAGCCTGCTTCAAATTTTTATCATGTCTCGGCACCATTCTATCCGAACCTCCTTCTGAGCCTGCGTTGGATTTTGCGTTACCAGCGTGAAACTATCTTCCTTACCCGAAGATGTCCATGTAGAATTTCATGCACACTTCCCGGTCAAATTTGCAGTATATGGTGAACCATTTTAAATGTAATTCGCATATTCTCTTGAATTAAATGTTCACAGCCAGCACGTTTTGTTATGTAATAGCCGTCATAGGGCGGCCACTTCTTTCTTCGTCCGCCAAAATTACTCGACCACGCATAAATTCGTTGAACCAGCGGAAAACAGTCGCTTTAGAAGGACTTTTTTCTATGAACACCATTTGAAGTCTTTCAAACAATTCTTCTGGTTTAAGTCGACATTTGAAATCGTACAAAATCATCGCGCGAAAATGTTCTCGTTGTAAATCCACTTTTCAGTAAGACAGAGTATTTTGATTTTGCTCGTAAAAAAATGTGGAGGGAATTTAGAATGTTGTTTTTTTTTGTAATAAATAGTTATATTTTTTATCGATATCAAAACCAGCCAGTATCCCATAGACAAAAACTGTTAGTCGCAAAACTTTCTGAGTGACCTGGTAAAATAAGCTAACATAGTTCATAAGTTTACTAACACAATGAGTCCTTGTTACTTGAATAAAGAAAAATATCGTGACCATTTTTCTTTTTCAACGACGTTTTCTAAAAATTAAACCTAGCTAGATCGATTTATCGCTCCCGAAACGCCCTGCGTACTAAAGTTCATAAAAATTCTTTGAGCCTTTTCCGAGATTCAGATTATATATATACAAGAATTGCTCGTTTAAAGGTGTTAGATTTATATTATTTTATATTAATACCGCGAATGTGAAATTTTTAACGAACATCAGATTTTTGTTTTATTTCATTCTACACAATCAAATAAGTGATCTTGCAATTAAAAAAAAAAACGTAAAAAAATGTCACATTCGCGGTATTGGATGCCGAGCGACGATTTGTAGTTGGAATGTATGGGAGAACATGTTTTTCAACTACAATGTTAAGTTTGTTCTTGGGATAAATAAATTCATCTCAACTACGGAACCCTTCATTGTGCGTAGTCCGACACGCACTTGGCCGGTTTTTTTATGCACGTGTGTCTGTGACAATTAAACTTATTTTTCTTTTTTTCTATGCTTCTCGCATCACGCGGATTCCTGCGGCCTTCACAAGGTATATAAATATAATAGAACATTATTCATAAATCATTCAATCTGTCTAGCCTTTTCCCAACAATATTGGGGTCGGCTTCCAGTCTAACCGGATGCAGCTGAATACCAGTATTTTTCATGGAGCGACTGCCTGTCTGACCTCCACAACCCAGTAACTAGGTAATACGATACCCCTTGGTAAGACTGGTTGTCAGACTTTCGGGCTTCTGACAGAAGATCCACGAATGACAGCCGGAACTAACGGCTTAACGTGCTTTCCGAGGCACGGAGGGGTCTCGGTATGTAAAGATGGTCACCCATCCACAGACCAACCCCGGCAAGCGTAGCTTAACCTGATCGATCGACCCGTGCAGCTGTTGTTACTTAGCCACAAGCCTTCACAAAGCGGCCTTCACAAGGTATATAAATACAATGTCTCCCATTGTCATGTACCCGCATTTTTCTGAATATTTATGAAAAATTATCGAACCCTTATAGTTTCATCATGTCCGTCTGTCTGTCTGTCCGTCTGTCTGTCCGCGGTCTAGCTCCGAGACCCTTAATACTAGAAAGCTGTAATTTGGCATAGGTATACATATTAATTACGCCGACAAAGTGGTAAAACAAAATTATGAAAAACATTTTTTTTAGGGTATCTCTCCTACACGTAAAGTGGTGATGTTTAACCCATAGTGTGGGGTATCATTGGAAAGGTCCTTCAAAAACATTGTGAGTTTGCGAAACTATTTTTGGATTCAGGGATCTGTTTGCGAAATATTAAGCTTTAAAGTGCTCATTTTTGTTAGAGTCAAGTGTCCCCCCCCCCCTGCCAGCTAAATGGTTGGTTTTAGATGTGTGAAAAAAATCACAGCAGTAGTTTATATAACGAAATTAAAAGGAAAACTATCACAGCTAAGTAGGCTCTACAAGTTATCGAGTAATAATCGACCAACTTAACTTTGCAGTTGCAAAAACATGTTTTCCCATACATTCCGTATGGGAGAACATATTTATCAACAACAAAATTAAGTTTGTTTTTGAGAAAAATTTTATTCATCCCAACTACGGAACCCTTCATTGTGCGTGATCCGACACGCACTTGGCCGGTTTTTTTATTCAGAAATCAGTCCTATTCCCAGGGTACCCATAGCTGTACCTGTGTTACTTGTGTTAGCCGATACACAGTCCTCATTACGAATTTTTACCATCAAGAATCTACAATGGCATGCATTGCAGCTTTACTACCCACCTCCTCCTCTCACCTCAATTGAAACACTCAACGTACATCGCCTTATCTACAATTCTCACCGGCCTTCATGTAAATCACTGTTTTCTTACCCATTACGAGTTGTTGGCTTATAATTATTACTTATGTGACGTCACTGTTTCCCAACGTCCGCTTGATCATGGTCATCTGTTAAGAAAAACCTCTTGTAATGTTTATGCTCTCTTTCCGTTGGGATTTGTAAAAGTCTTGGTAATGTTGGTCGAAGCAAGGACTTTGGTGGTAGGAATCTAGCCTTTACATAATATTGGAGTCGGTTTCCAGTAAAACTGGATGTAAATGAGTATTTAGCATTTATTTTAGAGCCATTTCTAGCTTACTCTTGAGATATTTAAGAAGTTCAGATTAAGAAACTTGGTAATGTTGGTTAAAGCAAGGGCATTGTAGGAATCTAACCTTTAGATCAGTGGTTCCTAACCTTTTCAATATTGTTACCCCTGTGACCTATTAGGAAAACTGATTTTACCCCGACCTTAAAGGCCTTAAAGACCTTAAAGGACAAACAAGCGCAACACGCGACGCGCCTGTTTTAAGAGCCTTAAAATGTTATCAATACAAACAATACAAGCTTATAATTCTTACGTACCTAATTTATATTTAAATGTAAATGAATTAAATAAAAATACATAGTTAGTGTGATGGTTGGTATTGTTTTGCATTCAATAGTTTTTTATGGAAGGTTTAGTTTCGCTTAAAGTGCATCTTAAGTCATGTTCCACATTGAAACGGTGCCGGCCTTTGTTTTCAGTGTAACCAAAGTTGAAAAACCACTCTCACATCTATAGGTGGTGGCAAAGGGTACCCATAAGCATTTTTATTAAAGCTCTGTTAGCTATTAACAGTATATTCGTCACCAGCTGTGGTCCCACCAGATTAGGTCTTAATTATTAGGTTCTTTGTCACCCCCACAGAATAGTTGATTAACCCCCGCGGGGATAATTACCCCCAGGTTCGGAACCCAGGCTTTAGATAATAATGGAGTCGACTTCCAGTCTAACTACACCGCTGGGCTATTTGCGTAACACACATAAAATGACAATTGATCGCATTTTCTTTCATTTTGACAGTTCAGCCACATTCATCGCATTATTTACGTTGTTGAACAGACGAATTTGTTGAACCTATGACGCAATGGATTAGATATATCCTTCAAAATTCTCGGATTGTTATTGAAACTGTGTTCCGTAATAAGGGTATGGATGATGATTCATAGACAAATAATAGTTTCCGTGAGGAAGGAAGTAATACCAATAAGACAAAGCAGCTTGAAGTAACGGAAATAACTAGTTTAAATAGTCTTCCAAAAGCAGGAAAATTTTAAAAGGAAGAAACCATAAAAAGAAGATATTTTGTTTTTTCCGTAATCCCAAAGTTTTTTTTAGAGCATCAAAAGCATCTGGTTTGCTAGTTGACCATAAACATTTCGCCCATATGGCATTCGAAAAAAAAAAAAACGAATACACCCAGTATTCACAACATTCACTTTATGTAAACCTGTTTAGGTCCAGAACCTCGTAAGGTCTTGTACCAAGTGCGTCATAAATAACTAGTTTTTTTAAATTACCGTGATCCTGTTTAGGTTTGGCTCTGTTTTTTGTATGAATAGGATTTTAAAGAGTAATTATTGATGGTTATATGATATTATTGTATCTGGTTCATATTCAATCTCAGGAAATATGATCATGTGTCGAGCTATAGGTCTGAGCTCAAATGGATGTCCGTTCGCCAAAGAAGAAGTTTGCGCGCTTTGACCACGCTTTTCTCCCTTCTCAACTCTCCCACTCCTCCTTCTTATCTTGTATCTCACTTCCAATATCTATGTTCTTCACACACAAAAAATCTGCGATCTTCTAACAATCTTCTCCTACTTTGTCCTTCTCATACTTCTGACTTTGTTCATTCTTCCTTTCATATTCAGTCCATTCTTCTATGGAATGCGCTTCCTCTTGATATCAAGACGGCCACCAGTCGGTATGCATTTAAGCGGAAATTGCAGAGTTTATTTCAAAATAAATAGAGTAGAGTCATCTCAATACTCCCTTGAATTTGTATATATGTATGTATATAATAAATATATGTATATTATATAAAATATGTATGTATGTGTATTTTAAGTTATAACCTATTTATGTACTGTTATTTTATTTCTAATGATATATTTTTAATAATTTTTTCTTTGTTCGTCTCAAACAGAGCACCTGCCATCCAATCTCTTCACCACCCTTGGTTGACTGGTAGAGAATGCCTAAGGCATTAAGTCCGCCTTTGTACCTTTTTGTGTGTGAAAAATCTAAATAAATAAATTATTATGGCATTTTTATTGACACAAACAGCGGTAATAGTTTTTTTTTTGGTGTTCCTTTTTATTCTGCACACGTAGAAATGCTGCTTGGGGGAAAAATAATAGGAATTGTGGTATAGCTTGTCCACTCTGAAATGACGCGCCCCACTACCGCATTACCCATAGAAGTCCGCATTACCATGTGCGTCAATGCGGAAATGGGGCGCGTCATTTCTGAGTGGACAATTTAAAGTAGGTACTTCCCCGGACGAGTTTCTTCATAAATAGCTATACTACTTCTAAAAGTTGTCTGTTGACTGTTCATTTGGTTAAAATCAAATCATTTAAGTATTTTAATTAAAATATTAATACCTAGCCACTTATGACAGCCAGAAAATTAACAAGAAAAGACAATTCAATTGAACTGCCAATTCCAAAATATAGTTTCTTGTGGACAAGTATGGGCAGAAAAACTATAAGAGTAGGTTGGATCCCATTGTCATCATGACCTTGGTTATGATGGGATTTCATGGTCATCTCTTCCCTTGAACCCAAGGGAAGAGGGGGAATTGTTCGTTATTAATCATTTACATAGCTATACGCACGAATCTACGATGTTATACTTCAAGGCGAGCCACTTACTTAATTAGGTGTCATAATCAGAACCAGAATTTTAATTAGACATAATTTGTATAGTCTAGTGGACAAATGTTTTAGGGGCCCTCTTTTGTTTAGTATTCTGAAAGAACTACGTACTTACTACCCACCACATAAGTTAATTTTGTTTTAATGAATTTGGACTTAATTAAAAAAGAGCAAAGTTTTTGGTTAGTTGTACTTTTATCTTACGTTTATACTTAGGACGTATGAAGGAGTTCAATGGTATAGAAAAATGAGTTATGGAATTCAAGTGGAGTTGGGCAGGACACCTGGCAAGGCGTAGTGATGATAGGTGGAGTAAGGCAGTGACCGTGTGGCATTTAAGGACTGGAAGACGGAGTGTCGGTCGTCAAGGCGAGATGGGTGGAAGACATTGTTACCATCGCGGGTAGAACCTGGATGAGGCTGGCCCAGAAGAGTGGGGATTGGCAAAAGAAAGTAAAGGCTTATTTTCAGCAGTGGATGATGATGATGATGAATAATCTGGTGATGCTGTTCGATTGCTCGTTCGTTCAAGGGTTTGTGGCTTAGTAATAGCAGACACACGGGTCTATCGAACAGGTTAAGGCACGCTTGCCGCGGTTGGGTGACCATCTTTGAATACCAAGACCCCTCCGTGCCTCGGAAAGCACGTTAAGCCGTTTTTGACAGTCGTTACGGGTAGTTAGAAGCCCAAAAGTCTGACAACCATTCTTACCAAAGGGTATCATGTTACTTATTAACTAGGTTGTGAAGGTCAGATAGGCAGTCGCTCCATGTGAAATACTGGTATTCAGCTGCATCCAGTTAGACTGGAAGCTGACCCCAACATAGTTGGGAAATGGCTAGGCAGATGGATGCTGTTCGATGGCGTAAATTCACAACCAATCTCTCATAAAAGTCATTTACAAATCTACAAATCTTCCAAGAATTCATATTGCAGACTAAACTAGATAGATTAGTGTAAAACGAATGTTACAAACACCAGATGATTTGAATGTAGTATGTTGTAATAACTTGCTACTGTGATATTTCGCGAGATATCTTTAAACTTGAAACATTGCCCAACTTTTTTACGCCTTCCAATGTGCCCAAACGTTGCACACAATTACTGTACTGTGTGTGTTCTTTTGTGATGATTTACATTACACATACAACAAGCTTTTACGCTTTTATTAAAACACAATTAAATCGATTAATTCTGGAAAAAAATTGATTGATAAATCGAATCAACAGCCCTAAAAATATAAGCATTTGATTGTGAAATAGTTGGTTAGGGATCGTCCATTAATCACTTGAGGCTCGATTAAACCTGAAACAGAGGAACTCAGATTGGCTTCCTCAATTTTGTCGTTTTTATTTTATGTGGTGTACCTACATACAATAAAGCGTTTAAATAAATGAATTGCTCTTTACAATAATTGTTTTTTGTACTTTATAATAAATGCGGTGTTCTAGTCGCATATCTGCTACTTAATGTCTAATGTTATTTACTTATGTTAGTGTGTATTACTTACTTAATGTCTTATTTTATTAATTGTAATTAAAAAAAATGCTTCATCATCAGCCTATAATGTTCCCACTGCTGGGACACAGGCCTCCTCTCTGTGAGAGGGAGTGGGCCGTAATCTACCACGCGGGCCCAGTGCGGGTTGGTAGATGTCACATGTCTTCGAATTTTCGGTTCTAGGACATGCCGGTTTCCTCACGATGTTTTCCTTCACCGTTTTAAGAGCAGTGGTGATGAAATAATTTACATAAAGTAAAGCGCCTGTCTGGGTTCGAACCTACGACCTACAACTCGTAAGTCGCGGGCGTTACAACTGGGCCACCACTGCTCTTGGGCCACCACTGCTCTTTAAAAAAATGCTTAAATGAAATTTATTCACCATAAACATGTTGTATCAAACGTATACAGTTATGCTAATATAAAAGAAGTTCGTCTAGACTTCAGATCATCGTTCTAATAACGGTACAAGGGTCTTTTTGCGCGTGGCCAACATTGGAACTAACGCCGCCATGTTGTTTTTTCTATACATATTCGCAAAACAATCGCACAAATGTTTACCAACAGCGCCACCCTGTCAACGTCATTCGAGCGCCAAATGATCCTTGTAGCAGTATATTTATTTACCGACATAGACCGTCAGTTCACAGTTATAAATAAGTACCAGTATTATATCTTCATAGAAAACGGCCGAAACGGCGCGCTTCAAAATCTCAGTGTATAATTCAGTACGCAACAGAATCGAGTGCGCGGTAGTTAGCCCAGGTACGCACGGCCGTTATTTTACTGGATTTTCAACTCTCGGTATTGAGCTGAGCATTGAGAATCCAATAGAGCGAATCACAGCACGTCAAGAAAACACTGTGTTGGATTTTCAGCTTTAGGCGCTAAGCAGAGCTTTGCAATTCCAATGCGCGAAAAAAAGGTCGCCGCGATAAAATAACGCCCGATGTACCTTGGCTTACGCATGGACACGGAAGGTTTATCTACCGAGCGGTCTTAGGTAATTATTTCAAGGTCACTGCCAAGATATAGTACTGTTACTTTATTATACTGTGGTTTAAACCTTCAGAAAAACCAGCTGTAAAAGGAAACAAAAATAATAATTCAAAGCAACTTTATAATTCGTACTTCAACAATTGTATTGAGCAATTAACACAATGTCAATTGTTTAACTCTTGCATAATAGGAGTTAAAAATCTTTAATAAGGAAAGTCGTTTCAATGAGAACTGAGGCGACGATTGTTCATTTTTGTTAAGGTGCATTCGGATGAGACGATTAGTCGCAATGTGATGCAACTAATTACAGTCCGGCCCTCGAAAGACGTGCGTTCCTGACACTTGTCAATTTCTAGTTGATCAAATTCGCAAAACATAGGCCGCATTCCGAGTTACGCCAAAAGTGATTATATCACGAATACGACCAAAGTGCAAAGTCACAATTATTACTCAATAACCCTTATATTTTGTGACTATTAAATTTGGTTGGATTCGCGATATTATCACTTTTAACGTAAGTCGGAATGCGGCCATAGTCGTTGGTATGAAACTGACAGGTGTCAAGAATGCATTTTTTCTACGGCTGGACTCTATACAAGCTCATTTTAGACGTCCTTGTTTTAATATTATTATAGTTAATATAAGTCTGAATTTGCCAACTCGTCTTTTAAGCAAGCGTGGTGATCAATAGTCGTGCCTTCTCTCTGTGAGAAGAGGCCTTTGACCTGCAAAAGGACAATAATAGGCTGGTGTTACTAAAAAGATCGCCAGGAAACCGGCATGTCCTAGAACCAAGAATTCGAAGACATAGTGACATCTACCAACCCGCATTGGGCCCGCGTGGTGGATTACGGCCCACTCCCTCTCACAGAGAGGAGTCCTGTGTCCCAGCAGTGGGAACATTATAGGCTGATTTTGATATGATGATTATTATTATTTGTGTTAACAAAATATAAGATCGGTTTTTAAGTAAATAAAAATACTGAATACTAAATTAAGTAAATAGAAACAGTTTAACAATGTTCGGAAGTTATTTTTTTTATTTAAACTCAATTTTACCCAGTGTTTGGTAGCATACAATGTCTAGACATTAAATTAATAATGATTAAAATTCTAAATTCATTATTTACATATAAAATATATTTTTAAATATTAGAATAAAATTATATAAAAACATTTAAAAATATAAAAAATAGTATCCCCACCGGTATCGGGAACAGGGTCCAAGCTACCGGCGGTCAGGGCTCCGGAGAAAGGAACCTCCTAACAATGCGAGCCGTGTCCAGGAGTACCGCTTTCTGAATCAAGCCCTTAATCCAGCTGCCCAACGAGAGCCTCCTTAGGTGTTGGTCGAGGCTCTTGGCAATTAAGCCATTATTATTATTATGTGAATCTGTGTCACTATATACCAAATTCATAACAGAATTTTAATAATATTACAAAAACTAATACATATTCGAAGAGCTATAAATCAGACATATATTCAGTTATAATGTAACCTGATTTATACGGACGCCATATATTCACGTTCGCCAAAAATTATGAGCAAGCATACCTTGATCAAGGTTGATCGAAAATTACAAGTTTTTTGTATCAATATCGTTAAATTGAGCGACAAAATTAATAATAAATCAAGTATATAGGTATGTTTATTTGTATGACCACATATCAAATATAGTATTTTCGAAGCCGTTGCCTGAAAAATATATTAGACAGCGAAAAAGAATTTAAAAAATATAGTTAGATATGTTTCAAAAATATTATATATTTTTGAAGCATATTTTTTGTTATTTTTGCCTCTTAACGGTTACATATTTTTATAAATAGTCTCATAACTAATAATTATTACGCTTTAAACTAGGGTTACAAAATACCTTTCAGCTTTTATGAAAGTATTATTGGCTCTATTGCGGTCATTTCATCGTTTTGTATGGAAATGTAAACATAGTAGTTTCGCTTACTATATCGTTTTAAATAAAATATATTATTTAAGCCTTTAATATAACAGGTTACTTTTTTTCTATATTATATAGTTGGGTTGGCAACCCTGGAGGTAAAAAAATATATAAGTTGACCTCTTATTCTATTAAGACTCCGTTTATCTTGTCCACTCTGAAATGACGCGCCCCACTACCGCATTGCCCATAGAAATCCGTATTACCGTGTGCGTCAATGCGGTAGTGGGTGCGCGTCATTTCGAAGTGGACTGTGCTATACTACGCTAAGCCAGCTCAAGGTCTATAGTAAGCAACGACGCGACGTGCGGCCGACTGTACCTTTTTTTTTGCTTTAGTCAACAACAAGACAACAACTACTTATGATTTTTTGTGGTTTATTGCGTCACGTGTGTTGATAGATATCTTTTATGGTTGTAAATATTAGAATACAAGCTGCGCTCCGAGGTTTCACCCGCATAAAGTCTCTAACAAAACAATTTCGAAATAAACTTCACGGTAGGAGAATTACCGGTGTCGCGTGGTAGTCTGCACGAGTCTTAAGTCTCGATTCCGTGGGAATATCGGGATAAAAAATTGTATCCTATGTCCTAACCCAGGTCATGGTCTACCCATGTGCCTTTCATCAATTCAATTAAATTAAAAATATTTTATTTCACATAAACCTGCAAGGGCACTTATGAAACGTCAGAAGCTAGGTGCACGGTTCCAATTGGTCGCTTCCTATGGAGAAGAGCCGGCAAGAAACTCCACATTACTCTTTTAAAATAAATGTTTTTTATAAAGTTTTCAAATTACAGTGTTAATAGGTATGAGAGGACAGTGTAGGCCTATCAAATAGTACCAGGTACTTGGTAAAATAGAAAATGGTCCACAAGTCTACAGCCTACAACGTTCATCCAAATCCGTTCAGCCGTTTTAGCGTCAAAGCGTAATAAACAAACTCACTTTCGCATTTATTAGTAAATAGGATTAAAGTTTTTTTTTACTGATTCCTGCGAGATAAATGGCAAATTGTAAAAAGAATATAGTTACATTACAAGTTGGTAATGGAGATTCATTGAAAACCAGTTTTGACAGATCATATTTAAAGTACAGAGGATTATATATTTGATTGTCGACTTAGTTGTAAGCTGTGGTTACCTGTAATTGAGTGTGCGTTACAGGGTTATGTATTATAACTAAGTTTTATTATAGTAAAAGATAATAATTGTAATGTAACTCGTTGGTAATCCTTAAATAAATAGCTTTTTCTGTTTTTATTTTTCTACAATCTAAATATATAAAAGCGAAAGGTCACTCACTCACTCACTCACTTATTCATAACGAAATATCGAAAACCGCTTGACGTATAAAGATGAATATTGGCAGGGAGGTAGTTTAAAGTTAGTAGACGCCCGCTAAGAATAAATTTTTGGAAATTCGACCTTTAAGGAGGTAAAAAGTGGGGGATTTTATTTGTATAAAAAATCTTACTCCTTGAGTTAATAAACTTGAAATTTGGCACGAATACTTATCTATGTAAATTAAAAAGTTTTGAGGATTTTACTAACATATTTACAGATAGACCGCTTCCAAATGTCATTGTAACAACTAGTAATTGTCTGTTCATGTTATGAAAATTTGCATGACACAAGGGAACGGCTCATTTAAGAGTTGTAGCTAAAATCTAAATCAACACACCCACCCCTTTCCATCAATCGCAAATCATCATCTGCCCTGCCTTTCCCAACTATGTCGGGGTCGGCTTCCAGTCTAATCAGATGGAGCTGAATACCAGTATTTTACATGCAACAACTGCTTATCTGACCTCCACAACACGGTAACTAGGTAATACCCTTTGGTAAGACTGGTTCTCAGACTTTTGGGGTTCAGACGACCCGTAACGACTGTCAAAGACCTAAGAATGACAGCCGGGACCAACGGCTTAACGTGCTTTCCGAGGCACGGAGGAGTCTCGGTACATTAGGATGGTCACCCATCCACAAACCGACCGCGGCAAGTGTAGCTTAATCTGATCGACACGTGCGGCTGTTATTACTTAATGTTTGCGATTTAATCAGTCGCAAATCGCAACACAAAATCAGTTAAGTCGCAAGTCCGACCAATTCCTTGTAGCGTTCAAAGTAAAATCATAATTGCTGACGACAATTTCCTTTCCTTGGTCGCGAACGATCTAATTAGAGTGACATTGGACCCTTTGTGATTGTGATCAAAGGGTAAAAGGGTAAAAGTAAGGGTAATCGGAGGTCAATCGATGATTTTTTTACGCATCATCGTTATTATTAAAGGCATTGATGAAAATTCAAACAAAAATATTGAAGTCCTTTGATTTAAAAGCGGTATTTATTTTTAACTTTATCAAAAACACGGTCAGTGCAAAAAGGACTTTTAAAGTGAAACTTTTATTACATCGTCTCAAACTTTTTCGTCTGTGTGTTGCATGTCGCGTGACGGTCGGCCGCGGAGTAGGGATAAAGTGAAAGGCGCTCGTCAGAGCAGCCTAGACCAATACGGCGGCGCCTATAGTTCGCAGCAGCTGACCGTGTAAAGTTTCACTTTTACCGTGGTTTCATAAAACCACACAATCATTTTTTTATAAATAATATCAGATTTAATACCGTCATCTTAATTGCATAACATAACACAATTTTAATCACAAACTGGAAGAATTTGAAGGAAATTGCTAACCCACTGCTTCATAAATGTTTGAAAAATCTGTCTGTTCAGCAACGTCAGTTATATTATAATGTATTTATTATTTAACTAGTTTTTGCCTGCGACGTCGCCCGCGTGGATGTCGGAATATATACCACGGGAACGTGCGATTAAAAGGAAGCGAATCGTTGATCGCATACCCAATTTAAAAAATAAAGCCCAATTTGAATAAAATCCAATTTAAATAACATAATTTAACTGGATGAATATAATACCGGTCTAAATAGCATCGGAAATAATAATGAAATTATCAAAGTCTGAAAGATAAAAATGGTTACTGCGGGTCATTCTTAGAAGATGGACATTTGCTATCATATACTTTTTGTTGAACTTTTTAAGATACATAATCCTGTACAACAATAATTTTATGTATCTCTTACGGTTTACGCGGCGCATGCCAGTTAAGCTCCCAGACGGCATGATATTTTCTAATACCTTCAACAATCATGATCATATTTCAGCAAATTTACACAAAACCTTAATAAATGATACATTTAAACCTTCCTCATGAATCACTCCATCCATTGGTGAGAACCTTTTGAAAATCTGTTTGGTAGTTTTCGAGTTTATCACGTTCTGACAGATAGACACACGCAGTGGGGAGACTTTATTTTATAATATGTATAAGGATAAAGATAACACAATTAATGTAGTTGAACTGTCAAAATTAAAGGACATTGTCATTGTAAGTATGTTATGCAGTTACACTGGTGCGTGAAGGAATTTCAAAAACTTTACGTGTCTTTTATTCTTAGTTCTTGCCTAAATCAAGCCTATTGTTTTTTTTACGAGTTTGCTTTATTTATGACCTTGAAGACCCATAAAAACTGGTCAAGTGTGAGTCGGACTCGCACGCGAAGGGTTCCGTACCAGTATACAACATTTAACACTACTTTAAAATACAAATAATTTTGTATGGGAACCCCCTTTAATTTTTTACTTTACTTTATTAATTGTTGTTATAGCGGTAATAGAAATACAAAATCTGTGAAAATTTCAACTGTCTATCTATTATACGGTTCATGAGATACAGCTTGCCGACAGACAGACGGACGACGATAGGGTTCCGTTTGGTGTTTGGCACCTTTCGAGTATGGAATCGTAAAAAAGTGAGCCTGTTTTTAGGAACACTTCGTTTTCACAGTGAAAAAATTGTGTACATTTTCTAAATGTACGTACCTTTTTTTTTGTTGGGAAATTATCAAATAACTTCTCCCGCTCTGGTCGGAGCGGGAGGGCGTGTCAGACTCTTACTGACTAAAACCCACCCGTGTTCCTTCGGTTGCCCTGTTGCAGGGAGCCACGATTTTCCTATCGGTTTTATTCGCAACCCCCGCAGGTATCGGCCCTAGCGGACCCCGTCAATTCTGCTGACATCTCTTTGAGGCGCGTGTGAAACACAACGCGCCGTCGACCCGGGCCTGGTCCTTATCGGACGGCGAGCTACCCATTGCTCACCGTCCGCAAGCCCGCGCCTACGGTGGCCGGAAATCGGCTCGCTATTTCCAACGCCCAGGGCGTCTCCTGTGGCGGTTAGGGGCGTAAGGGCGCGAAATGTACGTACCTAACACACGTATTTAATATCTTGCAGGGACCTTTTACGTTAAGCATACGATGTTATTACTTGGCTCGACAATAGCCACGTTGAGTTTTTCTCTCACAAAACATTCTATTAGCACACTGGTGTAAAAACATTGAACATTGCGTAATTGCTACTTACTTTAATACTTAGTACCTGGTCGACCGAGCTCTGCTCCGGTGAAAATAGATAAGCATTTCATCCAGGTATACTAACGTTGGACACACGGCTACACATTAAGCTATACATTTCCAGTATAAGCTGACCTCGCATTGTACAGAAATCCAATACAATGCGAGATCAGCATAAACTGGAAATGTATAGCTTGATGTGTAGCTGTGTGTACTACATTCCCGAGGCTTTGAAAATAGAAAAAAACTAATTTTCCCAGCTATGAGACCTAGCTAGATCGATTTTGCGCCCCATAAACCCCTATAATACAACTTGCATCGAAATCGTTAGAGCCGTTTTTGAGAACTGTGATCACAAATATATCGCTGTCCCCGGCGAATAAAATCGTAATCGTAAAAACTAAATTGTACACGAAAAATAAAAAACTGTTGTTTGTGAAATCTTATTAAGTAATATACACAGCGAAATTGTTCAAATACCAAAAGAAAAGTGATTTTTTACATTCATTACAATACACCTTAAAATCTTGTAACTTCTAAAATAACAGTAGGAAATTAATAAAAAAAATTGACAGAGTGTAATCGGACCTCTAAATATCGAATATGCAATAAAGTTAAAACTATCGTGATAGCAAATTACCATTTTATTCGCCCGGACAGCGATATAGTATATTTAAATATATGTATACAAATATTACTCATTTAATAGTACTGGATAGGATATTTAAGAATGCATTATGGAAGTTGGCAACGTTGCAAATAGCTGTCTCATATTTTGCTGTTTTGATTAATTTGTTATCATCATCATCATCATTGGTAGCCTTGTTCCACCCACTGCTGAGTACTTATATGCCTCCTCCCTTTTGTGCCATGATTCCCTGGTCTGTGCGAGTCTTCCCCGTGATCTTCTGAAGGTCGTCCACCCCACTTAGATGAAATTATCAAAATATCGCTCTATAGTGCACTAAAATATTTACTACTGTGGCGCCATCTATAGCCACATGCGAATTACGCATCACACTGACGTCACGTGAAATTCTGCATCGCGCAAGCAGAGTTTACCGCGCGATCAGCGTATATTTAACTTCCCAACATTAATCGTTGGGCAGTTACCCACCAGACACGACATCCGTATGGTCGGAAGTTCCTCCCTTTTCTATAGAGGATGAGTGAACTTTACACCCTGTTCCTCATACCTCTATATATTATTATAAATTGCATTCAGAAGGCTTTTGTAATGATATAAATGATGATAATGTTGTTCTTTACAAGATTCCTATATTTTAAGAGAGTTTATTCTCAAAGTGGGCAACGTCGCAAATAGATTTCATATATTTCGCAGTTTTGATTAATTTGGCAATTACTGTATGGAAATAAGAAATATGGCTAACTAGTTCCCTAGAATATTAATAATAATTAATTGAAATTATAACACTGAATTTGATGTTGTAATCGCTTAAGGTGTAAAAAAGGCATTTGGAAAGTTTCCAAATACTTTTTACATCTAAAACTAAATTTCGGTATTATGATATTAATTTTTGCATTTCTTATTCAATATTTTAGTTCCCACATTTCTTAATTCCATACAGTAATACAGTAGAATCTCACTAATCCGGCACTTCAATAGGCCGACACGTCCAATAATCCGGCACCCTCCGCCCGCCACGACCGTACATATTTACATGCTGTTTTGAAGTGAGAATAGTGTACATAGTTATAAAATGCTTTATTTTATTTTAAATATTATTAATTTTTCTATACAATCCAGTAATCCGAACATTCCAATAATCCGGCACCTTCTGGTTTTTAATAGTGCCGGATTAGTGAGATTCCACTGTATTGCTAAATTAATCAAAACAGGTAAATATTTGACAGCTATTTAAGACGTTGCCAACTTTTAGGATAAACCATGAAACTTTTGGAATGTTTGTAGTTAGGGACCGAATGCGAGTGAATGCCATTTTCGGCCGAAGTTTGGCTAAGTTTCATTCGCCTTTGTGAGAGTGACAGGACCGGAGCTGTCGCCCTCTGTAGGTCTCCGTCGCCCTGCGGCTTCTCATTTAACTTGTTATGTGTCCTTTATGATTGTGAAGTACCTACCTTCCTACACGTGTTTATGCTGTCAGGGACCATATTTGGAGTGAAAACTTCTTTAGGCGCGTTGGGCATTTTTAAGATGGGACTAAACCATTGATTTCGCGACACTGTTACTGAATTTACCGACACCGTGGAGTAAAAGACATCAACGCGTTGATTACCGCGGTGCCGATTTTTTTTCAAGTTTTCACTTCTGTCGGCACTCCTGGTTTTTATTGCGAAATGTGCTTGCTTTTTACCTCGTCTACGATGGAACGAGCGCATCCAGAAGAAAGAAAAAAAAACTGACAGGTGACAGGCTTGACTGACAGTTTACCTTAGTTTCTTTCAAAGCTTTCTGCATTAATAAACGTACAGCACCTGTTGTGAAAATGTGGCATTTAAAATATTTTGACAAATATGTCTCATTGTCAGTTATATTCAATGCCCTGTACCCTAATTGCGTAACTTATTTTCGTAATCAATTATGCCTAATTTGTTTCATTTTGACAGTTCAACAACTTTCACTGCGTTATTTACGTTGTTGAGCAGATTTTTTATCCAACTTATGAAGCAATGGATTAGCAATCTGTTTCAAATCGAAACAAATTTTGATTGATCGTGTATTACGCAATTCATCACTTTGATCGCCTTTTTGGTATAGTGGTTCTAAGTGCGAGTCTCCTGAGTGGGTTCGGTCACCGAGTCTGAAGGCCAATTCTCATACGTACGTTCACATTCAAGTCGCAATCTGTAAAACTTGTCAAAAATGTTGGTAATTTGATTGTATTTATGATAGTAGGTAACGGCCGCGACTTACCGAGTTGTAGGTCGTAGGTTCGAACCCAGGCAGGCGCTTTACTTTGTGTAAATTATTTCATCACCACTGCTCTCAAAACGGTGAAGGAAAACATCGTGAGGAAACCGGCATGTCCTAGAACCGAAAATTCGAAGACATGTGACATCTACCAACCTGCACTGGGCCCGCGTGGTGGATTACGGCCCACTCCCTCTCACAGAGAGGAGGCCTGTGTCCCAGTAGTGGGAACATTTATAGGCTGATGATGATGACAGTCTGCGAATAAGATGCGAATGCAAGTGTTCTTAAAAATTACCGGAATTGCCCCTCTGATAAAGGCAATTATAAAAGAAACAAAGAAAATAAGTTTATTTGCGGTAAACATCACGCAAAGAAAGATAAAAAAAAAACACGGAAATAACAAATTGGCGGAAAATATGCGTCACATCCACGCAAAACGCGCGTATGACATCTTTCAATATAATATTAGTTTTATCTACCTGATGACGCAGATGTGGATAAATTGTTAATCAGAATTATCACGTATCTGTGATAAATTCTTAAAATAGTAATATTGTTCATAGTTGAATCCTATTTGTCAGGAAACTAACGAAATGTGTAAACAGGTTTTGGTTTTTCTATTGACGTGTTCTTTAGATATGTTCTGGGTATTTTTAAAGGCTCTATTATACAATGTCGCCCATCGGCATGTGCCCGTCCGAATTTTTTAGAATATTCGTGGAAAAATGATCGATATCTGTAATATTTTTCATGTTATTAAAGTTTTTATGTTTTGGGTAGCGTTTGCCATATCTCCGATGTTGGCTCGGTTTGGATTCTGTTTATTATTTCTAAAAGCTTATGAGTTATTTTATCGGATTAACTAATATTTTTATTAATATTTGTCGACTATGCAAAAAAAACGGAGGTGAAAACATTTTTTTTTTTAAAACAGTGTTTTTAAAAAAAACACAAGTTTATGTTCATAAAATCATAGGATTTTGAAAAAAAAGTAAAGTTAGTTTTTAGATAATTTTTCAAGAACATTCAGAAAAATACGGGCGGGCATAGCGTTGCCATCTCCAAAAATCAGAAAACCGGACATTACCCGCTAAAAAGCCGGACTTTTGGGTCCCACGGCCGGACGGACGTCAAAAAAAGGGATTTTTGACAAAATGTTCAAATAAAACATATTTTTTGTAAGAAAGTTTTAATCGGTATTATCATTTTCATTTGCATGCCTACTTTTCTTTGGTAGAAACGTGCTTTAAAAGCTCAACCTCAATAATGATTTTTATCACAAAGATTTTGCAAGTTAATTCCACAATTTTGCAATAGTTTCCGACTTTAACCTGTTTCTTTGTTTCGTCCATTGCTGGCCTATTAAATAGTTAAAAAAGCTTAACGAAAGCTGGACGGGCCGGACGCAGTCAAATTGTGTCCGGCTTTATCCGGACGGATGACAACTCTAGGCGGGCACATGCCGATGGGCGACATTGTATGTCTACTGGATACACTGGTATCCGTTATTCTATCAATATAAGAATGTGTAATGTCGACTGGCTATTAAAACATGATTTTCCTAATGACTGTTTAATTAAAAGTAATAGGAAATAACTTTGTAATGATAAACGTTCTTGTCGGGATTTTTAATAGCAGTACGTCACTTAATCTGCCGCCTTTTCCCAATTATGTACTTCCGGTCTAACCGGATGCAGTTGAATTCCAGTATTTTACATAGAGCTAAGTCAAATAATTTATTTCAATTAGGCAAATAAAATATAAGGCACTTTTGAACCTCAAAATTTACAAAAACATAGAATTGATTCTAGTCGCCCCTTCCAAAAGGTAGTTTTCATATGGAGAAGAATGGGCAAGATATCCACCGTTACTTTAAAAATTGTTTTACAAAATTTTGTATACATTAATTATATCATTTTATGTGAAGACGATGCACCAGGAATAAGATTACTATACCACAGCGACTGAATATTAGACCTCCACAACCCACTGTACTGGGTTTCGTAAGACTGGTTGTGCTTCTGACTACCCGTAACCACTGTCAAAGATCAACGAATGACAGGCTGGGACCAACGGTATGTAATGGATGGTCACCCATCCGCAGACTGACCTAGGCAAGCGTTGCTTAACCTGGAAGATGGACCCTGCGGCTGTTATTATTTAGACACGTTTCGTCGAATTTTGTGAAAGTGCCCATTTATGCTCGTGACTATATCTATTCAGGTCAGGGAATTAAAATTATTATGACCTAGTTATAAGCCTTATATCTCGTTTTTTATTCTTGTGCTTATATGCTCTTAGTTTTTGGTTCTTGTACTGTGATGGCTTTTGGTGAAATAAAGAATTTTATTTTTAGTCTGCCTCGTTGGTCTAGTGGTCGCAAGCGCTACTGCTGAGCATGAGGTCCTGGGTTTGATTCCTGGGTCGGGCAAAGTGTTATTGGGTTTTTCTATCTGAAATTTTTCAGTAGCAGCTCGGAGTCTGGATTTGAGCCCGGTTGATGGCAATAGGCTCGCCCCCTATTACTTGGGACTTGAATATAACTGGCGAAATGTGGGTGTACCTGCTACAGGGACACCTCTGCCCAACCCTTCGGGGAAATAAGGCGTGATGTTATGTTATGTTTATTTATAACGTCCGTCGGTATTCACTCATGCAAAGAAAAATCTTACATATGTCGATAAGTCGCTGACAAGAGGCAAATGTTCTAAATAGGCTTGTGTTAAAAAATATATATTGCCAAATCTATATATAGTTTGTGGTATCGGAAAAAATATATGCTAATCTTGAACATGTTCCTCAGAACTTGGTCAAAAACCGGTTATGAAAAAAAAAAAACTCGATACAAATGAATGGTAAAATAACCTTTTACCTTGAGTTCTAATTCAAAATATCTGTATATATCAACGTACGTTGATTCATGAAATCATGACATTTGACACCTTTGCTAACTTATGGAGTTGTATTGCTGTTTGTAATGATTATAATTGAGTAAAGCCATATTTTTTACGACCGCGAATCATATTTTAATCAACATCAAACCTGACACTGACCTGCAAAATGCAAAAAACGTAAGAAAATTTGGATTTCGCAGGCTACCCTGACGCTTCCCCCTTAAATAGATAATTTGCTTTATATTTTTCCATAAATTATAAGTGTTGCGACATCGCACTTCTCTTTCTTTTCTATGAAATCCAACAGAGACCGCGCTTTAGCCCTTGTCAGTGTCTCCCAATGACTTCTAAGCTTCACCTTTCCTGACAAGGTGATCACACTATGTATATTTATCAAATACAAACTCAAACGTAGCACTGAGACTGGAAAAACAAGTTTGTTTAATAGCATTTTAGTCGAGAATTGAAACCTGTCACAATTAGTAACCTAATTATGGTCGTTATATTCTGATAGCTTATCCTAATAGCCCAGTTATGACAGATAAATAAAAGGACTGGTTATGGAAACTATTTTAAATTACCTACTTTGTACTGTTAATTGTAAATTCCACAGATATTCACGGAAAGGATTACCACGTTCGTGGTTCATTTGTTTTTCCAGCCATGCATGCATTTCTGTTCGTGCTTATCGTGGCTGTGGGTCGCAGTGGGATGATCTCGTTTAAATTTTTATATAAAGCGAAGGGTACACGTCCGTACAGCTAAGCGTTGCTGCTTGACAGGTTAAGCAAAAAATAATATTTATTAAGCTATTGCATAGCTTTTATTGCGGGCTTTGAGCGCGGCGACCGAATCAAGAAATTCCGTAACGAAAATAAAACCTAACACCCGCCACTCCGCCTACAAAAATTACGTTCCCATGACAACATGGAACATGGATGGTTGTCATAGGAACGTAATTTTTGTTTTATGTCATCATCCGTCATCATCCCAAGTATAGCGTTGACAAATAGGAAGTATGGAGGTTACAAATGCTATGCAATAGCTTTACCGCGGCAGTCCCCGAGTGCCACACGTTTTTTTATTTATTATTTATTTAATGGGAGTGCCTCCGCTGCCGGCGCCGGATCCGGAATTGGCTGCCAGCACTGAGTATCGAAAAAAAAAAAGAGCGGAAAACGGGGTTGGTAATTTGGCAAATTGGAGTAGATGCGGGGTAGGCATAATTAAAAATATTATCCTAATATAACTATTTCCATAATCATTAAATTCCATATTCCAGTATCACGTACTAAGTACCCGGAACTGAACTATTTGGATTAGGTTAAATATTTTTACTCGCAAAAAAAG
Source organism: Agrochola lychnidis (assembly GCA_963680765.1). Classification (NCBI taxonomy): domain Eukaryota; kingdom Metazoa; phylum Arthropoda; class Insecta; order Lepidoptera; family Noctuidae; genus Agrochola; species Agrochola lychnidis. Next base: position 6,246,630 of record OY796869.1, on the reverse strand, counting down.
ATTAGGTTAGAACTGTGACCCCCTACACACGAGCCGAGTGAGCGGAGCGAGCGTTGCTGCGGCAGCGGCCGGCGAGTGCCAAAAACGACTAGAATATATCGCCGCCCCCGCAGAATAAACGCGTAAGTGCTATTGTGGCGGTTTTGATGTTAATCAATATTCATTATGTATAGGTCAAAATACATCACCTCAATTTTACACTTGCGCGTTTATTCTGCGGGGGCGGCAAAATATACCTTATACGACCTTATAATTCCGAAGTAAAATATATTAGTATAGATCATGTTTTCAAACACGTATTCTTGAAAGTGGTATACGCAACGTTATTGTAAATACCTAGTTTCTCGTTAAACAGTATTTGTATAGGTCCTATACTATTCGTCCAAAAATGTTTGTGTAAGTAATTCCCATACATTTGTCAAGTTTACATAACCTTGTAAATACTTCTTTAGATACTAAATAATCTTGAAACTATTTCAAGATTCTGAGATATACCTATACTCCATTTGAAATAAGATTAGACATTTAACTAAACCTTTTTTACAGTCCGTTCAACCGATTTTGACTTCTATTGCGTTGGTGGTATGACAAATGGCAGCTGCAGTAAACAGTTGGTTTGTAACCACTTTTTTGCTTTTAATGCCATCCTTATGCCTACGCAATAGAAGTCAAAATCGGTTGAACGGACTGTAAAAAAGGTTTGTTTAAATGTCTAATCTTATATCAAACGGAGTATACTAGGGTTTACGTTTGTGTATTTGTTCGAATTAATGCGTTGCAGCGCAGTGGTGGCCCACTGGTAACAGTCGCGACTTACCGAGTCGTAGGTTCGAACCCAGACAGGCGCTTTACTTTGTATAAATTATTTCATCACCACTGCTCTCAAAACGGTGAAGGAAAGCATCGTGAGGAAACCGGCATGTCCTAGAACCAAACATTCGAAGACATTGTGACATCTACCAACTCAATCTTTACATACCGAGACTCCGCCGTGCCTCGGAAAGCACGTTAAGCCGTTGGTCCCGGCTGTCATTCGTGAATCTTTGATAGTCGTTACGGGGGGGGGTATAGTATAACCCAGTTACCTACTGAGTTGTGGAGGTCAGATAGGCAGTCACTCCATGTAAAATACTGGTATTCAGCTGCATTCGGTAAGACTGACAGCCGACCCCAACATAGTTGTGAAAGGCTGGGCTGATGATGTTACAACACAGCTTTGTGCATAACATTATAAAGTTAGAAGTATGATGAGCAACGCAGTTTTCTTTTGTTAGCCTATATTGTGTCCCACTGCTGGGCAAAGGCCTCCCCTTTTTCCTTTCAAACCTCTCTGCTTTGTGCGATTTCAAGCTATGTTGGCCCCGCAAACATAACTAGATCGTCACACCACCTTCGCCGCGGTCTACCTCGACGGCGTTGTCCTCCTTCAGGCGTCCAGTGAGTGACGATCTTTGCCCATCTCTCCGGGTGCATTCGTGCGACGTGGCCGGCCCACTCCCACTTCAGCCTGGCTGTTTTTTCTCCAACATCCGCTACTTGAGTTATGGAGCGCAGGATGGCGCAACGAATTAATTCAAATAAATACAAATAACATTTGATGTTTTCCTTCACCGTTTTCAGAGCAGTTTACACAAAGTAAAGCGCCTATCTGGGTTCGAACCTACGACGTAAGTAAGTCACGGCTGGTACCACTGGGCCACCATTGCTCATCAGACTATAAGTCTTTTGTAATCAAACCATTAAAGTCAAATGATTACTTTAAAACTGCTGAAGTTGCGTCGTAAAGTACCCCATGGGTCTATTCTCCCTACTGGCGAAAAGGGGGTTGATAAAAAATGTGCAGAAAGAACATTAGTGTCACATTTCGGAATTTTATGGAAGAAATACGCGTTTGAAAGGTTTGCAGTACTCGTTTTGTTTTAGGATTCGTATATTTCAAAGATGAGGCCTCGCCTCCCACATTCGACGCACAACCTCGTTCAAACGTTTAAATCTGGGCAAGTACCAATATGACTTTTTCAATTCCACTTTCTGAGTTTATCTTGGACATTACTAACATCGGTGAAGAAAAACATCGTGAGGAAACCTGGACCTATAGTTAATATAAGTCTGAAATTGCCAACCCGTCTTCAGCAAGCGTGGTGATCAATGCTCGTGCCTTCTCTGTAGGAGAAGAGGCCTTTGCCCTGCATTGTGACAATAATAGGCTGGTATTATTATGACAATTGCATGCAATGGCCTCGACTCACGAGTTAAAGGTCGTGTGTTCGAACCAAGACAGGCGCTTTACTTAGTGTTAATAATTTCATTACCACTGCTCTCAAAACGGTGAAGGAAAACATCGTGAGGAAACCGGCATGTCCTAGAACCAAAAATTCGAAGACATGTGACATCTACCAACCCGCACTAGGTCCGCGTGGTGGATTACAACTCACTTCCTCTCGAAGAAAGGAGGCCTGTGTCCCAGCAGTGCCAATCGTATGGTGTTTCCCTGATAGGAAAATCTCTTAGATATCACCTTGTAAAATTCGCATTGAATGATATTTAAAGCCTATAAATTCTCATAAAACCACTTCTAACAAATGCCTTCGGTATGCAAAGAGCCCAGTTTTCATTCGCTCGCTTTTGCAATATTGCTCTGCTAACCCTTTGTTCCTAAACGCTAAAGCTAGGAAGTTCAATTTTTATCAAAAACCATTTCCAATTGGAAGATTTCATTCTGCCCAGCCTTTTCCCTACTATGTTATGGTCGGCTTCTAGTCTAACCAGATGCAGGTGAATACCAGTATTTAACATGGTGCGATTGCTTATCTGACCTCTACAACCCAGTTAACTGAGTAACACCGTAACACGATACCCCTTGGTAAGACTGTTTGTCAGACTTTTGGGCTTGACTTTGGGTCAAAGATCTACGAATGACAGCCGGGTCGTTAATCCGTTGGGGCTTAACGTGTACGGAGGGGTCTCAATATGTACCTAATGAATGGTCACCCATCCACGAACAATAGGCCTGTGTCCAAAAATGTTTTGTCCGTCTTGCAGATTATTAAAAAATATTAAACACGTATTTTTTCTTTTTTGACGTAATCAAAAGATTACGGCGATACATTGAGTTAACATGTGGCATGACGTCACGCCTTGCTAGATTTAATACTGAGTTGTGACTTAGCGAGCTCCCACTCTCCAACTTTAATGCGTGTTTTCTAAGTTATTTTTGATTAATATGATAAAGCAAAAAAATACGTGTCTAATATTTTTTTATTATCTGTAAGACGGACTAAATAGAATTTCTTTATTCCGTATTTTTTTTAACATATTTTTAAACAAGAAAGTGTCATGTATAAAAACCCTTTTTACGATTTGTTTACCTTTCGTTGATTAACTAAACCAATGGAGTATATAGTGTTATAAAGCCTGTAAATTAATTATAAAATCTTATAAGAAAACTATTCGGGAACATCTGGGTAATAAATTGGCCACTTAACAGACTATTCCATCAATTAATGGAGGCGACCTTTGTCCAAAAACTTAACTTTAATTAAAAACTTAAATCTTCAACTTGTCAAGTAATAACAATTAATTATAAAAATTACTTGTTTATTGAACTCTAAAATTAAAATCTCACAGATGTATATAACACCTTGATATTGCGACTATAAAATCTTCCAACTGGGTAACTAGCAACGGTTTTAGGGCTCGGGGATAAATGATAACAGCTGCGCGGGTCGATCGAAGGTTAAGCTACGCTTGCCGCGGTCGGTTCGACCATTAACTACATATCAAGACCGCTCCGTGCCTCGGAAAGCACGTTAATCCTTTGGTCCCGTAGTGCTATTCTGTAACCATCTCACCGTGTATCTTAGGTGAAGTGAGCGTGGAGTGAGCTGGTAGTTGCTAAGGATTGACACTATTGGCAGCTCACTTCACCTAAGTTATCACGGTGAGATTTTTCGATTTCGATCGGTGATTCATTCGTAGATCTCTTCTAGCCTTGCATGATCGATCGACCCGTGCCGCTGTTATAACTTTTTTTTTATTGAAGTGAAAACTTCTTTAGGCGCGTTGGGCATTTTTGAGATTGGAAAAACAATAGAACTCGCGACACCGTTTACTGACATCATTTTTGTAAACGCGATTGTGCTCTTTATTTATATTACGTTACGGATCAATTTTCTATGCAAGTATTTTTACTTTATAGGTTTTGGAAGTTTTTTTTTTTGTGAACGCGATTGTGCTCTTTATTTAGATAAGGTTACGAACCAATGTTCTATACAAGTATTTTTCTTCCATCAAGGCGATCTTGTTCAAGGTTTCACTTCTGTCGGCATTCCTGGAGTGCCACTGTTTTTTTTTTATTATTATTCTCAAACATATTATTTGTTTTTTTTTATTATTTGTTTTTACGCGCTTGTGCTTAGTAGCCATGAGCCTCTATTTTTTTTTCTTACATCAAGTAATTACAGGATAAGCTTAAACAATGTTATTTAAAACTAGCTTCTGCCCGCGACTTCGTTCACGTGGAAGTTGTAAGACACCACAATATACTACAATAATAGCCACATTTTTATAATCTTATTTGAAATACTGAAACATTATCATAGTGAATCGAAATGAAGAAATAATTAAAAAATAAACGCGTAAATAATTCAAATGAATTAATTTGTTAAATTCGAGGGTGATAATGGGTTTTCGTATATTAAATTGAGATGGAATTTCGGCAGATTTTCAATACATTGTGCATTTATAACGAAGCCAGTTTCTTGTCATTAAGATTTATCTGCAAAAGAGTGAAATTTTCCATTACTACGAGAACTGTAAATCAATTTTATTTGAATTAAAAGTAAAATAATAGTTATTTATTTTAATAACATTTATTATTGTAGTCCAAGTATAGAAGAAACTGTACCAAAATAACAAAATCCAATCATTATTTCAAGTTTATTAATAACTCTAGGAATTTAGAACCAAATTGATGTTTCTTCTTTGCTCATTAATAAATATCTGGTGACGAAAGTTTTCAGATTTTACGTAAATGTTATTATTTTCATCACAGTAATATTTATTGTTTAAATTATTTTTATTAAAAAAAGAGTTAATTACAAAAAAAAAATGGACTGTCATGGGGACTGCCGACAGAAGAGAAAACTTAAAGCTGGTATTAACGCAATCTATATTTATACAGTACGCACTATGGCGCGAACATGTCGATCTTTTTCTTTTCGTGTGGTATGTGATTAACCTGGTGTCAGAGTTTTAAAGCCGCCCATGGGCCTCTGACTTGGCGTCGGTGACGCGAATCTATAAGTTTATCCCCTATCAAAAATCGTTCAACGCGCTTAAATAAGTTTTCACTTCAAAATTAAAGAGAGTCTGGCCACGCTTAGTCCTGCAATGGCATAAATGGGCAACCCCAAAAAGTTTTATTTATGGTATGCTTTTCCATCAGTCAGTTAAGTCAGTTTCGGGGTTGTAAGTAGATCTGATGATTTTGATATTTTGCCTTTTGATTTTTGTATAATATATTATGTGTAATAGTCGTACCTATGCTCTACTTCCGAACGATGACAAAACTGTATCAAATCCACACTGCATCGTGCTAAAGGGACTATTCTTTACCGGGAATAAATCAGAATTTAAACAAAATAACATATCAAAAACAAAAAGACAAAGTATCAAATTCTTTTTCGTAGGACAGGATGGTGTTGCCATCTATAGATTTTCAAATTCCACCGTTTTTTTGCTTATGCAGACTTAGCGTGGCCAGACTCAATCACTTTAGAGTTTGCTAAGTTTATCTTTACATCCTGCCTGTACATGTATATTCAACAATAAAAGTTGATGATGAAAACAATACAACAGAAGTTCTCAGCATAATTATATATCTTTACGTAGGTGGCATTATCTTAGTACTGCCACACAATAAAACAGACAAAACGTTTCCTCCATTATTACAGTTTTTCATCCATTTCTACAGTCTGCCGTCGCGCGTCGAGAGAATGCGTGTCTGACAGCTGTCAGTTGAACAATTTCTAGTAGTAATAAGGATGAAATTCGCAAAACACATATTCGTTAGTATGAAACTGACCGCTCTCGACGGCCAGACTGTTTCTTACCAAATTCAGTTAAAAACAATTTTTTTCCAATTCTGTGACTTGCAAGCTGTGTCGATGTTTTTATATTTTTTGCATTAACGGTGTGAACCAAATATCCTTATTTTTTTCCGTTCGTTCACCTTCAGGGGTAAATAACTCACTGGCTACAAAATGGTGTCGACGTAAATATTGAATGGAATACGTGTAAAATTTTTGCTCTAAAGTTGGAAAAAAAATGTTTTTAACTGAATCAGGTAAGAAACAGTCCGGCCGTCGAGAGCGGTCAGTTTCATAATAACGAATATGTGTTTTGCAAATTTCATCCTTATTACTACCAGAAATTGTCCAACTGACAAATAAAAGGCCATACTTATGGCCTTTTATTTCAGACAAAAGTTAGTATCTAGGTTTGTATAAGAACGGTAACTTTTACTGTTATAGCCTGTATCATCCCATTGCTAGGTAAAGGCGTCTCCGTATTTTTTTTTTAACCTCCACGTTTTTGCGAATTATTCCACTTTGCCCCACTAAGCTGGTGGGGCAAAATGGAATGTCTAAATTTTTTCGGCGGAATCTGCTCCACTAGTTCGATTTGGTGGGGCAAATTGCACTCCAAAATTTTTGCCATTCCACTTTGGCCTATAGGTAGATAAGGCTATACATCATTCGTTGAATGGACACTAAAACTAATACAAAAACATCGGACATTGAATTCTATTGACACTTTATTGTTTAAAAAGTCAATGCTCTTGGAGTTAGAGGTGAAACAAAGTTAAATAATAGATGCTTAGAAGCTAAAAACCGGCCAAGTGCGCGTCGGACCCGCACAGATTGTATAGAAATATATAATCTGTGAAAATTTCAACTGTCTGCCTATTAGGTACTGCTCATGAGATACAGCCTGCTGACAGACAGATGGACGGATGGACGGACAGCGGAGGATTAGTAATAGGGTTCCATTTGGCTCCCTTCGGGTACGGAACCCTAAAAACTTGGACTAACTAAACGTCATTATAAAAACAAACACAACGCACACATAACATGAGATCACCAATTGTCCCCAAAGAATATACGTTTTTTTAAGATTAAGAACTTTAGGTAGGTAACATGGCGTAAAAAACAACGTACTTACTTATGGAAACCTAAACACCAATTATATAACTCACTTTCAATCATAATCCAAAGGATTTTAAAGGAAAATCAGTGAAAATCCTAATCCTTTCTAGTCAAATCATCTTTCATACAATCCATCCCTCGTTTCTTCAGTCTTACCCTTCTGTTAAGGCCATCCACTTTCACATGCAAAACTAAGTACAATATGCGCCACGAAGAATGAGACTTGACCGCGCTCCCCGTGCACTTTCCGTCGCCCCCATGACGCCCCGGCTCAGGGCCTCAAGTCTGCTATTACAATAGTGTCAGAATGGTCTATCATTGATTTCATAATTGTTGATTTTGATAAGTTTGGTAATCTACTAATATAATGGCGTCATTATGACTTTCCAATGGTCAGCCACTGACACTCCATTGAAAGAAATGGCACTTATTGGTAATCTCGTATATAATGACAAATGAATGACTGACTTAGGCGGTATCATTGGACGTATTGTACGACAATGCCCTTATAACACAATTCTATTACAAGACCATCGACCGACCAATGATCGACCATTATGAACTTAGCAGATTACGAACTTTTAGCAGAATGACAATGGGATCGTGTTGGAATGACGAATTTGTAAAAATAGCAGACTTGGACCCTTGACCTTATACCACTAAAGAGACCTATAAAATCGTCTACTGCGCAAGTCAAAACACGTGGTATGTCAAGTGATCAAGTCTCATCTTTAGTGGCACGTATTAAGCTGACCGTCGTATTTATAAGCTGACCTCGCACTGTACGGAAATCCTATACAATGCGAGATCAGCTTAAACTGGAAATGTACAGCTTGATGTGTGTGTAAAATCGTCTACTGCGCAAGTCAAAACACGTGGTATGTCAAGTGATCAAGTCTCATCTTTAGTGGCACGTATTAAGCTGACCGTCGTATTTATAAGCTGACCTCGCACTGTACGGAAATCCTATACAATGCGAGATCAGCTTAAACTGGAAATGTATAGCTTGATGTGTAGCCGTTTGTACCTACCAAAAATCCGCAAAACAACAAAAAATATTACAAAATAGATTCTTTGAACCGTGCCTTTAAATTTCTTAATACGTGTATCACGTTTTTCTTGCAATACATTGTCGGTCATCAGTTTTGCTGAGTCACAGTTATTATAATAGACGGGTAAATATGAAAGTTGTGATGCATCTAACCTTCGGGTTTTGTCTTAAGTTTTTCAATTATAGTTTGGTAGAACTAATTTAAATTAAGATTTGATATTTTATGGCACGTTAAGTAGTTGGTCCTGCGCCTGATCTCTCTCTCCGGTTGTTTTATTTGTTATATTACATATCATCACGCCTGTATTGCCAAAGAGCTAGGCAGGGGTGTCCCTATAGTGGGTACACCTGTAGTGGTTACACCGCCACATACCAACTACGCATCAAAAATATATGACGTCACACAAATCCTGCATCGCGCAGTTAGAGTTTACCGCGCGAACTCCATATTTATGACTATCCGAATTCAATCGCTGGGCACTGACCCTTGCTCGAAAACGAGGTGCCAGCAGTTGTTGCAGCTGAGCACGTAGCTTTAAATACCCCGTATAATAGTCATGATGAAAATCTAAGTTTGATCCAGGCTGTCCCCTTCTTGCTGCCCTCCAGCGACGCCCTAAGCCGAGGTTCGTACCCCACAGGGGGTGGCAACACAGGCGTGTGATGATAAATGTAATATAACAAATAAAAATAAAATTATTCATCTCCTTCGTCGCTAATCGATTCAAAGAAATAATAACTATATTACAAAAAATGTTTATTAATATGAGTCACTCTATTTACCTGAGTCAGTAAATACATACGAATGTTTGTGTAACAAATTATATGTACGTATTTAAATAGAATGGCCTCGTGTTTATACGCAATATCGTAAATAATATTTTCATAATGTTTTTACCATCTAACATTGATTATTTAGGCCAATAAATGGAGGAAAATCCGTCCAGTGACTGATTTTTAATAGAAAAAAAGCGGCCAAGTGCGTGTCGTACTCGCCCATGAAGGGTTCCGTAGCAGCAAGTAACATTGAATGAAAGGTAAATTGCGGTTTACGATTTATGACGTATTAAAAAAAAACTACTAGCTAGATCTCGTTCAAACCAATTTTCGGTGGAAGTTTACATAGTAATGTACATCATATATTTTTTTTAGTTTTATCATTCTCTTATTTTAGAAGTTACGGGGTTAGTGGTAAAATGTGTGTCCCCCACACACATTTTACCACTTTGGAAGTGTCTCTCGCGCAAACTATTCAGTTTAGAAAAAAATGATATTAGAAACCTCAATATCATTTTTAAAGACCTATCCATAGATACCCCACACGTATGGGACAGATGAAAAATTTTTTTTTGAGTTTCAGTTCTAAGTATGGGTAACTCCAAAATTATTTGTTTTTTTTCTATTTTTGTGTAAAAATCTTAATGCGGTTCACAGAATACACCTACTTGCCAAGTTTCAACAGCATAGCCCTTATAGTTTCGGAAAAAAGTGGCTGTGAAATACGGACGGACGGACAGACAGACAGACAGACAGACATGACGAATCTATAAGGGTTCCGTTTTTTGCCATTTGGCAACGGAACCCTAAAAACTACCCAAGCAAAGTTATTAAAAATTTTATGAGCTTGTAATCCATCTCGCAAGCCCAATGCTGGTTGGTGGATGTCACATGTCTTCGAAATTTGTGGTTCTAGGACATGCCGGTTTCCTCACGATGTTTTCCTTCACTGTTTTGAGAGCAGTGGTGATAAAATAATTTTCACAAACTAAAGTGCCAGCCTTTTTTTTTGTTTTTTTTGGGTGGGAAATTATCAAATAACTTCTCCCGCTCTGGGTGGAGCGGGAGGGTGTGTCAGACTCTTACTGACTAAAACTCACCCGTGTTCCTTCGGTTGCCCTGTTGTCAGGGGCCACGATGTCCCTTTCGGCTCGTATTCGCAGCCCCGGCAGGCATGGAGGACCCCGGTCCCTAGCGGACCCCGTCAATTCTGCAGACATCTCTTTGAGGCGCGCGTAAAACACAACGCGCCGTCGACCCGGGCTTGGTCCTTATCGGACGGCGAGCTACCCATTGCTCACCGTCCGCAAGCCCGCGCCTACGGTGGCCGGAAATCGGCTCGCGATTCCCGCCCCGGGCGTCTCCTCCTGCAACGGTTAGGGGCGTGAGGGCGCGAAATTTGCCTCTCCCTCACGCGTTCCGCCTCCTCTTTTGCAAGCATTACCGCTTCGCAGAAGGAGGTGACGGCCTGTCATTTCCTCTCGCTCCGTACCATGGCCTGAACCAGAGCCGGACGCGAGAGATCACAACTCGTAAGTGGCTATCGTTCCCACTGGGCTACCACTGCTCTTGGTATTTTAAAGGTATGAGGAACAGGGTGTAAAGTTCACTCATCCTCTATAGAAAAGGGAGGATCCTTCGACCAGACGGGTGTCGTGTCTGGCGGGTAACTGCCCAGCGGTTGAAGTTGGAAAGTTAAATATATGCCGCTCTCGCGGTAAACCCTAATTGTGCGATGCAGGATTTAGTGTGACGTCAGGATTTTGTGTGACGTTAGGATTTTGTGTGACATCAGGATTTTATGTGACGTCAGGACTTTTTGTGACGTCAAGATTTTGTGTGACGTCAGATCTTTGATGCGTAGTTCAAATGTGGCGATGTAGATGCTGTCACAGTATCTTTGTACCTACCTAAGTGTGAATGTGCCATCTACCTTGCCTTTATAATTTTCTTCAATAGGCATAGTGGAATCTCTAAACAAACTTCAAATATTGCCACCCATAAATCCTATGGGATTACAGACCCATTCAACCAACATAATAACAATTTGTTTTAAGGGAAAGCTTGCTTTTGTGATCACGATTTACTGCTCTTAAGGTTCAGGTAGACAGTTACCGTTATATCAGTAATTACAATCAATTTTGATAGTTTTAGTTAAGCACAATGGGGAAACAGAGTGATATTTCCATTGTCAGCCATTTTGGATTTGGGTGAATTCGAAGTTTGAATGGCGTGGTTTAAAGAAGTAGTCCACTTAGAGCACCCATCCGAATAGCACCTGCGACTCAGCAGCCTACTACTGGGATGTATTTGTTTTACAGGACGTTATTATATGAAAGATATCGATAGAACAAATTACGTATGTCCACATGGCTACACATCAAGCTATACATTTCCAGTTTATGCTGATCTCGCATTGCATAGAATTTCCGTACAATGCGAGGTCAGCTTATACTGGAAATTTATAGCTTGATGTGTAGCCGTGTGTTCGTAAGTATGTGTAAATAATAAACATTCTAGTGATTTTTATCGATATCTTTCATTTAATAACGTCTTGATAAACAAATACATCCCAGCAGTAGGCTACTGAGTCGCAGGTGCTATTCGGACGGGTGCTCTAAGTGGACTACTTTGGTTTTAAGTGTAATGTAAGTCATAGGTCTCGAGTTCGAACTCAAGTCACGCACCTCTGAGTTTCCGGATTCATGTGCGTATTGTATAATTATCACTTGTTTCAAAAACGGTGAAGGAAAACATCGTGAGGAAACTGGCCTGAGAGATGTTTCTCGACGATAATTATGTGAAGTCAAGTCAGAGGCCCATGGGCGGCATAAAAACTGTGACACCAGGTTAGTCACTAACCACACGAAAAATAAAGAAGAGTATTGCGATCCGATACTGATATATAAATATCGTTTTGATTGAACAAGCAAAAACTCATGTTTTTAACCGACTTCCAAAAAGGAGGAGGTTATATGTTCGTCGCGTATGTTTGTTTTTTTTTTTATGTATGTCCACCGATTTCTCAGTCAATTGTGGACCGATTTTGAAAATTCTTTTTTTGTTTGAAAGGGTATGCTCTCGAGGTAGTCCCATATAAATTTTATTAACTTTGCTTGGATGGTTTTTGAGTTAGCTTCAATAATACGTATTTTTTCCCACTTAGTATGTGGATGACATGTTAAGTTCCTCTCACTGTTATTTACATAGCAGGTAGTGGTATTCGAATTTGTGTGGGGGTAAATACCACAACTAAAAAGTGAAAAATAAAAACTTTTTATAAAACAAACAACCGACTTCCAAAAAACACTACAAGGTGAAAAATAACTATAATTTCGGAAGTCGGTGTCTTTGGTTTTGAATTTTCATTTTTTGTCACCGACTTCCGAAATTAAAGTTATTTTTCACTTTGTAGTGTTTTTTGGAAGTCGGTTGTTTTTTATAAAAAGTTTTTATATTATTAGCAAAGTTTTAAAGTATGTACTTAGTAGTAGTATAAGTATTTTGGTGCTTATTTATATTATAACCTAAAAGTTACATTCCTCAATAAGCAAAAAATAACATAATGTTTATGTCAATCATTATTTTATACAAATTACTTACAAATATTACCAAACAATTCAATTGTTTACTTTAAAATTTCGCATAACCAATGACATAACGATACAAAAACAATTTAATATATAGCTTGAAAACGAGTTCCGTTGGCCCAAACCTTGGCCCCAATGTGTGCCGAACATTGGCCGGTTACGTTGCACCGAAGTATACAATTATGTTGTAACTTCAAGTATTACTTAATGACATTAAGTATTAGTAAATTCTTGGTATTTTCTGAGTAAGTAATGGAACTTGGTTTATGAGATTTTTATGTCCGTTATTGTTTTTGCTTTTTTTTGTTTTTTTCGGGTGGGAAATTATCAAATAACTTCTCCCGCTTTGAGCGGGAGGGCGTGTCAGACTCTTACTGACTAAAACCCACCCGTGTTCCTTCAGTTGCCATGTTGCAGGGGGCCACGATCTCCCTTCGGTATTCTTCGCAAACTCTGCAGATTCCAGTTTATGCTGATCTCGCATTGTAAGAGATTTCCGTACAATGCGAGGTCAGCTTATACTAGAAAGTATCTCTCAGTAAAATGCTCTTATTTAATCACCACAGTTGCTTCCTTCATATTGACGATATCACACTAATATTATAAAGGCGAAAGTTTGTGAGTGTGTGTATGTTTGTCTCTTCTTCACGCTCAAACGGCTGGACAGATTTGGATGAAATTTGGCACACAGATAGTTTATAACCTGGATTAACACATAAGATACTTTTTATCCCGATATTCCCACGGGATCGAGACTTATGCGGGTGAAACCGCGGGGCGCAGCTAGTCAGACAATAAGATCAGGTTTTCCTATAATATTTTCATACAACAAAAATCATTGGATTACAACTCAGAAAAACCCTGCATATGGTATTGGATGAACTATACATACCTACCATAGCCAGGTTTTGGACCTGCACGCGTAGCATGACCACCGTAGAAACGAGTTTTGTCGACGGAAGAATAGACAAAATGACAGATTGTGATTGTTTATCTGTCATTTTGTCTATTCTTCCGTCGACAAAACTCGTTTCTACGGTAGTCATGCTACGCGTGCTGCAGTCTAAAAAGCCGGTCAAAAACCTCGGAGCCAGACAAAGAAATAAAACTATCCAAACTCAATAACTTTTTTCAAGTCTAACCACAACCTAACTGTTTACGAAACAGTATATTTGGGGTTTTTCCATATTAAAGTTATCAAATTGCTAAACTGCTAATGAAAGAAAATCATTATTAACGTGTTCATATAAATAGGTATCTCAGTGTCCATCTTTTTGTAAGTAAATTTAATCAGTCTTACAATGAAATTATAATATAATAATATGTATAATATATTTTGTTTCAAAATCTTTGAAACAGCTCCGTGCTGTCAGACTGATGACTAGAGATCGGATATTCGGATTCATAAAGTTGAGAAGTCGGCTATTATGGGATGCACTTTTGTATCGAAAAAATCCCGGGATTCCGGGATCGACAATTTGAGAATTCTGATTATAGAATCGAATGTATATTCGTATACGTTCAGGTGTTACAGGCTAATCTGCCGTCCTTTAACCAGAATGCTGTTAAGCCCAAAAAGTTATTTCCGAGAAAATGGCAAAAAACAAAAAAAAAAAAAAAAAATGCGGGTATCGTTGTTTCTTAAAAACTATGATTGTTGGACACATCAATTGATATTCATTCTTTTCTCTTTATCCTAAAGAATCCTTTCTGTCCAGAAACTCTTAAAGAAGAAGTGTGGGTTAGACGCTTTCTAGTGATGGAATCATCATAAATTGTGTTACTTAAGGACATACAATATGTTTATATCTCTGAAACTATTTATATTGTAAAAATGTTTCTTAGACAGAATGATAGAGAATTTTGAACTCTATCACTTTCAATTAAAAAGTAAAAATTGGCCATTTGAGGGATAACGGCTTTCTAGTTAAAGGACGGCAGTAATATGAAATGCACTTTTGTATCGATCGCAAAGATTTTGCGATCCCGGAATTGATAAATTTAGTATTTTTTGACTATAGCAATGCTAGCTAATGTTGTAAAGTAGGTTGCCAAATTGGCATAGCACATAGTTATCGATCGAACAGGGGGCCTACCACCAGCTCAAAAGCAGTATTATTTTAATATTACTTTAGTGGGAGAAAGAGATGGAGATGTACGTCCCGTAGAGCTTCATCTCTTTCCCACACTGAAGTAATATTAAAATAATACTGCTTTATGAGCTTGTGGTAGGTCCCCAGGAGTGGTGAAGTTTAGGTATGTAAAAGACACGAAAAAGATTTCGTTATTTTCTATTCCTATTTTCAAATTCTTCCCATTAGCGGATATATCCGCAATACTTCATTCGTAACAAAAACAAAATAATAATCATCATCACACTTCTTCGTAATAATTGTGTAACAGCTCAATGTGGACATGCCCCGAATGGCAGCGGTGTAGCAAGTCGGTCAGCGCTAGTGATGTGGCGAGTAGGCAAGGACTCGACTAAATCTGTACCGATATTTCTTTTGCGATTTTTACTGATTATTAAATGAACACTAACAATATTATAAAGAGAAAATATTTTTATTTTTGTTTGTAATGAATAAACTCAAAAATTACTGGACCGATTTTAAAAATTCAACTGTAAACAATCTGTAATCTATTTGTTTATAATGTATAAGTACCAATATTATGGACTAGCTTCTACCCGCGACTTCGTCCGCGTGGAGTAGCTACTTTGGGCTAACGCTATCTTTAATCCGCGACTTCGTTTAAATAAAGGTGTTTTTTTTTTTTAATAATGCGTACCTATGTTAGCTATTTTAGGTACCTACATCACGCTTTAATCAGTAAGCCGACGTTCGCACGGACGTAATAAAATCGCAGCGGGATTTTATCGCGCACTGTATTTTCAACTCTCGGTGTTAAGCCGAGCGTTGAGAATCCAACGCGCTGGAACGCACTCTAGTCCCAGCTCGTTGAAAAAACACACTATTGGATTTTCAACTCTCGGCGCTAAACAGAGCGTTGAAAATCAAGAGCACGAAAAGAAGAACCAGATCTCGATAGGGCAACAATTATAGTTTCCCGTGCGAAAAACACTCTAGGCGTAAATCTATTCCTACGTGCTTAAATGTTTGCCCCTGGGCCTTATTAAATGTTACCCCAAACGATACCTTCACCGGAAATCGCGTGCAGTACTTGATCATTATTTTGCTGCGATGTTATTTTAAAACTGCGATATCTCCTAAGATATTTATTGAAATCGAATGATGTAAACGGCAATTTTGTTTTAAATTAAATACTTGTGATGAATAATGTATTTATTTGGATAAGGATTAATGTCATGTTTATAAAAACACCTTCGTAAATAACGCATTACTTTTGAACAAATTTGGATAGCATAAAAAAGGTTAGAGTGAGCCAACCTTAAAAGATAGACATATGCTGTCGCGGACTTTTTTTTAGAACTTTTAAAGGGGAAAAATTCTGTCATACATGATTTTTGCGAAACTTTAACTGTTTACGCAGCGCTCGCAGCGGAAGCTCTCAAAAGGAAAAAATTAATCCCGATTTTGAAACATTCTTCATTGGTGCTCCGCTCCTATTGGTCTTAGCGTGATGATATATAGCCTATAGCCTTCCTCAATAAATGGGCTATCTAACACTGAAATAATTTTTCAAATCGGATCTGTAGTTTCTGAGATTAGCGCGTTCAAGCAAACAAACAAACAAACAAACAAACAAACTCTTCAGCTTTATATATTAGTATAGAAGTATATAGAAGTATAGATTAGATATTTGTAAACTTGATTCAATTACCAACGAGGATGAACGATTTTAAATTGTGTTTGTAGTTTTGAAAATATAATGAAGACTATCACGCTTAAATTCTCCGAGAGAGGTAAAAAGAGGTGTATGGTGAATCCACATTGTAGCCAGCAGTTCTTTTTATGTTTAAACAAGCCCCTTTTTCGTACGGGTTTTATGATTTGACAAAACATCGTTTATTTTTATTTTTATATGGTAGTTTAATACTAATGTTAGGCACACAAACCTTCCGAAATGAATTTGTCCCGATATTCCTAAGGGATCGCGACTTATGCGGGACCGTGGACCGTGGGACGCAGCTAGTAATTCATACAAACGATCGCGTAGAACGCGTAGGTACTTGCGCAATGATCGTTTTAGTATAGGGCACGAGGTACACCCTTCATGGAAGTGATCATTGAGAGGAACATGTAAAACAAAACTGTCTATAAATTTAGCATATAAAGCTAATTTCTTAATGGAAAATAATAACAAAAACCTTTTTTCATACGTCTTTTTAGTACACACGGCTACACATCAAGCTATACTATTCCAGTTTATGCTGATCTCGCATTGTATAGGATTTCCGTACAAGGCCAGGTCAACTTATACTGGAACAGTATAGCGTGATGTGTAGCCGTGTGTACCTACCTAATAGTTTTTGTGATTCCAAGTGAAGAAGCTTGGTTTTTGCTGTAATCTGTAAGTTTTTTGCAGTCACTTCTTGTCATGTAGGTATTTAAGTAGGTAATTTGAATATACTTATAATTGTAAGGTCATTAAAGAATTTATGTTAACAATGAATCAGAAGTTTGGTAATTGTTTTAAAGTACCTAATTTACAAAACTGTTGAATTATGTAAGTGGTTATTGATAATTGAGGAAGTAGGTACTCACGGCTACACGTTAAGCTATACATTTCCATTTTATGCTGATTTCGCATTGTAAGGGATTTCCGTACAATACGAGGTCACCTTATACTGGAAATGTATAGTTTGTTGCATAGATATATATATTTCTATGGTTTGTTGTGTAGCCGTGTGTACCTTGAAGTACACCTTTGTTTTTATTGTACATACATCAAAATACAGAGTATCTTTGTAAAAATTTATTAACCTTTCTCAAGAATTGGGCTATAAAATGCAAAAATATTTTTCACTAGCGGATGTCACGTGGTTTCACCCGCGTAGTTTCCGTTCCCGTGAGAGTACGGGGATAAAATATAGCCTATGTTACTCGCTGATAATGTAGCTATCCATTGCTGAAAGAATTTTTCGAATCAGTCCAGTAGTTTTTAAGTTATTTGCTACATACAAAATACAAATCTTTAATAAAGATTAAGATTTAGGATATAGTGGTGCCGATTCCCTTGTTCACAAACTAAACTAAATTTAAGTTCAGTGCATCTTTTTTTCTATTTCATTAAGAAATGGACAGAAGATAAATTTTAGTTTAGTCCTGTCAAATTAATCAGCGCCTGTCACTACTCCATACAAGTTTAGACGTGATTAAAAACTTGCCCACTAAAATTACGTCAATTTACGTCAAGCGCTGATTAATTTGATAGGACTAAACTAAAATTTATCTTCTGTCCTTTTCTTAATGAAATAGAAAGAAAAAGATGCACTGAACTTAAATTTAGTTTAGTTTGTGAACAAGGGAATCGGCACCAGTATGTAATTTTATAGGATTTAGCATGTAAGGCCCCTCTATCGCATTGGATCGCAGATCTGTAATGGTAGTTAGGATAAGATTTTCGTAAATAAATAAATCATCTAAAATACTGGTATTCAGCTGCATCCGGTTAGACTGGAAGCTGACCCCAACATAGTTGGGAAAAGGCTATTCAGATGATGAGTCATAAAGACATCGAAGTCATTGTCCAACTAATAATAAGTAGATTTATTACAGCTTCTCATTCTTGCATTGTTCATCTGTCTTCATAAGTTATACTACGCTGACCTACAGTCTTGTAACTATAAACAAATTGACTCATCAGCTGTGCGGAAGGAAGGAGCTGTTAACTGTTAACATTATATTAACCTCGAACATAAAAGGAAAGAAGTGTTGACAATATCCGTCTTTTCCGGATATTTGAAGGTCCACTACTTTCTTCGTGGTATTTAGAACTAGCTGCTCACCGCGTGGACCCTAATTCCTTTTCTTAAATAAAAGTAAGCCTAAATTACTTCTTATTGCATCAGTTATCTGCCAGTGAAAGGCCTGTCAAAATCGGTCTAGCGGTTTCGGAGATTAGCCGGAATAAACAGACAGACAGACAAAAAAAAATATTGATATTTTATTTGTTTTGTGACAACTTTATTTATTTTACCAGTGACTTTTTTCTTCAATTAAAATTACGTTGAATTTCTCATTGAAGACGCATTGGCGTCAATGCTACTTCTGGCTGTTGACTCCTGATTTCGATCTCCAGATCAAACTTAGGAGCTGACGGCCAGAAGTTTTTCGGAAGACGGCCTTCGTGCAGACAAAAATTTTATTCATAACAAACTCTTAGTACCACAGTCCTTGGCTTGATTTTCTGCCCAGTTACCAGCAATAGATTCGCCTCTATTACTTACATGAATCTTAGCAGAAGAAAGAAAAATGATATGCCGACAATGAGAAAAAATACAGGCAGCACGCGTAGCATGACCACCGTAGAAAAGAGTTTTGTCGACGGAAGAATAGACAAAATGACAGATAAACAATCACAATCTGTCATTTTGTCTATTCTTCCGTCGACAAAACTTGTTTCTACGGTGGTCATGCTACGCGTGCTGGTATGCCAAAACAAACATAATGAATAACATATTTTCTCGGGCATTGAACCATGAACCAATCACGATATACAGACGCAATAGTAATAATATGTATACAGTTCTAGCTGCCTGCTCCGGCTTCGCATGGGTAGCACTAAGTAGGCACTTATCTCACACGCACACAAACCACTCAAGAGCATGCATGCACTAAATTTGATTCCTACATTTTCAAAAAACGGGCGAAGACACTGATTCCTGTAACACAGGTACCACCTAGCTCAGGAGTCAGGGCTTCAAATTAAAATATCAGAACTTTTTTATGTCAATAAAACATTTTTATTATTATTTTTATATATATTTAAATATCTCGGGACCTTAGGGTCCCGGTCTTTTGGAAGGCGTACGAGGGGCCGAAGCCAACTCGCAGAGGCCCCTTAGACAATTTGATATGGAATGAGGTACCAACTGACAATTATCCCAGTATGCACTTTGCAAGTGCACCCAAGGACAATCCCTGGTTGGTGTAGGACTATTGCAGAATATGGAAACAAATCTATTGGACTATGGGTTTGGGTGGCTTAAGTTGACTGGTGACCTGGAACTATGTACATACCTACCTACCATATCTACCTAACTACCTACACCTACCTAAAACCTTGTCTTGAGAATAACGAAAACAACAAAAAAAAATAGCAAAATCGGTCCAGCCGTTCACGTGTGATGCCGTGACCAAGAGAAATAGGGATTCATTTGTATATTTATAGATATATAGATAATATCGCCTGTATTCCCCGAAGGGTTAGGCAGAGGTGTACCCATAGTACACCCCCATTTCGCCAGTTTTGTTTAAGTCTCATGTAATAGGGGGTGAGCCTATTGCCAATCCAGACTCCGGGCTGCTACTGAGAATTTCCAGATGGAAAAACCCAATAGCTCTTTGTCCTATCCGGGAATTGAACCCAAGATGAAGCTCAGCAGTAGCGTATACTAATACTTATTAGAAAATTAATAAAATAAACTTTAAACCACATTTAATAAGAGCAACCCAGCTCATTCTGTTAGCAGGTGTATTTAATAGTTAATTTGGGAGCCCCATAACTTAACATTAGTGGTTATTGCAATGGATATTTGTATGGGATTACCATTTGCTTGTCACAAAATGTGTCACTCGGTTCTCGGTAAAAAATATTACAATGATATTGGAAAAGTACTGATAAATTCGCGGAAAGTAAGATGGGTCATGTCGTTTATGTATTTATAAATGACTAACACCAGTACCTTAATTGCGTAATGCACGATCAATCACAATTTGTTTCGATTTAAAACATATTGCTAATAAATCAAAATAAATAAATAAAAACGTGTGGCACTCTGGGACTGCCGCGGTAAAGCTATTGCATAGCATTTGTAACCTCCATACTTCCTATTTGTCAACGCTACACTTGGGATGATGACGTGATGACATAAAACAAAAATTACGTTCCCAGGACAACATCACGTTGTCATGGGAACCGTCATTACATGGTAGGCAGAGTGGGGGTGTTAGGTTTTTTTCGTTACGGAATTTCTTGATTCGGTCGCCGCGCTCAAAGCCCGCGATAAAAGCTATGTAATAGCTTAATAAAATATCTTCAATTCAGACCGAAATTAGTCCATAAGTTGTTAGTGGTTAGTAACAGATTGTGCTGACATGCTATATTAGTGTTGTTAGTAATATAATTAATTAGTTTATAACTAATCCATTGCTTCATAAGTTGGAAAGAAATTAAACAAATTTGTCATAATTGTTTATGAAAAAAGTTACGTAATTAGGGTATAACTGGTTTCTGGAAAAATCAATACAAAAATTACCTAACCAATTGTCAAACGCATTAAAACTGATGTATTATAATTGGTTGAATGTATTATCAACAGCCAATCAGATCACTTGATCAACAAGCAGAAGGCCATTTCTCGTAATTAAAACGTTTCACACTCGCAATCTCATCTCAGCGACTATCAATGTCAAAAACTTGACAAAAATCTAGATAAAATTTAGGTTAATCAGAAGCATTTTTGACAGATTAAGACTGGAATGCAAATGTTTGTATAATGTTCTTTTGAAATAGAAAAAGTACTATTACGAACCCAAGTATGACGCTTCTTAATGTGACAGTTTTTAAGATAGAGCACAAACAAAAACCTCGACCCCTGTCTTACAGGATGTCCTAGGGGTCGAGACCTCATTGTTGTAACGTATACTGAAAGTTTCGGAAATAAACTACTATTACTAAAAAAAAAACTGGCACTCCGGGAGTGCCGACAGAAGTGAAAACTTGAACAATTAAAAAAAAAAACTTCCAAAACCTTTAAAGTAAATACTTGCATAGAACATTGATCCGTAACGTAATATAAATGAAAAGCACAATCGCGTTTACAAAAATGAGGTATCGGTAATGGTGTCGCAAGTTCAATTGTTTTTTTCCCATCTCTAAAATGGCCAACGCGCCTAAAGAAGTTTTCACTTCAAAAGAAAACCTTGAAAAAAATCATGTTTTCTGTTATTGAAATCATATTAATCTTATTACTCACATTATGAAGCCCATATTTACCCCGCCATCAATCATCGCCCCTTAGTAGGGGGTTTTCCAATAATATTACCTATTAGCATACATTTCCGCACACATAGGTTTAGTACCTCGAGGCCAGTGTCTTGTTGACATTATGTTAATTAATATACCAAGACGTCATTCGCATGAATACTAGGTTTATTAAGACAATTTGTATAATTTCTGGGAAGTGAAAGATATCATTAACTTAGTTAAAGGAAATACCACATTGACGTAGGTACTGAAAGGTAGTATAATTAGAGCTCCTGAGGTTGTTTCAGCGCGTTTAGCATGAACACAATAGAAACGGATTTTGTCTACCGAAGAATAGACAAAATGACAGATAAACCATTTAAGGGGCATGGGTGGAAGGTATTTCACCTGTTTCCTTTTATGTGTATTTGAGATGAAGCGTAATCAAAAGAGCGGAACAGAAACTTCAACTTGCAGTAAATAATAATACAGTGTGAGTCTTCATAATGTGCACATGTCGAAATGAGGGAATCTATGCTTAATTTTATCGACGGAAAAATTGGTAAAAAAGAAATTAAATTCTTTTTAAAAAAAAAAAAAATTTTTATTCTCTTGGGCGTCTTATTTATAAATTTTACAATTATTGTAAAAATTGATGAAAAAAATACAGATTTTTGCTAAAAAAACATGTTTATTTTCAATTGAGGGTAGTTTTTTTTTCTCAATTTTAATTTTATGTGGACGCCTACTTACTTCCAATCATTATGGAGTTTGTTTTATCGCGATAGCTGATTCAGTTTAAAAGTTAAGCATAGATTCCCTCATTTCGATATGTGAACATTATGAAGAATCACACTGTATAATTATCACACGTATCAAAGTCTAATTAAATTAGTAGGTACAAAATAAATTAATGACATAATATCTAACTGTCTCGCGACGGTTTACAAGGAAGAGAGCGACGCTACTTCACGCTGTAGGTAACGCCCCGGATTGTGGCTTAAGTGTTGCCACTTACAAGGGTGCGTTACTAACTAACTTATAAATTAACTAAATACAGGCGACGCCACGTATAACTAACTAATGTGCGTGCACAAATTCACAATACGTGACGCCACACAATCACAATCTGTCATTTTGTCTATTCTTCCGTCGACAAAACCCGTAAAAAACCTGTTTCTGTGGTTGTCATGCTAAACGTGCAGAAAATACACTACCGTTATTCCTATTTTGTAACTTAGAGCTTTTAGGAAGGACTTCAATCATTTCCTATCACTTCAATTTTGTTCATTATCTAGCAACCCGCCTCGCATGGTTTTTACGACTTCACAAAACATCGAGATTTTTTATTATCTGCTAGTTTAATATTAATGGATTATACACAAAACTCTTTCGGAATAAATTTTCTAAATGATGGTGAAAATTGCGTCAAAATTCGATGTTGAAAAAGTTAGCAAATGAGTAAGGATGGTAACGGTAGACATTTTAAAATCATCACAGCAAGGGGCGATTTTTCTTGCCAATCCACACTTTGGTTTTTAACAGCATAAAAATGTATTGCCTTTTAGTATAGCCCGTAATCAATGGAAGTTTACATGCTAATTATGTTGAAATACACAAGACATGATTATCTTGTTCTGCGTGAGCCTTTCTTAATACCACGACCACCAAGGTCAACCGGTGGTCACACCACTCGACGTCACCAGAAACTGACCCCCTAGTGAGGTGAATGGATGAAGCAACTACTAATCGCTTTACCGATGACTTTAAACGGTCCTTAAATGTCTGCAGCACTTTATGGAAACGCTGAATAACAGAAAGGTATGGTCATATTTTAAGTCATTTTTTTTGTGGTTATTTTTTTTCTTTCTCCATAGGATCAATATCGCCTGGCTAGCTACCGCCATAACTATAATGTTAACAGCATTGTTGTGTTTCGGCAGTTAGAGGTAAAATAGCCAGTTCCTCTGTGGTTGAGGATTTCGGGTGAAGCTCGCTTCCACCTTCGGCCTGATTATCACTTACCATCAGATGTGATAAAGGCTAAGAGCTTCCCCGTGTGGTTAAAAAAATTGCTTATAACCAATACGAGAGAAGGTTATGAGGATGAGGAGTATGAGGAGGAGGATGGGGGTTATGAGGATTATAATTTCGAATTAATAGCAAATCTAATACACAACCTGCCATATTAAAATGGCATGTATTTCATCAAATTTCTATTAATTCCCATTTTGCTTTCTTAAAAATATTATTGAACTCTAATATAATGATTGCGCCTCTTTTTGTGAACATCAAATAATTCTTATTTTGAGGTCCTAATAATAATACTAAATAGTCAAGTAACTGTGACCAAATGTAGCGCTCGCCGGCTATTGCTATTAAAATGAGGCTCATTTATGTAAATCAAATCAAATGTTTATTTGCCAGAAATACATTGTTTTGGTACACCTTATAACCTAAGTGGATCAGTAAAATATTTCCAGATTAAAATTAAAGTAACTTCTTGCGACTGTAATTCAAATCATCATCAATTCCTTTTCGTCCAGCACGCGTAGCATGACAGCCATAGAAACGGGTTTTCTACGGATTTTGTTGACGGAAGAATAGAGAAAATGACAGATTGTGATTGTCTATCTGTCATTTTGTCTATTCTTCCGTCGACAAGACCCGTTTCTATTGTGGTCATGCTAAGCATGCAGTCGTGTACAGTATCCACTCCAGCCAGTTGCAAATGAAGATCATTGTCAATATTAACATGGTTCTTATAAAAATATGAATATTAATAGGTGTCTTGTTGCATTGTTTGCAAATAACTTCCATTTTGTTTCCGCATGGATTGAGCCAAGGTTAAGTAAAGTTATTATTATATTTCCCTTGTAATCAGTAGATTATTGTGCCATAGAGTCGGATTATATAGTAATAACAACAGTTTCTGTGTTATTATATTAATATTAGAAACGAAAAATAGTTCCATTATTATACACAACGTTTATGTTGAAATAAGTAAATATTTCTGTACTCTATGTTCGACGATATTATAAAAGTAAAAAAATTGTAAAGTCTTATATTAAAGCTTCAATAATACGTATTTTTTCCCACTTAGTATGTGGATGATATGATAAGTTCCTGTCACTGTTATAAACATAGCAGGTAGTGGTATTCGAATTTGTGTGGGGTAGGTCCCACAGTTAAAAAGTGAATAGTCGGTGTCTTTGGTTTAGAATTTTCTTTTTTGCCACCGACTTACGAAATTATTTTTCACTTTGTAGTGTTTTTTTTTGGAAGTCGGTTGTATTTTTTTTGTAAAAAGTTTTTTTGAATATCGAATGTTGAGTAGGTAACTTTTTAAATAATACATCATGTGGTTACCTATCTGCGTCTTTTTTCTTATAATATCATTGTTTGTATTATTAAAGTTTGTTATGTTATAATTTTATTATTAGATTTTCTGAGGACGAGGACTCGGACTCGGCACAATTTTTGTGAGGCCTATCACAAGGCTGAGTTGATTTATTGAAATATTCTGATGTTTCTAACTCATTAAAATGTTATCGATGACCGGATATAAATTAAAATAATTTGAGCCAGGGGCATAGCTAGTAAATAGTAATCCATCAAGGGATTTTTTTTGCCATGCCAACATGCTTGATTTCATTACATAATCACCTTGAAAATATTCAAGATGCAACGACAAGCCTTTAAAATTACCCGACCACACAGCATAAAAGGAATCCCATACAACCTTCAACAAAATAATTACAAGAACATCGAAACCAGTAGTTACATACTACCTTAATAATTAATGAGTACATCCGACCAAATATGGTTGGAGAACACCCATTCCGATCAATTACATAATTTACTAGTAGCGCCCCGCGGTTTCACCCGCATAAGTCTCGATCCCGTGGGAATATCGGGGTAAAAACTATTCTATGTGTTAATCCAGGTTATAAACTATCTGTGTGCAAAATTTCATCCAAATCCGTTCAGTAGTTTTTGCGTGGAAGAGTAACAAACATCCATCCATCCTCACAAACTTTCGCATTTATAATATTATTAAGGATATTAATAATATAATTAAAGTAGGATATTATAAATATAAAATAAAAATAATAATAGTAGGATTTTTAGTATTTTACATGGAGCGACTGCTGTACTGGGTAACATGATACCCCGTGGTAAAACTGGTTGTCAGACTTTCGGGCTTCTGACTACCCGTAACGACAGTCAAAGAACTACGAATGACAGCCAGGACCAGCGGCCAATTACATAATTATTAAACCATAAGTGACCATAGCCAATGGGTGTCAAGGCAAAGGCGTAGCTGTATGACTATAAAGTTCAGTGCTGTGTTTTAATCATCTTCCTTATAAGTTCAATTACTGGTAAAAATAGTCTGTTATTATTGGTAACACAAGGCTGTTTCTTTATTAATAAACTTCTCCTTTTTGGAAGATGTGTAAAAAGTTGTAATCCCAGTGCCCAATTTATAGAGTTACTAGTTGTTGTCTGGTTTATACGCTGACAGTGACTGAACCCAGTGACTAGGAATTTCGGACCCAGTCAGTGGGTTCTTGTAGACGAGATTGGCAATAAGTCAGTAAGTCAGCCGGGGGAAGCTACCGGGCCAGAAAATAGACGGGTAGGTTAGTCAACTGGACTGACTAGAGGGCACGAGGTGAGCACTGCACGCTTAGCATACCTACCTACAATAGAAACGGGTTTTGTCGACGGAAGAATAGACACATTTTGTCTATTCTTCCGTCGACAAAACCCGTTTCTATGGTTGTCATGCTTTGCGTGCTGGACTGGGTTGAAACTAGCGTCTACACACTGGACTGACTTACTGTACTGTTATATTACTGGGCTCGTATAAACCTGCTTTTACCTAAATACCCAAGTACCTAATTGCAAGAACAATTACCTAAAAGGTTTCGTTCATAAAATCAAGTTGCCAAAGAGTACTCATGAAAACTTTGAAAGCTCCCTGAAATTCTAAAGTAAGCCGCATAATTAAGCCGAAACTGAAAATGTTGAAGTTAGTTGAAAGACTCTGTGAAAATGACAGTTCAATTGAGACTTCCGTTGTAGAAACTTGGTCCGTGGTTGACAAATCCGGTTCATGAAAATTTAAGTGAATTTCATCTCTAGATTTATATCTATACTAGCTGCACCCCGCGGTTTCACACGCATAATTCTCGATCCCGTGGGAATATCGGGATAAAAAGTATCCTACGTGTTAATCCAGGTTATAAACTATCTGTGTGCCAAATTTCATCCAAATCCGTTCAGACGTTTTTGCGTGGAAGTGTAGCAAACATCCATCCATCCTCACAAACTTTCGCGTTTGTAATATCAGTAAGAAGTAAGATTTCTGCATAAAATAAATGGAATTTCATGTTAATGGCATTTCGTGTCTGTCTGTGTGACCGGGTTGTTCTTCTAAACTATATAACGGATTTTGATGCAGTTTTCACCAACATTTAGGAAAGTATATGTGTATACATTAATACTTACCAAAGATGTAGAATAGAAATCTTGAGGTTTTGACATGTCGCCATTGTACCCTTGCGAAGCAGGGGCGGGTGCCTAGTACTATACACCGTGAAATTTGAATCACAGTTTTGCTAGAACAAACGTTGTTCAGACCATGGTCTACTACCATTCTACAGCATCCAATAAACAAAAAACATAATTGGTTTTTGAAAAAACACAAAAAAAAAAACAAAGTTTAAAATGTTAAGATTATCGTTACTTCCTACAACACAGACACCACGCATGAGACACAGCATTGTTTACAGGGAAATGTACCTCCATAAACGAAATTTAGTAAGCAGTAGATAATCTTTTAGACATTTTAAACTTTGTCTTTTTGTGTTTTTTCAAAAACCAATTTATGTTTTTTTTTTTATTGGATGCTGTAGAATGGTAGTAGACCATGGTCTGAATAACGTTTGTTCTAGCAAAACTGTGATTCAAATTTCACGGTGTATATACAATGTCATTATCTGCCTAGCCTTTTCCCAACTATGTTAGGGTCGGCTCCCACACTAACCGGATGCAGCTGAATACCAGTATTTTACATGGAGTAACTGCCTATCTGACCTCTACAACCCAGTAACTGGGTAATACGATACCCCTTAGACTTTCGGGATTCTGACGACACGTAACGACTGTCAAAGATCCACGAATGACAGCCGGGACCAACGGCTTAACGTTCTTGCCGAGGCACGGAGCAGTCTCGGTATGTATCATCCATCGGTCATCCATCCACAAAGCGACCGCGGCAAGCGTCGCTTAACTTTCAATCGACCCGTGCAGCTGTTATTATTTAGCCACAAGCTCCTTCGACTAAGTAAGTATAATAGGAATAAAATACAGTCCTCTATATTAGAAAGTAATTAAAAAATATGCGAAATAACACCAAATAGTAACATGCTGGGAAATACTAAAAAGTCAACCAACACAGTAAAATACGCACGTCTCAACAATGTTATTTCTTATTATAGAAAGACATTCCAACATTGTGCATATCGTTGTATGTTATTTTTACATCTCAATGTGCATGGAAATTACCTACCGCCCAAAGGTCATTGCGTCGGGAAGCCCGGCGGCGCGTACGCAGTCTCACGTGGTCCATTCACGCGAATAAATCACTGACTAGTGATTATTAAAGATTTTGTGCGTTTGATTGGGAAATGGAATACCTACTTTTATTTTTCACTCTTTCGATATCTTTCAATAAACTTTGCTACCTATGTATTTCGGAAGAACACAAACGAAATAGTGTACGAACATTTAAAAAAAATGCTAGTTAGCTCAAACTTTTGAATTGTCAAGGAGTCGGTCAGTTAGTCAGAAAGTTGAAGTAAGTTGCCCATTCCAAAACGTAGATTTCTATGAAGAAGAATGTGCAAGAAACTCATAGGACACTGTTTTAAAATCAAGATATTAGATAGCTTTGTCTCAAAATACACGTGGTGTTATAGTTTGACCGCTGTACCGCGCCTTGGGAAGGCGCGCGGCGAGACGGGGGAGCAGTGCAGGCCGCTAATTCGTCAAAGCTCTCGGCGCACGGCGTCCCGCCCGCCGCTCATTGGTCAACACTGCCCCCCGCCTCGTCGCGTATTCCTAAGGCGCGGTACAGCGGTCTTGGTCAAACTATAGTTGTAACCTCAGACCAAATAAAAAACCAAGACAGCACTGCGAACAATACACTACACCTCCGCTGTGTGCGAACACGTTCAAACGCACACATTTACAACCACTTATAATCAAACTACACCCATCATGTTAACGAAACCGGCTTCACGTCACTGTTGCCAGCGCAATGTCATAGTATAAGGAGAGGAAGTACGTTATCTTCATACAAATGCACCGCGCGCGGCTTGTATGTGTGCGTCATAGTTCTAGCGTCGCCGCACGCACACTTAAACAAAATCTCAACCAGTTTCTCACGAGAAACGGGTCGAGATTTTTGCCGCGCGCGGTGCGTTTGTATGAAGATAGCGTACTTCCTCTCCTTATACTATGGCTATGTCTTGGTTTTTTATTTGGTCTGAGGTTGTATCATGTTAAAATAACCTGAGATTAGACATTGAAATGGATAAGATTGCAGGATAACAATGTTTTTTTGTCATAAATCTAATCTACCTAGCCTGTATTGTCCCACTGCAGGGCAAAGGCCTCCCTCTCCCTTTTCCACACAATTCTGTCCATTGCTAGTGTCGGCCAGTCCTTTCGGTAGGAGTCAAGCTCGACCCGCCATCTTCGTCTCTGACTGCCGCGATGTCGTCGTGCGTTTAATGGGACCCAATCGGTGGTTCTCTTAGCCCATTTGTCATCTGACATGCGGCAGACATGTCATAAATACATTATGTTAAAATCCTTACCGTTATTCTATCGAGATATTTATAGATGCAGCGATAGGTCAGATATATAGAGAGATGGTTGGCGATAGAGCAACTAACTGGTTGCCGATAGAGCTATAAAAAACACGAATGCATAAATATCTACAGTAAATGTTTTGCAAAATATAATATGTTATTTGAAAAACTTGAATTATTTTAAGTTTTAAGTTAATAATAAACTTGTCTTCTAATCGGTAATATAACACAACAACTTCGTAAAGCCCCAAGACACCTGCCGATCGCTAACGGCAGTGGCTTATTTGGAAAGCACTATATCGATTGCATACTCAAGTATGGCCGCTGCAAATATTATCTGGCGAAATGGGGTATTATTAATTCATTCAACATCCAGTGCTAGTGTGGTGCTCCTGAACAGACTATGTCTCGTTTGCTAGAATGTTCCAAACGTCGGTTCATCTGCACCCTTGATCTGAACAACGCCTCTGATGCCGCAATAAACGTGGCCACTTAATGGGCCCAAACAGTTTCGACGAAACGAAAAAGACGACGAGAAGACCACAACATTTGTAGATAGATACCTACAATGCAGAATGCATGAGGGAGAGGCAAATTTCGCGCCTTTACGTCCCTTGTCGCCGCAGGAGACGCCGTGGGCGTCGGGAATCCCCGGCCGATTCTCGGCCACCGTAGGCGGGGGCTTGCGGACGGTGAGTAATGGGTAGCTCGCCGTCCGATAAGGACCAGGCTCGGGTCGACGGCGCGTTGTATTCCACGCGCGCCTCAAAGAGACGTCAGCAGAACTGACGGGGTCCGCTAAGGTCGATGCTTGCCAGGGTCGCGGGAATGTCCGAAAGGGATACCGTGGCTCTTGGCATCACATAGGCAATTGAAAGAACACGGGTGGGTTTTAGTCAGTAAGAGTCTGACACGCCCTCCCGCTCCGCCCAGAGCGGGAGATGTTATTTGATAATATGCTACCAAAAAAAAAGGTTCAGGCACCTGTCAAAAGTATCAAAGCGCCTATTTTTTTTTTGTCGCGAGTGAATGATGAACGTCATCTTAATTTTTTTTTTCATTGTAGAAATGCACCTCTTGTCAAAGTGACGTCAACTGGTGGCGTGAATTTTTTCATGAAAATCCTCATTAAAACAAAAACTATTCGAACTTTTTGCTTGAACTAATGTAACCTGCGATTAGCTTTTTTCTTAGAAGGATCAATGTTCAGTAATTACTGGTTTTAGAACGATCGGTATGTGTATAGACGTCATAATAGTAGTGCGTCACAGTGATGCTAACATTCAATTTAGAATTTTCCATTAATGACGCAGTTGTTTTTATTGTTTACAGTTGGATTTATTAGCGTCAGGACCGATTTATCAATGGTCAAATATTTTTTATCAGAAGTATAAATATAACTTGGTTTAACACATTTTCTATGTAAAAGCTGTAAAACAATTTTTATTTCTCATAATGATTTGAAAAGCGGTCCTTAATGATAAACTAGAACTTTTTTTGTTGTATTTAGCCTCTCGAACGACGACAAAAAATCAAACACTAATTGACAGAGGAATGCTGTAAGGCAAGAATTTAAAAAAAAATACGACATATTTTTTTAATCTACACTAATAATATTATAAAGAGAAAATATTAATATTTTTCTTTGTTATGAATGAACTCAAAAACGACTGGACCGATTAAAAAAAAATCTTTCATCAGTAGAATGCTATATTATCAATAATATGTAGACTATAATTTATAAAAATATCACGCGAGCGAATCCACTGGCAGTAAACAATAAATTGATTTGCGATGGCGTCACAGGTAGTCAATGATCAGTTTTTTACTCAAGTAGGAACTTACCCACTTGACGTAATTTCATATAAAAGGACATGAAGTTTATTAATTTACTACTTAGTTATAAAGTTGTAGGCAAGTGTTAAAGCTATTTAATAGATTACATTGTACACACGGCTACATAACAAGCTATACTATTCCAGTATAAGCTGACCTCGCATTGTTCGGAAATCCTATATAATGCGAGATCATCATAAACTGGAATATATAGCTTGATGTGTAGTCGTGTGTACCTAGAAGACGACGTTTTATTCTTCCTTGATAAAGGAATTCTTCATATTATTACTTATACATCATAAAAGGTGCTAATTAATCATGTTACTTAATTTATTATTTAATATAAAAAGTCGAACACCTAGGTCATTGTTTTTTTGCTATTATTTATTTATTTAGCAACAACGGTTGTGTTAAACCAATTACAGTAACTAAGATAATACCTAAGACACATTAAAATGTACAAAATAAAAACATGAAAACTTAAATATAAAAAAAGCAAGTAACAACACATTCACAAATTCCACTCACAGTACTCCTGATATATCAATAAAAACTTCGTCGCTATAAAAATGTTAAACTTTATAATAAATACTCTTCTCAGATTATTTTTTAGCGTTCAGTTTCATCAATGCCAATTGCCATTGTCAATGCCTACCGTGACACGTGTTACAATAAATTATCTATATCTACATATCTATCTTCTAAAGTAATAATAAAGCTGAAGAGTTTGTTTTTTTGTTTGTTTGTTTGAACGCGCTAATCTCTGAAATGATCAGTCAGATTTGACAGCTTCTTGAGGATGGCTATAGGTTATATAGCATCACGCTACGACCCATCAGAGACAAGTAAAAAAAAGTCGGAAGGTACGATAAGCGAAAACGAAGTAATTACGTGGGTGGGCGATACGATGCTACGTGGTTCGGGCGATACGATGCAACGTGGGTCGGGCGATACGATGCGATGTGAGTGGGGTGAACAAGTTTGACGCGGACGAAGTCGCGGGCAGAAACTAGTTAAAAATATGTAGATTTATTTTTTAAATCTCATTTAGTGTGGTTACAAAAAGATCCCACACTATAGTCAGTGACGCTATCAATCTTGCTGACTAGTAATGTTTGTTAAATATATAATATAATGAAAATACTTAAGAATTTTATAATAATTATGAAATTCTTAAGTAAAATAAAATAACTAATATACTATACCTATATACACAAACCTAATAATATATATATAAATTGTTTTTCCGAAGGGTTGAGCAGAGGTGTATGTAGCAGGTACACCCACATTTCGCCAGTTATGTTTAAGTCCCATAACTGGATAGTAGAAGGAAAATCCGATAACACTTTGGCCGACCGGGAATCGTGCCCAGGACCTCGTGCTCAGCAGTAGCGTGATCGAATAGGTTATATTAGAACTGTGACCAATCGCGCGCGAGCCAAGCAAGCGGAGCGAGCGGTGCCGCAGCAGCGGCTGGCGAGTTCTACACCCAAGGTGGTCGCAGTTTTTTAGCTATTTAGTATTTTTAGGATCATGAAATAGGAATTATTTGAGGTTCACAAAAGGAGGCGCAATCATGATATTAGAGTATTAAATGATATTTTTAGGAGCGCAAAAAGGAGAATTATAAGAGGTTGGATTGCCGAGACATGCCGAGGTTTATTAGACAAACCAAATGATTTACAACGCCATTATGTACGAGCCAACAAAACAAGTTTTACACATAAAATTTTATTGCTTTTAACTCCGGACATTGTTTAAATGCATTGAGGTTCAATGTAAACTAGAGAAGGTATTACAAACTAAAGATGTGTCCCCGCGGATGTCAAATGTGACGGTGTATGTGTATTTAGATAATAGATTGAGACGTTTGTTGTCCCGGAAAACACCATCATCATCTTCTTGTCGTTATCATTGTCTGCTTTAGTTTACATTGAACCTCAATGTTTAAAACCTTCGCGTTTTTGTTACATTATCTATCGTTTTTGTTACATTAGCTATCCGACACTAATACCCGAAGTCGACGGAATCAAATTATGTGGAACGAAAGTCGAATACAGCACTGATGCACAAAAGTGTGTTCTGCATGGCGCCAAATATATTTAATCACATTCCGCCACACATTAAAGAATTAAATGTTAATTTGTTTAAAAAAAATTAAAGAATTTTCTAATTCAAAAAGCATATTATAGTATTTCCGAGTTTTTAACAGACAAAGTATTGATATAGTTTTATTTTTTTTGTTGTTTGTTTTGTTCATTACTAATGTTATTTTATTAATCTGACTTGCCTGACATAATATGTAGATTTTTATTCCTAATTACTTTGACTTTTGACTGGCTAATTTTATTTTATTATAAATTTCTATGACGAGTTGATGACACTATTCTGCAGTATATTTATTATAATTTGATTGATTAAGTTTTAATTTAATAAATGTTAATTGCTTTGAATAATGGACAAATTTATAACTATTTGATGTTTAATTAATAAAAATAACCAACGTGTTCATATTTGTACGCCGTTAAGGCAAAACATGACTGTGCTATAATCTTATGTAACATCTTGAATGCCATGTGTGTATACTTATGTTTTGGACAAATAAATGTTCTTATCTTATCTAATTTATTATTCAAAACTAATATACATTTAGTACCAAGCTTAGGTACAGACGCCAGCACATCAGGCTACTACAATCTGTCAAATTTATTTAATAGATTTTCAACTTTATCGCTGAAAAATAAGGTTCAAAGTTGATTGGGAAAATTTGACAGTTTCGGGTAGCTTGATGTGCTGGCGTCTGTACAAAATATTGCGCTGAGATCATTTTATGTCTAGTTTTTAAACCAACAGTAATTTCTGACGAACGTGTGTTACATCATGCGCAGCATGACTACCGTAGAAACAGAAGAACCAAAACGAAAACAAAATGACAGATCAGAGTGACAGATTGTCAAAACATTTCCACGGTTCGATGTTTAAAGCCGGGTCTCCCTTGCGTGTTTTTACACAAAAACATCGCAATAAAGAAGCCATTTGTGTATGCAACTACGATATTTTGTATGAAAGCAAATATTTATGTGTAAGAAGGAAGAAAGAAAGAAAGAAAATCACAGTTTTCAATAAAAACTTTTTACAAAAAAAAAAACAATAGACTTAAAAAAAAACACTACAAAGTGAAAAATAACTTTAATTTCGGAAGTCGGTGTCTTTGGTTTTGAATTTTCGTTCTTTGTCACCGACTTCCGAAATTAAAATTATTTTTCACTTGTAGTGTTTTTTTGAAGTCGGTTGTTTTTTTTTTTTTTTAAGTTTTTATTTTCCACTTTTTAGTTGTGATACCTACCCCACACAAATTCGAATACCACTACCTGCTATGTAAATAACAGTGACAGGAAGTTATCATAATATCATCCACATACTAAGTGAGGTAAAAATACGTATAATTGAAGCTAACTCAAAAACTACCCAAGTAAAGTTAATAAAATTTATATGGGACCACCTCTGAAGTATGATCTACCAAACAAAAAAGAATCATCAAAATAAATTCATAATTGACGGAGTAATCGCGTAATAAACATACAAAAAAAAAAAAAACGTACAGTCGAATTGAGAACCTCCTCCTTTTGGAAGTCGGTTAAAAACAAAAAACAGAAAAAATAATTAAACATTGTGCACAATTTCTGAGCAGTAACGTAACGTAACAAAAAGTACTAGGCTTGCATGAATTCAAGATAGTATTCATCATTATATTATGCTACTAATAGGATTTGGATGAGGCAGATTATAATAAGTAGTGCGTTTCCATGGGATAATTTCCGACTTCCACGCGAGCGAAGCTGCGGGAAAAAGCTAGTATAATTATATAATCTGAATCTCGGAAACGGCTCCAACGATTTTCATGAAATTTAGTAGATTTCGGGGGCGATAAATCGATCTAGCTAGGTTTGATTTTTAGAAAACTACCAATCATCGGTCATCCAGATATTATAATAATTATAAATGCGAATGTGAGTTCGTTTGTTTATTATGCTTTCACGGCTAAACGGCTGAACCGATTTTGATGAAATTTGGTATGGGGATACTTTGAACCCTGGGGAAGGACATGGACTACTTTTTATCGACATACCACGCGGGCGAAGCCGTGGGCGGGGGAGCTAGTCATTTTTGTTATAAAAATGGTCCTAAATGGTGGCAATGGAATTTGAACTTTGTCGTGTATGACACTGAGTTTGAGGTTCCAAAACTAGATAAACTAAAATTCGAGTTCAGACAGAAAACCCATGTTATTTTCTTTCGAGAAACGACAACCTTGATTTCTTTGGTTATTGGGTATTTCTGATGACGTCAGAACAACTGGTTTGTGGTCATGAACAGCAATGAGGTGGTTTTAATTAAGAAGAATTTATCAATCTGGTACAACTGGTTCATAGTTATTCCCATATGTGATATTTTTTATCGGTGGCGTATGTAAATTGTGTGAATTCTTTGAATAATATATTGTAAAGAATTATAATCACAATGATTAATTCCACGGTAAGATTAAACAGATATGAGGGTTTCCATTAAAAATGGAAAAGTTTGTTCACATTAAAGAAAAATCCAATATCGTTGCGGACTTAAGGCATTTCAGGCAAAAGTAAAGAACTAAAAACTATTAGGTACAATGATGCCTAGGTAGCGTAGTCAGACTTATTTATAAATTTTACATATACCTATAAAATACATAAAAGCTTTTTACTAAATGCATATGAAAGTATACACGTACGGTACTTATAAACAAACAATAAGTATTAAAAAAAAAATTACTGTATTTTTGTTTATTCTGGTTAATCTCCGAAACGGCTGAACCGATTTTGACGGAGCTTTCACTGGCAGATAGCTGATGTTACAAGGAGTAACTAAGGCTTTTATTTTAGAAATTCGATGGCAATGCTTACTGTAACAAGCATGTATCTATAGGTACTCTATTTGAAATAAGATTGGAAATTTAAACAAACTTTTTACAGTCCGTTCAACCGATTTTGACTTCTAAACCGTAGATATAAGGATGGCATTAAAAGCAAAGAGTGGTTACAATACCAATTGTTTACTGCAGCTGCTATTTGTCATGCCACTAATGTAATAGAAGTCAAAATCGGTTGAACGGACTGTAAAAAAGGTTTATTTAAATATCTAATCTTATTTCAAATGGAATATAGATAGTCAGTCTTTTAGTAGGTCTTTTATAGGTAAATATTAGCATCCGCCAGCGCTAATACTTAGTGATAATATAGTATTCTATTGGTGAAAGATTTTTTCAATCGGTTCGGTAGATTTTGAGTTTATTCATTACAGACAAACAAACAAACATACAAATAATCGAATCTTTTCTCTTTATAATATTATTATAGCGGACGTCACGCGGTTTCACCCGCGTAGTTCCCGTTCCCGTGGGAGTACGGGGATAAAATATAGCCTATGTTACTCGCTGATAATTTAGCTATCCATTGTTGAAAGATTTTTTCAAATCGGTGCAGTAGTTTTTAAGTTTATTCGTTATATACAAAAATATAAATCCTCATATAATATTAGTATAGATAGATATTAATATAATATTATTATTATATTAAATTTAGATTGAAATTTAGTTTACAATACAAATCTCACATACATAAAAATTGTAATCAGAACTATACCGTTTACAATTCTTAGAAGAGTTTACACTTAATTATTTTATTACTATTAATTCAGTAAGTATAATATCATCTTGTACGTAACAGAATGTTGTAATTTTCCATTACCGTACTTTGTACTAGCTATAATTGTTTGTGGCGGCTTGTGATGTTC
The DNA here is from genome assembly GCA_963680765.1 of Agrochola lychnidis. NCBI lineage: Eukaryota > Metazoa > Arthropoda > Insecta > Lepidoptera > Noctuidae > Agrochola > Agrochola lychnidis. The sequence continues at coordinate 6,209,339 of OY796869.1, read as the reverse complement.
AAAACAACAATTTTTTTCACACTTCGGTCAGGAAATGCTGACGTAGATTAAGTTAGAGGTTATTGATTGATATTTTTTTAAATTAATAGTAGTTTTTCTGAGTTGTGTAGTATGTTTCCGTATCCTGCCCTGGGTATTTAAATTTTAAGCCAAGGCTTGTGGTAAATAAATTGCATGAATTATATAAGGCTTTTGCACACTTAGCATGGCCACAATAGAAACGGGTTTTGTCGACGGAAGAATAGACAAAATGACAGATTGTGATTGTTTATCTGTCATATTGTCTATTCTTCCGTCGACAAAACCCGTAGAAAACCCGTCTCTATGGTTGTCAGAGGATTATAATTTTTTAAGCAAATTGACAACCTACGACAACTTGCTAGGTTTTAGCCATTTCATACAACTGTCACTGTATGACAGTTGTCACTTGAATATACGAACAATTTAAGTTGGTATTCAATTTGCAAATCTGTCTTTGACTTCACATAGAGCCACTGCCTCACCCATAAAGTATTATGATTAATTACTTATAGGCAAGTGCCTTAGTGGTGTCTGTGGTGAGCAAACTCCTTCGGAGGAAACCTTTGTAAAATTTGAATCACCAGAGCAATTACTCTGTGTACACACGGCTACACATCAAGCTATACATTTCCAGTTTATGCTGATCTCGCATTGCATTGGATTTCCGTACAATGCGAGGTCAGCTTGTACTGGAAAATTATAGCTTGATGTGTGGCCGTGTGTACCATATATAACCAATTGATAGTTTTATGTTCGTGAATTATGTTCCACAATGGAATCTCATTTAGACAAGAAAAAAGTAAGATCGGATTTCGAGAATTGTTCACATCGTTTTTGCTCTCGTTAGAATTCGTTGATATAAAATAGTCGCCTCATCGTTAAAATGATCACTTAGATATCAACCGGTCTATTCTGAGAAAAACTCATCGCAAAAACTTAGGTGATTGTGATCTGTCACTTCACCTGATGCTAAGGATTGACAGCTTACTTCAAGGTCACGTCAACTGAGTTTTCACGATGTGGTTTTTCTAGAATAAGATCGTTAGGGATGTTTAAAGTTTTCGACCCATAATAGTTATTTATGCAACTGTTATGTAATAAGGGTATTAAAACACGAATCTGGGTTTATCACACGAGGCGAAGACGAGTGTGATAATAGTATCACATGAATGTTTTAATACCTATACCTAATTATGCATAATTAAAGTCTAAACTGTGTACAGTTGCATACAAGGCCTGCCGCGTACTTGTATTTTCATTCTTTAAATGCGGAGTGGCATTGTAATAAATAAACTATTGTCCTATATTCCATTTGAAATAAGATTAGACATTTAACTAAACCTTTTTTACAGTCCGTTCAACCGATTTTGACTTCTATTGCGTTGGTCGCATGACAAATGGCAGCTGCAGTAAACAGTTGGTTTGTAACCACTTTTTGTGCTTTCAATGTCGTCCTTATGCCTACGGTATAGAAGTCAAAATCGGTTGAACGGACTGTAAAAAAGGTTTGTTTAAATGTCTAATCTTATTTCAAACGGAGTATAGGTAATAAATAGAGATCGGATATTCGGATACATATTTACCTAAAGTTGAGGTATAGGCTATTATAGAATGCACTTTTGTATCGAAAAAATCCCGGGATTCCCGGATCGACTTTAAAAGTTGTGATTATAGAATCGAATGTATTATATTACTAACGTTCAGGTGTTGGCTAATATGGAATGCACTTTTGTATCGATCGCAAAAATCTCGCGACTCTGGAAGTGATAAATTTAGTACTTTTTATATATAGAAATGCTAGCTAATGTTGTAAAGTAGGTTGCCAAATTGGCATAGCACATAGCGACAAACAACTCGGTGTCCTGAGTTTTCGTAAAAAAATGTTTAGTGGGTATATAAATTTTTATGTTAACACCGCAAAAGTAACCTTCATACGAGGGCTGATAAGTCATTTCCATACCATGTATCTGATTAGTTGTGCATTCCCGGATGTTATGGAATTTCGGGATTTATGTTAATTTTTTTATTTATTAAGAAGCCACTTCCATAATTTCTTAGAAAAATATTAACTTTAGGTAAATATGCATCCGAATATCCGATCACTAGTAATAACACTATAATTTTTTTACTGACTGCCTCGTTGGTCTAGTGGTCGCAAGCGCTACTGCTGAGCATGAGGTCCTGGGTTCGATTCTCGGGTCGGGCATAGTGTTATTGGGTTTTTCTATCTGAAATTTCTCAGTATCAGCTCGGAGTCTGGATTTGTGCCCGGTTGATGGCAATAGGCTCGCCCCCTATTACATGGGACTTGAACATAACTGGCGAAATGTGGGTGTACCTGCTACAGGGACACCTCTGCCCAACCCTTCGGGGAAACAAGGCGTGATGATGTTATGTTAATTTTTTTATTATCAATAACGGTTTCCGTGTAGTGACATTAATGTCATCGCTTACAGTAATGGCTGCCTAGTAATTGACTTATAACCTTACATGACGATCTGCGTGCGCGCATAATGAGAGGTACCTAAGTACACACGGCTACACATCAAGCTATACATTTCTATACTCCGTTTGAAATAAGATTAGACATTTAAACAAACCTTTTTTACAGTCCGTTCAACCGATTTTGACTTCTATTCCGTAGGCATAAGGATGGCATTGAAAGCAAAAAAAGTGGTTACAAACCAACTGTTTACTGCAGCTGCCATTTGTCATGCGACCAACGCAATAGAAGTCAAAATCGGTTGAACGGACTGTAAAAAAGGTTTAGTTAAATGTCTAATCTTATTTCAAATGGAGTATAGTTGATGCTGATCTCGCATTGTATAGGATTTCCGTACAATGCGAAGTCAGCTTATACTGGAAATTTATAGCTTGATGTGTAGCTGTGTGTACCTACTGTCTAACATTATGACCAATCATATTGTTTTGTTATATCTGACGGATAATGATGTTATTATTTAATCTATTTATAATAATGTTCATGGACTTTTCTTGTAAGTTATACTTAAGAGGTCATTCGGCTGTAACAGCTGTGTAGATTGATCGATCTTAGAGGTTAAGTTGCGCTTGCCAAGGTTAATCTGTGGATGGGTGACCATAATTATTTTTAACATAAGTTTTGCTGTTAATGCATGAAATTGAAAGAAAAACAACTTTCATTTCGGAAGTCGGTATCAAAAAACGAAAATTCAAAACCAAAGACACCGACTTCCGAAATTAAAGTAATTTTTCACTTTGTAGTATTTTTTTAGAAGTCGATTGTTTTTTTTTTTTTGTAAAAAGTGTTTTATTTTGCTCTTTTTATTTGTGGTACCTACCCCACACAAATTCGAACCACTACCTGCTATGTAAATAACAGTGAAAGGAACTTAAGATATCATCCACATACTAAGTGGGAAAAAATATGTATTTATTGAAGCTAACTCAAAAGTACCCAAGCAAAGTTAATAAAATTTATAACAAAGTTAATAACCTCTGAAGCATGACCTACCAAAAAAAAAAACATCTAAATCAATTCATAATTGGGGGAGTAATCGCGTAACAAATATACAAAAATATACAGTCGAATTGAGAACCTCCTCTTTTTGGAAGTCTGTTAATAAAGATTATTTTTATGTTTAAGTACACAGTTCTCCTCAAAATGAGACTAAATGACAATCTTCCATCCTGTTTTAACCTCTTTAAGCACAGCAGTCTGTGGACCCGAATCTATCGTACCAATCCCTTTCAACCAAATACGCAAGTGGCTACAGGAGTTCACCCTCACACAAGTGGAGTACTGGTGGACCTCGACACCGGGCTGCAGGCAGTCCAAAGAAGCTATGCCATCCCTGGATATGCTAACCAGGCGTTTATTACACCTGGACAGGAACGGCCTGCGTCTGGTGACGGGGATCATCACGGGACACTGCTCGCTAAACAAACACTTCCACACAATAGGCATAACGGACAGTTCTCTGTGCAGGGCGTGCATGGAGGCTGAGGAAACCGTAGCGCACGTGCTCTTTGAATGCACAGGCGTCACCCAGATTAGAACAGAAACCTTCGGGTCACCCAGATTTTTCACAGATGTTCTGAACAAACCAGAGTTTTGATTAACTTCTGGCGGGAGGTGGGCTGGTTAGAATAACCACCAAACGGCCGCCATGGCCCACGCACAATGGTCCACCTGACGGACTAAGTGCGGAAACCAAACCCCATAACATAGAACCTCTTTAAGAGGTGAATTTTGAAAAATTTTACTTTCGCCTTAATGAAGGCGAAGGACGGGCATTTTGGTAGACTGTCTTATATAATTTTGACGTTCGAAAAGTGCTGATTCGCAGCTTAATTTGGATAAGTAAATGCCTTTTGATTTTAATATATGTATAAGGAACTCTTGAGCAAAATTTAATCCTTCTGGACCCATCGGTTGAGGCTGTGAGTTATCAGTCAGTGAATTTAATATTCTTATTAAGTAGATTGAAGTTAAACTTTTGGTCAAAACATTCCTTGATCAAATTAATGACGTTTACAAAACCGACCATGCCAATAATTTGCATAACATTATTAGAAATATTATAAAAGGTTATGGACCTTGACCCTTAACCTTTTTGTGCCGGAACATAACTTCTTACATAATTAATAATTATATTATAATATTATATTCTGTGTTCTCCTACCAAAGGTAAAAATAATTTGTAAATAACTTTTTGATTTAATAATCAAACACTTTTTTTTGGGGGCTGGTAACCTGTGTGACAGGTTTTCCTAGTGCAGATTCCCGTCATCCCATCTTTATATTTTTAAGGCGCCTTTGTGGAAGAGAAATAAATATTTATTTATTTATTATTATTACATAGAGATTAATTAACATCATAGAGAAATTTGTTTTATTTTACATCGTACAATTACTATCTTTACAGATCTCAGACCTATTTCTATAGTCTGGCTATCAACTACACCTAATTAATATTATTTATATCAGATATATTTATGATGAAATATATGGACATATAAAAACAATAAAAAATGTGATAAGAGTAGATATATTAGGTAAGTAAAAAACAGGTTTTTTTTTGCCAAGGGTTATGAAGGTCGCTAACCAGTTCTTTTAATGATGGATTCCGATTATGTTCTAGCTAGTGATAAAACGGCTTTTGAAAACTGGATTAGTTTTATGCTTCTACCTACACATTAAATAACTCGGGACGGCAATCGATAAGTTTGTTTTTTAAGGGTTCCGTACCTCAAAAAAAAAAAAAATGGAACCCTTATCACTTCGTTGTCCGTCTGTCGGTCTGTCTCTCAAGACCCATTTTCTCAGGAACGCGTGATTAATATAAAAAACGTAGATCTATGGTGCGTTGGAAAATAAAAATATACGGCTATTCTTCTTCTTTTCGTGTGATTAGTGAGTATTATAGTGGCTAACCTGGGGTCGAGAGTTAAAAAAAAAACAAAAAAAAACTGGCACTCCGGGAGTGCCGACAGAAGTGAAAACTTGAACAAAATCGCCTTGGTGGAAGAAAAATAATATTATATCCTTATCTAAATAAAGAGCACAACGGCGATTACAAAAAAAAAAAAAAAACTTCCAAAACCTTTAAAGTAAAACTAATTGCATAGAACATTGATCTGTCACGTAATATAAATAAAGAGCACAATCGCGTTTATAAAAATAGGTGTCGGTAACGGTGTCGTCGAGTTCAATTGTTTTTTCCCATCTCAAAAATGCCCAACGCGCTTAAAGAAGTTGTCACTTCAAAAAATTTATAAACTAAACTTGCAACAATCTAAGAAGTCCGATTTGACAGCTATAAAATCCTTTAAGTAGTGATGAAAAAAAAAAAAACGGTTGCTTTAAAAACCGATTCTCGAAACATGTCGATATATTACATACTGAGAGATTTTGTAATCCATGATTTATCTATACTTCATAGGTTTAGGTAGTTAAATATAGGTAAACAAAAAAAAAACCACGTGACGAGACAACGGACTAAACGAAATATCAGTCACTTCAGTTGTCATCCTACGTCACAGTTGTACTCTTCAATTTAGCAACTTTATAATTCGCTGACGTTTAGAATTTGGGCTCTTTACAATAGACAGATTACAAAATATTATATTATTACTATAAATCTAACAAAACAATTGTGTTCAAGCAGTTACATTTACGAAGAACAGTTTAAGAATAAATGATAAAGTTTAACACAAATTAATAAAAGAGGAAACCATTGTAAAAATCTAAAATAAATTTAATTTGGTTTTATCATATTTTTAAACAAGAAAGTGTCCTCTATAAAAACCCTTTTTACGATTTGTTTACATTTATTTAACTACCTAAACCTATGGAGTATACATTGCTTGAAAACTGATTCTCGAGGCATAACGTTTTATTACACGTACGAGTAGGAAACGTCAAATCGGACTTCTTAGATTGTCACGAGTTCTAGTCAATAATTATAATCGTCGTCGACGGGCAGGAAGTCGAAGTTGACAGCTCAGCCATAGCGAAGCCTATCTTAGTATATGAAGGATTTATCTAGATACTCTACCTCGACAAAGGTCGTTGGTAATCATATCTCATTATGGCACATTATGTAGGTACTATGTAATTTCTTGTTTTTTTTTCCCCACAAAAATAGTAAAGTACGACCTTTATACGGGATTTAATTGAAAATAAGACGAAAATAGACTTACTAAAGTATTTTAGTTTATACTAGCGACACGCCCCGGCTTCACACGGGTACAATTTTCAATGTGAAGACGGTATTCTGTCCACGACACATTGTGCCCAAGTTCTGAGCAGTATCCTAACAAAAAGTACTAAGCTTGCATGAATTTATGAAACTATTTCATTCAGTATTATTAAGTAATTCTTTTTGCATATATATAGCCTATGTTTATCTGGAAAAATGTACCTTTCAAATGGTGAAAGAATTTTTCAAATAGGACATGTGGTTCCGGAGATTACCTCCACATATACACAAAAATCGCCCTCTCTCTCTACAGAGTGGCAAGGACTGTAGGTTATTTAAAAAAAATCTGCTGTTTCATAGAAAAGTGCAATACCTACGGGGTCAAATGTATGGAACAGCGGTTTTTTTTAAAATAACCGACGAAAAATTACAACGCAGGGGTTTTCAGAATCATGTACAGAATCCATGGTAACAGTTTTCGCGTCGATGACCCTGTCAGGCGCCTTGTCAAAATTTAAATTTCGATTTTTCGAATGTTCACGTGAGTTTTTCATAATATTTTTTTCCTAAACCACTAGGTACTGTATGGAGACGAAAAAATAAAATAAAAAATCAATTCGGTCGAGCCATATTCGAGTTTTTGCGAGACCATAATGTCTCATGGCAATTGATTTTTATATATACACATTTAGATGGATAGATTAGAGACTAGTTTGAATTTAACTTTAGTCACATTTCTTCAAGGTTTTTGTACAGAACTTAAATATACACTTAAGACAACCAGTTTCCGTAATTTAGAAGTTTCTATGAACATTAATTTGTTGTTAATAATAACGCGTTTCTTAGTTAAAACTCATTTTATACCTACCTATTGAATGCCTTCGTCTGTTTTGTTGGGCCAAGCACGAGGTCCTGGATTCGACTCCCAGGTCGGGCAAAGTGTTGTTGAATTTTTCCATCTGGAATTTCTCAGTAGCAGCCCGAATTCTAGATTTGTACCCCGGTTGAAGGCAATAGGCTCGCCCCCTATTACATGGGACTTGAACGTAACTGGCGATATGTGGGTGTACTGTAGGTACACCTCTGCCTAACCCTTCGGGGAATATAGGCGTGATGTTATGTTATGTGAATAGTCGTTACAAATATTTTACAAAAGTGTTTCTGGAATTTCTTCGCTAAAACAAATCGCTGTCCCCGACGATTAAAATGGTAATGTACTATTACAATAGTTTTAAGGTTATTGCATATTCGATATTAAGAGGTCGGAACACACTCTGTCAATTTTTCTCATTTATTTCCTACGGTTATTTCAGAAGTTACAAGACTTTCAGGTGTATTGTAAAGAATGTAAAAAATCACTTTTCTTTTGATATTTGAACAATTCCGCTATGTATGTATATTAGTTAATAAGATATTCACAAAAAACAGTTTTTTATTTTTTCCCTAAAATTTGGTTTTTATGATTACCATTTCATTCGCCGGGGACAGCGAAATGTTATATAGCGTGTATGAAATTGGAATCGTGAACAATGGTGCAAAAATAAAGAACTAATTTTAAACAAAATCCATAAAGTTTGGACAAATAAACAGATTTTTTAATATTAATGAATGAGCAACATTATCATTAAAGCAATGTAATTAAAATTAATTTAGTACGTCCATTATATTGTGTAATAAACAAGAGTTTGAAGAAAAAAAAAACCAAGTTATAATGTCAAAATATTTATTTAAAATAACAACATATATGACACCTTATTTGCATACAATGTAAAGGAGATATTTTAATATTTGCATTTCTATATTTACGAATAGTCTAGACAAGAGCTTTGTATTTCTAATTAAGTTATAGATTTTAGGAAACAGATTATTAAGCAACGCTTGTCAAGGTCAGTCCGTGGATGGGTGACCATCCATTATATACCGAGACCCCTCCATGCCTTGGAAAGCACGTTAAGCCGTAGGTCCCGGCTGTCATTCGTGGATCTTTGACAGTTGTTACGAGTAGTCAGAAGCCCGAAAGTTTGAAAACCAGTCTTACTAAGGGGTATCGTGTTGCCCAGTAACTAGGTTGTGGAGGTCAGATAGGCAGTCGCTCCATGTAAAATACTGGTATTCAGCTGCATCCGGTTAGACTGGGAGCCGATCCCAATACTGTGTGAGTCTTCATAATGTGCACATATCGAAATGAAGGAATCTATGCTTAATTTGACGACAGAAAAAATATTTAAAAAAATCTAAATATTTCTTTATACTTTTCATGGAATTAAAAAAAATTGTAACAAAACTGTGTAACTTTTAAACTGAATCAGCTATCGCGATGAAACAAACTCCATAATGATTGGAAGTAAGTAGGTGTCCATATAAAATTAAAATTGAGAAAAAAAAAACTACCCTCTATTGAAAATAAACATGTTTTTTTAGCAAAAATCTGTATTTTTTTCATATAAATAAGATGCCAAAGAGAATAAAAAAAAAAAAAAATTAAACTTACAAAAAAATATTTTTGTGATACAAAAAAAGAACAAATCATCATCTGCCTAGCCTTTTCCCAACTATGTTGGGGTCGGCTTCCAGTCTAACCGGATGCAGCTGAATACCAAAAAAAAAACAAAAAAAAATAATTACCATAAAAAAAAAAAAAAATATTTGTTCTAAAAAAGAACAAATAAGAACAAAAAAATTTATTACCATTTTTTCCGTCGATAAAATTAAGCATGGATGATTTCGATATGTGCACATTATGAAGACTCACACTGTATAGTTGGGAAAAGGCTAGGCAGATGATGATGTCTCGTTGCTCTCCCGGAGTTTGGTATTGTGCCCGGTTGATGGCAACAGGCTCGCTCCCTATTACATGGGTCTAACCTCACCAAACCCTTCGGGCCAATCGAACCCAATCATTTGACTTTTGCGTGTCGGATATTATTATGGCGTGTGTTAGATTTTCCTTCGTGCCAGTACTACCTTGAACGGTTGACAACCCTGTGCATTGACATTCGTTCAGTTTGAACTTACGGCGCCTTTAGCAAGCACTTATAATCTAGCGTTCATTTTGTTTATTTTAGTATTTATCATTTGAGTGTTTGATATTTTTAAATTAAGTTGATTTCTTAAATGTAACCTGCCACATCCAAAATTATTAAGTGTTTTGCAAATTGCGGCGCTTATTCAGGTACGCACATGTATGTTACTTATAAATCAATTTGCGGCAATTATAATAAAATAAAATAAAGACTAAATTATCTTCATTTAAACCATCGATATACCTACGTATTTCTTGTATATTTCACTGGAAATTCCTATGTTTTGTGAACATTATGTCGATTTTCAGTAAATATAATTTCGAGAGCTCAATTGATGTTTTAAATAATTTAAATTATTATAATTTAATTGTTAATCTATTTGACCTTTGCATTCGGACATTAACATCTTAAATTAGTTTACCTAAGATGTTTAATTAGTTTTTTCTAATTATTATATGTTTTGCATCGAGATCTGTGTGTCTGTCTGTCTGTGTTTGTGTTTGCAATGACATCGGGGACGTAGGTAAGACTGACAAAGTCTATGATTGTTTAGAACGTAATAAACAGGTCTAGACCTGTTTATTACGTTCTCGGTGTCTTTGGTTTTTAATTTTCGTTCTTTGTCACCGATTTCCGAAATTAAAGTTATTTTTCACTTTGTAGTGTTTTTTTTTAAGTCGGTTGTTTTTTTTTTGTAAAAAGTTTTTATTTTTCACTTTTTAGTTGTGATACCTACCCCACACAAATTCGAATACCACTACCTGCTATGTAAATAACAGTGACAGGAAGTTATCATAATATCATCCACATACTAAGTGAGGAAAAAATACGTATTATTGAAGCTAACTCAAAAACTGCCCAAGCAAAGTTAATAAAATTTATATGGGACCACCTCTGAAGTATGATCTACCAAACAAAAAAAGAACCATCAAAATCAATTCATAATTGACGGAGTAATCGCGTAACAAACATACAAAAAAACAAAAACAACATACAGTCGAATTGAGAACCTCCTCCTTTTGGAAGTCGGTTAAAAATCAAACTGGTTGCTAATTATTTTTTTTTGGTTATATGACATTGATTTTACGTTCTGTGATTACCTCCTCACACACTGACTTATTAATTCTAAAACTTTAGGAAAATCATCTACTTTACTATGTTTGTAAATATGTTTATCTGTCGTTGCTTCATTTTTAATTCTTTTTACCTATGGTGGTATAGTAATTATATTTGAAATACATCGTCTTCACATATAATTACATTATTTAACTAAGTAGTGTACCTATACAAAATATTGTAAAACATTTTAAAAGAGTATCTGGCCCATTCTTCTCCATACAAAAACTACCTTGTGGAAGGGGCGACTAGAATCCATTCTATTTTTTTTTGTAAATTTTGACGTTCATAAGTGCCTATTTGAAATAAATGATTTGACTTTGTACTTGAACTACGTATTATATCATGACATAGAGTAGGTAATAAAAAACACCAATTAAAGCGAGATTTTAATTCTTTTCAAAAATGTTTGTCCTCATCGAATAAAAAAGTATGGCTGAATAAAACTGATATCGTATTAGATAAAAGAATCATTTAAGGATTGTGTGGTTTTATGAAACCACGATAAAAGTGAAACTTCTATAGGCGCCGCCATATTGGCCTTGGCTGCTCTGACGAGCGCCTTTCATTTTATCCCTACTCCGTGACCGACCGTCACGCGACATGCAACACACAGACGAAAAAGTTTGAGACGATGTAATAAAATCGGTCCACAATTTATTGACGAAAATATCGATAGAACTCGATATTTCATCAGAACCTCGTCCTTTTTTGAAAGTCAGTTAAAAATTAAAAAAATACTCCTAAAAGGGTTCTTTGTGTTGACTGTAGTCAAATAGGTACACTGCTGTTACAGAAATTAAAACCTTACTTATAAGCAAAAAAGCCTTATTTTCCCTTATTTCCAAACAAAATTCTTCTGAACTGCAAACATTAACAATTGCCTTTTCTTGTTACAGTAAAAAATGCCAGCATACGACAATGAGGGGGCGACGATATCCATGGAGGATGTCCGAGGTCCAGAGGCGCCCATCACCATCAACACCATTGAGCAGGAGCTCATGGCCAGGAGACACAAGATGTTCAAGACGCAGAAGTCTACTGTTGCTTCAAGGTAAGTCGTTTCAGCTCTTTGTTGTGGAGGTTTTTCAGAAGGAGCTCGACAGAGGAAGTAAATTCTAGGTTGGACAACCATACCTAAATTAGCTGCCTTGCATCGTTGCTATTTCCCGGTTTGAAGGGCCTTCACCGCCTCTGGGGTCTAGTGGTTAGACCAGCTGTCTCAGACCCAGAGCTCCCGGGTTCGATTCACAGTGAGGGCAAAATTTTCTGCTTGATATGGTTGGTGGTAGACCTTGTTCTAAGTCCGCCTGGCCAGCTACCACCATCTTATCTAAGTCTGTCGCCATAACAACAATGTTAACAGCATTGTTGTGTTTCGGCAGTTAGAGGTAAGATAGCCAGTTCCTCTGTGGTTGAGGATTCCGGGTGAAGCTCGCTTCCACCTTCAGCCTGATCATCACTCACCATCAGGTGAGATGCAGACCAAGAGATAACCGTTGTGAAAAAAAAAGGAGTGACACCTATTGGTGTAACTAAAATCACATTTCGTTTTTGTCTCTGGCAATGCTACGTACCTATGATGCCTCTATTGCATTAAAAAAGTCTACACAAGCCGCATCTTAGAAATCTGCATCGATATAGCTTGTCCACTCTGAAATGACGCGCCCCACCAGTGTTGCCAACTCCAAAAGTTCAAATTATTGAGATCCCACGTCGAAATGATCGTTTTTTGGGCAAAATCCAAAAAATATAAAAAACCTAAGTCATTAATTCAAATTGCTATCAAAAGACGATGAATAATTTTATACTAGAGTCAAAGAGGAAGTAAATGCCAAGTTTCATCACTAATGGTGCTGGCAACACAAACCGTAAACATGTTTTGTCATAGTTTTTAGTTGATATTTTTGTGATTGCACTGTAAAATTTAATAAAAAACTAGAGAGGGAAAGAGAGACAGATACTTGTTGTGTTAGACAATTGACATTTTTTTGTTTTTTTTCGGCGTTTAATTTTGTGACATAAAGTCAAAGTCAAAGTCAAATCATTTATTTCAAATAGGCCCATGTATGGCACTTTTGAACGTCAAAAATTACAAAATAATAAAATTGATTCTAGTCGCCCCTTCCAAAAGGTAGTTTTCGTATGGAGAAGAATGGGCAAGAAACTCCACCGTTACTCTTTTAAAATGTTTTACAATTGTTTGTATATGTACATACATTTGTTAAATAATTATTATATGTGAAGACAATGCACCTAGAATAAAATTACTATACCACAATAGGTAAAAAGAATTAAAAATGAAGCAACGGCAGATAGTTTAATATGTGATACATACATGGTGCTCACATATTCACAAAGATTGTAAAAGTAGACGATTTTCCTAAAATTTTACAGTTAATAAGTCAGTGTGTGAGGAAGTAATCCCAGAATGTAAAATCAATGTCATAAAACACAAAGTAATAAATTTTACAATTAAATTAGCAACCAGTTTGATTTTGTCTTGACTGACTTCATATACATTTTGTTAATGGAACTTGTTTTTTCAGCAAATCGCAAAATTATCGTACATTAGACATTCATTATCGTACATCGTACCATTGGACAAATTATCGTACGCCCCCATAATTATCGTACGGGTTGGCAACACTGCACCCCACTATCGCGTATGCGTATTATGCGGTAGTGGGGTACGTCATTTCGGAGTGGACAAGCTTTACCAACCATATCATATGGTTTATCTCTTACCAAGACATGAGATTTCTCATAACCTCCAAAAGGTTTGATGGTTCCATAGAAATTAATGCATGCTAGAAGCACAAGATCGTTAGCTGTGGTAAAGAGTAGGCAGTAAAGGGCTTGAAGGATTTCAAGTGTCCAGCAGAGAACATCTTTTGAGTTGAGGTTCAGATGGGTTTCTCGTATAGCTGGTGACGATATACTTTAAAACTATTGAAGACAATCGTCATCATCATCATTACAGACGAAAGACGTCCACTGCTGGACATAGGCCTCCCCCAAACGCCGCCACTTCGACCAGTTCTGTGCTTCTCGCATCCAGCGCATTCCTGCGGCCTTCACAAGGTCAATAAAGATACTGTTAATTGAGAGAGAGCAGTGGTGGCCCAGTGGTAACTGGCGCGACTTGCGAGTTGTAGGTCGTAGGTTCGAACTCAGACGCTTTACTTTGTGTAAATTATTTCATCACCACTGCTCTCAAAACGGTGAAGGAAAACATCGTGAGGAAACCGGCATGTCCTACAACCGAAAATTCGAAGACATGTGACATCTACCAACCCGCACTGGGCCCGCGTGGTGGATTACGGCCCACTCCCTCTCACAGAGAGGAGACCTGTGTCCCAGCAGTGGGAACATTTATAGGCTGATGATGATGATGTATGAGATTTATGTCCGTTTTTGTTTACAGGAAACAACAGGCAGTCTGTGTAAGGCGAGCACACAAGAAATACGGCACACAGAAGAATCCCAACATCATATTGGATGGATTGAATATGACAGTACCTAAAGGAGCTATGTAAGTCAATATTGATCCTCGTCTTCCTATAATTCCAATAAAATCACTATAATAATAATAAATAAAAATAAATCTCGACTTAGCACACGAGGTTGTTGACATGTGGAATGTGAGCTCGGCTATCATTGTGCCGATTGTCGTAACGGCAAATGGCCTGATGGCCGAAAACCTCGAACAACATCTCTCGAGGCTCTCGTTAGGCGGCTGGATCAAACGCCTCATTCAGAAGGCAGTACTCCTCGATACGGCTCGCATTGTGAGGAGGTTCCTGTCTCTGCAGCCCTAACCACCGGTAGCTTGGACCCTGCTCCCGATACCGGCGGACTTCTATTTTTTATATTTTTAAATGTTTTTTTTTATATCTTCTAAGAAAACGAAATATTTAAAAATGTAATTATATATGAAAGAAAATAAATAAACGGAATAAAAATAAAAAAAATATTTTTTATAAGAATATTTAAAAATGTAATAAGTATGTTTAAAAATGAAACAAAGAAAATAAATAAATTCATTTATTTCTGGTAAAAAATAACACCCATAGCCAAACACAAATTATCAATAAAATATAATAAAATCCAACATCAATTAAAATAAAAATAGATTATGTTGAATCGAAATCAACAAAAGAAATGAAAACAAAATAAATCGAATTAAATTAAATCAAATAACATCAAAAATAAATACATACAAAATCTTTTCAATTTCTGTGTGTTTGTTTTTGTTATATAAGTCTTGTTTATAAATGTAATATCATTATTTCGTGGGACTCATTCGTGTAATAATTGTTTACGGTTTTAATCCGTTTATTCATTAGGCAACAATTGACGCGCTTCCCATGACGGGTCAGCAATGTTTAGCAGCGATGCATAAATAGCGTGTGAATTTAGAATGTTTTCGTTTTGTTCACAAAATTAGACAAATGTCGATTGTTGTTGATTATTATGCTGCATGTTGCAGGCCAACACTATGGCACGTCGTTTACGATGCTATCACAGACGCAGCTCAAAAGCAACGTGTTAAAAACTCATATCACCCACAAATAAGCCAGCCCGACCCATCCTTGATGTCCTCCCTCCGGTTGACGCCCTAAGCCGAGGTTCGTACCCCACAGGGGGGGCCCCTAGCAAGCGTTCACCTAGTTTTAATTAGCATAGTTGAATAACCCTTGGCTGGAGGTTTTAAGTGTAGTAGCTTAAGGCACCCACAGGAAAGCCCGGTTAAGTAGTCATGATCTCAGAGGTCAACAACGAGATGCCATCCCAAAAAAAAAACCCACAAAAATACTAGTGCTGTGACAATAAGAATGTCACAGCACTAGTATTTTAATGGTCCGTACACGACGCGACTTAAGGGGGAAGCGTCAGAGTAGCCCGCGAAATTCAAATTTTCTTAAGTTTTTTGCATTTTGCAGGTCAGTGTCAGGTTTTATGTAGATTAAAATATGATTCGCGGCCGTAACCAATATGGCTTTACTCAATTATATATTTCTCACTTTAGATATCATGAAATCATGACATTTAACACCTTTGCTAACTTATGGAGTTGTATTGCTGATTGTAATGATTATAATTGAGTAAAGCCATATTTGTTACGGCCGCGAATCATATTTAGATCAATATACAACATGATACTGACCTGCAAATTGCAAAAAACGTAAGTAAATTTGAATTTCGCGGGCTACCCTGACGCTTCCCCCATAATAACGCGCTATTTAGTTTGTGATTAGTTACGTTGACGCTACTCAAGAGTCACTACGAATCACTAACAAGTAGCCTGAATGTCACAGTACGAGTATTTTAATTATTTCAATTGTGGTCCGTACGCGAGGCGACTAATAACATGCTATTAGCTAGTTTGTGAGTGGTTGCGTAACTGTCGTTTAAGACGGACTCAACGCTAATGTGTGGTGAGGTTGCGAAACAAATTATTTAGGTCTCTCTCCGGGGGAGTCTGAAGAAAAAGACATCTTAAAATATACAAGACGGCAGAAAAAAATCGATAAGAATATGTTGGATAGACAGAATTTAGGTTTCCAAAAGCCCAATGAGCCCAATGAGCCCTTTTATTTTAGTTTTTCCTTGACATACTTACATATTATATTTTAGTGTTAGAAACAAATTAAAACCCTATGTTCTACCAATAAATTACTAAATTGGTTTGACTATGAGATTCTTTCAATTCGAATGACCTACGTAACATAAATATTAGTCGCAGGCCATAACGATTTATTTCAACAAAACTTGACCACATTTAAAATTAAACCGTAATCATCATAATTTTCCGCTTCCCCATCTCAAGAAACGTCATTGAATTTCCCGCCAAAAATAACGTCAAAACCGAGTCTTTTGAATTTGACAAACGGCTAAGATCATTCGAGGGAATTGTCAAGGAAGCTTTTTAAATAATTTGAGCCAAATGGTGTGAAGTAAACGATAATGTTTTCAATTTGCGGACCTCAGTCCGCAAATTGAAAAAAATAATATAAAAAATAATAATATATTGAAATATACATTAGGAATTCAAGTAAACGATGAAAAATCTTTGAATAAACAACTGTTATACGGAATGAAATAATAGTAATGTGTTATATTAATGTGTTATATGTTCTTCATTGTTTACTCGCTGACCAGACTCTCTGTCTAAATGATCATTGAACTATCCAGGAGAAATCACTAAATAGTATTTATTATCTAAACTCTAAACAGAGTAGTGTGTCTGTGGATGTGTTGGCTTGGTATTTGTGAATAATTTGAGTGATTTTGACGCGGTTTTAACCATCATTTAGACAATTAATTCCCAAAAGTTTTGTGTAACATACTCAATTAATATACACCCGTCGAAAACCGGGTCGTTAATAGTATGATTAGGTATTCGTGTTCATAATGTGTCATAGATATTTCCAAGACATCGATCGTTTTTTGTCCGTCCCAAATAAACCAATCGAATAAATAAATTATGTCATACAAAAGTTTCCCAAATTCAATATGTAGGAAAAGGGAAGATTCTCCTGAGGCGGTTGTAGTTTTACAACCAAACTTTTACAATTTTTCAAACCAGTACACTTGAAGTATTTTTGTTTGACAATGTTCAAAGAAGTAACTTGATTTTGTGTATCTTTCCCTTTATTCACTGTTTCTTTATTGATGGTACAGGTCAGTGGAATTTTGGAAAAGGTTGCTTAAGCTTGTAGGTTTTATGGTTCTGGAAATTACTTGTGAGTAACCTTGTGTAGGTATGAATTTAAGAGAAGAGGGCATCAAAACGGACACCAACTGTATGAAAACAGAGGTCCAAAGAGTCATGAGACTGATGAAGTAGAAAGAAAGTCATTTTTAGGGGACCAAGCCCGGGTCGACGGCGCGTTGTGTTCCACGCGCGCCTCAAAGAGATGTCAGCAGAATTGACGGGGTCCGCTAGGGCCAATGCCTGCCGGAGGTTCGAAGAAAACCGATAGGGAAATCGTGGCCCCCGGCAACAGGGCAACCGAAGGAACATGGGTGGGTTTTAGTCAGTAAAAGTCTGACATGCCCTGGAGCTCCACCCAGAGCGGGAGAAGTTATTTGATAATTTCCCACCCAAATAAAAAAAAATGGTTCCGTAATAATCGACCAACTTAGATTTGCGGTTGTAAAACATGTTCTCCCATACATTCTGTATGAAAGGTTTTTTTGCTTATGGCATATTCTTTTGTTTCCAGATACGGTCTTTTAGGAGCATCAGGGTGCGGGAAGACAACCCTGCTATCCTGTATTGTGGGCAGACGAAGATTGAACTCTGGAGAAATCTGGGTGCTAGGTGGAAAGCCAGGTAGTCCTGGCAGTGGAGTGCCTGGACCTAGGATCGGGTACATGCCTCAGGTTAGTATCTATAAAAAAAAAACAATAGACGTGGATTTAGTAACGTGTTCTGCTTAGCTATTTCTAAAAAGCCATAAAAACCCTGAAAGAAATCGACACGTGTTTCACCTCTCAACGAGGCATCCTCAGAATGATGATTGACTTGTCACGAACCCGAACACGGCGAAGAAGAAGAACGGACGAGACGGGGAAGATTTTGCCTATTCCTCTAATCTTGAAACGTTGACGTAAATTATTTTCGCTTTTTTCGTAAATATTTTTGCGCTGCAGATGCAACATGATTTGAATATTATTTTTTACGATTACTATTCTTTTAGTTATGTAGTTATTCATTATTTCATGATTTAATTATAACAGTCTTGGACGAAAAGCTTACGTATAACGAAAACAAAAACATCTGTGCCATAAATAAATCTAACATAACCCTGGTCTTAACTTCTTCAAACTTATTTTTCTTTAGTAATACTTTCCTAGCTACTTCAACTAGAACAAACTTCCTACCAAAACCAACTCCTAATCGCTTAGATAAAACTAGGATCACCCATCATTCTTATTGTATCAAAGTTTCTGCTAATGTCAAGGCAATTTGTGTCCAGAAAGCGTCTAATATGACACCTTATGTAACTTTACATAACGTCCTAACAGACAACATATTGCTAAAGAACAATGAACCTTATGTACAAGGTGTTAAGGTTGACTGAGGTGTATGGTCCAGTCAATGTCAGCATAAATTGTATGTAGGTAGTATTGTGATCAGTGAAGCGTTATTCATTTGATATGTGGGTAGTTATTTGATATGCTGCGGCCGCACCTGCGTCTATCGTGACGAAAGAATGCGTGCCGAAGCTTCGTATGTTTTGCTCGCTAAAACGTTATCGCGCTAATGTGGTGGTCACATTAGCGGCTTCATAATTTTATAGAATTATCGTACAATATAGAAGGCTCACAATGGGCCTTATCAGAAGGCTAAAAGTCACCCAAAAGGCAATGGAGAGGGCTATGCTTGGAGTTTCCCTACGTGATCGAATCAGAAATGAAGAGATCCACAGGAGAACCAAGGTAACCGACATAGCTCGAAGAATTGCCAAACTTAAGTGGCAATGGGCAGGGCACATTGCTCGCAGAACGGATGGCCGATGGGGTCAAAAGGCTCTGGAGTGGCGACCACGTACCGGAAGACGTAGCGTTGGAAGGCCTCCCACAAGATGGACCAATGACCTTGTGAAGGCCGCAGGAATCCGCTGGATGCGGATAGCACAGAATCGGTAGAAGTGGCGGTGCTTGGGGGAGGCCTATGTCCAGCAGTGGACGTCTTTCGGCTGAAATGATGATGATGATGGATGGCTCTCTATTATTTCTACAGAGCGTCTATTCAGTCTGGAGACAACAGTCGAAATGAACAACGGTAGTCCGACCACGTGCTACGCTAATTACCGCGCTAAAACCCTAAAATGTACCGAGCGAAAAGTGCTACGCAGCCCGAACTATCCCGACGATAGCCGCTAATGGTTGGTCACATCTGCGTGTATCGTATCACTGTGCAAAGCTTCGTCACGATTGACGCAGATGCGACCGCAGCATTAGGCTTGTTATACAACTGTTTTGTCTTAGTTTGTAGGCAATTATTTCGTCATATACCTAGTTTATTTTTCTTGTGAAGGAAATTGTATTATGATGTCAATTTAGGAATGTGTCTGTTTTAGTTTGCGGTGTGTAAAAACTGCTTATAATTTCGTCTCATAGTTAATTGATTCAGGCATGACCTTGCGGAAATCCATTATAAAATACAATAGATGCGGATATATTTAGTAACCTGTTCCGCTTAGCTATTTTTAAAGAGCCATAAAAAACCCTGAAAGAAATCGACTCGTGTTTCATCTCTCAACAAAGCATCCTCAGGATGACGATTGGCTTGTCGCGAACCCGAACACGGCGTGTTGTCACACCGAGCGCTGAACGCAGAGACAAACTCTCTGCGTTCAGCGGTGTTAATCGTCATCCTGATGATACCTAGGTAACTTTATGTAAATTATTCCATTATTATGGTGATGAAACCATCGTGAGGAAACCGGCATGTCCGAACCAAAAATTCGAAGACATGTGATATCTACCAACCCGCACTGGGCTCGCGTGGTGGATTACGGCCCACTCCCTCTCACAGAGAGAAGGTCTGTGTCCCAGCAGTGGGGACATTATAGGCTGATTATGCATACCTATTAATTTTAAAGCAAGTAACGATAATTATTTATTTTAATTCTTTGTTAGAATCATACAACAATAACACATTCAAAAGGCAAAGAACGAAAAACAAATTATAATTATGAAAATTATATTCTGTTAGTAATTATATCTATTCATGAATTTTAAATAAGAATAATTTAAATAAAAAGAAACATAATTTGAATGCAGACAAGCTCGTCTGTGTTAAAAGTTTAACGTTCATAGGATTTTTCAGAGTTGAAATAATTTGGGTTATTTTTGTGTAAACCCCACTTTATAATGACGTCACTTTTTATCAAAGTAACTGACAGCTGCAGACCTTTATTTGTAAAATTAAATATTCTCACTTTACCATGTTTATATATTTTAGAGGTTATAATGTTCGTTAGGAAAAATACAAACTACTTTAATAAGTTACAAATCAAAAGATACAAATTCCATATATGTTTACCAAGCAATAAAACAGCGTTATTAAATAAAAGTATATTATGTATGGCTCCACGCATATATAAATTGTATTTATTATGTTAATTTTAATTGAATTGTATTTATTATGCTAATTATTTTTTTTTAAATTGAATTGTATTTATTATTTTAATTTTTATTTGAATTGTATTTATTATTCTAATTTTAATTTTTAATTGAATTGTATTTATTATTCCAATTTTTAATTTTGGTAAAATGTATGGATCTATTGTTATCTGAATTAAATGAATTTTATTTTATTTTTATTTTTAATATATAACCATTTACCAAATTCACTTCTGGAGATAAGTGATTTAAATATATGTATTTAAAAACAATGTCAAAACACTGTTACTAAAAAAAGCATATTACTCTGTCACTGAATATTTACAGGACAAACTTAAATAATGTTACTCCATACGATATTTTAAATAATGTATTTTTATTGTTAAATTCCAGTTTCATAGATACCTGTGTATTTGTAAATTTGCATGCCTTATGGTAGGATATGGCTAATAGTGTCCCTATTGTTTGTATAAGACCTTTTCTTTTGTACCCATATTCGCAAAATAATAAATGATTGATTGATTGATTGATTATCATTTCTGATGATTAACAAAAATAGTTAGTTGTTTGACCTCACTTAATTCTGATCGAATTCAACGATTTTATTCTTACTTCGAAGTTTGATGAATTCTTGCAAAAATACTAATACTACACAATAATAACCTGTTATACTAGTTAATAAAGATATTTAAAGAGTTTTTTAAATCTTGAAACAGATACATACGGTCAAGGAGGGATAATGTTAAGCAATTTATATTTTTTTGTTTTCGTTTTTGACAGATACATCTTTTTACAAGATAATTATAGAACTAGTTTTTACAACTTAATTTAGGTGTAATTGATCATCTGAACTAGCAGACACAACTATACTCCATTTTAAATAAGATTAGATATTTAACTAAACCTTTTTTACAGTCCGTTCAACCGATTTTGACTTTTATTGCGTTGGTCGCATGACAAATGGCAGCTGCAGTAAACAGTTGGTTTGTAACCACTTTTTTTGCTTTCAATGCCATCTTTATGCCTACGGTACAGAAGTCAAAATTGGTTGAACGGACTGTAAAAAAGGTTTGTTTAAATGTCTAATCTTATTTCAAACGGAGTATAGTAGAATAAATGTTTTATATATTGTACAATGTACTACATGTCATGTAGGTACATTTAAAAAATAAATGTACAGGTGCTCGGTAATCCGGCACCCAATATTTTTCGCCAATGCGAGTATCGGAAACGCCGGATTATTGGGTTTCATAGAAAATTTAAGTTAGCTAGTAAGATAATTTTAAGACAGATTTGCAAAGTAAAAAATCTCGTTTCGTTTATGTAATAATACCTAGTCGTAGAACCGGACCAGACTGCAGAACGACAACGATAAATGCATGTGCTCTGTAATCCGGCACTCCTGTATCAAACCTGCCGGGATTATAGAGTAGGAGACGGATGTTTATGATAAGCCGTGTCACCTGCGCGTGTTTTTTTGAAAAATTACAAAAAAAACCGTACACATAAACATTTGTTTCCATATACAAGTTGTCTCTTGCGTATCAAAATATTTTTACATCTACACATTTTGTATTGATATCGTAATGAGTTCCGACGAGAAAGACGTACTTAAAAAGTATCTCTATTCCAATCCATCGTCAATTTATCACAACTTGTTCACAACTATTCACAAGACCATATAACCTCAAAACCTGTGTTGAATGACAGTGACAGGTTCGCGGTGCGCGCAGCAGTTGAAAATGAAACAAACCCTTCCCCTCTTCATCCGCGCGGGGAATATTTTCCGTGCAGCTCGGAAAACAAAAACATTGTGTTTGCATACACGCCTCTTTGTTGCGATGTTTTTGTGTAATGTTTCGAAAAAACACGCGCAGGAAACCCGGCTTTAGAAGAGCTAAGTTAGAAATCTAGATTATTGAACGTGTCAGATTAGTGAGATTCGGGGGTTCGAAGAAAACCGATAGGGACATCGTGGCCCCCTGGCAACACGGCAACTGAAGGAACACGGGTGGGTTTTAGTCATGATTTCCCACCCAAAAAAAAAAAAAAGATTAGTGAGATTACCGAGCGCCTACTGTGCCTATTTATAGAACAAAAATGTCGTGAGATCAAGAAGTTAATCCATAATTTGCTCAATGTTGTTACTTTGTAAACGATGTACAGATTTACTTACTACTTTAACTTACACAATGTAAAACACGCAAATCAAATTAATAGTAAAATGAGTTAGTACTCATTACATTATTACAATGATCTCGAGTAGTTAAAGAAACAATGGATAATGGACATACACAAATGACTCAGTAAATCTACCTATAACATAAAAATGCTATACAATCATATAAATCATTGCCATAATGTGATTGTTGGTAGTTTATTTATGTTTTCTATAATGTTTCTTTGTGATCTCCTTGGAAAATAGTAGGGCTAATCTGCTCATGACTTTGTACCTTAAGTTATTAGGTACTTATGTACTTACTTCCTCACTAACAATTTCTTGAGGTACATAGTATAAATCATATTATTAGATACTAGCGGACGTCACGCTGTTTCACCCGCGTAGTTCCCGTTCCCGTGGGAGTACGGGGATAAAATATAGCCTATGTTACTCGCTGATAATGTAGCTATCCATTGCTGAAAGAATTTTTCAAATCGATCCAGTAGTTTTTAAGTTTATTCGTTACATACAAAAATAATAATCTTTCCTCTTTATAATATTAGTATAGATTAGAGATATTTTATGAGAGTATTATAAATAATATTATGAGTAATCCCGGAGTTGAATAAACTACTTCAGGATTAGTGAACGCTGAGGATAGTAAGCACCCCCTTTTCTACTTTAAATCCTTTTATTTTACGTTTTTAGGGTTTTTTCCCAACTATGTTGAGGTCGGTTTCCAGTCTAACCGGCAGCTATTTTACATGGAGCGACTGCCTATCTGACCTCTACGACCCAGTTACTGGGTAACACGATACCCCTTAGTAAGACTGGTTGTCAGACTTCTGGGCTTCTGACCACCTGTAGGTAAAAACTGTCAAAGATCTACAAATGACAGCCGGGACCAAAGGCTTAGCTTTCGTTTGACTTCTGACCAAAAAAAATAGTGGCACTCCGGGAGTGCCGACAGAAGCGAAAACTTGAAAAAATAAATCGGCACCGTGTAATCAACGCTTTGATGTCTTTTACTCCACGCATCGCGGTAATCAGGGCGTTGATGTCATTTGAATGGTCAAAAGCTGATGTCATAGTGTCATGAAATCAATAAGAAATTTTTACTTCAATTAATCATGTTTACATGTTCTTCCAACTAATTTTATAAAGAGACACCCAGTCACCCTAACTACACAAACTAAGGTTTTATTTATGTTTTTCTACCCAGGTAGACAGTTCCTAATTCTCTCGACACTATAATCCTCATCCCATACTACATCGCTGAAGGTAATCCAGCGGATGTTTACCTAAGCATTTTGTCGTTAGCATGCTAATATTAAACACTTTGTTAAACCAACAGATATTGTTTATTATTGTAAAGATACATTAGTGACCGCAGATTAAAATATTATGCGCCTTGACTAATAAAATAGAGAGAAGTTTAGCCATAGGCTGTAGGTTGAGGATGGGGGTAAAAGATTCAGCGATTTTTTACGACCCTTGTGGACCTACTTTTTTAGGGTTCCATAGTAAACAAGGAACCCTTATAGTTTCGTCATGTCCGTCTGTCTGTCTGTCTGTCTGTCTGTCCGCGGTCTAGCGCCGAGATCCTTAGTACTAGAAAGCTGTAATTTGGCATAGGTATACATATTAATTACGCCGACAAAGTGGTAAAATAAAATTATGAAAAACATTTTTTTTAGGGTACCTCTCATACACGTAAAGTGGTGATGTTTTTTTTTTTTTTTAACTCATAGTAAGGGGTATCATTGGAAAGGTCTTTTAAAAACATTGTGAGTTTGTGAAAACCATTTTTGGATTCAGGGATCCGTTTGCGAAATATTAAGCTTTAAAGTGCTAATTTTTGTTAGAGTCAAGTGTCCCCCCCCCCCTGCCGGCTAAATGGTTGGTTTTGGGTGTGTGAAAAAAATCACTACAGCAGTTTATATAACGAAATTAAAAGGAAAACTATCACAGCTAAGTTGGCTTTACAAGTTAACGAGTAATGATCGACCAACTTAACTTTGCAGTTGCAAAAACATGTTTTCCCATAGATTCTGTATGGGAGAACATATTTTTCAACTACAAAGTTAAGTTTGTTTTTGGAATAAATTCATCCCAACTACGGAACCCTTCATTGTGCGTGGTCCGACACGCACTTGGCCGGTTTTTTTTTTTGGTTGGGAAATTATCAAATAACTTCTCCCATTCTGGCCGGAGCGGGAGGACGTGTCAGACTCTTACTGACTAAAACCCACCCGTGTTCCTTCAGTTGCCATGTTGCCGGGGGCCACGATCTCCCTTTCGGTTTTTTTCGCAGCCCCGGCAGGCATTGGCCCTAGCGGACCCCATCAATTCTGCTGACATCTTTTTGAGGCGCGTGTGGAACACAACGCGTCGTCGACCCGAGCCTGGTCCTTATCGGACGGCGAGCTATACATTGCTTACCGTCTGCAGGTTTTCATCTTCCTGCAACGCTTAGCTTATTATCAATCTGATTCCATAAAGATGTACCTTCAGGGTACACTAGGTAATTCTTCCATACTGACGTCGCGTCGTATGGAGTTTACTCCACTGTTTGACAGTATAAATTTAAAATTGTATCTACTTGTCTCATCATTATCTGGTCCTATACGGAAACAGAATTTAAAAAACAAAATTGTTTGAAAGTTATGAGCGTCGAAACTTCCAAATTTCAAAACAATTTCAACAAAATATCGTTGGGCGTAAATAAATAACTCGCGGAGTATGCAAATGGTAAAATTGTTATCGTACAGAAATAGATAATTTACTTAAGAATTCAAATAACTTTATTTTGAATAAATACATCTAGTAATATCAATACGCCCAAAGGTTTGTTCATGAAATACGCGCTCGTTTTTGTTATAAATCATCGTCTATTTCACTAAATAAATAAAAGCTTAATAAATAAATACCTACTTAATGAATAAAACGAAATAAATAAATACCTAGTTAATAAATAAAACTAAATAAATAAATACCTACTTAACAAGTTAAACTAAATAAATAAATACCTAGTTAATAAATAAAACTAAATAAATAAATACCTAGTTAAGAAATAAAACTACATAAATAAATACTTAGTTAACAAATAAAACTAAATGAATAAATACTTAGTTAACAAATTAAACGAAATAAATTAATACCTAGCTAATAAATAAAATTAAATAAATAAAAACATAGTTAATAAATAAAACTAAATAAATGAATACCTAGTTAATAAATAAAACTAAATAAATAAATACCTAGTTAACAAATAAAACTAAATAAATAAAAACCTAGTTAATAAATAAAACTAAATAAATAAATACCTAGTTAACAAATAAAACTAAATAAATAAATACCTAAACTAAATAGCATGCATATTAGCTAAGCCCACCAACGAGTTCGAGCCGTTGATTAGTGCAACCGTAGTGTAACATCTCTCTCTAGATATGTTCGTTGATGCGATATTGGAAGATCACTTATCCAATTTACGTCATTTTTCTTTTCATTTGAAGATACCTACTATGTAGGTACTCTGGCTAGGTTTTAGAGAACATATTCAGTTACGTTAGGCCTCAAGGGCATCGTTAGTCTGAAATAAATGCAATTTTCAGAGAGCACGTTTGGGACAATCTGTGGCTGAGCGGTCAGCTTTTTTGGTAAAAATCACGGGATCAATCTCTACACACAAAAAATATAATGTCTGGCCTGCGAAAAGTAGATTTGAGTCTGGGTACACTCAGAAAAATCTTATACACTTATACAGGGTGGCAGGGACGTCGACGCGAAAACTGTTACCATGGATTCAGTACATTTTCGTCGGTTATTTAAAAAAAAAATCTGATGTTCCATACACTTTGACCGCTTAGGTATTGCACTTTTCCATGAAACAGCAGATTTTTTTTTAAATAACCGACGAAAATTTTCAACGCATGGGGGTTCGGAATCACGTACTGAATCCATGGTAACAGTTTTCGCGTCGATGTTCCTGTCACCCTGTATAGCATTCTATTGGTGAAAGATTTTTTGAATCGTTCAGTAGTTTTTGAGTTCATTCACTACAAACAAACGTAAAAAAAAACAAATATTTTTTCTTTATAATATTAAGTTTAGATTGAAGGTTGGTTTGCAATACAAATCTCACATATATAACAATTGTAATCAGAACTATACCGTTTATAATTCCTAGAAGAGTTTACACTTTACTATTTTATTACTATTAATTCAAAAAGTATAATGTCATCGAACAGTTCAGAACCATGTACTGAATCCATGGTAACAGTTTTCGCGTCGATGTCCCTGCCACCCTGTATACATATGTGAGATTTGAATCCACTTAAAAATGTACACGATTCAGAAAAACAATGGTAAACAACGATGAATCTCACAAATTGAAACCAATTAACATTTGTTACAGGAGCTGGCACTATTCGGCGAGTTTTCCATCAGAGAAACACTGATCTACTTCGGATGGATCGCCAACATGAAAACCAGAGACGTGGAGGACCGCATAGACTTCTTGATCCAGCTGCTGCAACTGCCAAACCCTACCAAGTAAGTTTTTGATGTGTAATATCTTACCTCTCGCTTTCCTGAAATCTGTGGGAGTGATTTCGTGAAAAGGGACGGAAGTGAGTAACAGGAAGCCGGGGAAGCGCGCGCTATTTGATTTGACCAATGAGCGCGCGCGGTGCCAGAGTTGGCCGTCAGATGGTACCAACTCATTTTCCGAGAGGTTGGTACTGTCAGCTTATTTTTTTAAGTGAAAACTTCTTTAGGCGCGTTGGGCATTTTTGAGATGGGACTAAACCATTGATTCCGCAACACCATGACGGCACCTCAATTTTGTAAACGCGATTGTGCTCTTTATTTATATTAAGTTACGGATCAATGTTCTATGCAAGTATTTTTACTTTAAAGGTTTTGTAAACGCGATTGTGCTCTTAATTTATATTAAGTTACGGATCAATGTTCTATGGAAGTATTTTTACTTTAAAGGTTTCGGAAGTATTCTTTTTTGTAAACGCGATTATGTTCTTTATTTAGATAATGTTACGGACCAATATTCTATACAATTATTTTTTTTCTACCGAGGCAATCTTGTTCAAGTTTTTACTTCTGTCGGCACTCCCGGAGTACCACCACTTTTATTTTATTTATTTGAATGATGTTAGTTTTATTAAGAGTTCATTGAGAATGAATGATGGATCCAAAAAGCTAAGTACATAACGTTTTTGCTATCTTAAGTTCGAGGTGGTTTACCTCGAACTTAAGATAGCATAGCGAGGTGGTTTTTCTCAGTACCTATTGACCGCAAAAAGTTTTCATTCACGAAGTCGAATATAGTAAGATATTTTTAAGTACCTTGATGGTAGTCAACTGTATAAGCTCGCAGTTCCGATTGATTTGTTAAAGATAGTCTAACATTCAAACGATAATTAAATCTGGGACTAATAATATTTTCACTAAGATGATTCCATCAAGTTACATAGTAAAATGCCTCTTATGTAACAATAAAAATAAGTACTGATGTTTTTATATAATTTAATAGTACCTGGGTGACATAGCTCTGATCGGGTGAAAATCCGGAAAAAACGTTTTTTTCCTGATATGAGACCTAGCTAGATCGACCGATTTTATGCCCTCTTAAACTCCCATATTGCAACTTTCATCGAAATCGTTAGAATCGTTTTCGATAACGTGATGATCACCTATGTTAAAAATATTGCTAATTTTAGCGAAGGATATTATTTTAGTAAAATATTAATGTCAATCGTGTCATTTGGTTTAAATTGTTTTTTTTTTTCTTTATCTTTTATATAGATTCTTTTCTATTTTTCAGTGAACGTGAGAACGTTGTCGACCTTGTAGACTGCAGATTTCATGACCATTTTCTATTTTGTTAAGTACATGGTACTTGTTGAGCCTACACTGTCCTCCCATATCTATTAAGGACACATATCAATCAAGTCGGAAAGGGCAATAACCCAACAAGGATATCAACTCCAGCCATTCAGTATTCTTTATATGAAACTCCCTACTGCAACGCACACTAATTGAAATCCTAACGTAATCGCCTCGCCTCGGGACAAGCTCACGAATCGCGGCAATACGGTGACGATCCCTATCCGAGTTGAAATGTATGCTATGACCCTTTAACACCGTTATTTGGAAATATTGTAAAAGCCAATTATTTTTAAAAGAGTAACCGTGGAGTTTCTTGCCGGCTCTTCTCCATAGGAAGCTTCTGGCGTTTCATAAGTGCCCATGTAGTTTTGTGTGAAATAAAATATTTCGATTTTATTGAAGGGTAGGTACCATAACACCTTACAAGACAGCTGCTGATAACACTAGCTTAGAATGATAATAATTCCAGTCTGTTATTATCCGAATGCAAGGTAAAAGCCGCTTCTCAAACCGAGAAGGCATGAGTATTGATCTCCACCGTTGCTCAAGGCGGACAAGCGATTTCAGAATTATATTAGCAAAAGTTTATAATTAAAATATTATGTTACAGACAGGTCAAGAACCTATCAGGAGGTCAGCAGAGAAGGACTTCGTTGGCAGCTGCCTTGATCCATGATCCTGAGCTGCTGATCCTCGATGAACCTACAGTTGGAGTCGACCCTGTGTTGCGACAGGGGTGAGTATTTTTTTTACTAACACGGGCTCTACAATTTCTTGTACTTTTGTTGAGCTAGGAAATCAGTGATAACTTCCTCACGGGACGGGTGACTAACTAATTTCAATGGAGCTTAGTGCAGTTAAAAATAATAGACAAAAATTTTGCCTTTACGAAAATGATTAAACTCTTCATTCAATTTCCATTCCAAATACCTTAAAACTTTCGTTGAAAATTTAGACAAGCTTTTATAAATATTTGGACAGTGATGTCGATTCCTTTGTTCACAAACTAAACTAAATTTAAGTTCAGTGCATCTTTTTCTTTCTATTTCATTAAGAAAAGGACAGAAGATAAATTTTAGTTTAGTGCTGTCAAATTAATCAGCGCCTGTCACTACTCCATACAAGTTTAGACGTGATTAAAAATTTGTCTACTAAAATTACGTCAATTTACGTCAAGCGCTGATTGATTTGACAGGACTAAACTAAAATTTATCTTCTATCCTTTTCTTAATGAAATAGAAAGAAAAAGATGCACTGAACTTAAATTTAGTTTAGTTTGTGAACAAGGGAATCGGCACCATTATCAATCAAATTTTAAGGATAGCCAGAGTTTAAATTAATTGCATAGTGTAACTATTTTGGACAATTCAAAATGTTTGGCCGAAAATTGTATCTACAGTTTTAAGAACATTTTAATTATTTATTTAATGTTTCTTTGCAGCATCTGGGACCACTTGGTTGATATTACCAAGGGTGGACGCACTACTGTCATCATCACGACCCATTATATAGATGAGACTAAGCAGGCTGACATTGTAAGTAATGCTTTGTTTAATTTTGTTTAGAATGTGTGTTCATTTAGTTAAGTTGGTGTTCTGTGAACTACTTTATTCTTCTATGGAC
The DNA here is from genome assembly GCA_963680765.1 of Agrochola lychnidis. NCBI lineage: Eukaryota > Metazoa > Arthropoda > Insecta > Lepidoptera > Noctuidae > Agrochola > Agrochola lychnidis. Next base: position 6,178,662 of record OY796869.1, on the reverse strand, counting down.
GATTGCATATTTTTGGAGCATACTTTTTATGATCGTAGGATTTATTACAGATAATTAGTTCTTAAGTAAAAGTAAAAAAGCAAAGGAAGTTTGGTAACACGCTTTCATTATTTTAAACCCTCGACGCAAAAAGAGGGGTGATATAAGTTTGACCGCTATGTATGTGTCTGTGTGTCTGTCTATGGCATCGTACCTCTTAAACGGGTGAATCGATTTGAATGCGGTTTTTTTATTTGAAAGTAGGTTTTCTAGTGGTAGTTCTTAGACATGTTTTATTAGACTGCCTCGATGGTCTAGTGGTCGCAAGCGCTACTGCTGGGCATGAGGTCCTGGGTTCGATTCTCGGGTCGGGCAAAGTGCTATTGAGTTTTTCTACCTGATATTTCTCGGTAGCAGCCCGGAGTCTGGATTTGTGCCCAGTTGATGGCAATAGGCTCGCCCCCTATTATATGAGACTTAAACATAACTGGCGAAATGTGGGTGTACCTGCTACAGGGACACCTCTGCCCAGCTCTTCGGGGAAACGAAGGCGTGGTGTTATGTTATGTTTTATTTAAATCGGTTCAGCCGTTTGAAGATTATCAGCTCTTTTCTAGTTGATGAATGGAAGTGAGTATCTTCCACAGGTCTAATCGATTTGAAATTTGGTATTCTGTTACTTCAATTATATTAGAAGAACATAGTAACCCTGAACGAATGCTGCGGCATCACTTGGAATTAGCAGGGTACCCCATCTCCCGTTACCAACTTACAGAACAGATATCGTGTTTGGGTTCATTGGAATGGTCTCAATGAATAGGTTATAGATAGATGGTGAATAGCGTCTGGTGATGGAGTAGGAAAGAGAAATGAGGAAATGTTTGTTTCAGGGGTTTTTTAAATGTAAACTGTTAAAATTGTACTATTTATTAAAAGTATGCTAAAACTTTATTCGAGTTGTATTTCATCTATTCTTAAAAATAACTCTTTCATCTGATACATAATAAATCATGTTTTATTTAATTTCTTCAGATCGGACTCATGCGAGGTGGTAGATTCTTAGCAGAAGAATCACCAACGGAGTTGATCCGTCGCTACCAGGGTGAGAGCTTAGAAGACGTGTTCTTGAAGCTGTCGGTACTCCAGAACTTGGGCAAGAGGAGGAGATCCAGTATCCTCGCTGATGTAGTGGAGAGGGTGGAACTTCCTGCGATACCAGTAAGTATATAGAACCTTTCGACAGTAATTGATCTGAATTGTTCTCGATGTGAGGGTTTTCTAAGAAAGAAGTGCTTGTTGTCAAATAGCGACCGTAAAATGACGGCATTACGGCATCTTAAAACGCTCTCTATAGAGACAGCGTTTATGACGAGCCCATGGGCGGAGCGGGAGGGCGTGTCAGACTCTTACTGACTAAAACCCACCCGTGCTCCTTCAGTTGCCGTGTTGCCAGGGGGCGACGATTTCCCTATCGGTTTTCTTCGAACCCCCGGCAGGCATTGGCCCTAGCGGACCCCGTCAATTCTGCTGACATCTCTTTGAGGCGCGCGTGGAACACAACGCGCCGTCGACACGAGCTTGGTCCTTATCGGACGGCGAGCTACCCATTGCTTACCGTCCGCAAGCCCGCGCCTACGGTGGCCGGAAATCTTCCTGTGATTCCCGACGCCCAGGGCGTCTCCTCCTGCGGCGGTTAGGGGCGCGAGGGCGCGAAATTTGCTTCTCCCTCACGCGCTCCGTCTCCTCCTTCGCGAGCATTACTGCTTCGCAGAAGGAGGTGACGGCCTCCCATTTCCTCTCGCTCCGTAGCATGGCCCGAATCAGGGCTGGACGCGAGAGATCCCCGCCGCCGATCGCTTCCACGAGGACACGGTGATGCCAGGGGCTGTTATTTTTACGGTGGTGCAAGACAACACCACTTTCTTAGTAAACCCAAGCTATATACATAACGAGATGCACCATTATCGTGGTAACTGATAATATTTTGCCTTTTGAAACAGTCTCTAATGTTTACAGACTGTATACCTACAACGTGTAACGCTAAATGCGCAAAACCTGTAAATAGTTTGATCAGAATAACGAGCAGAATTAATTGAACCACTTTTTAATATAGGTCACATTTTTCAAAAAATCTTCATTAAAAACGTTGCCGTTTCTATTTATTAATAGGTCAAGCCATCACATGCGCAAACCCGCCAAAATAGGTCAACAAGTACAAATTGTTGTCGACCAATTTAAATTTTCTCATACGCGGGATAATAATAGCTTTTATTTCAATACAAATACGAATCTTACGAACTAAAACAGCACAAAATCTTTACAACTTTTTTAATGATTTTTTTTCTCTCTCAAATAGGTCAATTGAATTAAAAATCAGTTGGGGTGTCTGAGGTTTTGCGCATTTAACGTTACACTTAGTAGAAGGATGACAGTCACAGTCATGTTGAAAGTCTTAAAACGAACTTTAAAACAACGCAGCTAATTTATTCCTGATGGTTCAAATCCGGTGAAAAATTTTCAGGAGAGTTCTAAACTTTTTATCAGGAAAAAAGTTACACTTATGAAAAAAAAAACTTTAAGAATACTCTTTTCAGAACCCCGCAGCAGTAGACTTAGAAGAAGCAGAGATTGGTGAAATATCTGGTGAATTTGGTGACAATGTGTCTATGAGCAGCAAGGGCCGCGTTGTGGTGACCCCAGAGATGATCAACCCCATAGAGGCTATGCCCCCAGAAGAGAAGCCGACCAGAAGCTTAGAGATGTACATGCCTATGAAGTGGCATCACATGAAGGCTTTGATTTGGAAGAACTTCTTGAGTTTGTTTAGGAATTTTGCGTAAGTGAAGATACAAAGTTGTTATTAGTTGTTTATTTGCATTATTTTTCTGGCCACGGAGAGAATGAGCTGTCTCCCTTTGACCACTCGGTCCCCATTATTATGTCATTGTTCACTCCACCTGCTGTTTTAAAACACGAGATTTCTTTTGGAATCTAGAGGGTGGCAGGGACATCGACGCGAAAACTGAACCATGGATGTACATGATTCTGAACCCCCCTGCGTTGAAATTTTTCGTCGGTTATAAAAAAAAAAAAATCTGTTGTTTCATAGAAAAGTGCAATACCTACGCGGTAAAAATGTATGGAATAGCAGATTTTTTCTAAATAACCGACGAATAATTTCAACGCAGGGGGGTTCAGAATCATGTACTGAATCCATGGTTTCAGTTTTCGCATCGTTGTCCCTGCCATACGAGATACGTCTGTGATACGAGAATTTTATATAAATATACGGGATATTTATATAAAATTCTCGTATCACAGTGTTAGTTGCCATACTCCTCCGAAACGGCTTGATCGATTTATATGAAATTTTATATGTATATTCAGTAGGTCTGAAAATCAGTCGTAATTTATTTTTCATATCCCTAAGTGATAAGTATGGTCCACCCCAAACATTTATATGGTTAAACTACGTTTGCCGGGTCAGCTACTTACACAATGAAATTTCGAAAATTACAAAAAAAACTAAACAATTTTAGCGACCATGCCTAATAGACGGGCGATTTTTTCTTATCATTCATTCTTGAAGCTTTTTGGAGATTGCCATTTTTTGGGACGAATCGATGGGTTTATCGTGTAAAGAAGGAAATATAAATCTTTCAGGATTCATGATCCTCTCATTAAGACCATAATTGTTTTAAGCATAATCAATGTGTTTCTAATTATAATTTTTGTTTCTTCCAGCGCTCTAGCCTTCCTTCTCGGCCTACCTGTCTCCCAAATGATATTCTTCTGCCTCGCCATTGGTCACTACCCGGTCGGCTTACCGATCGCCGTGGTGAACTACGAAGTCAACTCTACGGAACCCCTCTGTGATTACGACAAGAATCTCTGCCCGCAGGACCCTAATACGTATGAATGGAATTTGACGAGATTCAGTTGTGAATATCTGGACTTTTTATCAAAACGACAATCTAACTTGGTGAGTTGTGATAAATGTGTTTTCTTAGTAATGCTAAGCTGAAAAATTACTATGTTTTAGTGTATTTTATAGGGTGAGAGGAGCTCGTGGCTAAGTAATAATAGCCGCACGGGTCGATCTAACAGGTTAAGCTACGCTTGCTGGGGTTGGTCCGTGGATGGGTGACCATCTTTACATACCGAGACTCCTCCGTGCCTTGGAAAGCACGCTAAGCCGTTGATCCCGGCTGTCATTTGTAGATCTTTGACAGTTGTTATGGGTCGTCAGAAGCCCGAAAGTCTGTGTTACCAAGGGGTATCGTGTTACCCAGTACCTTACTGGGTTGTGGAGGTCAGATAGGCAGTCGCTCCATGTAAAGTACTGGTATTCAGCTGCATCCGGTTAGACTGGAAGCCGACCCCAACATAGTTGGGAAAAGGCTAGGCAGATGATGAGTGAATTTTATAGGGTGTATTTATTTAAATATGTAATACCATGGTGTTATTCACGACAAGTCATTAACAAACCGGAAGCTAGTTAATGTAATTAGTTAAACTAACCGTGGTGCAGTTAGCGGTAGAGTACCAAATGTTGTAAAAGTTTTAACTACCTACATAAAACATTGTATTGTAGGCTGGATGCATAACCCATTTCCGTACCATATTAACCTCTGAACTGTCAGAAGTGGGGACAATAACTTTTAAGCACTGAAAACTAAACTAATTAAAAGTAAAAATATAAAAATTGTTGATTTCAATTACAAAAGGCATTTAGACACAATAATATTGGAGATCACCTTTTAAGCAAGGAATTGCTTGTGTTAGGAGACTCCGCGCTTCCACTTATCATTATCTTATGCAATTGAATGTAGACAATGTAAACATGCAGAAAATTCAATAAATGGGTAACTTAACATTATACAAAAATGAAAGAGTGAGTGATTTGCAAATGAATGAGCGTTATGCATAGAAAAATGGCCAAGTCGCGCGTTTACGTGTGATTATGTGTGAGTATGGATGAGAGTGTGAAGTGTGAGGGTATGTAGTGTGTGAGTTTATAAAGGACACTGTACAGTGAACTGCACATCTATGATAACAGTTTGACTTTCACAATGTCTTTATTTCAAAGCAATAAGGGTCGGGTTTGCGTAGTTCTATGTTATGGGGTTTGGTTTCTGCACTTAGTCCGTCAGGTGGACCATTGTGCGTGGGCCATAGCGGCCGTTTGGTGGTTATTTCAACCAGCCCACCTCCCTACAGAAATTAATTAAAACTCCTGGTCTGTTCAGAACATCTGTATAAGATCTGGGTGACCCGAGGGTTTCTGTTCTAATCTGGGTGACGCCTGTGCATTCAAAGAGCACGTGCGTGATGGTTTCCTCAGCCTCCATGTACGCCCTGCACAGAGGACTGTCCGTTATGCCTATTGTGTGGAAGTGTTTGTTTAGCGAACAGTGTCCCGTGATGGTCCTCGTCACCAGGCGTAGAACATTCCTGTCCAGGCGTAATAAACGCCTGGTTAGCCAGTTATTCAAAGATGGCATAGTTTCTTTCGCTACTGCCTGCAGCCCGGTGTCGAGGTCCACCATTTCTCCGCTTGTAGTTTGCGTAGTCCACGTGTTACTACTGAAGGGCGTTTGCGGGTTCCATAATTTTGGAAAAATTTAAGAAAAGTAGGTAAAACAAAAACCTTCTACTCCCAGTTACTAAATCATCGTTTTTATGGTCTCCACCAGATATACTACCCCAACAAAGAGCTAGCAATGGAAGAAGCTGCTCACGGCAAAGCGCGAGCGGTCCTGGTGTTCTCCGCCAACTTCTCCGAGTCCTTGCAGTTGAGGATCACAGACCCCAGGAAGGCCAGCTTCTGGACTGTCAAGAGTTCCGACATGGAAGCGCATATGGATGAGACTGGTAAGTGATCATGTTGAATTTGTAGGAAATAATTGGTAAGCTAGATTTCCAGTTGTAAAAAGTGGCGTTATATTTTTCAGTTTCACGTAGGTTTGAGCTGAAAATAAGCCTTAACCTAAGGCTGCGTTACCACCAGAAATGAGCGAATACACGTAGTTAGGGATATGTGTGAAACTAACTAATAACATCGCTTCATTCTCATAGTTTGAGCTCAGCTAGTGTTACTGGTGGAAATGCACCCTAATGATGCGATCTGACATTATGCTGAGCTGAGCTCCTTTTGGGCAGCGTTCGGGAAGCTACGCAATATCTTTTCGGCCCACATACCACAGTGTCTCAAGACGAAAGTCTTTGACTAGTGCGTGTTGCCAGTGGTACTGTGCCTATGGTACTGAAACGTGGTCGCTCACAATGGGCCTTATCAGAAGGCTGAAAGTCACCCAAAGGGCAATGGAGAGGGCTATGCTTGGAGTTTCCCTACGTGATCGAATCAGAAATGAGGAGATCCGCAGGAGAACCAAGGTAACCGACATAGCCCGAAGAATTGCCAAACTTAAGTGGCAATGGGCAGAGCACATTGCTCGCAGAACGGATGGCCGATGGGGCCGAAAGGTTCTGGAGTGGCGACCACGTACCGGAAGACGTAGTGTTGGAATTCCCCCCACAAGATGGACCGATGATCTTGTGAAGGCCGCAGGAATCCGCTGGATGCGGAAACCACAGAATCGGTCGAAGTGGCGGTGCTTGTGGGAGGCCTATGTTCAGCAGTGGACGTCTTTCGGCTGAAATAATGATGAATGATGAGCTCCTTTTGGCATTGCATTTTTTTTCTTTTAAGGCGGTATTCATATGGTGATGATCAGTACGATATTTTGCTGTATAATTTTGAGATCACCAGTTTCATACTGCATTTGTTCCAACTTCCCAACTTTTTACCTTAAAATATCGTACTGTTCATCGCCGTGTCAACGGGGCTTTCGGGTTCCGTACCAGAATGGTAAAAAGGAGTCCTTATGCCGCGTCTTTGTTCTACTTCGACTGTATAACCATCTATCTAATTACGTAACATATTTTCATAAATGATTAAGACTAATATGTTTCATTTTGACAGTTCAACAACATTCATTGCGTTATTTACGTTGTTGAGCAGATTTTTTTTTCGAACTTATGAAGCAATGAATTAGCAATCTCGTCCAAAGTGATTCAGATTGTGATTGATCGTGTATCACGCAATTAGGGTGCTGGATATAATAGTCATCAAAATTATGTCAATCCTTATGTAAAAAAAAAAAACTGCCACTTCGGGAGTGCCTACAGAAATGAAAACTTGATCAATTTTATGTATAGGAAATACTTTTAATGAGGTGTCGGTAACGGTGTCGAGAGTTCAATTATTTTTTCCCATCTCAAAAATGCCCAACGCGCCTAAATAACCAAATGGTCCAAATGGACTACATTTATGGGTCTGAAATAAAAGATTTTAATTTTTAATTTAATTTTTAATAAGTTTTCACTTCAAAATATTTTTGCAAGAAGGCCTCGCTACCCTTTGTATCATGAAAATTGCAGTATTTTAAACTTCAGTAGCATAATGCGTCTGTTTTTGAAAACTGGTACGATTCAGAAAATTAATAAAAAATCTGCTTTTGACATAAATGCAACTGTATGCCAATTAACGAAAGGCCTCTCAAACAACAATTCGTATTCACGAATTACAAATGATTTTTTTTTAACGTTTCCATTTCTTTTGTTTTTAACCCTATTGTATGGAATTTTAATTGAAAATGCACATTTATAATTGCCGAGTTTTTTTCATTGTGATACTGAAATTAGCTTTGCTTTTGAAACAAATGAACAATAAGAATTTGTAGTATAAAGGTAGCTTTGTGCCTTAAAGCCTAATTTATTCATTTGTTAATTTTCAGATTCATTTCAGCAGGCAAATCGGTGCATTGAATTTAGAAAAAGTTCGACTTTTTAGACGCGTTCTGCAAAATTCAAATTGGGCTGATTTTTCAATCGGCTGATAACTTATATTTGAATAATAAATATGGCGGTTTGACACATTTTCTATGCAAAAGTGTCAAACCGCAATTTTTATTCCTCTGATTAAAGTTAACTGAAAATTGAATAATCAGCCCTAAGAGCTGTCAGATAACTTTTATTTAAAGAATAAATATGTCAGGTTGACATATTTGCTATTCAAAAGCTGTCAAACCGTCATATTTATTCTTCAGATAAAAGTTATCGACTATTGAAAAATGCGCCTTTATTCTAATATAAAATCTTAAATCGGCACTCATGATTGATAACAATTATTTCAACATTGTTTAAAAAGATAATCTTATTCTTTAAGGTTAAAAAAAAAAGTGACCTTTAAAGTAAAAATACTTGCATAGAACATTGATCCGTAACTTAATATAAATAAAGAAGACAATCGCGTTTACAAAAATGAGGTGTCGGTTACGGTGTCGCGAGTTCAATTGTTTATTCCCATTTCAAAAATGCCCAACGCGCCTAAAGAAGATTGTACTTAAAAAAATTCGATGAATTGAAACTAAATTCTTATTAATAGTTTAAACTCCTGCGAAGCCGGCTCGCTAGTACCAAAACATCTCATTTTCAAAGACACGAAATAGTAGTTTTTCCGGATGATTGATCACAATATTGTCTAGACCGTCTGAAAGAACCCTGATCCATTATATTGTCGGTAAACAAGCTTGTTTGTTTCAACGTTGACGATTTGATCCTCTAATCTTTGCTCGACAGGATCCCAAGTAAATAGAATATTTAATTTATGTACGCACATATTTAGTATATACCGGGAGGCACGTTTGGCTCGAAAAAGATTTAACGTTGTCGGGAACTCGTCAGGATTTGATAGCATTTATAAACGGCCTAGAATGTAATGTTCCTATTGCTGGGACACAAGCCTTTTTTCTGTGAGAGTTAGTGGGTCATACTCCACCACAAGTGTGGGTTGTTTGATGTTACATCTCTTTCAATTGGACCCTGTTAAGCAGAATAGATCCAACCAACAATTTTATGAAATTGAGTTATGTACATGACGAGAATCTACACATCGAGTTTTATATTTGCACAAAAGATCCTGGCGGTCTGATGACATTGCCCTAACAAAAACTACCAGATGATTATAACTTGGCCTGATATTTTTGTTTACACTTCTAAACTTCAAATCGCATTTACTCAAAACTAACAAAATGTTGGTTGGATTTATTCTGCTTAACAGGATCCAATTATTCGTTCTAGGACATGTCGGTTTCCACACGATGATTTACTACATCGTTTTGAGAGCAGTGGTGATGAAATCCCATTACACACTGTAATGGGAACATTATAGGCTGATTATGCTATGTAAATTACTGTTTGCCTAAATTCAAGGTTAATTATCGATAATTTTTTGCCTTTTTATACGGTGGGCATGTAAAGTCCTTTAATTAACGTTTTGTAGGTCCACCCTTAAAATTGAAGGTCCCTACAAATAGGTACTTGTATCATTTGCATTTTAATTACATTTCCATACCCCAATCACCGCGATTGGATCATTGATGTTATTATTTTTTATTGAAATGGCAAGCGGAAGCTATAAAATATTAGGGACTTTAATTTCAAAACGTTACAGTTTAATTTTGAATGATAACCGAGGTGCTAATCATGAAAATCTGCGGAATTACTTTCTTTTCGTCAAAAGCAATAACATAACATCACGCACATATTCCCAGAAGGGTTAGGCAGAGGTGTACCTACACACCCACATTTCGCCAGTTATGTTTAAGTCCCATGTAATAGGGGGCGAGCCTATTGCCATCAACCGGGCACAAATCTCGACTCCGGGCTGCTACTTGCTACTGAGAAATTCCAGATGAAAAAAACCCAAAATACCGATGGAAATACCATTTATATAATTATTATTCGTTTCTGATTAAGTTGAGAGGTTTGGATGCAATGAAGGACGATTTTTTAAGGGTATTTAATTTGTTTACTAACCGTTTTTCTCAATTATAACCAGTGTCGATTAATAAGTAGATATTTATCCTCTTCCAGCAAAAAAACAGATTTGTAGAAATAAATACAAAGCGAAAATAAATTAACAGGCGAGACTTGTCTGACGATGGGTTTAAACAATGTCTTACAATATGTCCGATCCAAAAAGGGCAAATTTTGTTTTTTATTATTTTTTGGTAATGTTATTGCAGTACAATAACATTACCATAAAGTAATTTAAAAAATATTAAAAAAAACAGTGGCAGTACCATCAGAAGTAAAAACATGAAAAAATCGGCACCGCGGTAATCAATGCGTTGATGTCTTTTTAATGGTCAAAAGCTGGTGTCGTCACAGTGTCGCGAAATCAATAGCTTGTCCCATCTCAAAAATTTACGTTTTTAGTACGAAAATTACATAAACATCACACCTTTTTTCCCGAAGGGTTGGTCATGGTGTCCCTGTAGCAGGTACACCCACATTTTGCCAGTTATGTTTAAGTCCCATGTAATTGGGGGCGAGCCTATTGCCATCAACCGGGCACAAATCCAGACTCCGAGCTGCTACTGAGAAATTTCAGATAGAAAAACCCAATAACACTTTGCCCGACCCGGGAATCGAACTCAGGACCTTATGCTCAGCAGTAGCGCTAAAACGAAAAGTACTCCAATTTCATTATAAATTAACAAATTTCCTTCAGAGTTCATAATTAAGTTATGACTTGTAGACACCCGCTAAACGACGGCCGCCCGCGCCCCTTGTAATAAACCGGTAAAATTCTCCATTGAAAAAAAAATGCGATGATGTTTTTTTTTTGCTTTTTTCCATAAAATTACCACATAAATAGACTCTGAGTATAATTCTTAACAACACCCTCGCGGATCGAACAGGGTTTTTGTTAAACGCTGTATATCTTGTGACGGGAAAACAAAAAAACAAAAACAAAAGATTGAGTTATATCTCGGACGTGGGACAACATCACAGGCTTAAAACAAATAAATAAATAATAAATTAACTTTGCTGACTACGGACCCCTAACGTTTGCTGGTATAGTATAGTTACCATAACAATAACATAACATAACATTATTTCCACGTTGTTATTTGTGTTTTGTGTTTGACGAACTGTGTCTAAACAAATGTTTTTCTTCCTTTCTTTCTTACTTGAACTTATAAGTTTGTAAAATCTTCATTTTTGTTTTATCGTCATATATCGCTACGCATCACGACCTCTTAATTTTGTCGGCTAATTTAATTCGACCCTGCAAAGATACCTACAGAATCATTCATTCGAGCCTCTTCTTACGTTAACGGAGGCCCTAACTGTCTTAAGCACTGCCCTATTTGTTGAATTAAGTGCCAGTTGTCTTAATTTTCGCCCGAGGCTACAAATTCAGTGGAAAAATAGAGGTAGCAAGAATTTTTTCGCATGATTTTTTCCGCAGTTTTCCTTGTTCAGAAAAAATATGGTAGCAAGTTATTCTGGGTATTTTTTACCTTGAGTACAACGACTTTTAAGAACTGAGAATTTTGTTGTTTTATAAAATTGCAGACCAACGACAACGATTAGCAGTATAAGTGAAAAAAAAAAAACAACTGTGTGTTGGATAACGCAAAATGAAGGGTTCCGTAGTTGGGATGAATTTATCCCAAGAACAAACTTAACATTGTAGTTGAAAAACATGTTTCAAAATCCGACTGGTAATTCCAAAGATTAGGGTGTGTAAACAAATAAATAAGTTTAAATAAATATAAACTTTGTTTCTTTGTAAATCAAGTTCATTTCAGAATAATATATACTTACCTACTATTGAAAAATGCAAAAAAAAAAAAAAAGTTGTAGGACAATTTGTATTTTTTGTGTGGATTAAATCTGTTCCATATGAATGTCTCTCTTATGAAAAACTTCGTATGGAACAAATCTAACTTAGAGAGATGTATTAATGATTCTAATACAACCTGATCAAGATACAACCTGATACTGATCTGCAAATTGCAAAAAACCTAAGAATATTTGAATTTCGCGGGCTAACACTATGGATCCACCTTAACTGTTGGTCCTGAGATTTTTTTTTTGGGTGGTAAATTTTTAAACTAAAACCCACCCGTGTTCCTTCGGTCGCCCTGTTGCCGGGGGCCACGATCGATCTTCCTTTCAGTTT